>OZ004705.1:172170385-173370385 GCA_963924515.1 Vespertilio murinus | reverse complement strand
AGGAGGCAGCTGATTAATGTTTCTCTCTCATCGATGTTTCTAACTCTCTATCCCTCTCTCTTCCTCTCAGTAAAAAAATCAATAAAATATATTTTTTTAAATAGCTGAACCACATTATCTTCCTTCACAGCATATGAAATGTGAATCTGTACTGGAAAAAAAGATAATGCTTTCAAGGTCTACTTTTGTTATGAACTTTCCTGAAAATAGCTACAAAATTAATTACTGTGGTATAAGGAAAATGTCTTTAATAGTCAAATTATATATTTGACCAAATGCAATATAAGCTATATCTTTATGAGAAAAATGTTTAAAATGTCAAGAAAACATTCCTAGTGACTCTAGATATGATTTTTTTATTGTTAGCAATGCTAAAAATAATATACGAAGGAAACTCTGGACAATATTACTGGCAGTGTCTCAAAATCAAGAATGACGGATTTCTAAGAAACTTACATTGCTTTATAAACGAGATGCTAATAAGTATTTTTTTTATTCCTGAAAATTGCAAAGTAATAAAGTAAACTTAGTTATATAGGTCTGCAAAAGGAATATCATTTCAATGCCTGGTCAGTGAAGATTTGTCTTTGAATGTTATCAGTGGGGAGCTCTGCATGCCCCACCTGTCTCCAGGGGATGTGGGTTTCTTGTGATGTCACCAGAAAAAGAATTTTCTGAGACTTGCATGGGAGAACCAGATACTGCAGAAAGCTTTATGTTTGTGCAATCAAACCCCTGAGTTTCCAAGGTCCCATTTCCTTTCATTCCACCAAGGAAGAAATCCCATGTTGCTTACAGCAGAGCTCGGATTAAGGCCATTGCCCAGAGTTTTCACTCTGTGCTGGGGCACAGTCCAATCCAGCATGAAGCTGGCGTGGTTTGTGTTCTCTATCATAGTGCCTCACTCCATTGTGTGTGGAATCCGCAGGACCACATGGCTATGGTGGGAACATGGGCCCATGCAAGGGAGCCACAAGATAGCCAAGAGCCACCACAGCAAAGGCCACCGAGAGAGTGAGATCCTTTGCCTTGGGATTCTGTATCACCCAATTTTCACAGGCTGGCGATGGTCCTGCCCCCTCTAGTCAATGACCTCTGTCCCCAGGTTTGACGAACAGTCACCTTCCCTACATCACCCCAACTTCCCTGTGCATCATCCCACCTCCCCTTGGTCCTGTCCCTTCCCCCAGCGATTTGCAGGGAAAGGACTGGTGGTTTCCTGGGGAATGTGGAATGGCAGGTGAGGTGAAAGCAGGGCTCAATAATGGACAGTGGCAACGTGAATAGAATAAGAAAATGTTATTTTTTAGGAGGGAAGAATTTCGGTAACCTAAGACTTGCACTGTCCTCAAGTTCTCAGCTCCTGTGTCTCATAACTACTTCGTTATTAGTGTCGGACACAAAATTTGACAATAGCGCACCACTTAAAATTCAGCCCTATACAGACGTCAGCTCCATTCCCAGGCTTACCAGAAATGTTTGGTTGAGTGGGAAAGAAAGGAGATGTTAGAGTCAACACAAAGATAACGGTAAATAACCCAAGCCAATTTCTGTGCTCCACTCACTAATGGGTGACTGTCATTGCTGAACCATTTACTGTAACGTGATTATGAATTATTGAAAGTGCTTACGAGTTGTGAGGCTGTAATCAGTTTTGTTTTATTTTTAATTTTACACATGGACAAGTTTTTAATGTGGAAGAAAGCAAAGATAAATGTGGAAATTAGTGGCAGATGTACTCTGCAGCGCATAAAAGAGATTAATGCTCTGCACAGTTCTGTTTGTAACAACACCATGTTGGCCAAATTAGGAGAAGGCAAAACAAAGTACAAGTGAAAATTTCAAAACCCTGTTTAAATTAATGCTATTGAGCTCTGTGAATTTTATATAGTAAACATTTTAAACCTGGATATGGCCTATGCCATAAAATCCACCCTTTTTAATTATAAAGTTCACTACTTTTCAGTACATTCACAAAACATTTTCACAACCCTAAAAAGAAACTCCATACCACCCATAAATAGGAACTCCCCATATACCTTGTACCTCAGCCCTTGGGAACCATTAATTCACTTTCCTTGTCTATGGGTTTGCCTATTCTGGACCTTTCATATAAATGGAACAATGCAAAATGTGGCCTTTTGTGTCTGGCTTCCTTTTCAGAGCACAGTGTTTCAAGGTTCAACCAAGTCATTGAATATACCGGTACTTCACTCCTTTTTATTACCAGATCACTTCTCACTGAATGGATATACCACATTTCCTTTAGCCATTGAGGAACAACGATGTCAGACTGGATGAGAGTGGATCCTAGAACCAATGGTTAGCATCTCTATATGAAGAGGAGAGGACCCACCAACGTGGACACAGTTGGAAAAGACCATGTGGTGCAGAGGCAAGGATGGGAGTGATGCAGCTGCAAGCTACAGAAAGCCTAGGATAGTCTGCGATACCAGAAGCTAGGAAGAAGCAAGAAAGAATTCTCCCCTAGGGACTTCAGAGGGAGCACAGCCCTTCTGACACCTTGATTTCACACATCTGCACTGCAGAAGCATGAGAGAAGAAATTCCTGTTGTTTGAAGCCATTCAGTTTGTGAAAATTTGATAGGAAAGCCCTAGGAAACTAATACAGCATCTTAATTTATAAGAACCTGGTTCAGATTCGTACCAATTTAATATCAAGGATTCATAAAAACTGTGCTCTTAAATATCTCCTTTCCCTCCACCTTCCACTGTATTGTTATTATATAAATTACATCTTTATACATTGTATGCCCAAGAACACATATTTATAATTATCGTTTTATATAGTTATCATTTAGGAGGAAAAAAAGTTACAAGCAACAATTGTATTTATACTGTCTTTTATATTTACCTCTGTAGTTACTCTTACTGGCGTTTTTTATTTCTTCTTATGAATTTGATTTACTGTCTAGGTTCTTTCTAAAAGATTTATTCTCTCTCAGAGGTCCTTGTGTGTGATGGGACATGATCCCTGCATAAAGCCTCAAAGTCAGCTAGGGATTATGGCCTTCCCAGGTCTCTCTTACCATGCATACAACCCTACCCATGCACACGGACTTACCGATTTCCAATAATATGTCAGAGCTTTACAAAGTCTCCTATGAACATAGCATTACTCAGATTTTCCTTTTAAGTATTTTTCATTAGTGTCTTTTTTGCCCTATCCATGATCACTGCCTCACATGGCTGCAAAGATAAACAACCACCACTGATTATTTTCAATAAATGCCCCTGGATAAAGGCTGCTTACATCGGGTGAGCTCTGAATCAGGTCAAATGAAGACATGCATTGCAAGTGGAGTTGGCCAGGAAGCTGCCAGGTAGTTTAAATGACTCCAGTTCTCTGAGAATGGGACTTTGAATCACCTCCAAAGCCATTCTGCTCCCTCCAGTTGCTGCTAGGCTGCTGGCTTTCACTATGTTTGCAAGCTATTGGTTTTCAAGATTTCCATGGAGCTTGAAAAGGGGAGATAGAATTAGGGTAAATTAAAATGTCCCAAAGATTGCTGTTCTTCCTGAGATTCAGCCATTTTCTTGAATAAATGCTCCCTGGGTTTTTTGTTTGTTTGTTTGTTTGCTTCCCAAGTTAGAAAAATGTTAATTTTGACTATATTTGCCAATATACTCATTGCTTTGGTAGAAAAGAGGGTATCTGAGGTTCTTACTCTGACATTCTCCATAATGTCACCCTCATACATTGCAATTTTAAACAATGAAATAAAAGTATCTGTGCTTATTACTCTAGTAGTACGTATTACTTAGAGGTTTTATCTAGTCTGTGACTGGCAAGGTCTCTTGCTTTCCCCTCCCCTCTTTCCTGATGCTCTTCACTTTGCTGTCTCATTGCCCACGTGCACCTTCACTAGAGAGAGGAAGAAGAAAAGCAAAGATTATAAAACTGAGAGTGACCTTTCACTTCTCCTGAGTTGCTGTGGTAAAAAATAATTCATGAAGACTGAGTTGAGTCTGATGACTAAATGAGAGATTTTAAATAGTAAAATGTATACTTTTTCATGTTATTTGTATCTTCTGTCAACATATGCTTTTTTAAAAAGTGTTAAAGTTACTCATATCCTAAGTACATTATCTACTAAGAGGTAGACTAGTAAAAAAATGTTTAATTAAACTTAACATTGTTTTCATGTAATTCCAGGGAAGCAGGAAAAAGGGAAAATAAGGAAGCAATCAGACTAGGGCAGGAGATGGTCCTCACAGAAGTCTGAACTGGACTGTCCAGTAAGTTGGTGTAATAAAAAAAGGGTTGTGCTAGTTTAAGCCACTTATAATACATAACAAACAGCCATAAAAGGGCTTGGATTAGATACTGTGTTGAACAAACTATCTGCAAAGAACATTTAGTAGAATAATTAAATATGTCCAGGATGGTAGGTGGGATAAAAATTTACTGAAATGAAAAATATAAATCATTGATTGGAAAAAGCAACTAACAAAACAGTATTTACAGTATCATTTGGGGGGGGAAGCTAATAAAAATCTAGACATATAAAGACTTAAGTATTAAGTGTGACTACCATTGGGTGATAAAAAATTTGATGCTAATTACTTCCCATTTTTATCTATACTTACCTATTTTCCTATTTTAACAACTTGCAACACCTATTTCTTGGACCAGCATTTTTATCTCCTGTTCTCACATTAACAACATTTTTGATGATGTTCACTTTCAAAACTTCCCAAGAATATATTTAAATTATTCATGATGTATCGTCTCTGTAATACATCAGCGAGATTGACTCTATAAAAATTCCATTATCACTTTTGGCAGTATAATCTGTATGGATTTTAAAGCAATATTTCAAATAATTTCAGGCATTTGTCACTAACTAAGGAATTCATTTAATTTGAAAGCAATTTTGACCACCTTTGCCTGCTTCATAAAATGTTTCATTTGAAGCCTGAATCCCAGGGCTTCTCTCCCACGTCACCAAAGGTTCACAGTGGAGTTCTCTGGCTCACAGACACAGACGCAGTGACAACTTTTTTACTTTTATTTTTTAAATTAAGTATCATTATTTTTAATATTTTTAATTTATTGGAGTGGCATTGGTTAATAAAATTATATGTTTCAGAGGTATACAGAGGTATTCTTCTATAGACTTCTATAATCGTATTGTGTGTTCAGCACCCCAAGTCTCCATCCATCACCATTTATTTCCCCGTTACCTTTCCTACCTACCCCCCTTTCCCTCTGATAATCACCATACTATTGTCGATGAGAGTGTTTGTTTGTTTTTGTTTAATCCCTGCACCTCTTTTACCCAGCCCTCATCCCCTCTCCCTTCTGACAGCTGTCAGTCTTTCTCTGTATGAGTCTGTTTGTTAGTTTATTTTGTTCACTAGATTCCATATATAAGTGAAATAAAATAGAATTGTTTTTCTCTGACTGGTTTATTTCTCTTAGCATAATAACTCTCCAGGCCTGATAAATGTTAACTCCCCTGCGATCCACTTTCTGAGGAGTCACTAATGAACTGAGCCAGACTGTAGTTTCCTTCCTGTAAAATGGAGATAAAAGTTCTATTTCTTCGGTCCAAGAGATTTGAAGTCTTCTTTGCCCCTCTTTTTCTCTTACACTTTGCTGTGTCCATTGCTAAGCCCCTGGCTCCAATCTTCCCTTCCTGCGCCTGGCCTGCTTCCTGCAACAGTCTGCAGATGGGTGTCCTCACTTCTATCCCTTGCTCCACTATTACTTATATTCAATACAGAGCATGGAGTAAGTGATGCTGAAAGCCATGTAATGACTCTGTATTTCACTAAAAGGAAAAGCCGTTTCACAACACTTGCAAGCTCTCCATGATCTGGTCTCCCATGAGCTCCCTCGTCATCTCTCTCACTGTTTCCCCACCACTCATTCCTCTCCAGCCACGCTGGCTTTCTCCGTTCCTTGAAAATACTCGGTGCACTCATGTCTGGGGACATTTGTACTTCCCACTGCTCCCTGCCCGAACACTCTTCCTTGGACAGCCACCTTGCTAACTTCTTCAAGTCTTTGCCCAGATGTTATCTTCTCAAGGAGGCGTTCTCTGATCACTTTAAAAAAAATATTTTATTGATATTTTACAGAGAGGAAGAGAGAGAGATAAAGAGCCAGAAACGTCGATGAGAGAGAAACATCGACCAGCTGCCTCTTGCACACCCCCTACCAGGGATGTGCCTGCAACCAATGTACATGCCCTTGACCAGAATCGAACCCGGGACCTTTCAGTCCACAGACTGAAGCTCTACCACTGAGCCAAACCAGTTTCGGCTCTGATCACTTTTAGAAATTGCAAGCTGTCACTTATCCCCTCCTTCTGACTCCTTTTTATACTAGTCTTTATTTTCTATAGCATTTCCTTTCCACCATTTACATTTTGCCGCAGATAAAGAACATTTCATAATGATAAAAGGATCATTTCCTCAGGAAGACGTAATGATAAAGGAGTATATACCGATTAGGAACTTCAAAATACCTGAAGCAAAAACTGACAGAATTGAAAACAGAAAAAAAATCCATAATCACAGTTGGAGATTTAAACACCCCCTCTTAGTGACTGACAGAGCAAGTACAAAAAAAGTCAGTAAGGATGTGTAACATGTGATGACATTTACTAAGTGCTGTAGTCCCTACACATTCTGTCCAAGTGGTTTTTTCATCAAGACTGGCCACATGCTGGCCCCTAAAATAAAAGTCATGATAAATTTCAAAAGGTTGAAACCTACAGAGTATATTACCTGAACACAATGGAATTAGAAATCAGTTACAACTAACTACAAAAGTCCCCCAATTTGGAAATTTAATAATATACTTCTAAATAAATAAGAAAAGGAATCAGAAGGGAAATAAGGTAATATTTTGAACTGAATGATAATGAAATAAACACATATCAAAATTTGCAATTGAGGCAGTGATTAGAGGGAGATTTATATCTTTAAATGCATATATTGTTAAAGAAAAATGTTTGAAATCAATGATCCAAGTTCCCACAGTAAGAAGCTGGTAGACAAAGAGCAAATTAAATCCAAGACAGAAACAAAAAAGCTCATGGAAAAAGAAAAAAAAAAAATCAAGCAGCATGTAATAGACAAAAAAGAAGAAATTTGACAAAGCCAAAATTGATTCTTTGAAGAAAATCAATAAATGCATAAACTCCTATCACAGGCAGCAAAGAAAAACAGAAAACAAAGAAACATTTCTAGTATCAGCAATAAAAGATGGGCCTTGACTACGGATCCTGTAAACATGTTGGATACTAAGGAGTCACTTTTCAACCACAATGCTCCCCTGCACAGCTGCTTCTCTGCCCTGAGCAGCTCCTCCCTGCTGTCCTTACGAGAGAGCTGCTCCCCAGCCCTTCCCCACCGCTGAAGCAGCCTTCAGGAATGAAGTTCTCTCGCCCAGACCACATTGCCACTGAGAAATCCAGCAGGCATGAGTTTTGGGGTCATGAAATTCTGCAACTCATCACATACCTTCAGAGCCTCCTGATTTATCAATGGTATATCTGCAGGGCTAGTATCCTAAGTTTAAACTGGACATCTTAATGGGTGTTCTATGTGGCTCAGTCCCCACACTTACTAAGTTACACTCAAGGAAGCAAGGATCAGAAGCCAAGAGGTTGTAGGACAAGAATTCCAGGATTGATTTGTCTTTCCTCCCCAAACATGAAAGGATTCCATATCAGAAGATACATAACATTGCCCTTAACTACCTCCTCAATCCTATCCTACCATTCAGATGCCCTGGGACCTAAATTTTCCTAAGCTTCCCCCCACTCCTTAGCTCTGGTGTCTTTTCTCCAGGCCTTGCATTTTGACATCATATGACCCAAACAGCCCCGAGAGAAAAATCTTACCACCACTTCTGTATCTCACGGGACCACTGTGGAAAAGCTACAGGCTCTGATAACTTCCTGGTCATCCCTTGAGCCCAAGGAGTTAAACATAAAGGCCTTTTAAGAATGTAATTCTCACCAAAACCGGTTTGGCTCAGTGGTAGAGCTTCGGTCTGCGGACTGAAGGGTCCCAGGTTTGATTCCGGTCAAGGCATGTACCTTGGTTGCAGGCACATCCCCAGTGGGGGGTGTGCAGGAGGCAGCTGGTCGATGTTTCTCTCTCATCAACATTTCTATCTATCTCTCTCCCTCTCTGTAAAATATCAATAAAATATATATTTTTAAAAAGAATGTAATTCTTGCCCGAGGTGGTTTGACTTAGTGGATAGAGTGTCAGCCTGCAGACTGAAGGATCCCAGGTTTGATTCTGACCAAGGGCACATGACCGGGTTATAGGCTCGATCCCCAGTAGGGGGTGTGCAGGAGGGGTGTGCAATGATTCTCTCTCATCATTAATGTTTCTATCTCTCTCTCCCTCTCCCTCTCTGAAATCAATAAAGAAGTATACTTTTAAAATGTTAATTCTTTTATTCTGACTCAATTTCTTTCAGGAAATTCTTATGTAAATTTTTTGGAGAACAAAACCTGTTACTTTTTTGTTCTCCAATTTGAAAAAAGAATAAAAAGCAGAGGATAATTTTGAATTGGCCCTAGTGTTTAATATTCAGGGATTTTTGTCACAAAAATCTAAAGGGAGGAGGGATTATCGAATTTGGAACTTTCCCAAGCATGTGTGATGGATTCAAGTAACATGATTCTCCTGCTATGTATACACACTCTCATTTGCTAGATGACTTTACTGTTCTTCCTGTTGAGAGGTAGAGTCTACTTCTCCACGCCCCGAGTTGGGGTTGGCCATATAACTGCTTTGGAAAATGGGGCATTAACAGTTGGGACAGGCAGAGGCTTGGAAAGGGCTTGCACTTTGGGGCTTAGTCTCTTGCTGTTCTTCCTACTGCCTGGGCTAGCCTCATGGATGATGAGAGACGTGGCCTAATCATGCCCATCACCCAGCCAACAGCCTGCCAACTGTCCAATGTGTCAGTAAGGCTGTCTTAGATTTTCTGACCTCCAGCTGACCCATCTGCTGATCACAGATGTGTGAGCCAACCAGGCAGAGGTCAGCCGAGTCAGACCAGACCGGAATAGCCCAGCCAACTAACCATGAGTTAATTACATTTATTTCAAGCCACCAAGTTTTGGGGTGGCATGTTATTCAGCAAAAGCTAACTGAAACAACATTACAAATTATTCAATCATGTTTTGATTAGTTCAACAGATGCCTCCTGAACGCCTTCTGTAAGGCCTGGCACTAGGATCCAAAGCCCAGTAAGACAGTTTATACTTAGAATGGTTTATACCTAGAATGGTCTCAACCTAATAGTAGTATGTGGATACTAGCAAATAGATAATGGCAGTGCAGTGCGATGAATATGATTTAAAAATGAGACATAGACAAGCATGATTCATTGGCTTAGGATGATCTAAAGGGGGGAAAAATAAAACAGGTGACACTGAATTGAATCCTCACCAATTAACTAAAGTTTACAAGGCAAGTAAGTTGGGGAGGGCATTCTAGGCAAAGGAAAAACATAAGTAAAGGTTCAAAGATATGTGATATAAAATGTTGCAACCTGAAAGGGGATGGAGAAGTAACGATGAAGAAAATATGGTTCAAATAAACTGTTTGGAAAAGAGTCCTAGCTATTGTAGAAATACCACAACATCAAGTAAATAAGAAATCACTAAAGTGAACAATCACAAACTTTTTTGAAAATGAATTATCACAATTCTTTTCCTTCCTCCCACTCCCTCTGACGTTGGACCCTGTTGCGGTAAGTAAAGCTATTGGAATGCAAGTCTCCTCTTATCCACGTTATGGTTATTTTGATAGTTTACACTATCAGCCTCATTCTGTTAAACTCACTTACTTATACTTACTGTTGTTCAAGTTGGAGCATATACACACCTTGACAGGCATATATACATACCCCCAGTGACATGAGCGGCACAATTATTTGCAAAGAAATTTAACATTTTTCAGATTGATTCTAATCAACAACTTTCCAAAATCAGCCCCTTAAAACAAACACAGTGAAAAATAATTGGTTTAAAATGCAGACGTCCACCCACTTTTTGAAGATCCGTGTTACCTTACTTCACTTTTATGGATGACCCACATCAGTTTTGTTTCTGCTAACAAATCTTGAGATTTTTGCTTTTATGCAAAGTGCTGAAAAGCAATCACAGCATTCAGCATTTCTGCAGCATCTGTTGCAGAGGCAGTAGCACCCCGAGCAGAGTGTGGCCACCACGCTCCTTTCCGGGAGCCACACTCAGCCTCTCAGCACCCGGCCCCATCGCTCTGACCTGAGTCTGTGAGCATCTGTGCTTATCTCCGTCATTTTCACTTTCATTAACAAGAAGTGTCCTAAGGTATCAGAAAAGCCTAGGAGAGGCTGTAAGGGTGTTGTGCATAGTATGAAACTGGGCACAACTGCTTCTCTTATTGCGAACAAAACGAAAACACTGTGCGTGCATTGAGCTTGCCGGCATTCACCATTCATACTGTTTATACGCAGAGAAAGAGCATCATGAGAGAGGCCAAAGTTACTGTCAATTCTGCTGGCAGCAAAGTGGTCTCTTAGCAGGCATCCAGTAATGGGTGAAATGTAGGCTGTTGCTTAAATGGGCTGATGGACGTACAAAGTGTGGTATTGCATTAGGTTATACTTACCTGGTAAAGAGAGATTGGTTAACCTTTTTAATAAGAGAAACTACACTGTACAAATATTATCTCTACTTTTATAGCCTGTGTTTATTACATCATACTTACTTTAGGTTTTATGGGTTATTTGGTATGATATTGTAGGTTACTTTTTTGGGTATGGAAATACTAAAAGTTCTCCATATAAATTAATGGTAATTACTTTCTCTCTGCCATTTCAGCTTGCAAAAAGTTTCATAGGAAGGAACACTGAACTTTTGGATGGGGGGTATGGGGGAGGACTGATGGACGTACAAAGTGTGGTATTGCATCTCCCCTTTCCCAAAGTCATGAAAGTAAATTGTTAATGAATGCATTCCTCAAGTAATAGACTATTTATGGTCATGTGTATTTTACTTAGAGCTATGGGAAGAACCATTTAAGGTGACTCTCTGCCTAAACCATCTCCTTCTCTGGAAACTGTCCATTTGTCCATGTATCTAATGTAATTACCAGATAATATAGTAGGAGGAGAGGGGGAGGGAGAAAGAGGGAAGGGGAGAAGTCACTAATTCCTGTGTAACCTTAGGCATGTTGCAGCCTTCCAGAACCAAGCCTACACAGTGCAGGCACGGGTGCTCGGTAAGGACTCGCTGAATGAACACTGACAAACTCAGCTTTGACTTCTCCAAATATAAAATGAGAAACTAAGTGACCATTAAAGTACCTACCAACCCCAAGATTCACGGTTTTTCCCACAAGACAATACAAAAGAATACAAAATATATACAGTAATTCAATTTATTAATTTAGTCTTATCTAACACATCATTGTATTTGTTCTTTAAAAGGAAAACAAAGTATAAAACTATAAAAATAATCCTGAAAATTATTTATAAAGTTTTTTCAAAGCATGATATTAAATACGGACCTTTAAATTGACATGTGCCACAAGGAATCGTAAAAAAATGTAAAAGGTGAAAAATGAACGTTGACATTGAAGCCAATTACTGTCACAGTTGTACAATTCAGTGGCATTTATAAAATTCATAATGTTGTGCAATCCACATTATCTGGTTCTAGCATATTTTCATCAACAAAAGGAAACCAGTACCATTAACAGTCACTTCCCCAGCTCCTAGCAACCATTAATCTGATTTGTCTCCATGGATTTGCCCATTCTGGATATGTATTTCATATAAAAGGAATCATACAATATGCAGTCTTTTGTCTCTAGCTTTTCACTTTATACTTTTTTCAAGAAAAACCATACCCATTCACATTTAAGAAGAAAACACTTAATATAAATTATCAAAAAGTGATATAATGACCTCTGAGGTAAGTAAAGGAGTCAGTGCAATTTACCTTTCAGAATGCAATTCAAGTTTTCAGGATTGACTGGTGCTTAAACACTGATCAAATGAACAGTACAGCGTTAACATTTTAAATGCAGCATAAAAAATCTTTAGAATTCATGTCCACCAAATTATTAATCATTCAAAGCAATTCATGTCATAGCTTTCATCACAAAACTATTGGAATGTAGGAAATCAATATTATTCTCCACTTTACTTCAAATCTCTCCCTAATACAGGTAACAGTTTTTAAAAGTTATCAATTGATATGAAGCCATCCATTTGACATAAATATTCACTGGATAGTTCTACTCTTTTAATCAAATAATATGGTTAAACCTGAATGATGATACTTCAATTTTCCATACTACAAATTTTTGAGCTGAGATACTTTAAAAGAAGTTGAAGTTACTTAATAAAATATAAACATGGATAAAAATTACTAATCACAGGCTGATTAGCAAAACTAAGTTTTTTATCACCTGGTAAGAAAATTCAAGTTATGGGATAAAAAGCAAAAATGAAAATTAATGGGGGTGGAGAGAAGGGATTTTAATGAAAAAAGCATCTACGAGAACAGCAAAGGGCAGGACCTCCGTTTTTTCAACTTCAATCTTTTGAGCAATAACAAATTATTGCTACTGTTCTTATATTAGACCACTGAGTAATAATAATGTAAGTTAATGTTACTCTTTGACTGGTATAGAAATCTAACTAGTCAGTCCCTCTGCCAAGGAATGAACCAACACATATCAACCTATTTATCTGTTTAAAGATATTGTTTGAGAAAATTCTAAATTTATATTAGGAAAAGGTAAAAAATTAAACCTGATTAATCTGCTTTTACTGGGAAAGGATAATTTGACCTGATGATTTTGCCAATCTTAAAGAATTCAACAGAAATGTTGTTTACTTTTAAACACATTCACTATTACCACCACTAGAACTAGCTATGCATTGAAGAACCATCTATTATCATATTTGCATGCAAATGGACTAATAATGATTTTGGGGGAGGGGTGCTTGAGATTTTATTGGTGTTAATGAAAAAAGAAACTTATTTCCCTTGTTTTTCAGTTTGCTTTAGAAAAAATGCTTTTCTTCATAGTAAAGAACACTCACTTCAGTCCAGCAAGTCAAAATATTTTTAAAATATATAAGATTCCTATCAATGAGTTTTACTGTATTTTTATAAAGCATTTTATAATTCATCCTTTTAAACATTTCTTTGTAGTTCATTAAATAAATGAAAAGTCACTTCCCACATAATACATTGGAACATCAGACATTCTGGATAAAAAATGTCAGTTTTGAAACATTCTAAGATTCAGAAAAAAGCACCTCAAGATGTATCTCCATTAATACATCTCAAGATGTATTAAAACCTACTTGGCCAATTTATGGAGATAATACATGCAAATAAATATACATATAAACAATGAATTTATATAATTTTACTACTCACAGATGCAATAAAATACTTGAAAATTTTTCAGCAAAAGATACTGGTTTTTGCAAAGGATTTTCAGAGCAACATATCTTAATTTCTACTTTTCTTTTTGGTATTACCCAAAACTCTTTCTGAACACTTATTAGGAATCAAACATTCTAGGCAACAGTATTTTCCAAAGCAATTTCCTTATATCTAAATGTCCTTTCTCCTTCTGCATTTGTAAAGTAGAAAAATGAACCATGCCGGCACATATTTCTCTCAGATACCTCCACACTCATCAGTCCCTAAACTTGGAGAACCGCAGTTTTCTACCCATATATTGGAAACTTGAAAGAACATCTTTTGAATTTACTTTGAATCGAAGCACTATAATTCCATGGAAGGTGACTTTAGAAAGAAACCACTTTTCTTCCCTTATTCAGAAAGTTTGCGCCTTTAGAGTTGGCCTCTACTTCTACATGTTTTTGTTTGAAATCAGATTTCGAGCAAATCCGAAGGAAACCCATATTGAATTATTTTAACACAATGGACAAGTCACTGATGAGTTGATTTTGTTTAAAGGCATAACTAATATTCTCTTCCTAGGCCTCATGAGCATGTTAAGTAAGATTGCTTAGAACAGTATTTAGCCGATCAGCCAAACACACATGCAAGAAATTCTTTCCACCAAAGGCTTAGTCCAGCCTTTTGGAAGAATGAGGGCCAATTGCTTTCCTTCTGCTGCAGTTCTCAACACCCACCTCTGCAGGACCCCGTCATGTCACCTTCTAATGTGGTGTGTCATGCATGAAACACACACACTTAGACATTTTTAAAAATTAATAAACCCCATTCTTAAGCTGAGATGCAAAACTTAAAGTGTGTTTTGCTTCTAAATGCCAAACAATGCATTCAAACCACGAGGTAAAAATCTGTTATCAATGTAGTAATAAAACTACCCTGTCTTCAAAGAATATGGACGTTTTAGTGACCCCATTATCTTCTATGTTACTATGATCCCAATACCCAGTGCTAAGAGACAGCAAATAACAGCAACAATATTGATGGGGTATGTATGCAACACAGGGTCAAAGACCAAAAAAGATTTTGTGCTATTGATAAACCAACAATTCAATCTTTAAAATCCTTCATTGTAGGGTTGAAAGGATTCCTACAAATACTTTTGTAAGATTTAATCCAGTATTTATCTACTTCTACTCTCTTAACTTATCCTAGAAATCTAATACATTCACATCACCCTGTAACCAGTAAACAAGAGAAAAATTGATAACTAGGCTAAATGTAAGTGCTAATGAAGCTTACTTACTGTAAGCTGCATTACAATTTACCTTGAACAAAACACTAACAGTAAATTTAAAATACTAGAGTAACTACTACTTTTTAAAAATATGTCCAAAAACCATAGTACCCAATGTATTTTGTCACATGGTTATATTATTAACACAACTATATCATTTAACTTAGCCATTAACTCACAATTCTGGATTACACATGTATGTACATACACACATTTATCCACTCCAGTAACACATCATTCAAGAGAACAGCTGGCATGTCCCAGTCTTTCCTCTAAGTTCTCATACTTTACTGTGAATCATAATCACGTGAAAGTCTTTTGTTAAAACAGATTGCTGGCTCCAATCCCAGAGTTTATGGAAGAAGGAGGGAGGGAGGGAAAAAGGGAGGGAGAAAAGGAGGGAAGGAACTAAAATAACAAACAGTTCTGAGGAAGGAGACAGCAGATAAAAGCGAATTCGGATTGTTTCTCTATGTCCTACACTTGCCACTTTATCTTGATGGTTAGCAAAGACTGTAATAAAGACTTCTCAAATGATAATTCACTTGGATGTCATACAAATCTTTTCATGCTTACAAGGCTAGATAAACTGTACCCATTACAAGTTTTAGAAAAATAATGCCAAAAACTCTTCAGCCTTTCAATACCCCATAGGTGGGACTACTTTCAAGAAGACACTGAGGGGGCCCAGAAAGCTAACTGATAAACTTTCCAGATTAAAAAAGAAGGTTAATGCTCACCAGTAAAACATGGGTGAGCAGTAATCATTGAGCAGCTCCTTGTAACATGCAGAAACATACTCTACAGAAACAGTATGATTGTGTTTGGAATTTGTTAAACAAGTATTAAGTTTTATTTAAATAAAGGTTTTCCTTTTTAAGTTACTGAGCCACATAGGGAAAATATTAATTTTATTAGAATTTGAACAAATGTTGCACAAAGAACACATTTTAACAAAACAGTATGGTGGCATAACAAACAAAAATGAAAACAGCCAACGATGTGTAAAAGAACTAAATGGTGGGAAAATGTTAAATTATCTCATGATCCAGTATGGAAACAAGAAGTCTAAACTTGAAACCCAAGGATTTTAAAAAGCACAACCATAAAACAAAAACTTAATGTTTGTGCTATCCTAACCAGACACATTCTTCAACAAAACTTTAAAAGGCAGAGTTATATTTTATATTATTGATGTCTTATTTCTGACTTTTTCACAGAAATAGAGACTGGTTATGTCATTCAATCTCAATTGAAAAGGAAAGTATAAGCACTGAGAAATAAGTATTCCACTAATTAAAATGACATGTGAGGTGAAACAATTGATTAGTCTTCAGTACTATATCTTTCAACAATAATAAGGTCTTGATTCAACCAAAACAAGTTTTAAACAGTTTAGAATTCTTTTCTAATGCCCAAGGAATGCCTCTGCCCAGCCTGATTGCCATATATGGGAATCAAGAGCTTAGCAACAATAGAGCACTCTCAGGGACAAGTGTAGGAAGAAAAGATACAATAGAGTTTTGATATTTTATAACAAGGTAACTTGTCACCATTTCAGACTACCAAATGCCAGAAGTTACTTAAAACAAATTATTTAAATGCATGTCCCCATTTTTGCAATTTGTTTCTAAATACTGATATATTCATTTTTTAAAACTGACCACATCAGGTTAATTATAGTTTTAATTAATTGGAAAACTGTAATAAAACAGTTCAAGAATAGGTCTTTGAATACTTTTCCGTTGTACTTTGATCTTTACACAAAGATGCAGTTCTTACTTTTTGATAGAGAAGGCTATAGGAGATTAAGCTGGAGCTGTTTTAAAGAGATTGTCAACCATGACAGGTTTCTGCATTTCAAGATTGTCATCTTACAAAGATACCAAATTTCACATTTTTTTTAATGTCTTAAAACAACGTGGTTGATTTTTTTGAACATCAAAAAGCAAATTTTTTTAAATACTTACAAAAAAAGGGAAGCCCTTTGCATTTTGAATGCTTGAAATATATTTATACAATATGCCCAATTCAAACAAAATGAGGTATATTTTCTTCTCCACTAATATCAGATACCTAGCAAATAATACCATGAACAGCTTCAAATTAAAATAAATTCACAGGCTTTTTGTTTGTTTTGCTTTAACCTGTCATGTAACATGTTGCCAGTCTTTGGATGTGGCATCTAACAAAAAGAAAGTTGTATATGAACCACTTTAAGAATGAGAGCTGTAAATACATACAGTAAATACATCTTTGTGAATTATTTTTAAAATGTAATAAATGGCATTACCAAACGGTCATGATTTAAATATTATATAAGTATATATTAGGAGACCATCTACATGTCAACAACTGTATAAAGGGAGCACTAAATATAAAACCTTTAGAAGAATCTTATGTCAATACTTAAGCAACTGAATTTTTCACCTGAAAAACCTATGTGCAAAAATGTGAATCCAAGTCTTGCTTTTAGAATGTATGGGTTGCAACCCACAAAAACATGAGGAAATATGTTTGGTCAGGATCTTATTCATTTAAGAAGCAAAAAATTTAAGAACCAAAATTTGCACACCATTAAAAATACTATCCTGAAAATTATGTAGCAAAAAGTTAGATCACCCTGTCCAGCAAGTTCCAAAAGTTTCACACATTTCAAACATTAAGGCAACTTTTTCCCAACTAAACAGTACTTTATAAAAATATATGTCACTTCAAAACATTATATACACAGTGACAATAAATTTAGCTTGTTGTAATCTTTAATACATTAATAAAGTGTCACATATTACAAAGAAATTATTCTAGGTGCTTGCATGTATGTGCAAGTGGAGTTACAGGTTTTAAAGTACAGGTTTTAAAACTGAGCGCAGTGAACGTCCTTCTTTCGTGAGTTCTCGTGTCACACACATGCATGGCAATGGGATGGCTTCCTCCCGTTTCTCTACAACATTGTAACTGCACTTCTTCAAGTGGTCAGCCATGCTTAGGATGTCAGCAAACTTCCACTCATTAACAGAACAAAATGCAGTACTGAATCGCCACACCTAAAAGAAAATTCTACTTCAGATTTAAACAAGTCAATTGACAAGTATTGAAACATACTTCTTGCTTTAATTGTATGCATTACTACTATTAGAGAAATATGCAGCATAAAGTTTCAAGTAGGAACAAAATTGAAAAGTACTAAATCCATTTGGATACAAATCTGTTTATCAAATATTTATAAGACAAATTGCTCCTATGACATTATGACGTCAATAAATAAAATGATAACCAAAAAGAAAATAAAAGATAAAAAGCTGTGTTAAAAATCACATCTGCTCTGGCCGATTTGGCTCAGTGTATAGAGTGTTGGCCTGCAGCCTGATGAGTTGCGGGTTCGATCCAGTAAAGGGTACATACCTTCCTTGCAGACCCAATCCCTGAACCCAGGTTGGGGTGCATACAGAAGGCAACCAATCAATGTATGTCTCTCCCCCTCCCTTCCACTCTCTATAAAAACCTAATGAAAAATATCCTTAGTGAGGATTAACTCTAAAAATATGATATATATATATATATATATATATATATATATATATATATCACATCCAACCTGTCTTATTTAGTAAATTTTAGAAAATCATAACCTCATGAATTCAGAACTACTTCCTAAAATAATACATATTGCACACTATTCTTTAATTCTATCTAGATAGCTATACTGAGCTATCCACAATCTGGAGAAATAGACAATATAAGTACTATTTTTTTTTATCCAGGTTTTTCACCCATCCCTGTTAAGCTATATGAAGCACACTGAAAAATACTATAGAGTACTGTGTCAATGTACCTTATCTTTTCACTCTTTATAAGTATAAAAGGTACTTGGTAATATTAAATACAGGTACTTTAATTTATTCAAAATGTTTCTGAAAATTTACATAGAAAGAACTTCTGTAAAATGAATCTTATTTTGCTCCATATCATTGTAAAATGTTCACCTGCTACCCCTGTGTCTGCTGGTAAAAAAAAAGGGGGGGGGGACTACTTCCTTCCCCTTTTGGCCACTCAACAGCTCCAAGCCCTGAAGCACTGCCATCATATTAGTCTATCTTGAGTGTTGTGGCCCCCTTACATCTTCTCAAGTAAAAAAACTACCTGAACATGGGTAATAAACATATGGAGGACAAGCATTGGGTACAAGCATGAATGGGACTAAACAAGACCCAAGCAGTCCAGCTAAGCTCATCAGTAGGCAATGTCTAGTTAAAGAACACAAAATAAATGGTAAAACAGCAGACACTAGAAAGCAGCAATAGATGTGAGGGAAGCCCTCAGAACTCAGTAGAGCTCAGGAAAGAATGGTAATGACTTCTGGAGTGGCCAGATACCTTCAAATTTCTGTGCAAACAGAATTACTTTTTGGTTGACAACAGAAGTTACCACTGTCCAGCACACAAGGTACTTACTTGCTATACTCCTGAGGGATGTACCATTTACCTTAGATGGAGTCATTTCCCTGGAGTCAGTGGTTTAGACCAGCGGTGGACCACTGGTGGTCCTTGAGGTCCAAAAGGTTGGCAACCACCAGTCTAGACTCTAGAACAGGGATGGGGAATGTCCATCTCAAAGGCCATATAAGGCCCATGAAATCATTTGGTCTGACCCTGTCAAGGCATTAGGGGTGTGTTAAATATTTGACTGAATAAAGCAGGCTAATTTTTAAGTTGACAATTTTGTATGGCCTGCAAATGATGTTATAAATGTCCCAGAGAAAGAGAAGCAGCAATCAGACTCTCAAACCTCAGAGGGAAAGTAGGGGAGGGTGGGGGTAAAGGGAAGAAATCAACCAAAGGACTTGTGTGCATGCACATGGGCCTAGTCAGTGGCCATGGACAACAGAGGGGTGGGGGAATATGTAGGGAGGGATTGGGATGGGAATGGGGGGATAAGACCAATTATGTGATACCATAATCAATAAAAAATTTTTAAAAATGTCCAAATGGTCCTTGGCAGAAAAAAGTTCCCCACCCCTGCTCTACAGAGTAACTACCAATAGGCATTCTAGATTATAATTACCCATACTTATGAAACTATGGGAAGAATTAGGAGTTTTTGTTAAGCTTTAGCAGAACACCAAAGTTAGCAGATAGATTCTATGGTGGCAGACAGCCTCCTTATTTCCACACAGAGTCTGGTGAAACAAACTCAGGAAAAAATGGATGGCTCCCACCTCCTGATGACAAAGTTTCTTAGTAATAGGACAATTTTTCAATCAAGTATTTCTCAAGTACTTCATACCAGCTATATGGCAGGTGCAATGCTAGGCAATAGGATATGTTGGTTCTAGAGAGCCTCACTTCTCAAGAAACTTACAGTCTAATGAAAGAAACAATTTATTAGTAAATTTCAAAACAACATGGTAGGTATTTAACAAATTCAGTCACCAGTGACTGACATACTTTCCGTCTTGAAGACAAAACAGGCTGGGCGCTTATCGTGTTAATGGGACACCACAAGAACACAGAGCAGTGAACCTCCCTGAATGTTCCAGAGTGGGGTTCTAAAAGCTTCATTTGAGGAAGCTATTAGCTGGACAAGTTACTAAACCTCTCTAAACCTCAATTTCTTCTTCCATAAAATAGGGACAGAAGATTAAGTAAATTAACAAAAGTAAAATGCTTATTAGTCCACTGTCTAGCATATTGCAAGTACTCAAAGGTCTTAGGCAAGAAAGAAAACATCAGGCAACAGTACGTAAATCAACATGACTGAAACAGAGAGTAATAAAAGGAAGGTGAAGAGGTAAGTGAGGACAAGATCATAAAAAAAAAAAATGTTTCATTAAGGAGTCTCTATCCCAGGGCAATGGATAAACATTTAAAAAATTTTAAGCATTGCAGCTTAAGAACTGTATTTAAGGCAATGTTTGTCCCTCTAGTTCTTAGGCAGAGAATATGTCAAAGAGAGACACAAATGGAACCAGAACCCAGTTAGGAGGAGGCTACTGCAGTACTCCAGGGGAGAACTAAAGGTGGACTGAACTAGGGAAATGGTCATGGAAACAGTAAAACAAACCTGGTAAGTCTGAGAAGGAAGATGCTGTAGCAATTTGTGATTACCGGGATATGGAAATAAAGAGGGAAAATGGCAATCAACCTTAACTTAATTCCTACTCTAGGCAATTTGATACAAGATAATGCCACTTTCTGAGATTTTAAGAAAGAGAAGTTGGACATGCTGAGTTTGATGAAGCTATGAAATAATCCAGTGGAGATGTCCAGTGAATGGCTATATATGATGGTCTATGGAAATGAAATAAGACAATGGCCAGGGCATAGATATGTGAGTAGTAAATAATGGCAATTTAAACTCCAAGAGTAGGTAGATTTTCTGTAGGAATAGAACTACAGAAAATATTTTATCTCATTGGTCAAAACCAGTGGGCAAGGAAAAAAAAGAAGCCAGGAGGCCATTTCAGAGTTCCATGCCAAATTGGAGAAAGACACCAAATCATCTGGAAAATGGAAAAAAAATTAAAATTTTATATATATATATATATATATATATATATATATATATATATAAATATATATATATATATATATCTGTACATGCAGCAAGTATTAAAAGTATGAAGTTTCTGCCTTAGGAAAACACAAAAATAGAAGTAGAATTCTGAAAACTGGAGCAATGAGTGGAAGTAAGAGAAAAACCTTAAGATTGTAAAAACAAAGTAGACAAACCCCAATGTGAAATTTATCAAATGTTTCCCTTTATATAATGCAAGGTTCCATATTATATAAGTTCTGAAATGAAAACAGCTACAAAGATTATCTATAATATCTGCTAGTTTCTACTGGATTATGGCTCAAAAAAAAGTTGAGTCCATCTGGTATGCTCCAGGGGTTGAGCGTTGACTTATGAACCAGGAGCTCATGGTCTGACTCCTGGTCAGGGCACATGCCCGAGTTATGGGCTCGATCTCCAGTGGGAGGCTGCAGGTGGCAGCCAATCAATGGTTCTCTCTCATCTCTGATGTTTCTCTCTCTCTCTTCCTCTCCCTTCCTCTCTTAAATCAATAAGAATATATTTTTTAAAAAGCTGGGCAAAAATAGGTGTCACAAGAGAAAAATGGTGGAGCCAGGATTTGTTCCCAGCTCTACCTAAATCCCAGCTCAAGCTTCCAATATGCAGCACTCCCTTTTATTGTATTAAACCCAGAGTTCCCACCACCAATATCAAATTCTACTACCCCTACTCTTATCTCACTTGAATACATATCCACATCCATCCATGTATGTCCACCTGCCCCCAAATACTGAATTGAACTGATCACTTATTAGTAACTTTTCCCTCATCTCTCCCTGTTTAAGTTCTACCTGAAACAAGCAAGTCCTAAGAAAGAACTGCTAAGAAATGGAAATAAAATGGCAATTGTAAGCAGTAAAATACCTTCTCTTGCTTTCCCCACTGTCCTATGGTGAAAATGTTTCAGGTGGAGTTCAAATTAGAAGGTGGTTAACATGGCCACAAACAAATGGAGTTGTTACAGAAGAAATAAATGGATACAAAACTGCTTGATTAAAGCAACATGTGGCCTCTGCCATATAAGATTAAAATCTAGTTCTAGAAATGTCTACAGTAAATATTATGACATTTCTGGCTATCTGTCATATTGAGTTAAATTTTAAGAATGATCTATATCAAACATTTTTCATTAGTTCAGCAACATTATTAAGTGCCTATTATATGTCAGATAAGGAGATAATACAATTAAAGTTAATCTGACCTTTTCTTTTATCTGCCATGATGAATTTCCTTCTGGATACTTCCTTTTCCCCCACTGCAATATGACCATTCCACGAGACTGAAGCAGGCTGCCACACACATCCCTCATTAACTTGGATACACACGAAAGCTGGCACAGACTGAAGCCATCCAGAAAGCCTGCAATATGTTGCAGAACCTCAAAAGGAAGACCACTTAGATGGTCACTATGTAATCCCAACACACAGTTTCTAGCAGGCTCTACTAATACTGTAGATACACATGGCTGAACTCCAAATGACCTCAAATGGCGATCATGTATAATCTTTGCTCCTTGTGTTGATGGACAAAATCTACGCTGAGAATAAGTACAGCCATAATATGCTAAAGGACACCTCTGTTCCATCCAGCCATTGAGTCCAGCATGAATGTCACCATGCACATTCTTAAAATGTGAAGAAAATTCCCTTCTTCTAAATAGCTGTCCACAAACAAATGTAAACATTGAACGCTGCTTGGGTTGGTACCTAGCGACACATTCCAATACTAAATCCAGCCCAAGTGTCTGAAAAGGACTTGGATTTGAAAGCTGTGGGTTGGCATGATCACAAGCTGAAGCTGAAGCTATTTCCCCAACCATTGTATTTGTAGCTAATATTGCAGATGGAAGTGAAAAAGTCTGAGTTCCAAAGTCAATGTGATAAATATCAACCATGCGGCTATCAGATATACCCCTTCCACCTGGAGAATCTCCTAGACAAAACAGTAATGCTGCTGTGATTAGATCTATTCCTTGGAGGCCCATTGGATCTTCTGCAACTTCCAAATCTGATGTATCTACTGCTTTATCTTCCTTTGGTTTAGACCAACATGAATTGGAAAGAAATTTGAACGAAGGAGGTTGACTGAAAGATAAGACATCCACATTCCTCAGGTCTCCTAAGTCTACTTTTCTCCAACACAGTTCTCCTTCATCCTCGTCATCTGGCATGAGGATATGCTGAATTGTGCCGTTAGGCAAAGCATTAGGTGGTATTACTTCCCCAAGTTGTGCTGCTACTGAAAGTGAACTGGAAGGTTCTGAAGTGCCATCTGATGCTACACATTCTCCATTTGTTAAGCTACTTTCCCCAGAATCACCATGTAAATTCTGGTTCTGGTCTATGACCTGTGTACATATATTTTCCAAAGGAAGGCCATTACAAAGAGCAGAAGTGTCATAAGATTTGGTATCCAAGTCACTTAACAAATCACTTGAACCATTTTGTTCAGATTGGGCATTCTGATTTGTATCGTTATGGTCAATTCCACCGACTGCTCCTAGCTCATCCTCATAAGCATGATCTTGGTCTTTCAAGTTTCTATTCTGTAAGCTTTCTCTGGCATTCTGCTCTTCGTCCATTTCATTTGAGGAAGCAGGAAGACTCGTACTTAACATGCCAATGTCTCTTGTGGCTGTGTTCAGGATATCTAAAGCAGCAGCCAAACTTCTGGTTGTTTCTACAGTAGCTTGATAAAGTGCACCATAAGATTCTTCATCAACAGACACCAAACCATTAGCATGTGGTATCTCTGGAACAGCTGATTTAACTGATATTTGTTCTCTAGGTTGTGATATTTTATCAGTCGCTTTTGACATCATGGTGGCTACTTTGAGAGATTCTAAGAGCATCCTTTGGTCTTGAAGGGCCAAGGCCATATCTAATTGTGCCACTTCATCAACATCTCTGCTTAGATTTTCATACGACTTCCGATCTGCATAACTGACTGGCCATCGGTTCCATTCCATTGTACAGCACACCACACTTGCGGGACATGTTTCTAGATGTTCAGCAACTTTATTTCGAGCCATTGTAAATGGACATCCAAAGCCACTATTTAAGCAAGGCACTCGTTCAAATGGACATAAAAGTCGATGCTCATCAGCTTTACAAGAATGGAAGACTGCGCCACAAACCAATGGACAACCAATCAAGTCACAGGAAATCCCAGGCTCTGGTCTGGTCATACACCGTCTACTGACACAATTCACACAGTGCGAGTGCTGCAGCTCCTCCTCCATAATGGCCTGTCCAGCTCTGGTTGCTAAGATGGAAAAAAAAATTATTTAGACAAAATAATGGCCAATTAAAAAAATTATTTAATAATATAAATCAAAGCATAAATCTGGCATTTATTTTCACCACCACTCATTAAACCTGTGCTACTCAGAGTCTCAGTGCTAAGTCCAAAGGGCAGTTTTTTCTAGACCCCATCTTCCTTGGCCATTGTATCAGTACTAGAGGCCCAGTGCACAAAATTCATTCACTGGAGGTTGAGGGTGGTGGTGGTAGTGGGTTGTCTCTCAGCCCAGCCTGTGCCCTCTTGCAGTCCAGAACCCCTCGCTCCTTACTGCCTGCCTGCTTACTGCTCCTTACAGCTCGGCTCACTGCTCGCTGCTCCTTAGTGCTGCAGCAGAGGTGGGAGAAGCTCCTGCCACCACCGATGCGCTTGCCAGCTGTGAACCTGGCTTCTGGGAGTGTCCTGACCACCAGGGGGCAACTCTTGCATTAAGCATCTGCCCCCTGGTGGTCAGTGCACTTCAAAGCGATCAGTGATTATGGTCATTCCGCCATAACAGTCACTTAGGCTTTTAGTATGTAGATGTTGACTAATTTCTACTTTTAAGCTATTTTTTCTTAGTTTTCATGATGTCACATTTCCCTGGTTTTTCCCCTCCCACTTAAACTTTTATTCTAAGACACTTCTATTTTGTAGGGATCTATATAATTTCTAGCTCATTCTTCTATAAATTCTCCCCCTAGGTGTTTACAATTTCTCAAAAGTATCAATTACCACCAATATTCTGAAAACTCATCTATACCTCCTGCCAAGATCCCTCTTCCTAACTTCAGACAATTACTTATGATACATCTCTACATGTATGTGGCATAGGCAACTCAACTCAACATTTCCCAGGTTGAATTATACAGTAGTAGATAATAATTTTCTGGATGAGATGCTGATTATTAGCCTGTTTTCTTCATTTTAGTGCATAACCTAGCTCTATGACATATTTTCCCATAAACTCTATTTTGGTTCCAGGTGTCTAATGTATGTAAACTACTATTTCTTTTTCTCCAGTTCAGGTTTGATTTTCTTCAAACTAAAATAACAAAAGTCTACCAATAATTGGTAGAGCTTTTCTTGAGCAAGTAAAAAAGTTATGAATTGGTATTATGGTGCTTAATGATGCCAACAATAGGAGAGAGGCACATATTTATCAACAAAACTGTATTTTTTAAACTGTGTTTAAAATTAAAAATTATGAGCTAAATATACCATTGAATATTAACTCTATAAATTTTATAGGTAATGACAGATCTATAACTTAAAAACAGACATGCTAAAAGAGACCACCTAATAGAAGAAATGAGAGATTAATTGTGAAAAACATTTGTAAATTAAGCAGAAATTCAAAAAGAAACTTTATTAAGAATTAAGGCAAAAAATTAACAATAAGGTAAACTTTGCTGAGGGATTAGATTGTGAAAACAGCTGTAGCCTTTTTTTTTTTTTTTTTTTGCAACCAGACTGAGCTCATCTCATACACTGAAGTAAGCTTGACCGTTACTGAGAGAAAACTAAAAATACAAGCTGTTCCAAAAGTGACCACTGCTCTCAGAACTTGTAGGAACACTTTATGTTATGTACAAATCACATGACCACACCAGACAGAACACATCTCAAAAAAATCCACTTAATTCAAAGTGTTTAAAATAGCAACTGTTACAAACAACTGAGTTAAATGAAAAAGAGCAACTCTGAAAGGCAAATGTAGGCTCTCAAGCTTCAAAATAAATAGCATCTTGCATACTACTCTGAATAAGAAAATGTTTAAAAATGAAAAATAAAAACACCCACAGCAATGAGTCCAAAATATTTATTATTCATTGAAGTGGACTTACCAAAAATAAAAAAGGAACACTAATTACATACCTATTTATCCGTCTTTACATATGTCTTATCACTTAATGTCACAATCTTTATAATAACCCAAAGGAAACTGAGATTCAGAAAGGCTGATTTGCCCAAGGTCATCTAGGATTTAAATCTTTATCTTATCCATGTACATGGACAATTACAGATATGTTTACTTATAAAAGGTTTAAGAAAATAAGGCAGCACTTCAGTAACTAGAAATACAATTTTAAGATGTTATTTGAGGAGCAGAGGTTATACAACTCTGTATACAACTCTGTATGTAGTTTATTCCAATACAATCACACCTGTGGTCAAGAACTGGGTGAGCCCTGGCCAGTGTGGCTCAATTGGTTGGAGTGTCCTCCTGTACACTGAAAGGTGGTAGAGGTTTGATACCCAACTGAATAAAACAGTTGGGTATCAAAGCTACCTTTCCCATCCTTTCTAATTATAATAGCACATACTTTGTTTTGAATATAGGAGTTTTAAATTATTTAATAAATAACTTACATTCATAATTCTCACTATAGAACAATATAAATATAACAATTCTCAAAATAGTTATACAAAGAATGAATCAAGTTTAATTCCATTTTACTATTAAATATATTAAGAAATAAGAAAATGCAATAGATAATACCCAAATAATGTTCTGGGTATATAAACCTCAGCTTCAGAACTTAAAACTTACAGATCCAAGCTCTTTCTAATCAAGATCACTATTATCAAATATGCCTCACATTCCTCATAAATCCTGGGAAACGGCTTTAAAAATGTCCATTCCTGATTTATCAGTTGAACAGTGACACAGCAAGCCCAAGAAAACAAGTTGCTAAAATTGAGGCTTCAAGTTCAAGAGAAGCATAATTTAAAACTTCTCAATATTAAGTTTTGAAAAAATTGACTAAAAAAATTTTTTTTGAAATATATTTTTAATCTACACTCGGGGGGGGGGGGGGGGAAGGGAATTCCTCATACTGGCCTGCACCCTCTCGCTGTCTGGGACACCTCGGGAGATGTCCATCTGGACAGCTTAGGCCTGCTCCCGAGGGGATCAAGCCTAAGCTGGCAGTCAGACATCCCTCTAGCAACCCAGGAGCCCTCAGGGGATGTCCACCTGCCAGCTTAGGCCTGCTCCCCAGGGGATCAGGTCTAACCTTGCAGTCAGACATCTCTCTGGCAAGCCTGGGAGCTCTCAGACATCCTTAGTGCTACGCAGGAGGCAGGAGAGGCTCCCACCACCACTGCTGTGCTTGCAGCAGTCAGCCCAGCTTGTAGCTAAGCAGAGCATGCCCTGTGGGAGTGCACTGACCACCAGGGGGCAGTTCTTGCATTGAGTGTCTGCCCCCCCACCCCCGGCCCCATTGGTCAGTGCGTGTCATAGCGACCAGTCATTCCACTGTTAGGGTCAATTTGCATATTAGCTTTTTATTATATAGAACTAGAGGCCCAGTGCATGAAATTCGTGCATAGCAGGGGGCAGGGACATGTCCCCTCAGCCCAGCCTGCACCCTCTCCAATCTGGGACTCCTTGGGGATGTCTGACTGCCAGTTTAGGCCCAAATAGGCAGTTGGGACACCCCACTCACAATCCTGGACCACTGGCTCCTAATCTCTCACTTACCTGCCTGCCTGCCTGGTCGCCCCTAACTGCCTCCCCCCTTGCCAGCCTGATCGCCCCTAACTGCCCCCTGCTGCCAGCCAGGTTGCCCCAAACTGCCCCCTCCCTGCTGGCCTGGTTGCTCCTAACTGCCACCTCCAGCCGGCCTGGTCACACCCTATCAGCCTTGTTACCCCCCAACTGCCTCCCTCTGCCAGTCTGGTTGCCCCCAACTGCTGGCCTGGCCACCCCTTATTGCCCCTTCTGCAAGCCTAATCATCCCCAACTGCCCCCCACCAGCCAGGTCGCCTCTTACTGCCCCCCCACCCCCACCAGCCTGGTCACCCCACACAGCCTGGTTGTAGGTAGCCATCCTGTGAGGCCATGAGGGTCAATTCGCATATTACCTCCTATATAGGAGGATTTTACACAAGAGGAAATCAAAGCTTAAAACATTTAAAGGCTATCTTGTTTTATATTTTTGTTGTTGTTGATTTCAGAGAGGAAGGGAGAGGGAAGGGTAGAAACATCAATGATGAGAGAGAATTATTGCTTGGCTGCCTCCTGTATGCCCCCCCTCTTCCCCCTCCGGATCAAGCCTGCAACCTGGGTATGCCCCCTGACTGAGGATCTCATGGTTCATAGGTTAATACTCAACCACTGAACCACACTGGCAGGGCTAAAAAAAGAATCTTAACATTTCCAAACAACTGGAAAAGTTTCATTAGACCAGAAAATATATGTAAATTATTAAATGCTTTATAATAATTTCAATTTTCTCTAACAAAAGTTCTTGGCCAACTCATCCTCTGTGGCTGACAAGCAATCCATAAAAATAGTTTTAAGACATGGCATTTTCTGAAATTAGGCCTTGTGGGTCAAAGCTATTTCTAGACTGAAAGAATTTCTAGCCCTCAAAACAAATTGTTTATTTTTCAGAATTCATTAAAATATGTAAGGTGATTAAAAAACAACAACAATAAAACATTACAAATTAGCAAAATTTTAAAATATGCTAAGTCAAGTCACCCAAATTATTCACACAGCTTGCTGCCTCAGGCTATCCTAATGCCTGCTTCTGACTCCAAGACACACACACACACACATACACACACACACACACACACACCTTTCCCTTAACTGCTGCCTCAAATCTTTATGTCTCAGCTTAAATGTTATTTTCCACATAGACAAGGTGTGAATCCCAAATTACATTACATGCTCGTCCCGCACTGTATTTTTCTTTGGTAACACTACTCACAACTCTAAGTAAATCATTGTCCTGTTTAATATCTATCTCCACAAGAAAGCTCTAAGCTCCGTGAAAAAGGCAGGCCCTGTGTTCCCTGTGTTCAATACTGTGCCTCACTTACCTAAAAACAACAACAATAAAGAATTATAATACAAGAAAGAACCAAATGGATTCCAAAACATAATTAGATTCTTGATTTCATGAAAAACTACATACTTCATTTATAGATCTAGTACAGTCATTGTACTAGTGCTAGAATGTTGATAGTGATCATTTTTATTGAGCACCCAGGCATTAATACTGTATATGAAATAAGATAAATTATCCAACCAAAATAAAACCAACAAAAAGACAAACCAAAGGGAAAAGTAAATCAAAAAAGTTAATTTCAATCTTCCACTGTTTTAAAACCTTAAAAAATAATAGTAATAGAAGGCAAAAAAAGGAAACATTTACCTATATACTGTTCCACTAATTCCCTAATCCCTGGGTCGCCAAACTGCGGCTCCAGAGCCATGTATGGCTCTTTGGCTCCTGGAGTGTGGCTCTTCCACAAAATACCACAGCCTGGGCAAGTCTATTTTGAAGAAGTGGCGTTAGAAGAAGTTTAAGTTTAAAAAATTTGGCTCTCAAAAGAAATTTCAATCGTTTTACTGTTGATATTTGGCTCTGTTGACGAACGAGTTTGCCAACCACTGCCCTAACCAATCCTCCATTTTGGTAGTTACTGAATATAAGACATCAGGTGGAAAAAGAAAAAGCAGAGATGGTGGTGTCTGCACACGTGAAGATGCTGAGCTTATTTAGGGTGAGGAAAAGAAGCTCAAAAAAAGGAAGTGGTATCAGCTGCTTAATATTACAATTAATGTGGGAGAAAACGGAAAAGGACTCTACTTAAACAGTCAAGTTGCTTGCAATCAGTTATGAGCTCCTCCAGAGTAAGTCTTACCTTTCTTATACAAAATACTATTGCACAGTAAGTAGAAACACTTGCTGACTCATTTATAATCAGGAGCACCCAGTTTTAAAGACTACAATCAATCAATAACCTCAGTGGAACAGCTATTTCACTGGTTTAAGTAGACAAGATTGAAAATACGTTATCATTAAACTCATGACTCAAAGCACAAGCTCTCCTGATGAGTCCAAAATGGCTAAACGGATTATACTGTCCACATTCTTTTATTAAATTTTGGTTCTGGCTTCTTTTTATTTATAAAATGATGACCTAATTGTATGGAGTTTTTTTCAGGGTTTAGCTTTCCAATATGATATAATCAAAACATACATCTTTCATTTCTAAATATGGTCATGAGTAGCTTATTCCAAAGTGAAAGTTCCAATTACTTGCCATGTTCTCCACTAAATAAGAAAGTGAATTTATCAAAGACTTACATCAGAAATGAAAATATTAATAAATATTTATGATTGAGGCCAGAATCTATGTGAGTTAACAGTCAGATAAAAATGGCAGAGCTCAGCCAATTACAATGGGCAGCATGGCAGAGGGGAATGGGCTTACAAGGAATTTCAGCTTTGTGACCTTGAGGCCATTACTACTGTGAAAGCATCCTATATGTGTCCAGTAACACACAAATCTGTTTTCTCAGAAGACAGGGGCACTTTACTTTACACATCATTTATATACACAAAGCTTTATGTATGAATAAAGGTTATTAAAAACAATCCTATCGGGAACTATCTAATGCTAACATTACTCACTCTGAAAAAAAACAGACACACCCCTTTTGTAAAAGAGTTTCACAGGATGAGTTTTAATTCATGCATGCTTATCTGTGTTAAGTTACCTACAGGGTACAAACCACTATTCCAAGGCCGACCTCACCTGCTTCATCGAACTGAATTTGAAATTGAATAATGTATTATATAGCCTCTTGATTGAAGGCTTTAACAAAGAATTCCATGAATACGAGTGTACTAACTCCCTTTAATGAAACAGGCAATCACAGAACTCAGTTAAAAATTACATCAAAACCATACAGAATAGCACAGGACTTATCCCGTTAAAAGTCACATTTTAGTTAACATACCAAATAGTAAACATACTTTACCGATGCCTATTCCGGTGACCTTAAAGTACCTTGCAACTTGGAGAAAGACTGTATTGAAATTAAATGCCCAGTACACTTGGAATGCATGAAAGTTTGCCTATACTGGAAACTTCAGTTCTCCATAAACACTCACAAAACTCCACCCACTAACATTTCCAGGTTCGCACGAGAAAGCTATGTCACCGCAGTGAAGTACCAGATAAAAATAAGTTGGCAACTTAAAAAAAGTTAGCAAAACACCGTGTTGTCCCCAAGCTAACGAGAAACAGTGACTAAGCATAAAGAACAGTGATTCAGCGGGGGGGGGGGGGGGGGGGGGAAATCTCATACTGACACATCGAACCCGGAGAAAAACCCTAAACGTCCATTTTTATCCTACCTAATCTCTTCCTCGGGCCGGGTCAACAGCTGGTCTGCTTTGGAAAAACCTTGACCAATAGGAGCCAGCGCCAAACCTGTGGATACAATGTACCAGGTTTCTCTGAAAGACATAACACAGTAATTGAAATGTGGCAAAAGACAGACGCCCGAGTTTAGAAAGTTTGGGGGTTTGTAGCTTAAAGACTTTTCAGTTCCTCTGCCATGGTATCAGAATGCCCATAAATAACTCCGTCTTGGATCCGAGCCAATAAAGTAACTCTGGAATAAATAAATTTTTTTTAAAAAGGTCAATTTCTTCCCAAGCATCTCTTATCTAAGACTTATGAAATGACTCAGAAAGAAAAAAAAAAAACCAGAGAGGCAGAGGGGAAAGGAGGAGGAGAGCCACGGTATAAACAACACATGGTTCTGCCAGTCTCCCTTCTCCCAAACACACACACACACACACACACACACACACACACACACACACACGCTGAGAACAAACTCGGGACAACTCCGTTTCCTCGCTCCGAGTCCGGCGTGCGGTCCGCGGCCCCCTCCCCGCGGGGCGGCGGGGCGGGGACGGGACACGGGCACCGTGGACACAGCCCCCCGCCCCGCACTCGGTCCGGTTCCCCTGGGCCGGGCCGGGGCTCGGGCCGGGGCCGGGCGCTCCCGCTGCCATGAATGGAAAAGTTACCAGCGCCGCTCGCTCGCTCCCCTCATCCCGGGGAGACAGTTGAAGATGCCTCCCAGCCTGACGTTAACCCGTTTGTTCCCCCCCCCTCCCCCCAAAGAACTCAAAGGCTAACGGAAAGGGACTTGGGTGTGTTCGGGGGGTGCCCGGGGTTCCCCAAGTTTCCTTCACCCCCTTTCCAGCCCGAAAACGCGCTCGGCGGGGCGGTGACACGAGGGTCGGTCCTCGGGGCCGGGGTCGCCATTTGCAGCCCGTCTCCGCGGCCGGCCCGGCGGCTGGACCCGCGCGCACCCCACGCGCACCCCACGCGCGCGGACGCCCCCTCGGCGCCGCCGGGACCGACGAGAGGGCCGGGCCGGCGGGGCCGCTTTCACTCCGCCCCGGGCCGGGCCGCCGCCGACCTGGCCGCGGCCTCGCACGGCCGGCCGCCGCCTCCATCCCCGGCGCAGCCGCCCGGGACGCCCGCCCGGCTCCCCCGGGGGCCTCCGGACACTCACCGGCCGGCGCGGCCGCTCCGTGGCCCGGGCGCTGGCTGCCGTGGCCGCCGCCCCCGCCGCTCCCCGCCGTCCCGGACCAGCTCCGCGCCCCACAGCCCCGGGCGGCCCGCCTCCTCCAGCGCCTCTCGGGCCGGCAACCGCCTCCCCTCCTCTCCCCTCCTCTCCTCCCTTCTCCTTCCCCACCTCCTCCTCCTCCTCCTCCTCCTCCTCCTCCTCCTCCTCCGCCCCCAGTGACTCGGCCTCTCCCTCCTCGGCGCCCCGCCCCCTCGCCGCGCCCCGCCCACCGGCCCGGCAGGGCCTCCCCGGCGGCGGCCCAGGCGGCAGCGAGCCTCGCGCAGGCGCGCGCACGTCGAGGCGGAGACGCGCACGCTGAGCCCCGCGGGGGCGCGCACGTTGAGCCCCGCGGGGGGGCGCGCACGCCTCTACAGACAACCCACCCAGCGGGGAGCCGGGTTTGCAGAGCCTGGGCCTGGGCGGGATCTGCGGGAGGTCTCCCATGGGCCCCGCGTGGCTCCTTTTAAGTAGTGCTTCCAAATCCTGTTTGTAGACTCCGGTATCCATGGAAGCAACCCGAGACGCCTAATTTTGGAAATGAGGAAACAGGCCCAAGTGGAGAGATTTGTTTACTTCCCTGAAGTGTAGGCGTGGCAGCCAGGCCTCCTCGCTGTTGTTGGTGCTGTGCTCTTGCCCTTAGGTCAGGTATCCCGGAGAGGAAAGCGGGCAGCTTTCGCTGAATCTTAATTGATTGCTTGCCACAGGCCTTGCTGCCTGCTGAACTCAATGTGCCCAAGTCCTGTGACTTGGTGCCCTGACCCCTGTCCTCTATCTCGCTGGGCACCGAGCTCACTCGGCTCAGGATTTGTGGTAGGCAGGCAGACAGGCGTGGGCAGATTAAGGAGGATGGGCCAGGTGCAAAAGATCAGCAGGGCAGGAAAGCCCCAGGTTCCTAGCATTGGGCAAGCTGGGAAAATATGGACTCCCTCCCAGGTTAACCTTCCCTCTCCTGGCATATCTCTGGTCATGGGGTTTTGATCCTCTGACCTTTTCTCCCTAGAGATACCATGGCCTCAATTGTATTTCAGTCCAGGCTCAACACCGTACAAGCTATCCCATGGCTGACCTCAGGACCAGTAGCATAGAATAATGGTGCTGACTAATTTGTGCAGACCAGACCCTGAAAGGACTTACCTGGAGAGCTGATGAATATTCTATTGAGATCTTTCCCTGGGACCTGCCCTAAAATCCAGGAGCTTGCTCTAGCCTTTCCCCTCGCATCTCCCTCTGCTCCCTCCCTACCTCTTCCTCCTTTATCCTAAGCTCCAAGGGCCCTTCCTTTGTCTCTGAAATTTGTTCCCTGAGTCCATTTCTTCTACCTCTGTGATTTTTCTAAACACATCTTTTATAGTTGAAGTCTTGGTTCTGAATTTTTTTCCTAGCCAGAACTCAAGTACCAAGATTGCTGACCAAGATCTGGTCTGACTCCACCCTTCTAACACCTGCCGCCAGCAGACATCTGAAAGTTTTTCTGGAGCCCTGATGGGCAGTCCACCAAGGTCTACTTCTCTGAGGGACTGCAGCAGCGAGGATATCTTCATGGGAAAAGCGAAGCAATCTAGCAAAAAAGGTGGCTAGAAATGCTTTTGTAGGATGCTTTACCAATGACTGCAGACTGAAGAAATCTCACGTGGCCATAATCAAACACTTGGGTCCAGTTACCCTGCTAGTACCACCAAGCCTTGGTCTAAGGCTGAGGGACGAAGGGACAGTGATTCAGAGTGCTGGGTGATGAGTGACCCTTATCCCCTCACTCCTAACCCAGTCAGTACCCATCTCGTGGACTTCTGCCCAGACCCAGCGAGAGGGAATTGTGATAAAGCAGATGCTGTAATCCTGCCCTGGTGGACGAGGGCAGAAACCGGAAAATTGTTATGTAATCCTTCACGCGGCTGCATTTTTACCCCCAACTGGTATGTCTTGGGGAAGACAGATTTGCCATCCTGCAGAGAAACAACTCTAAGACTCTTAGATTTTAAAGACCAGTTTAAAACAAAAGAAAGGAACGTACTTAGATTACTAGCTTTTTATTGTGCTAAGAAAGACGGAAAACAATTGTACCACACATATCAGTGAAACAGGACTTCTTAAGGGTGAAAAATACAGGTTTTGGGAAATTTTAGAAATCTAGGGGACCATGGAAAAGGCCCAGGGCTGCAGAGAAGCAGAAGGTATATTTCCATAGAATAAAGGAACTGAAAAGCAGCAACAGGTGCATTTCCCTAGAATGAGGGAGCTGGGAACAGCAAAAGGTCTGTATTCACAAAATAAAGAGAAGGAAGCCCTTCGTCCAGAAGGAGAATAAGAAAGCCCAAAGGAACAAGACAAGAGTAAGGAAGGAGTGGGGGGAGAGAACCTCACATGTCTCCTGTGAGGTTAGAAGACCTTTGAGCCCAGGAGTTACTATAGTAACCAGTCTAAGGCAATAGTGACCAATCAGAGGGGATATCAAGGCACCAGGACCTGCAGCCTTTATAAGCCATAGGGAAAAGGAACTCAGTGGGACCCTTTCCCCCTCCCCACGTGAGAGTCTGTACTTGTTCTTCCATACATCTCCACCTTTGCTATACTACCCTCTATCCGTGCATTCATCCTTCGACTCCGGTGGACAAAGAATCCGGGTTCCAGTCCGAAAATTCCGAATCATCAGTATGGCATTTCATAAGTCAAAGATGTTCACACCACCATATTTTAGGAAGGACAGAATCGCAGAATAAAGGTCAGTTCTTTAAATGAATAAATTTAGCTTTCTGAAAAATCCCACCTACTTTTTTTATTTTTATTTTGTTTATTTGGCTGCATATGGGCTCTGGTCCTCAGTCTAGAGTGTGAGACGGACTATCCAGAGAACTCGTCAGAAAGGATGGCCAACCAGGCCGGACAAGCTGGTGGGAGAAGACGTGGGCGCAGCTAAACTCCTGCCATAGTCTGCTCACTGTCCTGGACTGAGTCACCACTGCCCCGGATTGAGTTACATACTTCCCTTGGCCTCATTTGCCCTCCGATAAGATGAAAAGGCTACAGTAGATGATCTCTAAAGCCCTTTCCAGCCTAAAAAAATCTCTTGATTCCATGATTGTACTCACTGAAATCTGGGGCTTTCCCCTTTTTACTAAGTCATCTGACACGAGGTCACCACCCACCTCCTCACGTTGAGTCAGGCTGTAAACATCACAGTCCGTCTTCTTTGCTCCTTCCATCTCAACAATTTCCCATGTTCAGGAAAAAAGAAATCCTTTCTTCCTCTTTCACATTTATTCCTAGTTACCACCCTAGACAAATATGAATTTCTGCTATTGCCTAATCAGTCTTTCCTCCTCCACTGTTTTCTGCTTCAAACTCACCACCAAGATAGTTCTTCCTCAGACATCCATTTCAGTTATTTCTCTATTCCCATATCTGTAATGGCTGTCTCGTGCTCACAGGGTGAAGTCTCAACTCCTGTCTTCAATTGCTGAAAGTAAAGCCTTCATTCTAGCCTAATTAGTTTCCTTCACTTCTCCAGCACACACTGTACAGTCCAATTCCAAGTTGCCTGGTGCTCACATAATGATCGTTCGTGCCTGACCGTCCTCCCTCTTTATTGTACAGATATAATCTCATTATCTCTCGGAGGGACTGCTGTAGCATATCCTACCTATGTTCCACACTTTGACGTGCACATCACCTCTGACATGCTTCACCTCTTTCACTGCTGTCTGTAGCTCAGCTTACAGATCATCTCCAAAGCCATGGCAGCCTGTCTTTCATTGCATTTATATCTCCCCCACAGCAAATAACCACCATGAATATTAGAGATAATGAATATTGGTCATTTAAAAAACAAAAATGTGTATTTCTCCCATTTCATCCTATCCCCATTGTCATTTTCTTTCTTTTTTTATATATGTTATTGATTTTTTTTACAAGAGGAAGGGAGAAAGATAGAGAGTTAGAAACATCGATGAGAGAGAGTCATCGACCAGCTGCCTCCTGCACAGCCCCCGCTGGGGATATACCACAACCAAGATACATGCCCTTGACCGGAATCGAATCCGGGACCCTTCAGTCCACAGGCCGATGCTCTATCCACTGAGCCAAACCGGTTTCAGCTCCATTGTCATTTTCTGTCTCATATTCTAACTCCTCAGAGAACCTTTTCTTGGTGACTTTTATCATTAAAATTTATTAGGGGCAAGAAGAGAGTATGCCAGAGATGACGAGGTTCCTCAAGTAGGCTCTCCTCTCTAATATACATGTATCTGACATAGACTTCTAGAGCAAAGCTATCATCTGTGTGGCTTAACCCTCCAGAGGGTGACAGGGGTTTGGGGAGTTTAGAGTAAAAAAGGAGGAAAGGTCAGGAATGGTTTGACCTTAAAGAGCAGGTCTTGTATCTCCTCAAATCACCCTCTGCAGGCCGTCTCACACAGGCTTTGACAAAACATAGCTCCACATAGCTCTTTCTTAGAGGCCATTCTCAAGTTGGGAAGATATAAGAACCAACTGGGGGAAATCCACAAATAGAAGCACAAAGCCTAGACAGATTGTAAAGGAGAGAAGTTGTCAGAGAATGCAAATTCAGTTGATAACGAAAGCAAATTCAACAACCAGACAAATTGCTCTTCCTTTTGTTCAATGTCCGGACAAATGGCATCAATGTTCAAGTACATTTTCCTTCCCAATTAAACCAGTTTGCCCTCAGGTAGCCCAGCAACCTAGGCAACAGATAAGTCAGGACGAAAGTTTAAGTCATGTGCTAATTAAAGAAAGCATCATTAGCCAGAAACAAGTGTGAGAAGGTGGGGGTTGATTTGCAGCTGTGAAATCATGGGACAATCAGAATTACCAACTGGGACTGGGGTGGGAAATACCATTCCTCTTTTATAATATGCTACTAAGGAATTACAAGAGAGGAAGAGCCAATTTGAATCACCTAATTGCCAGAGTTTAGACTCAAATGGCTGTTATTTATATGTCTCATTTAAGTTTATTCGACGTATGAAGAATATGACGATAAACACACTTATATGGCAATTTAGAATCAGCCTGCCAAGGATAATGTTCATCACCCCAAATCAACCTTGCAGCTTTACATAAATAATGAAGAGAATTTAAACCAAGGCAGCCTGGAATGTTGGATAAACTAAAAGACCCAGATTTTGTTCCTTATACCACAAGCTTGCTATAAGATATTGTTGAAATGACCTATTGTATGCATTTCAATGTTTCACAACTTGAATTATTATAATTGATTAACATGATGAATCTCTAAACCACCACTAAGTAGAACTAGTATGTGTATTCTCAGATGAGCAGGTAGCCTTCTATCCACTGGGATAATAAAGATGTCCTCATAATCAGTTGTTTATAAATATATATCTAACTTTGTTACGCCAACAGCACATTTTGGGGATAATATCCAATTTCTATATAAGTTAAACATTATTCAAAAATTTTTGATAGGTCAGATATCTGGGCGACACCACTTTTAATTTTCGCCATAAATGAACTCACAATTCAGTTCTTAAGACTACTGAACTCTCTGTTCAATTGCAGTGGTAGCAAAGTCAAATGCCTACAGCTAAAGGCCATGCAAGTGACAAAAACAGGAGCTTGGAGGAAATAGTGTCATTGTATCTTCTGATTATTTTTTTAAAGCTCGTGGAAATCTAAATAATTGTGTTAAAGCCATATAATGCACAAATTTTTTTGAAAACATGCAGGGATTAAAATCAACAACCCCCCCCCCATACACACACACAAAGCCTGCATCTTTAGCAGCCCTTGTTTTAGCAACACACCCAAAAGTGATAAATCAGAAGTATAATCCTTGTTTCTATTGATAGCCTGGTTTCCAAAAGCTTTTGAGTCTTACTTTCCTCTGAAGCTGTATTTTGTTGTGCTCAAGTATTGGCTTAATTGCCTATTATCTGATAATCCTTCAGTAAGTGTTATAGAGCAAACGTTTTTGTTTCTCCAAAATTCATAGGTTGAGACCTAATCCCCAATATGATGATATTGGGAGGTGGGGCCTTTTAGGAAGTGTTAAGATTATGGGGGCAGAGCCCTCAAGAATGGGATTAGTAGCCCTATAGAAGAGACCCCACAGAAATCCCTCGCCATTTCTGCCAGGTAAGGTTATAGTGAAGTGGGCTCTTACCAAACACTAAATCTACAGGTGTCATGATCTTAGACTTCCTAGCCTCCAGAACTGTAAGAAAAATTGTCCCATCATCTTGTTATAGCTGCTATAGCTGAACAGGAGAAGACAGTAGATTACTTACCATCTCCATGTGGCACACAGACTCTAAGATATCCCCCAATGACTTATGTATCCTAACAGGCACACTTTCATGTACTCCTTAAGTGTGGACAGAAGCTGTGACTTGTTTCTATCCAACAGAGTATGTCAAAGGTTCTTGGCTGTCACTTCCATAATTAGGTTACAAAAGACTGACTTTTGTCTTGCTGGCAAATCTCCCCTCATAGTCATGTGCTAATTAAAGAAAGCATCATTAAGTTGTTATGTTGGGGAGGCCCATGTGACAGGAGCTGAGGTTGTCCACTGAATGATAGCCATCTTGAAATTGAAGCCCTCAAGTCAATGTCCCAAAGGAACTGAATCTAGTCAACAATCATGTTTGTGAGATTGGAAGCAGATCCTTTTCCACTTGGGTCTTCAGATGTGACCTGAGCCCTAAATAACACATGGATTGCAAACTCATGGGAGACCTTGAAGCAGAGACCCACTAAGCCATGCTTCATAGAAAATATGACATAAGCTTGGCCAGTGTTGCTCAATGGTTGAGCATTGACCTATGAACCAGGAGGTCACAGTTTGATTCCAGGTCAGGATACATGCCCGGTCAGGAGGCAGCCAATCAATGATTCTCTCTCATCATTGATGTTTCTATTTCTTTCTCTTTCTCCCTTCCTCTCTGAAATCAATAAAAGTATATTTTAAAAAAAGAAAAGAAAAGAAAATGTAACTTAAGTGTTTGTTGTTTCAAGCCACTAAGTTTGTAGTCATTTGTTGTACAGCAATAGATAATGAATATGCCACAACTTTCCATTTCTAAAATGGAAAAGATAATAGTACCGCCCCCCTGAGGGCTCCCCCCCCCACTCCAATATAGGCTATTGTGAGACTTAAATACTAAAATAAGATAATTCATGTAAAGTGCTTCTTCGTACAGTGCCTGGCACATATACAACTCATTAGTATTGGCAACTTTTCCTCAGTCAGATCCCAGAAGTGAAGTCAGGCATCTTAGCAAGAAAAGTGTAATAGGCAGGAGCTCAGAGAGCTATTTCAGTGCTGCTTCAAGATCAAGGGACAAATTGTGAGATTGTGTTGGGCAGAGGGAAATGCATTCCCACTTGTGTACTATCATTGGGCAACTTTGCTGTGGAGCCTGACAGAGCTACAGGGCTATATATGGAAACCATGGGTGCCATGTCCTCATGAAGGGCAGAGATTTAGCTGTTCTCTCAAGGAAGTGGGCAATGAGGTAGACGCTAGAGAAGAAGAATATTAGTGGATTTATTCTTAAGCACAGGTGACACACCTCCCTGGGAACACCCAGAAACAACTGAGCGAGTCTTTGAGATGAGACTCTGTAGGGTGATGAGTCCTACCAATAGAATTTATAGCTGATACCTAGAAGTTTGGCTCAGTGGATAGAGTGTCAGCCTGTGGACTGAAAGGTCCTGGGTTTGATCCCAGTCAGGGGCATGTGCCTTGGTTGCAGGCTCCTCCCCGGCATGGGCCCTGGTTGGGGCATGTGCGGGAGGCAACCAACTGATGTGTTTCTCTTACATTGATATTTCTGTCTTTCCCTCTCTCTAAAACTCAGTGGAAAACATCCTTGGATGAGGATTTTTTTTAAAAAAAAGAATAAGATTTGTAGCTGAATCTTTTCATTAAGCCTCCTATTTCCAATCTGGTTACCTTAAATGGCCTAGAGACAGTCTGTTATGGATTGCCATTATTTCTTACTTTGAGATGGCAGCAGAGTTTTCACAGACCTTTCTGTTGCCTGACCTTAAACATTTCTGGAAGCAGGGGCAAGCTGATCGATCCTCAGGGTCAACAGATTATTTTCCACTTCAGTGAAATATCTGAGGTAACAAGCTAAGTTAACTGGTCATGATGCCAAGACAGAATATTTCCTGAATAAGTAAGTTAACCAGTATTACTTTAAACAATTCAGGATGTGTTCAAAATGCGGAAGATGGGGCTAGGAAAAAGAGATATGTATAAGCAAAGCTATAATTATGAGTTTCTATTAATGATCCCTCAAAGTAGGTCAAGTCATTGTAGTGGAAAAGCCTCTATCACAGAAATCTTGGTCTGTGGTACCAGTAAAAAAATGCAGCCTTTGGGGAGTTTCCCAAACAAAAGGAGAATTAATCGGATGTCTTTCCGAGGGTGGATGAGAGAACAGTAAGACCTAGAAAGCAAGAGTGGGCCTTACTAATTCTCTCCGCTAGGATTCCAAGGATTAAGGGATGAGAATGTTCTCCATTTCTATCAGCTTACAAAGCAAAGCGAGGGTCTGGCAAATGGCCCCATGGTTTCTTTCTGGTCTGACTCTCCCTTGAGGAAAACAAAGCTCTGGGAGAGGTGTGTCGCGCCAGCATAGCCAAGGGTTCGGCCAGCCTGAGCCGGGGCAAGGAAGGACAGAGAAATGATAGACAAAGAGAAAAAGCTGGGTCTCTAGGATCTTCCATGCCTGACTGACGTCACCAAACAGATCCAGACTGCAAAGCTGAGTGTTTATTTATAATCAGGGACAAACAAGGTAATGTACAATGTTGTAAGTTTCACTTGTTTTGGCAGCACTTGCTGCCCTGGCCCTCCCACAGCCCACTAGCTACCCAGGAGAGATCTAGGGAGCAGTTACAAGATCCAGCTTAATTATGCTGAGAGGACTGTGCCCTCCAAGCTGGGACCTGTTTAGGACTTTGCCCAAAGGTGAGTCCGAGGATTAACCCTATAACCGCTTCCTACAGAGAGATACACGTCTTCTTCTTTCCCTCTAGGCTGGGAGGTTTGAAGTTAATGCAGCTGTGTGAAAGAGCAGTCCCCTGAGTGGAAAACAAAGCTATCAATGTGAGCCTTTGATGGTTGTGAGATCTTCTAGAACCACCTATTAAAAGGCATATAACCCTCAAATAGGTACTTTATTAAGAAGGATGGTGGTAACAGAAGAAGATCTGAAGAATGGGAATGAGAGGTATTCAGGGCCTCAGGATGGTGAAAGGGGAGGTGGAGGCCTCCAAATTTAGATCTGAATGTTTACCTTCTATTTTCCCCATCTGTAGTCTGTAGAGGGAAGCTAAATCTACCCAACAGCCCTAAGTCTGTATCGGTTTTTTTGTTTTCATATGAATTGCATATTAAGTATAATCAGATCTGCATAGAATACAACTCTGACATCATCATCTTCAATTTGCCTTGATGTTCCCAGGCAAATTGTATTCCATGTAGAAATTTTATTGAGTTTCTGGGCACAAAGGAAGAACCAAAGTTAATTGCCCTCAATATCCTTTTCACAGAAGTCTTCACCAGCATTTTATGTTCCCCAAGGCATTATGACTTTTCATATCACCCATATTTTGTAAGTAGAAAAGACAGTAAAACCAATTTCTGAGCCAAGGCCTGAGTCTAGGACCTGACTCCCACACACTGTGATTGAATTAACAAGACACCGAAAACAAATGCACTCATACAAAAACTAAATTAACCCTAAATTGACTTGCAGTTCATTTGTGGGATGCTTAATTTTATTTCCAACCCGAAATGGAACCATCTGAAGCAAGCCTACGTAGGTCATTCGTTAAAGCCTAAGTCACCACAACCCAACGGCCCTGCGCCATCTTCTTTGTGTGCATCTGTCCCCACGTCTGCCTCAAGTTGAACAAGCCGGCCAACACCCCGATTCTGCTAGCGCTCTTCTCAGTACATCTTATGTAGAGAAGTATTATAAACAACATATCCTTCTATTTCTTCCCTTCCTTAGTGAGGTTACAATAATGTTCCTTGGAGGCATAGAACTGACATGCCTCAGCACTAAAATAACTTTCAGTTGCTTCCACATTTGGTTACATGCTTTTAATATTTGTTATAGAACATAAACATTTGTGAAACAGAGGAAAGCAGGCTTCAGAAAGGGACAGGAGGCAAATAGCACTTTTCAGGACTGGTCTTTTTTTAAATTACTTTATTGTTTAAGGTATCACATATTTGTCCTCATCCCCCCCACAAATGCCCCACCCCACTGCTGTCCGTGACCACTGGTTAGGCTCATATGCATCCACACTAGTCCTTTGGTTGATCTCTCTCCCTTACCTTCATCCTCCCCTACCTTCCCTCTGAGGTCCGACAGTCTGATCAATGCTGTTCTTGTTCATCAGTCTATGTTGTTCATCATTTCCTCTAGATGAGTTAGCTCATGTGATACTACAAATGCAAAGAACCGAAAATGAGACAAGCAATGATGGTTATGCTGAGAGGCAAATGAATCAGTCTGTATTGAGTTTCCTTCTGGGCCACCAGTTCTTTTGAGTTCCAATTTCGATGTCAAACTCAGGACTGGTCTTATGTGAAGTATGTCAACATCAATGCACCTGATCTAGCAACTGTTGCATGGCGTAATATGAACAGCCACATCAAAGCTACCTAAGATGCGTGGGGAAAAAAATGGATCTCAGGATCAGGGATAGGGAATGGGTGGGTGGTAAAAAAATTGACTTCGAGAGGGATCTGGTCAAGGAAATCCTCTTTATTTCCTATGGACTCTTGGGGCACAAGCAAACCTGGGAATATCCAAACTTTGCTGAAGTAAGAGCAGCTGCCCTGAGCCAAACGGATGGGACTGGCTCACACACCAGGTCAGGAAAAATATTCTTACTTTGACCCTCTGCTCTTGAAATCGGGACACCGCCAAAACCGGTTTGGCTCAGTGGATAGAGAGTCAGCCTGCGGCCTGAAAGGTCCCGGGTTCGATTCTGGTCAAGGGCATGTACCTTGGTTGCGGGCACATCCCCAGTGGGGGGTGTGCAAGAGGCAGCTGAGCGATGATTCTCTCTCATCGATGTTTCTAACTCTCTATCCCTCTCTCTTCCTCTCTGTAAAAAAAAAATCAATAAAATATATTTTTTTTTAAAAAAAAGAAAGAAATTTGGGACACCATTGCTTGGTTTTGCTCTTTTCACTAACAGAGGCATGCTCTCTCTCCCCAAAATGTCAGGTATTGCATTTATCTTGCTAAGTACAGTTATTTTGATTAGCTACTTTAGGTGAAGAGCCCCCTCACATTGTATATTACATTTTAAATTATTTTAATTCATTTTTATAACCAATTACTGTAATGTCACCAGGCATCCATGAGTTATCCCTACTTAGTTAGCATTTGGGGAAATGGGGACAGAGAGCTTTTAAGTGAGCCCTGCCTCCAGGTCTCACAGCACTGAAGTGGAGGTAGAGGTGGGATTTTTTTCAGGAACAAGGTGAGCAAACCGATTATACCTAAGAAGTGATGAACCCACTGTTTTATAAATGAAGAGACTAAAGGCCGACTCTAAATGCCCAAGGATGGGGTGTTAATGGTTGTAGTCAGAGCACCCAGGACCCAGCAAACCTACAAAGTGGCACCTGTACCACTGCAATGCAGCATCTTGCCTTAAAAAGAGCAACAAACCATAGGGGATCAATACTTCTTTTTTTTCCAGAATGTTTATAGCAAGTTTTCTTTCTGGAATTGTGCAGCTCACAAGGAGCAATGGCAGATGAGGTGGCCCACTCCACCATATATCTATATCATTGCTGCACATCATATACAGGCTAACAAAAGGTCAAGTTTTCTTGCTTGTAAGTGAAATTATACCTTTTCACAGAGATAATGAAATTGTTTAAAATGTGGAGTCTCTGTGTGTGAGGAGAGAAGAGGAAAGAGGATTAAAGAGGATTTTGGTGATGAAAAGATTAGAAACTAGATACTGAATTCACCCCATAGGCATCAGGGATTTGTGGATCAAGGACAGGGGGAGTTCAGTGGGACAGAAAAGGCATCTACAGCGTTGGTGGGCATCTACAATGACTTTATGTGTCCTATTTCATTCAGAAATCCATTTAAATAACAAAGCATTGCCATAAAGCATTCTGCTATAAATCACACAAGAAACATATTATTTTTCTTTTCTTTTACTTCCCCTGTATTATTTTTCAATAAAAGAAAAAAAATCATTGAGATCGTGTTTATAAAGGAGACATTTAAGCTTGAAAAAAATCCCACATCTTTCACAAAAGTCAATCCAAATTTTTCACTGATCATATTTCTGCGATTTGCTCCAATTAATATCGGTTAAATATTTCCTTAATATTAATATCAACTTCAGACTCAGAAGGAGCTGCTGAAAGGGCAAAAAGTAAGGAATTTACTGTAATTCAGAAGCGCTGGAGGCAAGGAAGGAAAAGCAATGCCACTGGAGTCAGCCCCTGAAATACAACCCCTTTCAGAATGCCTGGTCACGGGAAAGGCAGGGCCAGGCCTCGCCTTCTGTCCTGTGAACTCTGAGAAGCTGCACTCTGTCTTGACCTCCCCCAACCTGATCGCCTCTGGCTGTGTGACCCATGCTCCCATGCCAGCTTTTTGGCATGGCTGTTGCTGGCTGACTCTGCTCTGGCTTGGGCCAGGTTGGCCAGGGTCCACTGGTTTGGTCGTGACCCTCTGCCTGTGGCCCTGGCTTCCTCGCTCAGCCTTTGGTCTTCCCTCACTCTCTTGGGAATGAAGAACAGAGACAAACTGAAAGCTGCAGGATTAGATGCACTGGGAGAATGATATTTTAATTGATAAAAGTGACTCCATTATAATAGGACCTTATGGGATAAAATTATTAAGTACTCTGTAATAAGATCCTATAAAAGTGTCTACTATCTTCCCCTATGAATACATTTGAATTTTCTTTTTTTAAATTTAAATTATTTATTGTACATTAAGATTTTCAAGATTTAAAGCAAGGGTACATGAAATAAAATTCATGCAATAGGTATGGCCATACAAAATAGAAGAGAAAGCTATAAAAGCAAAAGGCAATGACCATTTTTAAATACAGATAGCAATACAGATAGAAATTTACAGAGTACTATGGCTTGGATCGGACACCTCACATTTTTTAGGTTAATGTAAGACTGTGTGGTATTTCTGTGTTAATAATGGCTCAGAAGCTCAGGGCTACATACCCTAATATCAAGCTAAATCCAGCTTAGTGGTGGATCAAGTGTCTGGAAGTACGGACTGATGCCAGACATGATGGATTTCCAATTAAGATGTCAGCGGGTGTGCTCAAAACCATCTGGGAATTTAAAAAGTAACTCATGCTGAGTTTCCATATTTGTCTTGGCTTCTTTAACAAGTATATATTTTTTGCATTTAAAAAATATTTCATAGAAGGAGGAATTTCTATTTTTAAAAGGATATTTGTACAATTAAAAATGTTTTCACTTAGATACCTCATGTAAATGGAATCATGCAGCATTTTACTGCAACTGTCGTATTTTACTTGGCATAATGTCCTCCAGATTCATCCATATTGTTGCAAATGGCAGGGTTTTCTTCTTTGTAAAGGCTTAAAAATATTTTGTCCTACGCATCTACCATATTTTCTTTTTAAATATATCTTATTGATTTTTTTTTTTTACAAAGAAAAGGTGAGAGGGATAGAGAGTTAGTAACATCGATGAGAGAGAAACATTGACCAGTTACCTCTTACACACCCCTATTGGGGATGTGCCCACAATCAAGGTACATACCTTTGACCAGAATTGAACCTGGGATACCTTAGTCCACAGGCTGATGCTCTATGCATTGAGCCAAACTGGTTAGGGCTGAATCATGTCATTGCGTGCTGTAGTGGCTGAAAGCATTTCCCCAAACCTAAAGATTTGCATATATTATTGTCTGCTACTAGAACAGCCGAAGGCAGTTCTTCCAACCTGACAATGCCTACTGTATACCAAACCTTGCCTTTGATATGTATATCTGCTTTGCTTTAGGGAAATTTGTGTTAATAAAAAGCTAGAGGTCCAGAGAGTCAGACAACTTGGTTACTGAAGCTAAGTCTCCTCTGGCTCCCCCATGCATTCCAAATTTATATGGCTAGTCTCTTTTATTAATTTACATGCAGCCCCTTCTCCGGATTCCTGAACCCTTTTAGATGCTGAGCAACTCCCCGGCAAAGATAGGATTGCAATAAGCACATACACTATAATGTAAGCAGTAAGAAATAATTGCCTCAGAGTCTGGTAAAAAGGGGAGAAGGTAGGAAAATTCAGACAAAAACAAACAAAGAAACAAAAATCTATCTTGTGATTAAACACTGATGAGTCCTAAGAACAGTGCTGTAACTGATGTTTATAATAACATTCTTTAGCATGTAAGAAAAAGTGGATATGTTCTGTGAGTTTCGTTTAAGAAATAGAAGCATGTGTATTTATGAAGATTTCTATTTAACATGGTTGAAACAAAAATATAGCTAAAAAGAACATCCTTTCTTTCCTATATTACTTAGCTTTTTAGAATATTTAATTCCCAGAGGTTTCTGGATAGTCAAGCTTTCCCTGGAAATTTTTAATACTTATCTCTAAACAGAACCAACAGAACCTATGGACAGACAATAGGGTGGTGGAGACCTGGGGCAGGGGTCGGGGGTGGGCTATGAGGGGTCAATGGAAGAAAAAAGGGGACATTGTAATACTTTTGACAATAAATACTTTTAAAAAATAAAAATAAATAAACAGAACTAACAATACTTTATATATATATATATATATATATATATATATATATATATATATATATATTAGAGAGAGAAAGGGAGAAGGAGAGATAGAAACATTAATGAGAGAGAAGCATCAACTAACTGCCTCCTGCATCCCCCCCCCCCTCCCCACCTTGCAATTGAGTCTGAAACTCGGGCATGTGCCCCAATTGGGAATCAAACAGTGATCTCCTGGTTCATGGGTTGATGCTGAACCACTGAGCCACACCAGCTGAGCAACAATACTTTTGAGATTACTTAATCAATTTAGGTTGGCACAGTTTCCTGGTGCCACTCTCATTTCAAAGTGAAAATCACCTTTATTCACTAACCTCTATTTCTGCAGCAAGGGCCCAAAAATGTTGTTGAAGAAAATATGTGTACAGTGTCAACATATGATATGTGGGAGCTATTATCACTATGTTGGCTCCTATATAAAGAACTTTGAGAGATTTAACAATTTTCATTCAGCTTTTCCAAGGCGCACGCATGCACACACACAGACACACACACATCCCACAACATGAGCTACAGTATGTATGTATCTGCATCTTTTGTACAGCTACTACTTACCTAATTCCCTTTATAAAAATATCCTTATAGCCTGGCTGGCATGAACATCCACCTATGAACCAAGAAGTCACAGTTCAATTCTTGGTCAGTACATATGCCTGGGTTGCAGATTACATTCTCAGCATGGAGTGTGTAGGAGGCAGCTGAATAATAATTCTCTCTCATCAATGATATTTCTCTCTCTCTCTCTCCTTGATAAATTAAAATATATATATATTTAAAAATATAAGAGTTCGCCGAAACCGGTTTGGCTCAGTGGATAGAGCGTCGGCCTGCGGACTGAAAGGTCCTGGGTTCGATTCCAGTCAAGGGCATGTACATTGGTTGCGGGCACATCCCCAGTGGGGGGTGTGCAAGAGGCAGCTGGTCGATGTTTCTCTCTCATCGACATTTCTGTGTAAAATCAATAAAATATATATATATATATTTTTTAAAAAATATATATATGAGTTCCATCTTTAAAAAATCTTTATAATATATAAATTATATCACAATGCTAGTACATCAACCTTGTTTCATTTGTAAAGGTGATGTCTTGCATTTAAAGGGATATAACTTATACAAGAGTGAAGTTAATTTTGTAAATATCCTGATATAGCGCTTCTTTATAAAATATTTTTTCTGCCTATTTTTCTGTGAAAGACAATAGAAGTTAGAAAGGTTTTCTGAGACAGATTTCAACTTTCTCCTTATTGTAACCTAGCCATTGTCAATCCATAGGACCACCCAGGAGCCGCTGTTTTAGGTTCAGATATTCTGGCCTCTAGAGGGCGTCTTGGGCCATTCACTGTCTGGTCGCCATTTGACTCCAAGATTGCCCTTGAGGCTGTACACAATAATGGCTCCTGAGCACCAGGGAACTACCCTTGATTAAAAATAGAAAGTATGCTCTAGTATGTTTCAAATATGGTTTATATAATACATTTTGCCGTTCCAAATTCCAGAAATTGTTTTTCTGAGAAGTTTCTGAGAAAAATCAACCACACATTATCTTATTTATGTCAGACGTAGCAAGTCTGAATGAGTCAGTATAACTGTCTTATTTATTTGTCTACATTTTATCGTGGCATATCTCAATTGCAAGGAATGAAAGCTTGTCCTGGACAATTGGTGGGATGGTGGAAAGCTTATATTTTAAATTTGACTGAGGCAACTACTTGGTATGAATATTTTCCTAGACGTGGTATCCTCCAAAATACAGGTCAGGAAACCTGGGAAAAACTCGAAGGAATTAACTTTTTTTCTTTTTGCTCTGTGTATAATTTTGTATATATTATATATCTAAATTTGTATATATTATATAAAAATTGTGAACTTTTATAATAAACTTATATATGTCTATATACGTATGTGTGTGTGCATGTATATAGTCTGTTGGTCCAGTTTCTCTGGAGAATCCTGATGAATATTTCAACTTTTTATCCTGTCTGGTCAGTGAAATCTGAACAGCCTGAAGGAGTGATGCGAGGTAGACCCTGTGTTTTATTTATGTTTTCATAATGTGTCACAATATATGCAACACCAAGGAAAGTAGCTGGTTTTGAGCCAGGAATAATTCATCCTTTATTCAAACGATTTGGCATTTCTGCTATGGGGCGGCTATGCTGACCAATGTTCCTTTCTTTCGGTTAACAAGAGTTTAATAATGGTATGCTTTTCTTTCCTCGCTGCAATTCAAGCGATGACTGTGCTTGTAAAGGTTCTCATGATTCCGCTTGTGATGATGAGTGACCCAGCTACAATGTAGCAGCAGCATAGGCCCACTGCCACAGCCTTGGCGCCAGGAGAGCTCTTTCCCAGGATGCTCTCCTGCACAGCTGCACCCCGTTTCCTGCCTCCTCTTGGGAGTACGCAGGTGGCGGGAGCAGGATGGGGACACTAGGAAAGCTTGTCCTGGACCATTGGGGAGCCTGTGGGCAGCTCATGTTTTAAGCTCGACTGAGGCAACACAAAAGGTTTTAACTTCCGCAGCCTTTGCCACAGAATGTGACAAAAGAGCAAGGAGCCCAGCGAGGCAAAGCCAGTGGTTGACTTCCTAACACCCCACCCTGATCATCACTTCTAAAATGACCTCCACGTTCCAGAACATGTGAGTTCCTTCCCGGGGCTGGTTTCTCCCAGTTCCTCTGATTGGCTCAGGCTTTGCCCTGCTTCTAGACCAGCCCTGTTTTCCTTGAGGACCTGTGTGCCATGGCCTATTGTAGTAAGCCTAGGGGAACGGATGTGCAGGCCAAGTGGAAAAACTAGACACCAGACAGCAAGGTAAGCAGCTTGTTTTGAGCCAGGGAGACAATGGAGCACAAATTATTTCACATACAGTGCTCAGTTTTTTGAGTCATTGCAATTCACTCATTATCAAGAAGCTTTTGTGTATGTTACCGCATATAAGCATATACACATGAAGCAACAGTACCTTTAGAAATATAGGTTATCTATGGAGTGACCATATATGTTCTCATACACGCCGGAAACTTTCTTGAGAGTAAAAGGAGACACTATTAATACTTAGTCAAGGCAAATCAGTAATGTGCCTACCTCTAGCGATCGGGCACTTACTTTTCCTACTTCCTCCACTGTTGGTGAAGTTTCCCTTAATAATACCAACAGGCTGCTCTGGGACTAGGAGAGTGTTGTGGTTATTTTATATCTAAGCAACCAAACCAACTGTCAGTTTGCTCAGAACTGTCCAAACAAAAGACACAGTGTAATCATTAAAGCCTATATTTGCAAAACATCCTCAGAGTGGGATGCACCAACCATGTTTCTGATCCAGAAACCTGCCCCTGAGTAGAGAAACTCAGGAAGAGGGGAACACACTGTCACTAATTAGACCTCCAGTGGAGAAGGTGGGGGTGGCTGGGAACGCCCACGTGCAGGAGTCAGTTTCTTTCCAGGCACCTCTCATCTTCTAGCCCAATGAACCTCACTTCGTATTTGGGAAGAGTCCACAGTGCAGCCCAATTAAATTATATATATATATATATATATATATATATATATATATATATATATATTAGTAAAACAGGTTAAAAAATAAAATTCCTTTTAATGTCATAAGAAAGAGTGAGTCATACTTCTTAAGAGAATAGGGGGTTGGGGAGAATGCCCCAGAATCAAACTCATGGTAAGGTTGAAATTCAGCTTCAAAGACACTAGGAATGTCTACCTTACCCAACACTGAAAGAGGGGAAACTGCTTCCTTTCTCAGTCTCTGGTCTCTTTCACAATGTTGACGGTTAGTGGATTGTTTAATTCGTGAAATGCCTGTTATACAATCTGCTCTGGGAGGCATTTTGTGTATGGTCTGGTACCGTGCTGGCTTTCTCAAATTCCTTTTCTCACCTTCCTTCCTTCCTTCCCCTCCTCCTTTCCCTCGCTCTCTCCCCCAATGCATCCCCCTTCTTTCTCTTGTTCTGTCTTGTCTAAGATGAAATACTGGCTACTTTCTGTCCTTGTAGCCTTTCCTTCCTCCTCCCTCCACCCTTGCCTCTCCCCTGCCTCCACTCCTCAGGTTGGCTACAAGAACAATAGAGTAACAGTAAACATTTAACAGTAACCGAATAAAGGGGTTTCCTCCCTAAATTACATTTGTCAATATTTTATTAAAACTAGCTTTATGTAAAGAAAATTTTAAATAAATCCTCAGAATTTTCAGCAATAAACTACTAGGTTTTGGTCATATCACACAATTTATGTTTCAGAAAGAAAGACTAGCCTTTTAAGTTACTCAGCTCCTACAAATGTCTTTCTGATTCCTGATTTGTTTTTTCTTTGCCTGCTATGTCAGCTAGTTAACTTCTATTAAAATAATACATTCTGATAAAATTTTGGGGGGCTTTTGTTTGCACTGAAAATAATATGTCAATTGATAGTTATTTGAATTTAAATTAAGGCAATTGTAAAATAGGATTTATTTTTGTTTATTTATTAATATTTTTTATTGTTGATAGTATTATAGATATCTCTCATACACCCTTCCCCCTCTTTATGTAATATATATTTTAATGCTTATACTGTACCGGGCATTAATTTGTTATTTTAAATAATATTTGTTGGTAGAAGGGAGGGACAAATCATCTTTTTCCTTCTAACAGCATTATGACATATTCTTCAAATGTATGGGAAATATTGTGGAAATTATTTCCTAAGGATGCTTTGTTTTGGTCATCAATAAAGTTCTTTATTTGATTTGCCTGTGTAGAGGACATCTGCAACTTATTTTATTTTATTTTATTTTTTATTTTTTTATTCACTCTCTATATTTCCTCTGCAGAACCAACCCACCCTTCACTTCTCATCCATTCAAATTCAAGGTGGTGTGTACCTGGACTCAATCAGGCAAGGGTCCTTCACTCTACTACACACAGTGATCAGTTCAAGGATAGGCAGGTCATTCAAGCGAGGTTGTTGATAGTAAGTCTGTCTAATTGTCAAGATTAAAGGTGCTCCCTTTTTCTGGGGCCTGCACCCTTATGAGAACCCAGGGTAGCCAGGCACCATCTTTGCCATGCCTTGGCAGAGCTTGGCTAAGAAGGAGGACCATGCAAAGGCAAGCATAGGCAGTGATGGGGAAGAGAGCCTGGTGGCATTGCCTCGTCTTCTGAACTCGTCATAGCTCACCTGAGATGGACTATCCCATTTCTTAAGTCTATAAGTTCCTCTCCCCCTTCTCCGCCCCCACCCCTCCTTTTTTTTTTTTTTTTTTTTTTGCTTAAAGTTATTTAAGATAGATTTCTAACTTAACTTGGAGTCAGTTCCAGTATGACCATGAATGTGTAATTGAAATGCAAATCACAGTGATATTTATTCTAAGACAGAATGATTTTTATTTCTTTTTGCATCCCTGATCCTAACCTTTTCTAGCTGAGAAGGTTACCAGTGTGCTAATAGCAGAACTGTGATATATTTGAACTGTGATATAGAGTATAGATCACTACAAGAAATCTCAACAAATCTGAATATTTGTCTTGTAGATTTTTTTCGTTTGTTATTTCCTATAGTGTTTTATCCCTCTCAATTTGAGGGCACCTAGGGAGTATTGAGAAGACACAAAGTCACGGATTGATTATGCCTGATCAAAAATCAGGAATCCTGAAGCTACCACATACTGACTCACAATGCCTTAGACATTGTTTTTTTGTTTGCTTTGTTTTGTTTTTAAATATATTTTATTGATTTTTTAACAGAGAGGAAGGGAGAGAGATAGAGAGTTGGAAACATCAATGAGAGAGAGTCATCGACCAGGTGCCTCTTACATGCCCTCGACCGGAATCGAACCCGGGACCCTTCAGTCCACAGGCCGACGCTCTATCCACTGAGCCTAACCGGTTTCGGCTAGACATTGTTTTATAGGTCTAAAGCAAGAATCCTTGGACAAATGAGCAGTGAATGCAAAGACTGAGACAGCGTTCATGTTGTTTTTATTTTACTTAAAAGGCTCTTTTATCTAGATTTAACTTAGCATATGTCACATTTGGCGAGGAGAGCCAGCTCACCACACTACTCATTGAACAAACTTGGTCCTAACTTTGCCAAGTTGTTGTGACTAGACAACTTACACTCCAGGGAAAATTTGGTTTGTCATTCTTACTCAGGTAACTCATCCGCAAAGTGTGTCATTATAACTTGAATTCTCCGGATCTAATACGCTTGAAAATAGAAGCAAGAATTCCAGGATCCTAATTCTGTCGGATGAGTCACTCTTTATTTCTGCCAACGACCCCTTAGGGAATCATTCTAAAGTCTAAATCCTACAAGGGCCATGCATGGATGAATTTCCTAATGGGCTGTGCTGAAGGGCGTGGAAATCTGGCTCAGGAGCAACTTCTTGGTTGCAGAAGGAAAGGCAAAACACCACCTGCTACCAACATTCCTTCCCCAAGCATCTGCCATTCAATATCTCATTTATTAAATAAAAGTTAGCAAATCCTCTTAGCCTGAGCTTAAACTTATCTTTTATAAAAATGACAATACACTGTCTAAGCATGTGTTTTTGCTTGTGTGTGGAAAATAAATGACAATCCATATATATGTGAGAAATATTTAGAAACTAAAGCTCAACAAACATGTCCTTCCTTCACGAGCTGGTCCCACTCGCCTCTCCAATCTTACTTTTCACCATTATCTGCCCTCATCCTCCAAACACTCTGCTTAACACTGAATACCTCTCTGATTTCTCTTGCTTCTGAAATCTTTGCAAATACTATTCCTTCTGACCCAGAATTCTCCTGTCTCCCCAAACCCTTGCCAAAATTTGCCTAGCCCCCACTCATTGTCCGGGTTCCAGTTCATATCCTACTGTCTTAACCCTAATTTCTTCTTAAAACATCATGATACTGGCATTTATATGAATTGGTGGTGGTGGGGGGGGAAAGGACAATTTAGTGCATAGCAGTGGCTGAAATGGGACTGGAAATGTAGAACTGGATCAGTTAATAAAGAACAAATTGTGTCCTGTTCAGGACTGGGGACATTTCCAATGTCAACAAGTAGCTTACCTCCTTTAGTGACCTTTTAAGTGGCTGGTTGTAAGGGTACAGGGTATTAAAGAATTACAAGTATTCATGAAGTATTATTAGGAAATAGTTGCTAAATAGACGGCATTAAAAGCTTCTGTGACAACTTTTATTTTATTTTTTAACCTATTCTTTATTCATATGAATTACTTGAATCATAAGAGTGTCTGACAGTAGTTCCACAAACCTACAAGCATTATTTTAAGTGAGCGGTTTATTGTTCTTCTGTCTTTTTGCCAAGTTAGATAACATCTTTCTTTGTTGTGTGACTATAACTTAAGACAAATTCCTTAAACTCAGTCCCATTTTCTTGTTTTTTCACTCTCATCATCTTTCATCCTTGCTTTGGACCTTAATTTGGGGTTCTTCACACTTACTCCTTGAAACATTTATTATTGTCCTAGCTGGTTTGGCTCAGGGATAGAGCATTGGCCTGTGGACTGAAGGGTCTGCCTTCTATTCCCGTCAAGGGCACATGCCTGGGTGTGGGGTTTGATCCTCAGTGGGGGCATGCAGGAGGCAGCCAATCTCTCATTGATGTTTCTGGCTCTCTCTTCCTCTCTGAAATCAATAAAACTATTAAAAAAACATTTATTATTGAATAAACCCCACTATTTCACTCATGCCAAACATCTTTAAGCTGAAAAAATGTCATTGAAAAAGAAGTGAAAGATTTAAAAAAAGTAAAAACACCAAAATTATAACAAAAACAAAACAGTAAATTCTTTTGTAAAACAGTGGCATTTGATTGTCTGGTGCAAAGATATGTGTAGGTTTTGTAAAGTCATTTAGCATGGAGCATAGGGCAAGTAAAAAATAAAGGGGGTGGGGGGGCACAGCATCCTTTCCAAGTCAAAAGTCCAAAAAGAACAGATTTGATGATGTCCCAGATTTCTGAGACGATCTACATTGAAATGATGATTCGTTTCAGTCCCCACACTTTGGACATTAGTGGACGGCGAACTTGTTAATGCCCCTACGTTTTTTTGGTTAATGCTCTCTGCGCTCTCTTTCCCCCCATCCCCCAGCCAATCAAATAAAATTTAAAACACAAACACAAGATTTGGGGCTGCAGTGTCTTTCTATTTATTTCTAGTATGGAATGTTCAAAACCATAGGCGGCCACATTGTTGGAAACCACTATAACTTTATTATTCTGGCATGCATATTTTCTTCCCCCAGTCTCTCCCTCCCAGGCCCCTGACTGGAGACCCTGTTTGAGTTCACATATTTACTCTCTGATGCTCTTCCCTCCTGGATGTGGAAGGAAGCAGGGGGTTACTTTTCATTCCAATGCAAGCGGCTATTGCTACCACGGTGAGAAGCGAGTTGCGAAGCCGCTCACTTCAGGAGTTGTGCCTGGTATGAGGAGAGGTCTGGCAAACCTCCCCAAGGGCCGGCTTCAGCATCATCTCGGCTTTTGACAGCTACAGTGAGCATTTTAAGACAAGCAGGACTGTGTGGGAATAGCAGGAAGTCTCTAACAGGTCTCCCTTTTATGATCATTTGCAATGTTGAGGAGTAACTTTATTTCACCTAATCAAGGCAACAAGCTAGTACATATCTCAGGAGCTGGGACCACATGGTAGAGTGGACCAACCTCTGAATGAGGTGCTAGAGAATCTAAGATTCATTTGGGAAATCCTATGCATCGTGCGTACATCCTCCCTCGAGTCATTTTATTTTGATTTCATTGGAGCCATTTTACAACTTCATACACTGTAAATAACTGACAGGTATACAAATTCTGGAATGAGGTTTATTGACTTCCCTCTACCCTCAGCCCCAGTGTGTGTGTGTGTGTGTGTGTGTGTGTGTGTGTGTGTGTGTATGTGTGTGTGTGTGAGTGTGTGTGTGTGTGGCAGGGGTGTGTGGATGGGGGATGAGATGCATAATAAGGGTTGCCTCCATTTGCAATTCCCTTCAACATACCTTTATTCTATATGTATCTGTGCTTCTTGATTTCTTTTTTGAATCTGCTATAACATCTGCTTACTTCCCTCATCAAGTAAGGTAACAATATCTTACATCTATGTCCATTTCTCGATCCCTATGAAAGTAAAAGTTGTACCTGATTTTTGAAAATTAGCTTTTCCCACTCAACTTCAAATGGGAATACTAATATCTTCTTCGCCGTGTTCAGGGATTGAATGAGTCATAAATAACTGGGTTGACAGGATCCCCTAAGGACTGAAAATGTGTCTTATTTCCTCCTGCAGTCCGAGTGTCTGGGAAAGAGTCTGCATCACAGCGCCCTTTATTAGAAGCCACTATACTAATAGGAGGTATTGTTATTATCAGACCTTCCTGGCAGCACAGGAGCCGCGACCTCTGACTTCATTGTGAAAAGTGGCCAGAGGGTTCATCTTAGGTAGCCCTCAAAGAGCCTAAGGTTCGGGGCTCACGTGTTGGGCAAATGGGGACATGGATACACTTAGTGGTTTCTGATTCCAGTGAAGAGGCCACTGGTGGCAGAAAAGGGTTAAAGGAGCCTGGAAGAGCGGCCTCTTCTTTTCTGGGCTCTTTGCCACCAGGGCTTCAGAGGTCAAGGGTGCTTTCTCACACGGACCTCAGCCAGTCTAACTTGTCACGACTCCCGGCCTTTGCCTGTGCTGGCTGAGGCGGGACGATGGACAGCTGGGGCAGACCACAGAATTTCCAGAATGCAGAGTCTTACCCTGACTACAGAGATTTGCCAGAACCTTAAAGATTGCCAGTACTTAATGGCTAGATCTGTAGCCTCCTTTTTACATTTTCAATTACTCAGTTCGGTTCCAAAAATCTAAAACTTTAAAACAGGAAGCGAACTTTCAAAATATAGGTCTCTAGAAGTTGTCTGTGATGATATTTAAGGCTCAGCATTCTTAGCTTCACCTTGGCACTCTTTCTCTCTCTCTGGTTTCAAAATGCGCATGCACACTGAGCATCTTGTCCTCAAACATTTCTAACTCACAGGTTCACAGGACGCCAACTGGTATGCGAAGACATCCCTCTGGTAGAGGCTGTGATAGGCTGAAAAATGACTTCCCAAGATAACAGGTCCTAATCCCCGGAATCTGCAACGCTTACCTTACAGGGAAGAAGAGTCTTTATAAAAGCGATTAAGTGAAGGCTCCTGACAAGGGAGATTATCCAGGTTTACCGAGTGGGCCCAAATGCCATCCCAAGTGACGTTATGAAACAGGGGTGCAGGGAGACTTGACACCGATAGGAAAGGCTCTGTGACCATGGAGGCAGAAACTGGAGAGACACAACCATAAGCCAAGGAATGCCAGCAGACTCAGGAGCTGGAAAGAGACAAGGGAGGGAATTTCCCAGCGAGCTTCCAGGGGGAGGGCAGCCCTGCCAACACCTTGTTTCACCCCAGTGAAGCTGATTTCAGGCTTCTGGCCTCGAGACTGGGAGACAATCAGTTCCTATTGTTTTAAACCGCCGAGCTTGTGGTAATTTGTTACAGCAGCCACAGAAAACTAATACAAGTGATTGTACAAAGGACTCTCTTGTAGAGTCTTAAAAAAAAAAAAAAGTCCCACAAACGTTGCCAAGTGTATTGTTTACTAGGGCTATTATAACAAAGTACCATGGACTGGATAAAAAACATCACATATTTATTTTATCACGCTTTTGGAGGCTAGCTGTGGAAGATCGAGGTGTTAGCAGGGTTGGTTTCTTTTGAGAACCTTTTCCTCAGTGTATTAATTGTATTTCCTGTGTCTTCACATGGTCTTGTACGCTCATGTCTGTGTACACTCATCTCTGTGTCCTAATCTCCTCTTTTATGGACGCCAGGCATGTTGAATTAGGACCCACCCATAAGACCTCATTATACCCTAATCAGCTCTTTAAACACCTTATTGTTACCTGACCACAGGGGTCAAAGCCGATCACGTGCTAGGAGGAGTTTGTAGCCAGGAAACAGGATTTATTGGTTGAGGAAATGCAAGCTTGGAGCACGTATAAGCCAGTGCTCAAAGACCTGGCTGTCCCATGGCTTCCAAGGGATATAGTCATCCTGCTGGCTAAGGAGTCGGGGTGCTGGGCTCTGCTGATTGGTTGGGGCCAGGGTAGAAAGTAGTTGATCTTTATCAACTGATGTCAGCCATGGCACTGTTCCGTCTGGTTTCTTGAGGATATGGCCCGTAGGGCCCTCTGCTTTCATGGGCCTGGGGTAAGAGAACTGAAGATGAGATGTTATCTTTAGCTTGACTGAAACTTTCTTCCTCTGGTCAACAGACCTGAGGTTTAGTTCTTAAGACAGTTTGATGCTGATCAGAATCTGATGTCCTAGACCAGCCGTGGGCAAACTACGGCCTACGGGCTGGATCCGGCCCCTTCCGCTGTTCTATCAGGCCCGCAGAGCCAAAAGAGCAGAGGGTTCTCTTGTTCTCCCCTCCGCTCCTTCACCAGCAGCCCAAGATGAGAGTGCCAGCATGGTCAGGTTGCTTTTGTTCCGGCCCTCCAGTCCAGTTTAAGAACCCATTGTGGCCCTCGAGTCAAAAAGTTTGCCCACCCCTGTCCTAGACTTTAGAGGACCTAGAAGCTTAATGATTAAGGAAGGGAGTAGATTGAGAGAAAGGAGTGAGGTTCATGTTAAAGAAATGAGATTATATCCAAATGCAGTCACATTCTAAGGGTTAGGACAGAAAAATATGGATTTTTTTGGGGAAATAATTTAGTCCATAACACCAAGTAACATTATCTCCATTTCTACTCAGGAGGAAAGCCCAAAGCCCAAAATTTGCTTAGCACCACACAGAGAAGTCCAGGAGATTGATTTGAAATCAAGTTGCCCTAACTCCTAGACTGAGTTCTTAAAATAAGTAATGATAATAATAAATAATTTGGGGTACAATTAACTTTTGTTGAACTTTGCTTCTTATTAGAAAATTTTGATAAGTTTTCAGTCGGGCTGGAATAGTGATACGGAAGTTAGCTTAGGATACAGAAAGCGAATAGAAATGAGAGAATTCCTGGTTTGCATTATTACATTAAAGGCAGGTGATGCATATGAACTTCTATTATTTGTACTTCAGAGTTTAAAGTTCCCAAATGAAAAGTAAAAAAAAAAAATCAAAGGATGTTAATGTAGCTGTCCTAGAAGAGTCTTATTTTTTATACCTCACCCCTTTTATTTCTTGTTCAGTAAATTCAATCTGAAGCTGAAGAAGGAGATGGAACTAGGCAGTCAGGATCATTACAATATGTAAATATTTAAAAGTCTGCTATAAAACAATCATTCTTCTAGTTGTTTTCTTGAAAAATTTTTGAGACAAGCACCAACATCTACAATGAATCATCAGAGTTATTTTTAGAAGAGAGTAAAATGTTTTTGCATCATAATACAGGGTGTCGCCCCAAAATATATATACATTTTAACAGTGGATAGCTCAATTTTGAAATTGAAATGTATTTTTTAAAATATATATATATATATATATATATATATATATATATATATATTTTATTGATTTTTTACAGAGAGGAAGGGAGAGGGATAGAAAGCCAGAAACATCAATGAGAGAATCATTGATCAGCTGCCTCTTGCACACCCCCTACTGGGGATGTGCCCGCAACCAAAGTATATGCCCTTGACTGGAATCGAACCTGGGACCTTTCAGTTTGCAGACCAACGCTCTATCCACTGAGCCAAACCGGTTTCGGCTGAAATGTATTTTAATAAACATTGCCTTTATAATGATTCAAAGTGCATGTACAGAGAGTAAAATGCCCAGAACAGTCATATACAGAGAGTAAAGGTGCTTTAGTGATTACCTAGCCTTAAGAGAGAAGCTGGGGTATGTGGAGTGACTGCTATTGGGAATAAGGTTTCTTTATGGAGTGATGAAAATTCTCTAAACTTAGATTGTATTGATGGTTGCACAATTATGTGAATATACTAAAAATCATTGAATTGTACACTTTAAATGGCTAGATTTTGCAGTATGTGAATTATATTTCAATAAAACATATTTGAAAAACAGTTTTTAACAGCACAGTTTTATGGGCGTGTTTATTCATAAAAAGTCACTTGGCATGCAAAAGCTTTGGCAGAGCCTGTTCCAGATTAAAATGAGACAGATGGTCTTAAAAATCAGTCACACATTGTAGAGAATATTGTAATCGGGGCTTGTGAATCTCATTGATATCTAGGAGTCACAACTAAAATGTTGTGGCATCTGACTCTGCTGACTGTAGCTGACAACAGAATAGAGCCTTGGGACTGGAAAGACTAAACAATGCATGGAGTTCTTAGACATAAAACAAAGATCACTGTTATCTTTCTAAAACTCACTAATCTACAGGATATTCTTATGTAAAGTCCTAACCTTTGTAGAGTGTATCAGCACATCATTTGTTTTTATGTTACAATAGTATTTCATTGTAAGTATACATTAACTTATGTTTATCCTTCATCATTTGATAGACATTTGGTTTGTTCCCACTTTTGTCTATTGTAAATGGCGCTAAGAACAAGTCTTAGGGTGGTGCCCTAATCCAAACGACAGTGTTGTGGGTCTGCTACTAAACCTGACAGGCTCAGGGGAGGCCTGCATGGCAGGCCTTACAAACTCAGAGATCAAAAGTAACCACATTGGATGGTCTGAAAATAGCAAGTCATGTTTTAGGCCCGTCGCTTGCTTGTCAAAGGCCAATCTTCACCGTAAGCCCATCTATTTTCTTTTTGTGGTTAAGATGCCATACCATGCACCAGAGCACAGACCCCCTCATTGTTATCTTGTTCCAGCACAGCACCTCTATGGGCCCTAAATGCCATTAACTATGCTGTACCCACCAATGCAAGAGAAGTATGTGTTTTACATTCTACCCAATTCCATAGATTGCCCCCACTTTGCTTTCTCCTGTCCTTAGTCTACCACCAATAGATTTGATAATGACCCTCCTTAAATCTCCTCCTTTGATTCCAATCCTATATAATAAAAGCCTACTATGCTAAGTGTCTGACCATTCGACCAGTCACTATGACGCACACTGACCACCAGGGGGCAGACGCTCCAGCCAGTAGGTTAGCTTGCTACTGGGGTCCGGCTGATGGGCTGGACATGCCCTAAAGCTCTCCCGTGGCCCTTCCCTGGCCAACCCGTGGCCCTTCACTGTCCCTCCTGGGCCAGCTGGCTCCAATCAGCCCCAATGGGACTGGGCAAGATGGGGCAGACACACCCTGGAGCTTATCCCTCCCGGCCCTGATCATGTGCCAGTGAGGTCCCTCAGCCTGGCCTGTACCCTCTTGCAATCTAGGATCCCTCAGAGGATGTCAGAGAGCCAGTTTGGGCCCAATCCCTGCAGGCCAGGCTGAGGGACCCCACTGGTGCCCGAATCTGTGCACCTGGCCTCTGGGGTATAAAATAAGGTGCAAAACTGCCATTCTTCAGAGCATTTTCTGAATTGATTGAGATTTTGTTTTCTGGCAATTGTCAGTTGGGTTCAAATAAATTCATAAAAGTTCTGTACAGGATTGGATGTTTCTTAAGAAGGGAGACACCAGGGTTGGATGCACATAGAGGAGAGACTATGTGAGGACAGGAGAAGGCAGCTGTCCACAAGCCAAGGAGAGAGGCCTCAGAAGAAACCAGACTGGCCAACACCATGATCTTTGACTTTCAGCCTCCAGAATTGTGAGAAATAAATTTCTGCTGTTTAAATCACCCAATGTGTGATATTTTCTTATGACAGCTTGAGCTCATACAGGTATATGCATAGGAGTAGGATTGCTGTGTCACCTAGTAACTCTGTATTTAACAATTTGTGGGACTTCCAGACTATTCACATACAAGTCTTTCCTTCCCTCTTCTTTTTAGTAAACACAGAGGAGTGGGATAGCCGGTAATTGTATGTTTAACTTTTTAAGAAATGGACAAAATGCTTTCTAAAATGGCTGTACGACTATTATACCTTTCTACCAACAATGTATGAAGTTCCCAATTTTTCATATCCTTGCCCAAACTTGCCATTGTCTTGATTATAGTCATCTAGTGGGTGTGAAATGGTATCTCTCTCATTGTATATATTTTTTAGTAGACTTGATTTTTTGAGTCTCTTTGTTGAGCAGAAAGTAATATATATATCCTATGTGCCCCACCCTTTCCATATCCTGCACCAGAGTGGTAACCTTGTTTTTTTAAAAAATATATTTTATTGATTTTTCACAGAGAGGAAGGGAGAGAGATAGAGAGCTAGAAACATCGATGAGAGAGATACATCCATCGACCAGCTGCCTCCTGCACAACCCCCACCGGGGATGTGCCTGCAACCAATGTACATGCCCTTGACCGGAATCGAACCTGGAACCTTTCGGTCCATAGGCCGAAGCTCTATCCACTGAGCCAAACCGGTCTCGGCGGTAACCTTGTTATTTGTTACAATTGAAACTATATTGACATCATCATTATTCAAAGTCCATAGCTTACATTGTTGTCCACTCTGTGTACACTCTATGGGTTTTGACAATGTTTAATAACATGTATCCACCTTTGTATTATCATATAGAATGGTTTCACTGCCCTACAAATCCAGTATTCTGCTTCTTCATCCCTGTCTCCCCTTTCCCAACCCCTCTGATGCTTTTGATTTGCATTTCCCTAGTGACTAATGCTGATCATTTTTTTTCCCATGTGCTTTCAGCCACTCGTATATCTTTTTCAGAGAGGAGATATAGGTAGGAGGGTACAAGCTTTCACATATATGACCAAGTTCTGAGGCTCTAATGTACAGTGTGGTGACTATAGCTAATAACACAGTATTGTATACTTGAAACCTGCTGAGATCTTAAACCTTCTTACCACACAGAAAAAATCTTTAACTATGTGAGGGGATGGATGTGTTACATTGATCTTGGTAATCATTTCACAATGTGTGTAAATCACCATGTTGTACACTTTAAATATATAGAATTATATCTGTCAATTATTCCTCAGTAAGGGAATATTAAAATGGCTACTATTTTTCTTGACTACCTGATAATCATTTTTGAAGGCACACGTTTAGTTTAGATAGACACTACAATTTTTGGGAGTAATATTATAGAACCTTTAGATTTCTTATGCTTTCAATATCATTTTAAAATAAAAATAGTTCAATTAAAAAAGTCCTTTTTTGTGTGTGTTGGGTTGTGTTTTCATTGTTTATTACCAGTGCTTTTTAAGGATGAATTTGCCTCCAACTAAAGGAAAAACAACCTATGATTTTGTCTAATACGAGAGAAACACGGTAACACTATGTAATTATTTTGCCGGATGGCCTGTTTATCTGGGTCACTGTCCCTTCAGACCTGGGATCCACCGACTGACGCTAAAGTTGCCGTGTGATTTCAGGGCAAAGCCACCAACTTTCCTTGGCATCTGGGTTCACAGGAGTCCAGAAGAAATAAACAGTGTTAGGGAATAATAAATAAATCTTGGAGATAAAAGTTAATCAAAACAGTCCGTGTAATAATTAGGTACTGATAGCCAAATCCAAGAATAAGAAACAGTTATGTTAAACATGAAACACATTTAGTACAGTTACAGGAAAATCTTAAATGACTTCTCAGTGTTTATCAACTAGGTCTCTATAGTAGACAGGATGTTTGCAAATGCTTTAGTAACCCACACTACTTTATTTTGTTAGTTATTTCAACCAATGAAGTTCAACAAGAATTTACTGCACACCCTTGGGAAGACAATGCCTTTTCTATTGAATTCGTTGAAATGGTTGATAAATTTTTAGAAAGAAATAGTTGCAATTTCTGTGTCTACTAACTTTTTAAAAGGAAATAGCAGCCTACTCTTTTGGTATTTGTTATTCACATGGCTAAAGGAATTCTGGAACTTAACAACCATGTATTTTGGAAAAAAGGAGAGTCTAAAATGGAAAATACCATAATTTTTTTTTAACCACAGAACTCAATAGAGTCTTAAAAAGTTCACTTGTACTTGAAAAAATCCTAGATTTTCTTAAGATCTTTCAGAGACAGTTTTGCTATCTCCTTTGAGAACTCATTTGCATTCTAAAATTCCTTTCTCATGGGTAATCAAAATTGTACTGGCTGCTATAGGTCCCTTCTCACTGACATCTTGAAACAAGGATGAAATTCTTCATCACACCTTCTTTGCCTGATAGAGGATATGAGTCACTTCCATATTCACTTACCAAGGCAACTCATGACTACTGTGTAAGAGGATGGGAATAAAGGTGTTAGTATTGATCTGCATATTAAATAAGAATAAACTTAATTTCTCTTTTACAAATAATGCCCCACTAAAAATCAGTTCCAATATCTTTTTTTCCACACCTTGCCTATTCCTGGAATGTGCATATACCACATTGGAAGCTACTAATGAACACCAGTGCTATTCATTTCAAAAGCGCTCTCTCTCTCTCTCTCTCTCTCTCTCTCTCTCTCTCTATATATATATATATATATATATATATATGTATATATATATGTGTGTGTGTGTGTGTGTGTGTGTAATCATGATTCTTTACATGTTTAGGTTATGTCTAAACACTTTTGGAGTTCTTAGAAACACTGCAATGCTATTTAAAAGTGGCAGCATAAACAGTATCACCAATTAGCTTCCCCAAGGGTGGTGTATGAGTCAGAGTTCAACCAGAGAAAACAAAGCCAGTAGGATATATATGTTAAGGGATTTATTGCAGGACATTGATAGGTGACTTTTGGGGGCTGACTAATTATGTCCGAAATAATTATGTCCATCAGGAAGGAGGGCTGGAACTGCCAGGCATGAGCAGATAGCAGGTGGAATTGCTTCTTCCCCGAAGTTTGACTTCTGCTCCTGAAGCCTTTCAATTGATTGAATCAAGCTCTCTCCCCCCCTCTTCTCCCCACCCCCAGGCCACCTGGAATAATATCTCCTAAGGCTAGGTGATTATGGACTTCAATCACATCTTCAGAACACTTTCACAACACCTAGATTAGATTAGTGTCTGAGTAACTGGTACTACCACCTAACCGAGGCAACTCATCCCAGGTGACCATTATCTCTGTGGTCAGCAGTCACACAGTACCAGTCCTTTTACATACATATGAAGACAATATTTAGTGTAAAAAATCAGCAGCTGCATCCAATCCAACCTCGACAATTTGCTCTTATACAAAGTGTAAGATGCAAAATTAAATAGAATTCTGTTATACAAAGCCCACTAAGCCTTCATCTATTGCTGCTGCTGAGCGGATAGATTTCTTTCTAGACTAGGCCCTGGATTATGATCAATAAAAATGTTACTTACTACAACATTCCACAATGATGCTTAACTTTTTAATAGCTAATCATTTATAAACATTCTGATATAATAAAGCAAGATTAGGTACCAAGATACATTCCCTTTTAAAACATAGGTTTTCATTTATCAAAGATACTGTTATGTGACAAAGAAAAAAAATTCACACACACACACACACACACACATATGTGTATATGTATACATACACATTGATTGTTTTTTTTATAGCGAGGGAAAGGGATAGAGAGTTAGAAACATCAATGAGAGAGGAACATCAATCAGCTGCCTCCTGCACACCTCCTACTGGGGATGTGCCTGCAACCAAGGTACATGCCTTTGATCAGAATGGAACCTGGGACCTTTCAGTTCGCAGGCCGACCCTAAACCCACTGAGCCAAACCAGTTAGGGTGGAAAATATATTTAACATAATCAATAGGCAGTACCTAATGCTCTCATCTTAGTCAATGAAAATCTTTATGAAGAGTCTGGGAAAATAACTGGATGTAGCACTTATTGGATTGTCAGAAGCTGGGTGACAAGGGACTGAAGTGCCTATGCTGGTCTGAGGATGAAATTAGGGATGGGGTAAACATAAACTAGATGGTCTTGAAAGAAAATCAACACAGGTAATTGTTAGGGTTGCTGAAGGAGGTATGCATGAGGCCAAAAGTGGTGAGGGATTATAAATTTATATCTGGAGACCAGATGGGCTGAGCCTTCAAATGGTGCCAGCAATCCAGGACCGGGAGTCAGAGACTTTTAAAGGACTCTAGACAGGCTTTTTCGGTGGTGAACTCTCTGGCTGGTCTGGATCCTGGGAAAGTCCAGAGGGGAAATGGTCTTAGCAAGTGGAATGTGGTCCAAGCCAGTGGTCAGCAAACCGCGGCTCTCGAGCCACTTGCGGCTCTTTGGCCCCTTGAGTGTGGTTCTTCCACAAAATACCACGTGCAAGTGGGCACATACAGTGCAACTGAAACTTCGTGGCCCATGAGCAGAAGTTGGTTTTCAGCCTGGGCAAGTCTATTTTGAAGAAGTGGCATTAGAACACTCAAGGGGCCAAAGGGCCGCACGTGGCTCTTGAGCCGCAGTTTGCCGACCACTGGTCTAAGCGAAAGGGAATGTCGGTTGTGAAGTGGTCTAAAGGTCAGTTCCCAGAGGAGGAGGTATCGATTCAATTATTTGGTCAGAACAAACAGTAATCTCAGTAGATATACCCTAAATAAATTATTAATAAAGTGAGGAGACACCCAATTTCAAAGGAAATTTAGATACGGATATTTGTTCTGCAAGGCATTGGAGGGGTCAGTGATCCGAACTGTGAATCACACAGACCTGAAAAAAATCCCACAGGTCAAAAATATGTCCTGACACAAAACTGTTCCTTGAATAGGCTCTCTGAGGGGTGAGGAGCGTAAGAGCAGGTTTCAAGGAGAGAACGATACCTAAGGAGTTTGAAGAGGAAGACCTTTAAGAAAAGGCTGGGAGGAATGGAATATTTGATTCTATCTATAAAATGTTACCAAACAATTTAATAACAATGGCCACCTGTATAAAGGATCATCACACAGATTATGGAGGTTAAATTTTATTTCTATTTTGCAAGGGAAAAAAAGCATAAGGTACAGTACAAAAGGTTTGGTTTCAATATAACAAATTCGGTTTTAATGAACAAAATCAGTCTTGAGAGTCGTTGATATTAAATAATGGGATAGGATACAACAGATGGTGCAGGGCCTTCAAAGACAAGATACAAAGCTAGCCCCTGAAACGCTGATGAAGGGAAGGGAGGCTAGCGATGGTCATTTTGGTCTCTGCCAAGGTCTCATGCTACTTTCTGTAGGTGACACTTTTCTGCTCTATACTGTGAGAAATGCGTGGTGTGTCAGGTGCCATCTTGTTTGGGCCTGTATTATTCCCATGGCCTTCTTCAGACTTGATAATCATTAGAGGAATTCAGCAATGGGCTTGAGCTTTTACAACAGCCTCTCTCATTTTCTCTTCCCTGAGGTTAAAGAAAGCCTGATTTCGTGCTTGCTTTAGATGGATTTGAAAAACTCATCTTCTCAAGTAGGTGCCTTCCCAATCAATAAACCTGTCATTACTCCAAAATTTGACATATTGAATATTGGCCTTTTTAAAGCATTGGGTACACAAACTTTTGGACACCTCTATTAACACCGCATGCCTATGAGAGTTGAATTCCCTTTGGGGTTATCAACTTCTCAAATGGTCCTCCCTCCAAAGGAATACTTGCAAGTGGTTTGCATTCTCCACAGTGCAACAGAAGCATATGGAGATCCTCATACATTTTATAAAATATTGAGCTAATCGATCCTACTTTGAAGAAATACCATTGAAGATTACATTTCCTTATCAAAGTAGCCAGGCTTAAAATGCATTGCTTATACCGTACTGTTTTAATGACATTTCACTTTTACATTGGCATGCGAGTTAAAAATTTAAAAAATGGCATCTTATTGTAGGATTTTATTTAAATTCTAGAAAAACAAAGATGTGTTTTACTCAATTTAACTAAACCCGAGGTCATTTAGCATAGGTGATTTTGCATTTCTTACAGATTATCCTTTGAGGTTCAGAACTATAAAGAACCCCAGCACATTAAATCTTGGGAGAACTGGCAAATGATGGCAGGGACACCTTTCTTCCTTTGTCCACTTGAAAGGGTAGCTTGAGGTGATGATTAATCTCACATTGCCAAATTCAGTGCCTAAATATTTTGAGAAGTACTGTTAGGTTTAATAATTACTTGTAAAGTATTTGTGATTTTTACATGTTGAGTTATTATGTCAAGAGGTTTTAGTTTGTTGTTATTAATGTGATAGGGAAGGGGTCCAATCGTTAAAGTCAAATGCATGGATCATGTTGCTGAGAGCACATACAAAGAGGAAAGTTGAAGCTGCAATAAACACAGTATAGCTCTTGGGTTTGAAGCAGAAGATTATGGAATTAGAAAGAATATGGTACATGTATTTTACATTGCATGTAAAGAAGTCTTTTCAGTCTTATAAGCTCACCGACTCACTTAAGAGAAAATGGTTCCCTAGGTCCAAACATACTTTAAGCTCCCTAAGGACTGGAATGATCTCACTATTTCATTAGCACAGAACCCATTTATGTACAACTATTTATAAGTAGTGATATTTCAGAGAATGTGAAATGATGGAAGAAGAAAACAAAAAAGTTCTTTGTTTGCAGCCAAGTGTGGGGATTAGATCTGTATTTGTTTGGACAATTATTTGCAAGAATCATCACAACTGTTTTAAAGAAATAACAAATGTCTGCACCATGAACAATTCATAAACAATTTTGACATCTTTTGTTGAGACCAAACCAAAAAACTCACACACACAAAAAAACCTCAAAACAAATAAAACCGCACTGTATGTTCTACAGCTTAGAAATTAAACAAATCCCCAAATTTCAACTTCCACTAAAATATTTATTTAATTGATGATATCTTACAGAAATAAATAAGAGCAGTTTTTTCTCTAACACACAGGCATATTTATGTATGTATATAGAGAGATTTTTTACAAAATTGGAGCATATCAAATTGCTTCAACTTTAGCTCAAAAGGAATACTAGGAAACAAACAGAAATACTTAATCTGCTCATCATTAATTATAACCATGGGCGTCTGAATCTCAGTGAAACAGATGAATGAGAGGAAGAATGTGAGATCTGGAGTCAGGGGACCTGAGCTGCATGATCTAACTGGTGTGTATCATAGGCACATTTCTCAATTTTCTGAACCTCAGTTCTTTAAAATAGGAATGATGTTCATCATATCAACTTCACAAGATTGTTGGGCAAATTAAACACATGCATGTACAGGAAAGCTCTTTGTAACATGCAAAGAGCTATAAAAATAATAGTTCTGTTTAATCTCATATAAAAGAATCAGTGCATATCTCCCTTCACTGAAGAATAAGCACCAAAAATGTGTGTGTGTTTCTTCAGCTAAATTATCTCAAACCTAGGAAAAGAAACTGCACCTTAACTAAGCACCAGAGCATCTTGGACAATTGTGATTCAGGGGATGCTTCCATTACAGTTTTCTGTGTAGCTCAGTAGAAGCTAATGAGTCCTGAGGGTCATTTAAAACTTTGAAGGCTCAAACAAAACAAAACGAAACAAAACAAAACAAAACAAAACAGGAGCATTTGTATTATATCAAATGGCTAGGAAATAATAAGCTACTATTCTTTAGTTACCAATTTCAAAGTCCATTAATTCTTCACAGAAGAAGAAACAGTAAGTTATTAGCACTTGCAATTATTTGCTGATGTAATTATTATATTCTTTTGTTTCAAAGATAAAATACTGGTCCTTGAGATAAGTACTTGTGGAATAAAATAACAAAACCAATCATAAATTTAGATATTTCTGGTTAAAAATCTAGTTACATACACAAGAACACGGGAAAGAAAAGGAATGTAAGACATCAGTATAATAATGATTATTAAAAAACCGGTCATATTTCCATGTCATAATAAGAACTAAAGGTACAAAAATTGTGATATTTACAGGTACATTAATCTTAAAACATGTAAAACTTAACAAGAAAAAAGAAAAAATATTAATTTTAAGATACTCATTAATACATTTAGAAGCCCCATTTAAAGTTAAATGCTTACTTGATACTACTTAACATGTAATAGAAACAGAAAAAGTGTTTCAAATTTTCGTGGCAAGATACAGAAAAAAGAAATAATTGCCTAATATTAAGTTATTGTTAGGAGTTGTAGTATTAGAGTTACTATGTATGGAGTTACAGTCAAAACCTACTTAAATATCTAGGAGTCATTATAATTCATTATCTACTAAAAATAGTACTTATAAGATATTGCTGAGTTATGTGCTAAAGATACTGAAGGCCCATCCAAAAGTGAGATTTGTGTTGGTTGTACAACCAGGTCCTACAAAACTAGGCTAGTTTACTTTCTCGTGTTCCAACTCTTTTTAAGACTGACCTTATCAAAAGAAATGTACATAGTACCTGCCTTCATTCACTCAGATATAGATATTCTTCAGAACAAAAATAAATGCTTTATTAGGAGTGAAAAATTAAAACCTTTACAGATCTTCTGGAAACAGCATATTGAAAGGGCTCCATGACTACTGGGACACTGTACAACTGGAAAAGAAGGAAATTCATTTGCCTAAGAACAGTGGATACTGACATCTAGTGGATAGTTTACTTGTAACTTTGCTCTACAAGCTATGGCAGTTTTTAAATACATTGATGTTTGCAGATTGAATCAAGTGCACTTCATTCAAGTTCTTCAGTGTCTTTGGTAAAGAGGTCTGCCAGATCAGCCACGGTCAAGACAGAGGCCTCTGGATGCTTCCCCGATGAGCTGGTGTGACTGCAGGATTTTCCGGGTGAGCAAAGTCAGAAAGAAACCACAGGAGTAAATTATTTCATTTCTCTTATCTATTGTTCTAGCCTTATAATACTATAATATATAATAAGAATATAAAGATATTATATCATCTATACTAATAAAAGGGTAATATGCAAATTGGTCAGAATGCCCTCACAATAACAACCCAACAGCAGGCTGAGTGAGGTGACCAGGCCGGCAGGGGGGTGGGTAGTGAGGGATGAGCAAGTGACTGAATAGCAACAGGCTGTGTGTGACTACCAGACAGGCAGGGGGAGGGGGGGGAGTTTGGGGTGACCAGGCCAGCAGGGGGTGCAATTGGGGGCGGCAAGGCCAGCAGGGATGAGGGGCAACCAGGCCAGCTGAGGTGGCAGTTGGGGATAACCAGGTTGGCAGAGAGGGGCAGTGAGGGGAGATCAGGCCAGCAGGGGGGGCAGTTGGGAGTGACCAGGCTGGTGGGAGGGCAATTTGGGGGCAACCAGGCCCGCAGGGGAGGTAGTTAGGGGCGATCAGGCTGGCAGGCAGAGGCAGTTAGGGGTGATCAGGCTGGCGGAGGGGTAGGAGTGGGCAGTTAAGGAGTGATCAGGCAGGCAGCCAGTGGTCTCGGATTATGAGAAGGATATCCTACTGCTGGTTTAGGGTCCCAAATTGGAGAGGGTGCAGGCTGGGCTGATGGGAACCCCCTCCCATGCACAAATTTTGTGCACCGGGCCTCTAGTAATAATTATAAGGATTACTTTTCCTCAAGTTTTTATACTTAAGTCATAAGAAACTCCCAAAAGAAAGTAGGTAATGGGAACATGTTTTACATATTGTTAAAATTAGTGAAGACTTCTATATATTATTTGTCATAAAATGCTTTTTCTTTGAACAATTAATAAAAAAAAGAAACAAAACCTGCCCTACTGTTACTAAGGCTCTCACCTTACAATTTACCTTCTTACTATCTCAAGTTAATTTGTTTCAAGAAAACTTCAACAAATCTTCTTATTGCTATTTTATTGAAGCAGCTTAAATATAATTATTGAATTCTGTTATGTATGGAAACAACAACAAAAAGCCTCATGTTTGAGGCAAAAATTCTGGTGGTCACCTCCTTCCTTCCCTTAAACATCGATGGGAGACAGTGTCTGGCTTCAAACTGTTTCTTTGCCAACTATGCAAAGTCCCCCCATCTCTACTGCGTGTATCTTCCAATCACACCTATCTCTACTGCGTGTATCTTCCAATCACACCTATCTTATGAGGATGCAGTGAAGCATTTGTTTATGTTTTCAAACGACTTTAAAGAACACAAGTTATGGAATAAATATTAGGAAGTTTTAGGATTCTAAAGCTGAGTTTTGAAAATTAAGGTTGCTGTTCCGCCTTTGGAATTAACACCATAATTACCAGCAGAGTTTTAAGTCCAGACCTTCCTCCGTGTGTGTGACTAACACACGTGAAGTTCAAGCAGCATGTCAGTGTCATTTTACAGACATCAGACCAAGGCTTTTAGGTGGGGCATGAAGATGGATATCATTTAAAAGTCTACTGTGGCAAAGAAAGGCAGGATAGTTTAAACATTTTAATACATTACACTTCCTATTAATACATTAAGTCAAATATAAAACAAACATTAACTGAAAAATTTTGACTAGGCAAAATGCCATACCTTACTTTAAAAAAAGTATTTGCACTTCTATCTTTTTGTTGACTAAGTAGTCATCTAAGTGAAGGAGCTCCAAACACAGACACAGCCTTATACATAAACAGAAAAACGTCCCCATCCACTAAGTAAACGGTCACCTACCTCCTCTCAGCAGTTTTCAGCATTGCTTGCATTCTTTCTTCTATTGTTGCTTTAATCAAGAATCTGTGTACAATAGTAGGTCTAGAAAACACATAACAATTACAAGTTTAAAAACATCTTAAAACTAATGGGAACAAACACACTTCGTTTTGTACATGCTATACCATCAGTCAGTTGGCAGGTGGTAACCAAGGTGCTGAGGGCGGGGTGGTGGTGGTGGTGGTTCCGAAGTCAATAAAATGAACTCTTTAATCTCAATGAACTCACAATTAAATGAGAGGAGACACAATGAACACATAAACAATTATGATATTTTCAGGTAACAGATAATGCCAGGAGGAGACTGACATGAGTTGAAACGTGACCGATGGTAATGTGGCCACTAAGCAAAAGAGGAGTGGGAAGAGTTTCCCAATAGAAGAAACAGTAAATAAATGCAAAGGCCCAGAAAAGAACCTAATTGGCACAAGCTTAAAATGTTCGAGAGGCAGAAAGAAGGCTATGGTGGCAGACACAGATTATACACTCGGGGCAGAGAGGAGAAAGTGACCGGAGAGGTGGGCACAGGCCAGAGCACAGGTCTGGTGGGATACGGCAGGAGTTTGGGTTATATTATGGTTATAATAGGAATCTGCAAGTGGGTTTTATGTGTGATTTGAGTTACACCCGATTCTGCTTCAGAATCCTGTGGGCTGCAGTGCAGGTTGGACGGGTAGGCAGCAAGAGTGAGACAGGGAAGCTGGTGAAGTTCTGCTGTCGGCCAGATAAGGGGGTGGGCTGGACCTTGGTTGTACTAGCGAAGGTAGTAAGCAGTCAGTAGATTTGGAATATTTTGGGGAGGTGGAGCTGACAAGACTGAACTAATGTCTGGATATGAGGTATGAAAAGAGAAATATGGAAGAGTCCTAGATTTCTGGTTTCAGAAACTACAGATGATAGGGCCTCATTCTAAGATGGGGCAGTTTTGGGGTGGTGGCAGGGCGGTAGGAATAGTTTGCTTTGCCCATGTTAATCTCAAGACATCCAGGGGAGGTGTAACATCCACAGATCCAGGTACAGAGATAGAAGATAGATGTATCTGGGACAGGAGCCAAAGGGACATGTCTAAAATACACTGAGCTTCCCTATTACTACGGACGGACCATCTGCGCTTCTGCCTAAAACCATCTCTATACTGAGAATTACACCTCATGCCCACTCGAAGACACTGTCCCAGCATTCTCCCTAACTCCTGCCTCATTAGTTTTTCTCTCTCTAATGCATCATTCTCCTATTATTTCTCTCCAATGACAAGGGAAAAATAACACACCTCTCTTGACCCACTCTCTTTTCTCTTCTCTCTGCAGCAAAACTCCTCACACTAGTCCCACCAGCAGTATAGTCCTCAGTGCACTGTGGTTAAAAGCATGGAGTGCTGAGGTACAATGGCTATTTGACACCTGCCACCACTTTTACTAGACATGTGACCCTGGACAAGTTACTTAACCCCTCTCTCTGATAAAAGTGTTTGTTAATAAATAAATGAAATCTTATTCTATTTTACACTCACAACAGGCCCTTACCTCCACTACTCACCCCAACTCGTTTTGATCTCCATGCTGCTAAGTCTAAGGATCAATTCTCAATCCTTATTTTATTTGACATTTGGACAGTACATGACACAGTGGATCGTATTCCCCTTCTTAAGTTACATTCCTTACTTGACTCCCAGGACATCTCCCAGTTTTCTTCTTAATGTACTGTTTGATCTTTATCCTCTTTGCTGGTTTTCCCCTCTTCTCTTAAAGATAATTAGAGCCTTAAAGTTTGGGGTGCTCTGGAATTTCATCCTTGGTCCTTCTCTCTATCTCAATCTCTGTTGGTAACCACATTTAGTCTCGAGACTTAAAAATACCATTATATTCAGGTGGCTTCCAGATGTATTTCTCCAGTTCAGTCAATTCTCCTGAACACCGGACATCTCTATCCAATTACAGAACAGACATCTCAATTTGGATGTCTAATAACATCTCAAACTTATATCTACAATAAAGTTCTGCCGTTCCCTCCCCAAGTCCTATAGTCTTATCCAAGCCCATGGAAAGCTGCTTCATCCTTTGGTTGTCCAGGCCCAAACCATGTGTTAACCTGACTCACACACCATCCCTGCTGAGTCTGTTCACAAATACTACTGGTTTTACTTTCTAAATAAATCCAGAACCTGACCACGTTTTACCATTTCCACTATTGTTAACATGGTCCAGATTACCTTCAACTCTCACCAGGATTCCTACAATTGCCTTCTAACTAGTCTCCCTTATGCTCCCACCCCCTCCCAAATCCCACACGACATTTGGAATGACTGTTTCAACCCTTACATTAGCTCATGTCACTCCTCTGCTCAAAGCCTTCCAATGGTCTCTACGTCCTATATAGTCCCCACAAACACATACACACAGCCCTCCAGCCAAGCTCTCTGACTTCATCTCCTATTTCTCTCCTCTTTGCTCCCTCTACTTCAGCAACTCTGGCTCCTTCCTATTCCTGAAACACACCAGGTATACTCCTGACTAAGGGCCTTTGCACTGAGTGCATTGTCTACTGAAACAGTCTTCACTAAGGTATCTGCTGGGGTTTCTTTATCTCACTTCTCACCTCGGTTCATATATTACCTTCTCCATAAGACCCCCAGGTCGTCCTGGCCAGCTACCTGCATTCTATCCTCCTTACCCAAGTCTACTTTCCTAACTCCTAACACAGTATATACTTTCCTTATTATGCTTATTGTTTATCACCTGCTTCTCTAACTTTTTTAGTTAGATTTAAGCCCCAGTAAGGGCATCTCAAGCACCCAGAACTGTGTCTGGCAGATAGGTGCTCAATATAAACTCACTGAATGAAGTATGTAGATCTCGATATAGGAGACTGTTCAAGTTGGTGATGGAAAGAGGAGGCACTTCTAATCTGATTGTATCTGATTTCCCTGTATGAGGCTAGATCATTGTCAAAGGGGAGGAGGAAGATGTAGAAGACTTAAGATAGTCTCCTTAGAAGGTAGAATGATCTGTTTACTAGGGAAGCATGGTTGAATTGTCAGGTACTGTTAAATGTTCTTTAAACTTGTGGCCTTACATCAGAGAAGAGTCCAGTGCATGCTTTAGAAACATCTATAAGACAAGAAGTCTGTTTAAAAATATAAGACAAAACAAACAAACAAACCCATAAAAACAAACAAACAAACAAACAAACAAACAAGACATAACTGCATTTTAAATGTTACTTGGTAGTACTAAAGAATAAGCTTGCACTTATTGTATTACTATGCCACTTTGCTAAGGGTTTGCTTAAAATTAAGTCATCATCTCTTCTCTCAGTTATTGCTCACAGAGCAGTCCATGTGCCTGAGCCTAGCCCAGGAGACCTCATCTCCTGCCATTGCTCTCCTCATACCTTACACCCCAGCAACTGCAAACTCCTTACAGTCCCTAGAAATATTATGTTGGTTATCTCTCCTATGTTTCTGAAAGCAAGACTTTTTAGCCCAAGTTTGAAATAATTATTCCTTCAAGATTCAATGTAATAAAGCCTTTTCTGACTCTCTAGGGCACAAACTGCTCACTTCCTTCTTATGTTACCACAGTACTTCTATTATATTTTTACACATTGTACTATAATATATTCAATCATCCATTTCCTGTACTACATGGTAAACTCATTGGGGGCAACAGATTATGTCTTTTTCAACTTGACTCTTCAGTATCCAGCACAATGGTATTCAACAATATTTACTTAACAAGTTCTTCGAATGGATGCATTTTTTTGAAAAAACATTCAAGGCATTCAATTACACCCAGGAGGTTAATACATCTGAGAGACCTTATAAATAACAATGGTCCATCATGATACTTGAATAAAAGTAGTCCATACCATATGATATATAATATTAGGTTTGCTTTGGGCTTTACTAATAAAATAAATCTAATTCTCTCTAAAAGTAGAACTGTTTTAGAGTGAGGCTGTCTTTTCCTAAGGGGAAGAATTTAAAGAGGATATTTGTTTTCAGTCATGTGTGAAATACGCCTTCTTTTAAATACAAACTACTTGAAACAAAAAAATAAATTCTTCCCAAAGTTATGATGAATGCCTTCAATTTTATAGTTTTCTTAAGCAGTTTAAGAAACTTCCTTGATGAAGTATCAGGGTAGTTTGAGAAGGTGAAAAGACAAAAATCTAGGAGAATTTTGGGGTTTGTTGTTTGGAGGAGGGAGGGTTGGAAATCTCTCAAAATGTCCTTTGGTCATATAATACTTAAAATTTAATAAATGAGGAAGAGATTAAAAATGAATAGGTCATGATGAATACAAATGAAGAGCCTTAGGAACTTGAAGCAAACATGACTGATTAAATTAAAGTCCTTACTTTGTTTGTCCAATTCGGTGCACCCTTCCTATGGCCTGAAGCTCATGGGCAGGGTTCAATATGGGCTCCACCAAGAGAACGTGAGTTGCTTCAATGATAGTTAATCCATTAGAACCTGTGTGCAGGGGCAGCAGCAAAATATTGATTTGGGGATCATGTTTAAAAGCTGAAAGGTTCTCCTAAAAAAGAAAGGTACATTTAAATTTTAGCTGGACCAGTCAGAAGTAAGAGCAATATATTACAGCTCATGTTAAATATGCCTAGTGGTATTCAGGTCACTGTGGAATAATATAATAGCTAAGAAAATTAAATGTAAAATTACTATTTTTAGAAAATACAAACTTATTGCTTGACTTTATGAATACAAGTGTCTCCTAAGTTCTAGTTGAATTACTATGTAGTGTATATAAATTAAACTGTATGAGCTGAGAGGAGAAAAAGAGCAAGTATGTGTTAGAGCATGTATGAGATAAGCGACATGAATCTGCTCAACATTCACTTGGTCTTTTTGTGTGTTTGTCTTGGATGTGCACTGTTGTTGCACTGAGGGTGATGTGAAGACAATCTGACCACATGCAGTTTTGCCTGATGCATTGAATTTAGAACCTAATCCCCAGGGCATGAGCCCCAGTCCATTCAAAAGGCCATCTTTTGTTATATTAAAGAAATGTACCTCAAGTCAGAAGAGATCATGTTATGGGATAACTGAACAAAAAGAAAATAACTACAGTTTCTCTACTTTGCTTTATAATTAATCAAGACACAAGGCAATAAATAAAAGTAAGCTAGTTAACAGAACTTTCCATTTACAAATGAATCCACTTTAAAAAACACGAGAAAATTTGGGCATACCTGAAATGTCTTCACACGACTGATCTGTGCAAATTCCATGTTGTTGTCAGTGAGAGCTTTTGAAATAATATCTAGTACATCTTGCCACTAAGAACACATAAGATAAGAAAATATTTATACATAGCTTTCACATGAAGAGAATTGAAAAGGAACTAAGTCAAAATAACTTTTATACCTCAGAATTAAGTAAACACAAAACCAAAACTTTTAAATGAAGTACCATCAATATTATTTAATTATTATACTGAAATGATAATGCTTTTATTTTTTTAATCAAATGGTAGTTAAAGATCAAGATAGGGTAAACAAAATCATTTTTGAGAACTGAACTAAGATAAGTATAAATAATAGAAAATTAATAATGGAATGTTTAATGAATGTGGTTACTTATCTTTCCAAAATGAAAACTAGAATTTTTATTCAGTTGATTATCTTTCTCTTAAACAATCAACTTCATTTGCGAAATGAGACTTTCAAGGCTATAGAATCCAATTTTTTAAAATATTAATATAAGAAAATCCCCAAGTAAAAGGAATATTAAAACACGAAATGTAGTTATTGGGATTGTCTTGTGAAGCATCATAAAATTTTATAAAAATAATTCTATAGTATGAACATAGAAAATAATCAGTAGTTCTAAATCCTACCTATATAATGGCAAACTTTAATAACTAGTTCTCAAATATAAAATGATTTGACCGAAAGCCAGTTGGCGTTAACAGTGAGGATGAAAATGCTCATTATACCGTTGAGAAAACGAGTGCTTTAGCTTCTGGATCTCTACGCTGGATTCTCATCAGAGTTCTAACCACAGCTTCCACTTTTGTAGAATGACTACCCTTTGAACACAAAGAAGAAAACACATTACTACCAAATAAAATCTAGTTAACAACAGAAGGAAAAACCATTATAAAACACTTTCATTATCAAAACTATATGATAGGTACATATGTGTTCATCCCTTTTTATTTTGTATTTTCTTTAGCCTCAAAAGTGTACAAGTTATAGAATTTACACCTTGAGAGAATCTATATAATAAAAGCCTAAATGGCCTTTATGGCAGAAAGAGCAGAATGATTGGTTGCTATGATGTGCACTGATCACCAGGGGGATGACGCTCAACACAGGAGCTGACCCCTGGTGGTCATTGCACTCCCACAGGGGGAGCACTGCTCAGCCGGAAGCCAGGCTCACGGCTGGCGAGTGCAATGGCAGTGGCGGGAGTCTCTCCTGCCTCCAGAGCAGTGCTAAGGAGCAGCAAGCCAGCGGTAAGAATTAGTGAGCAGGTGGGTGGTAAGGAGTGAGGGGTCCTGGACTGCAAGAGTGTGAAGGCCAGGCTGAGGGACCCACCCTCCAGTGCATGAATGTTTTGCACTGGCCTCTAGTATGTGTGTGTGTATATATATATATATATATATATATATATATATATATGGCTAATATGCTAAATGTCCAACCATTTGACCATTCACTATGATGCTCACTGACCACCAGGGAGCAGATGTTCAATGCACAGGCTTGGAAACATGGAACAGACTGAGGAATCTCAGAAGGAAGATAAGAAGAGGGAGGGTGTGAAGAGATAAACCAAAGATCTAATATGTATACTAGAGGCCTGGTGCATGGATTTGTGCACAGTGGTGCCCCTTGGCCTGGCCTTCAGGGATTGGGCTGAAATCGGCAGCCCAACATCCTTTGAGGGGTTCCAGATTGCGAGAGTGTGCCGACCAGGCTGAGGGACCCCACTGGTGCATGAATCTGTGCACTGGGCCTCTAGTGTAAATATATAAAAGGCTAATATGCTAGGCGTCTGATCGTTTGAACAGTAGTTATATTGTGCACTGACCACAAGAAGGCAGACACTTAGTGTACAAGCATGGAAATATGGAACAGACTGATGAATCTCAAAGGGAAGTGGGGAGGGCAGGAAGAGATTAACCAATGAGGCCTGGCCTGCAGGGATTGGACTGAAATTGGCATTCAACGTCCCCCAAGGGGTCCTGTATTATGAGAGGGACCTTACCAGTGCATGAACCTGTGCACTGGGCCTCTAGTTGAATATAAAAGCACACCAGAGAATTGTACAGAGATATGGCCCTGAAGACAAGATTTTGTAGCACAGATTTTTCTTTAGATTTCTTTGATAGTTTGTAACTTGCAAATAACTTGAATGTTTCCCACTACTGCTCAGTTTAGAGGAAGTCACCTGTGGTTTTGGTATTTTATTACTTCCATTACTTTTTAAAATATATATATATATATATATATATATATATATATATATATATATATATATATATATTTCTTTATTGATTTCAGAGGAATGGAGAGGAAGAGATAGATAGAAACATTAATGATGAGAGAGAATTATTGATTGGCTGTCTCCTGCACCCCCCCCACTGGGGATCAAGCTTGCAACACAGGCATGTGCCCTTGGCCGGAATCAAACCTGGGACTCTTCAGTCCACAGGCTGACACTCTATCCACTGAGCCAAGACAGCTAGGGCTACTTCCATTACTTTTATTCTGGACTTTTTTTTTTGAAGTAGAGCTAACTCTCTCAATGTGCCTGTGCTATCCATAGTATTTCCCACTAAGACCAGCTAACATTGTTTTATTTCTGTCTGCACCTGTTCATGATACTAAAAATCCAAATTGGTAGTGACATATACAACTTGGTGCTGTTATGCAACTTCAATCACTGGTCTCATAAAGTAGGAATACTTTTCAAGCAAATGCCTTGGGTAAGTGTTGGATTCTTGAGCATTCACATATTACTTGAATGAAGTTCAATGGAAACTCTAGCTCTGCTGTGGGAAATTTTGCAGTGCATAAGGCCATCAAAATATTATCCTGTTCTTTTAAACACTTTGAATAATGATTTTCAAGAGATAAGTTAGCAATAGCAAAAAAGTAAAAGCTTTATTTGGATACAAAGGGTTTTAGGGATATTACCCTATATAATAAAAGGCTAATATGCCCCTCCCCCTGCCAGCCTGGCCTGATTGGCCCCGATTGGAGCCAGCTGGCCGAAAGTGCATGAATTCATGCACCAGGCCTCTAGTATGTAAATACTATACAATTGTCCATCCATCTATCCATCCACTCAGTGAGTAGCTGTTACACGCCAGGCATTGTTCTGGATGATGGGAACACAGTAGTAAATAAAACAAAGTCCCCACCTCAAGAACAATGTCCTTTCTACATTTCAGTAGAGTTTACACTCTTCATAAAGGTAATTTCATAAAGATTATTTACGGTTTAAATCATAGAAGTACATTTTCTCCTGGATAGAAACTTCTCATGACATAAAAACCTTGTCCATTACAGGGTCAGGTTTTCCACCAACAAAAATGCTCTGTGTAAAACCTAGCCAAATATAGGACACAGGAAACATGCCACGTGGGGCTTATGTTCTGCCAGGAGGCCTACTTCAGTATCCAAAACGCCTGGCAGTTGTCAGGACTTGCAAGGGGAATTTTGTTTACTTTGTGAAATGCCCAGTAGGTTCCAAGGGTCATTTAGGAATGCTGTCATACTGCTGTTAGGGCAGATACAGTCTTTAACTTACAAGCATCCACTATAGAGAACATTCTGATCTCAGTATTCATTTTATTTCTATGCTCAATCAATAGAATCCCTTATATTATGAAATACTAGTAAAAAAGTCTTATGTTATTTAATACCATTTTTAGATTCTTTAAATACTTATTATTATCTGAGATCATCTACATAATTAAGCACTATGTATGATATTACATTGTTTAATATGCCCAACAGTATCAACCATTGGCTTAGAGTGTTTAAAATAAATGTTTAAAATAAAACATTTTATTTTTAAAAATATGGTTTTATTGATTTTTAGAGAGAGAAGAAGGGAGAGGGATAGAGAAATAGAAAAACTGATAAAGAGAAACATCACTGATCAGCAGCCTCTTGCATGTCCCCTCCTGGGGATCAAGCCCACAACATGGCATGTGTCCAGACCAGGAATTGAACCAGTAACCTTTTGGTTCATGGGTCAATATTCAACCACTGAATTACACTGGCTGGGATGAAATAAACATTTTAGGTAAAATAAAAACTGTAATGAAATAAAAAAATTATTTCTCAGGGTTGTTTAATAAAAATCAGGGATTTGATAATAAATAATAAAAAAAGACACCTAAATTTAGGAATAGTATGAACTAATATTTACAAAATTTTGAAATAATGCCTTCATTATTCACATAGAGCCATCTTTATTTTATATCTGACCACATCCTCAACTCTAGTTAGACGATGTGAGCATTTCGTGGGAGAGTTTTAGATAGTTAGAAGAGTCCAGTGAGAGTCTGAGAAAACAATAAGCAGATGCTTCAAGACAAAGTGGCAGACACCAGGGCAGACATGTGACAGAAGTTAATAAAAGGAAACAGGCAGCAGAAGGCAGAAGTGACAGGTACAAATGGTAACAGAAAAGGCAGCAAGAAGCAAGATGAGAATGTGAAAGAGGGATGCAATTTGCTCGCATAATAGGAAAAATATTCAGTCATGTATTTAATAAAAGAGAAATGCATATATATGTGTATCTATGACAAAAGATAAATTAACTTTAGTAAATTCTGTAGTTTTACAATTTTTTTACAAGATGCTTTAATTAATTCATGTGTTCATCAAAACCCACGAAAGACAGGAAGAAATTAGTGCACAATGAACACAGCTGTACACTGATACCCCCGTCCTAACAGGACAACAAGTGGAACTATCTTAGTCTCTTTCCTGGGGTCTAGGAAAGCTGCCATAGGATAAACAGGTGTTAGGTTTGGTGGGTTCAATGACTCAGTTACACAGAAGCTGGACTGTTTACTTGTAGCTAGTCATCACTTCCTAAACCTCAGGGCATCAGGCCTGACACAGCAGTTCTGTATATGCTGCTTCCTGTACTGTGAATGCTTTCATCTAAGAGTCAGCAGCCCTTCTTAGGCAGGAATGCCATCTGTGGCCCTTGGGATGCCTGAGGCCAGAGGAAGAGACAGAAGAAAAAGAAGAAAGAGCTAAGAAAGACCATTTTTATGAGAGGGAAAGGGAGAATTACAGGAGTAGAGAGAAAGGAGGAGAGGGGGACAGAGAAGGAAAGTGGTTCTTTGTGTGGTGAGTAGGATAAAGTATAACCAACTCTAGATATTATTCACTAGGGCCCATTCAACCCATTCAACATCTGGGTCTCACTGCTTCATCTTCTAGAACCCCTTTCCCTTCACCTCACTTGGGTCACCCACTTCTCCAGCCACATCTGGAGACCTAAATATCTGTCCTTTCTGAAAATGACTAATGAAGATTGCCTATTTTTTTATTATTTATTTATTTTTTTGCTAGAAAACCTGATCTTACAACTTGTTTGCTTGATAGTTGAACCTCTACCTATTATTTGGGCAGTGTTGTCAGTCTCCTCCTTATCAAAGCAGAGTGTTCCTGTGGCCTCTGCTGACAGCACACTCGCCTGGAGTGCTGTCTCCAGTGCTCCTAGGTCTCCTTTTCCAGCCTGCTCCCTTTATTCCACCCTCACGAAGCTATGGAGTTCTGCAGGACCTGATCTGAAGCTAACTTCTATGTTCCTTTCCTTAGGGAATCTCATTCTCTCTCATGGCTGCAAAGATCTTGTATGCCAGAGGCTGACTTTAAATCTCCAGCTCCACATATTAATGCTTTTCTGGATAGTTCTAATTGGATGTCTTAGGCACTTCAAAGATAGTATGTCTAAATGTACTCCTCTTCCAAATACCTTAATACAGTACCTGCACCATTATCTCCCTGACTTTTTCACATCAGAAACCAGGGGAATCTTCTTCATCAGCCCCTACAACATTCTATCTTCTAATCAACTTTACTCTAAATATCTCTTAATATATCCACTTCTTACCATCTCCACTGCCACCAATGCAAGCAAAGACATAATCACTATTGCTGTAGCCACCTAAACTGGTCTCTCCAAATGATCTCTACTATTTCCTAGACAGCAATGTAACTGATATTTTCAGGTTTTACTCAAGTAACAGTAGAAATAAAGAGCAATTAGATATTTTTAAATTCAACTATAGTTTTCTTGGGAGGGGGCATCCTAGCAACTGCCTAATATTCTAACAGCTTAACTGAGACTGCCTAAGTGGGGTAGTTAATTCTACCCCAAAATACAATCCTTAAACATAGTGAGAAGAGAACTTCAAGGACCCAGAAGGAGAAGGAATTAAGGAAAAAGATTCTATCACCTCTTGCTTGAGTATATGCCACCATTCTCTTGACGGTCCTTCTGGCCTACATTCCATACTATATTCATGTATTTATTTGTCCTTCATCTAAGCTTGGTTAGGGGAAAAACAAACAAACCACGTTTAAGAAATACAAAGAAAAAAAAGTCTAGTACAGACTTTCCTGAGTAAATTACAGATCATGTTTGGATTTCAAATTATGGTCACTTCCTTAAAATTTGGAATGAAGCCCTATCTGGTTTGACTCAGTGGATAGAGTGTTGGCTTGAGCACAAAGGGTCCTGGGTTCAATTCCGTTCAAGGGCACATACCTGGGTTGCAAGCTCCTCCCTTGCCTGAGCCCTGGTTAGGGCATGTCAACCAATCGATGTGCTTCTTTCATATCAATGTTTCTCTCTGTCTTTCCCTCTCTTTTCCTCTCTCTCTAAAATATCAATGGAAAAATATCCTCATGTGAGGATTACCACAACCAACAAAAAAATTTGGAATGAAGCATGTGAAAAAAAAAATTAGGGAAATAAAGACAAGTTTAGGTTGCACCCTAAAATATTAATCCACGCCATTTAAAAGACCATTAGCTTCAGTAACCTGTCTACTTTCCCCTTCAACCTGGTTGGGAATATCCTTTCCCCCAGATATCCCGTGCCAAATGAAAGAATGAGGACAAAAGCTTTCTTTAAATAAATCTCTAATGTAACCAGAGCACTATCTGTAGTAGACCGATACTATAGAAAATAATGGAAGTGTAGTAGACAAAGACACTATAGAAAATAACGGGGAAGTGGAATTCTAAGAAGGCATGTTTTGGCCACAGTGGACATGCCTATCGCTAACTATGAGGGAGAGAGTGTTCTTCTCACAGGAGAGGGTAGATAGTGAAGCTGAGGCATTTGGGCAGTGTGTCCAGAGAGACAACAGTGATTCCTACACATACACAGTCTTATTCTGATTTTGATTTTCTCATTGCCTTGACTATTCTTGCACACTTTCTTAATCTACTTCACCTTCACAGGGATGTCCTCTTCCTGGCTGGCTCTCTCCGAGGTGAAGACATACGAGATTTCTTTGTGAGACGTGTTCTGGCGGCAGATGGCACACTTAATGGAGCTTCTGTGGGAGCCCACGCTGTACTGTTCGATAATAATGGAAACGCATTCATTACAGAAACAGTGCCCGCAGGTCAGGACTGCCCACTGGAAAAGAAAACACAGAACATGCTCAGGGAGTTGCCGCCGAAGATGCCTTCCAATGTATACATATATTTAGAGGAGAAGTCATCATTGCACTGCCTAAATATTTCATAATATGAGTATTCTTTAGTCATAAAAACTAAGCTGCACATTTAAGTGAATGATTTTTTAAGTCCAGTCAGAGTTAAGTTTTCATAGTGTTTAGTTCTGTTTACCCTAACAGTGAGCACAATAGTCAGCTAGTGCTGTTATTTGTAAGAAGTGGATGTTCTCGTTTCAGTATTTAGGAAGAATGTGAATTACCCCTTCAACACTCTAATGGCAGATATAATACAAGGACTAAGAACAGCAATATCACACTCAATATAGTCCATATAACTTTTAAATACTTTAACATTTTCCCATGTTAAAGCATTTATTATATAGGAAATAAGATGGACTAGTATCTCAGATATGTTTTAAAAGTGGTTCTGGGATACATTAAAAATTATAAAATAAACAAGTAAAAAATATTTTTGAAACCCCCCTTATCATATTTTATGACACATTAACTTTTCTGAAGCATATTGTGGGGATTTCTCCCCTTTTTGGTGGGGGTGGGGGGTGTAGAAGAGCATTAGATTTAATCGAGGTGTCAGTTCTAAAAGTTCTGGCATCTTGTGTTAATTATTCAACCTTTCCACCTGATAAAAAGCACCACCAACAATAAACCAGAATGGTGCTAGGAGTGACAGGCTCCTGAGCCCTAAGCTGCGGTGTGCCTAAACTTGAACGGAAAGACGGTGTGTGGCTGGGCCTTCCCCGGGTACTTTGTGCAGGATGGACTAAAAAGCCTCTTGGAAAAGAAGCCACACGAAAGGAAGAGAAAATGTGGTATCTAAGCTCGGTTTAAAAACACTGGCTGGGAAGGGGAAGGGCTATTTGGGTTTTCCTGGCTGATGCAGTTCATGATACTCTCTGGGTGCACCTCTGTTCTCAAGGACTGGGGTCCCCAAGAGGGGGCTGCAGGGAAATGACTCAGTGGCATTTCTGCAGACAGAGCAGCACTGTTCTGTGCCCGGTGCACCTTTAGCGCCATGGGGGATGAAGGGCACTTCCTTTACTGAGGGGACTTGTACAGACTGAGAGCTCAGGATGGACAAGAGGAGCAAAACAGATTTATCTGCAATGGAGGAGAAGCCAGAGTCATCTGGCACCAGAATATCAGTAGTGACAGGACATGGCATAAACAGAAAAACAGACAAATAGCAATGCCTTTGAAAACTGTGAAGTGTTTTATAAATGCATGTGATGTTTATTATAATTTCACCTGTTTTCCCAGCTGCCGAGCACAGATTGGACAAGGTTCTGGATTAATACCTCCTGACGTTTTGTCTTGAGACTATCCAAAAGAGAAGAGTTCAAAAATATATTCATTATATTTGAAAATCTGATACAAATACAATTCATTTATGGAAGTAAATTCTAGCAATTGTAATTTTAATAACCTGATGATTAAGATGACCTGATAATTTATATTTTATTACTACTATTATCATTCTTGGGATTTACAAATAACATTTACTAAAAACATGAACAAAAAAATGGAAACAATTTTTATTATAGATTGTTAAATTTATCATATTACTGTAGTTGTGATTATCATAGAAGGCAAATGAAAATAAAAATATGATATAATTAGCTTAATTCACAGATTATATTTTCAGGCAAGTTTTGTTACAAAGAAATGATATATTCTGCATGTCTGCTTAGCATGGCTCATAGATATAGGAAGAAGCAGTATTTATTTCTATAACTCCTTATTAATACTGGTTTCTTCTCAGTATCCTTTTTCTAATCTCATAAGGCAAAGCAAATAACTAGATATCAGAAATATTATTGATCTGAAACCCAATTATACCTGGGAATTACACTGAAGTGTAATAGCTTTTCAAAATCTCCTTAAAACTATTTAAAAAATTAAGAACTTCAAAAAAGTCATCAAATGGGTAGGTTTTCAAACTGAAGAAAATATAAAGGATTACTAAAGTTTTTAAGTCTATGGTTTCACTAACCAAACTTATTTTTTTTTACAAGTGTGCTTTTGATTATCCTTGAATCTCTTAGCAACTCTCAAATATACATACAGTATTAAATATAGCCACCCTGTTGTACATTATATCCCCAAGACTTATTTTACTAGTAGCCCTGTGCATGAATAGGTGCACCAGTAGCTCACTGCCACCCTCCAGTAGCTCTCCTCTCGCTGCCTCAACCCCTCTCCCTGTACTCCCTCATAGCTTACTGCCTTGTCCACTCCTGTAGCTCTTTGCCACCCACTTATAGCTCGCTGCCACATCCTCCTGCTGATCCATGATCTGGTGGTCAGTCATTATACTTCATGGAGTAACGACCATTTGCATATTACATCTTTATTATATAGGATAATTCAAAGTTTGTATCTTTTGACTCCTTTCACCCATTCAACTCACCCACCTCTCGAAATCCGAGACCTTTGGGGAATGTCCGATTGCTGGTTTAGGCCTGATCCTACAGTTGGACATCCCTCTCACAATCCAGGACCGCTGGTTCCTAACTGATTGCCCCAACCACTCTGCCAGGCTGTTTCATCGCCCCTAACCATTCATCTGCCTTCCTGATGCCCCTAACTGCTGGCCTGCCTGCCTGATCATCCCTAACTGCCTCTGCCTGCCTGATCGCCCCTAACTGCCTCTGCCTTGGCCCCCGCTGCTGCGGCTTCGTCCGGATGTCTGAAATCCAGAAGGTCATTTGGCTGTCCAGTCTAATTAGCATATTATGCTTTTATAATTATAGATTAGATTCCACATAAAATAGAGATCATATGGTATTTGCCTTTGTCTTACTTCACTTAGCATAATGGCTACAAGGTCCACCCATGCTGTTGCAAATGGCAAGAATTCATTATTTTTTATGGCTGAATAATATTCCACTTTATCTATTCATCTCTCAGTAGACACTTAGGCTGCTTTCACATTCTTGACTACTATAAACAATGGTTCATCATTATCTGCTTCTCCTATAAACAGAATTCCTCAACAAGTAATAGACTCTTTAAATGCTTTAGAGTCCACTTAACCAGTAACTGACATTGAATAAAGCTATTTGACAACCTACCATGTTAATCTTCAAATTTCTGTAGCATCTTAAATGCAGGCCATTCTGCTCTAAGTCATTTATTTACATTTAATCTGTCAAATTCGGCTGAATCACTAACATTTTACTAATCACTACTTGATCTAGTGCCTATAATATGTCCACATCAAATTACTCAAAAATCCATTGAGGCCAAAGACCAAATCTGTCTATCTCAAACTTCTAGTACAATGTATGCACATAGTAGATGCTCAATAAATATTTGCTGAGTGCCAGAAAAATTAATTATTTAAAAAATTAAATTCATTATCTTTTATTTCAAATAAACATAATCACAAAAATTGGGGTTACATTCTATTTAAAATTTTAGTTATTTTTTCCCTCTCACCTTTGTAATATGAGCATTTTCTCATCTCATTTATTCACAAAAAACACCATTTAAATTATTTAATCATATCATGACAAATAACACATAATTTATATAAATGTAATTTTTGTTGGACATCACTACTGTTATATAACTACTTTATATTATCTATGTAACAAATTTTCTCTAGATTATCATCCTCATTTGTGATGTGTGTAACTACTGTAAGCATAGCTAGTATTCAGAGTCATATATCTAACAACAAATAAAACATTGATTTAAAAAAAACCTGTACCATTGTTATGGGACTAATAGTTTAAATGGAGTCACTATAGTGGTTTATTGATAACACAGCATGGGATAAAAGTTGCATATTTTAAAATAATACCTTCTCCAAGTTAGTTAGGTAAAGAAGCTGCCCAAGTTTTTTCTGTAGCTGTGATGCAGCAACAGCTTTATCATTTAGTAGTTTTATCCGATTTTGCTCCACCTAAAAAACAAAATAACTTTATTTTCTCTCAGAATGGTGGTAAAGTTATATTAAAAATGCATAATTCTCCTTCAAAAATATAAATATGTCCTCTTTTAAGAAAACTCATTTATATGTGAAAACTCAAATGTGTAAAATGGATATTAGATAATATATTTCAATAAGAAATGTATATATTTTTTGCTTAAAATTCAATGTCAAAGTTTTAAGTAGGAAACTTTCCTATACACTTGAAGTCAGATATATATAAAATTAACCCAAATGTTATCTGTCTATCATTTTTCAGTAGTACATCCTTGGATAAAGAAAAATGAAATAATATGCTACTCTGGCCAGAGTGATTTTAAGAAATCTGGAGAAAAATCTCAATGCCCCCTTCCTCTCTATGGCCTCCTCAATAGAATATAATAGACAAAACAGGAATATAAAATTAAAATGAATTTGTTCAAAGAACAACACAGAAAACACTTGCTGAGACTTCTATTTCAAGTTAAATAAGCTCTTTTGTGTCCAGTAACTGCAGTACCCACCTGACCCCAACCGTCCGCCCCCGTACCTGACTGGCAGCTCAGTCCCCCCAGCCTCACACTGTTGTCGAAGTGAGGCCCCGTGCTTACATAGACAATCAGGCCTCACTGGAAACATTCAAGCAGATGTTGGAAACTACTTTTCCAGAGCAGAAAGGAAACTCATGCATCAGAAAAAGTGACTAATAAAGGTACCAAAAAATATGGCTGCACAAATGCCAGAATCTGATTAGATAAAACAGTGTAAAGAATTTCTTGGAATCTACAATAAATGTACAGGAACCTGCTTTTTGGACTTGTAAGGAAGACTTCACAACAAAAAAAGTAAAACTTGAAGAGACTATCTGTTCAGAACATTGCTTTCAGAAATATTTAAAAATGATGCAAAGACTATCCATGAGATTTCAGGAATATCATATCCAGCAGCCTGCAAGCCAAACCAAGACTCCTTGGCCAGCCCTGACAGAGAAATCTTGACAGATAGACTTTTCCTAAAAGGTTGCCAATATCTTGGCACTGGAAATGAATATCCATCTGATAGAAAGCAGTAGTTACCATGCTAACCATTTGTTATGACTGGCAAATGGAAACCACTGGAAAAACAAATTTGCTATTTACCAGGAATAATCAAAATACAAGGTCTTATTATCCAATGAGAACAATAGAATGCAACATTTGCTGAGGCCTTATGATTAAAGAACTTAGCCATTTGATCACATACTCAATTGTTTCTTCAATTGTGACTATTAATTTTAAAGCAAAATATGTGTTCAATCATGAATGAAACAGAAAATTGTTTTTTATTATTTGCAAAAGAAAAATAAATGGATATATAACTAAAAAAAAGTTAAGAGTGTACAATGAATATTACCAATTTTTCTGAGTTACAGTCTAAGCTTTATAGAAAGAAAAAGATTTAAAATATTTAGCACACACAAGGAATACAAGTTATAAAGAAAATAATATTTTTAATATAGAAAAGGTTGATGAAGTTATTTTTAATCATGAGATACAAAAAGAGATTTATTAGCAGATAAGTTGTCAACATGTGTTCACCATTAGCAAAGGAAAATACTGCAAAAGACGTTTTGGTTTGTTCTTAGGAAAGACTTTTATAGTTCTGAAAAAGCTGAAGTAAAAGGACACATGTGTGAAAACTGACCAAGAGTATCTTTAGGCTGTGTCACACAGGTGTTCAAAAACTAGGTGAATCTGCAATCTGGAGAGAAACAAATGAACCAAAATGGTGAACTTTAAGTATTAGACATGAAATTGCTCATCTTTGATCATTTCTGACCTACATAATCAAATAACTTCCTATAGACCAAACTAAGAGAAAAAAATTAAACACATACTTCTTGTAGAGATCATTGCCCTGACTCTCTCTCCTCTATGAATCTTGGGTTTTTGTGCTATTTGCTGTGCTCTTTTCTGCAGTTTACTTGCAAATTACCTCATGTGGTTCAATGATGTGAAGAACAGGTGGGTTGGGCTTTGGCTCCCTAGGATGACGAATTCTTAGACGCTCTGTAGCCATTGCCAGTTCATCAACAGCAGATACACGGTTCCTCAGAGCCATCCAGTACTCATGAAGCAACTGGAAAAACAGAAAAGAGAAAGACGTTGGTAAAGCACATAATTAAAATTGGTTAAAACCACCAAGATGTGTGTTGGTCAAGTCTTCAATGAGGTCTTATGACAGTGAAATTTTCATTAAGTGTCTAAGGTACAAGCAATTCTTTTTAGGAAGAGAAAGTATGACTGGAAATCTCCATAGGACATTGCAGAGTATTGCTTCTTTAGATTCTTAAAAGAATAGCCAAAGATTCCTTGGTAAAACCAAAGATCTGTATAGCTTAATACTAGGCTGGTGGAACCTCTACTTTATTTTTTAAAGAAATACTTTACTATAAAACATTTCACATTTAAAATATGTATATATGAAAACGAGAATACAAAAATATACAAGTATTAGTGAGTTCTAGTATCCAATTACGAAAGAGAACAATACCGAATTCTTAGAAAGCCTTTGTGTCCTTCTCAACTGTCTCACTCTTTCCTCACATATTTTTCTTTCAAATCTCACCCCACTCCTATAGGGTAACCATTATTCTGGGTTGGACTTAACATTCCATACTTTTTATTGACATATACTAATCTCCACATACTTAATGACATGGATATTTATGTTTCTGATATTTATAGAAATCACATCAACCATTATCAAACTTTTGATAAGCTTTCTTCATTAACATTACACTTTGAGGTAAATCCTGATTGATGTGTGTAGCAGTAGCTCATTCATTTACATTGCTATAAGAGGGTTTAGTCTGTAATGTTATAGAGAAAAAAGGTACAAAATTTTGGGAGCATTATAGGATAAGCATTCCTATAATGACACAGAGTAAGTGGCCAAACGGAACCCAAAGGAAGAATGTAGAGCTAAGTGGACATAACACAGCACTATCTTTTTCCATGGCTGGCTGTAATTAACTGTGTTAATGTGCTTGTACATTAAAATACTAATGTGAAAGAAAAAAAATGATTATGAGCCAATGATTTCTATACTCTAAAAATAACTTTCCCAATTTATCAAATATATGAACTGATATAATGGACAGATAGCATGCCTTCTTTTTCTGGATACTTTTATCCTGCTTTAAAAGGCAAGAACTTTAGATTAAAAAAAGATGTTAAATGGAATTATAAGTAAAACACTTCTTCCATGGCCTTACCCACCTCACCCACAAAGTAGGATAATGGATTAACAAATCCAAATAAAATTAAAAATTAATGAATTCTAAAATCTCATCTCAAGGTCATAGTTACAACATGAGGAAATTACTCAAGTATTAATATGAAGGGTCACTTTGAGCATTATAAATAGCAATAGTTTCCAGTCTCATCTATTGAGAAATATTTACTATGTTCTCCAGTCTTCCTTCAAGGTTGTTGATGGCTGGTTTTACTCACAGAGCAAAACAAAATAAAAAATGAAAAAAATCCCTACTCTAATTTCACAGCATAGCTGTATAAGATCAAGCTAAGAACAGGAGAATGATCATTTTAACAGCAAAATAAAGATTTCATATATTTTTATTTTAATAATGATATTTTTTAATAACTTAATAAGTAAAAGTTCCTTAATTATTCAGTATTATTATTTTTATTTTTCATCATTACAATCATTACATTTTAGGAAAAATAAATTATAATACCTAAGTCTCTAAGCAGATTTTTAAAACGTAAGGAGAAAAAGAGAAAAGAAGTAATTAAAATTAATGTAATGGAGAACTTTTAATATTGGAAGAAGTTTTAAAATACCAGACCTTATATTCCTTTTTCCAAGCTTCAAAGAGATCCATTGAAGTACTTCCTTCATCAATGAATTCAACAAATCTATGTGATTTTGCAAATGATAGTAGAGCTTTCATAGATCGCTCTGTCTCACTTATTGCCCAAAGACCTCGGTTGGTGGTAGGTGCTCGATCATCCACCAGTCCTTCTTCATCTTCTATCATCTCCTCAAATATTGCAGTCTGGCCTTTGACTCTGAAGACATATGAGAACAAAATAACTGTCCAGTGGGTAAAAAGCACTGTAAATTCACATTTGCAGACCCAGTATGGGAAACAAGGTCAGTAATGAAAATTTCAACAGTTTTTAATGTCACGTCTACAAGATCATGCTTGCAAGTCATTGGGGAAAAATCACAGCAACTCAAAATGCTTGAGGCATCATAAATTTGATGTTATTTGAGAACCATCTGGCATAATAAATGACTATAAATTCCAGGCTGAAATCTTACTCTGAGAACTAAAACAATATAAAAAACAAACTACTATCATCAACCATACAACCCCCCCCTTCACCCCATAACATAAGATATTCTAAAAGTACACTGTCAATCACTCTCTTTTGAGGCAATCAGAACTTAGACTTTTGTCCATTTTCATTTTTATGAGAGAAATAATTTTGCTAATTCTATGGCTATTGCACTTACTTTGTAGCTTAATTCCTCACACAGGATGAAGATTTCAAATCTGTGCTGGAGAAAGTATATTAATAATGAGAGCTACTGAAACCAGTTTGGTTCAGTGGATAGAGTATCGGCCTGTGGACTGAAGGGTCCCAGGTTCGATACCGGTCAAGGGCATGTGCCTTGGTTACAGGCACATATCCGGTGGGGGGTGTTCAGGAGGCAGCTGGTGGATGTTTCTCTCTCATTGATGTTTCTAGCTCTCTATCTCTCTCCCTTCTTCTCCATAAAAAAAAAATCAATAATATATATGTATATATATATATATATATATATATATATATATATATATGTGTGTGTGTGTGTGTGTGTGTGTGTGTATAATGAGAGCTAACATTATATAGGACACTAACCATGCATCAAACACTCTGCTAAGCAATTATGTGCATTTTCCTATCCTATCTAATAAAGGAGTGATATGCAAATTAACCACCACTCCACTACACCCACAAGCCGTGCCCACCAGCCAATCAGGAGCAAGTATGAAAATTAACCCAACCAAGATGGCTGCAGCCATGGAAGGAGCAGAAGACTTTGGTTTCTCCGGCAATGGAGGAAGCCAAGCTTTCTGCACACCCTGGCTGGCCTAGGCCTCTACTCAAGGCTATAAAGTTTCAAATATAGACAATAAATAAATCCCAACAAAAGTGGCTGTGGCCATGCAGCAAACAGGAGGCTTGGCTCCACTCAAGGCTACAAAGTTTCAAATTATAGAAGATAAATAAATCCCAAATCCCAGGGCCTCCACCTGTGTCACCGGGATGTGTGGCCGGCCTGTAAACCACCACAGGCCCCACTCCCAGGCCACCCCACGCTCCAAGGGAACCCTCATCCTGATCCAGGACACCATTCAGGGCAAACCAGCAGGCCCCCACCAGTGCACCAGGTCTTTATCCTATCTAGTAAAAGAATAATATGCAAATTGACCATCACTCCAACATACAATATGTGGTCAAAGATCCTGCCCCCATATGGACACAAGATGTCCAGCAGAGCAGGGAAGTTGGGGGTGACTGGACTTGCAGAGGAGAGCAGTTAGAGGGGGACCAGGACTGTAGGGGAGGGCAGTTGGCAGGGATCAGGCCTGCAGGAGAGGGCAGTTAGGGGTGACCAGGCCTGCAAAGGAGGGCAGTTAGGAGCAATCAGGCTGGCAGGGGAGCAGTTTGGCATCAATCCAGGCTGGCAGGCAGAAGTGGTTAGGGACAATCAGGAAGGCAGGCAGGCGAGCAGTTGGGAGTCAGCAGTGCTGGATTTGTGAAGGATGTCCCATATTGGAGAGGGTGCAGCCCGGGCCGAGGGACACACCATCCCCCTCCCCTGTGCATGAATTTCATGAACCGGGCCTCTAGTTTAATATTAAAAAAACCCAAACAACTCAGTGAAATAGTGCTATTATTATATACATTTCATAAATGAGGACACTTAGACTTAGGGAAGTAATCTGCCCACAATACGGGGCAGGGATTTGAGTTGAAATCTGTTGGACTCCTGGGTCTATTACTCCCCTAAACTATCTCTCACTTAGACATTACTGTATGACATGAGCGTTTGGGGGTAAACTTCTGCATAGGTGAGACAGAATATGCTAAACAATCAAATGCCAAAATTAATTGCATTGATTTAATAAGAGAAAAAATATATAAGAAAGATTATTATAAATAAAATATAGTTTTCTAATTTAAAACATCAAGTCTTATAAATGTCTCATTCTCCTGATGGGAAATAATCAGAGAACTTACGTGTGAGAAAATAGCTTTGATTCATACTCCGTGAACAATTCATCAGCCTTACAAAAGACACAGCTGGAAAAGAAGAAACTGTCAGTAAAATATTCACAAACACAACCAGCAATCAGGTAATTTCTATAAAAGGCTAAGTATTTTGTACTTCATTTTTTCTTTTCAACAAATATGCATTAGGGGGGAAAATATTTTCAGTATGTGATCCTTTAGAGTTTTTATTTTTTTTAAAATTTAGATTATTGATATACATATCTCTACTTCTGTCTGAATTCAAATGAAATGAAAAAAAAAAAACCCTTCTATTATATAAACCATTATTTCTTCTCTCAGAAGAAATCTAGCCTGCCCTACCTGGTTTGGATCAGTGGATCAGTGGATAGAGAACTGGCCCGAGGACCAAAGGATCCCATTTGATTCAATTCAAGGCACATATAGGCTCAATCCCCAGCTCTGGTCAAGGTGTGTGTGGGAGGCCACCCATCAATGTGTCTCTCTCACTTCAATGTTTCTCTCTCTCTCTCTCTCTCTCTCTCTCCCCCCCCCTTCCTTCTACTCTTTCTAAAAATCAATTAAACAAGCAAACAAACAAAAGAAGAAAATTGGCCTAAAGGAATGATGCCATTTCATCCAATTCTTTCTCCTAGTACCTACCAGTTGAGAGGAAGTCTAATTGGTCGGAGGTGGCAGATTGTTGCAGACTCAATAACATTTCGAGATGGAGGTCCTTCCAAGTTTTTAACAGCCTCTCTTACTAGCTTCTGAAATTTATTTAGTTCTTCCATTTGTGTTGTTAGTAAGAATTGAAGACCTCTGCAATCACGGAACCTAATTTTCCATCACCAGCACCAAACACAACACAAAGAAATAAATTGAAGTTCAATTTCTTCAAATTCAGAAAATGGTTGCTAAACAGAGAAATTGCAACATTTTACCTAGTCACACTTTATTGAGTTTACCTTAGGAGCGTATTCTACTGGTATCTATTAGGCACAGAATAATAACATTGGATTATCTACTTCAAAAAGTCTGATAGTTCCTGATCTCGGGAACTGAAAAACAGTACCCAAAATCTTCTATGTTTGTCTTAGATAACTTTGAAAGATCATGATTGCCATTCTTTTTATTGCTGAATGAGTACAGATATTCTAGCTCTATGTGGAGAAGTGACAGCAGGATGAAAGATAAATACAGAACATTGGGGATAAAGAAAATTAGCCAAAAGATATGTTACTTGTTATAAGACTTTATATATGCAAGTGTGTGTGTGTATTTTCAGAATTTATGATGCATTAGGCATTTTGCCAAGCATGACTCCTGTGTAATCTCGATAGGTACTATGCTCACATTATTGAGAAATCTTAACAAATTAATTTAACTTAAGTTTCAAAGTTATTATGTAGCAGTTAGAAGTCAAATCCAAACAATGCTCTTTAACTATTCTGATAAACTGTGGATGAAACAGACTAAGAAAAGTATAAATGTGTATATGGATTTAAGAAAGGAAAAAGAAAGCCCCAAATAATAAGAAATTAAAAATGGGAAATACAAACACAATTTGTTTGCTTTTTAATTTGAGAGTATGTTCTTGTCCTTCCTAAAATGCCACATATGCCCTTCCCTTCAAATTATTCATAATAGCTCACTCTTGTTCCTGAAGCTTCTCCAACATTTCAAAACACTAATCTATTTTTTTCTGTCAATGAAGTTTATTAAAATACCATTCATTCTAGTACTTTGTCATGTTTAGTTTTTATACAGTCATATTTCTCAAATTATTTATGAGTATTGTCTTCTCATTAAACTAAACTTTAGAAGGTAGGAATTAGATCATATCCTTAAAAAAAATCCTATAGTCTTATGATGAACTTTTCACTGAAAACCAACATGAAGGCTAATTTTCTGCTGGGATGTGATCTGAGAAGCAATAGATTCTCTCTCTGTTCTACCCACCTAGAATCAACAGTCTGCCACACTTAAATTTCCCACATCAGACAGATATTCACTTGACTCAGACCACTAAGGATACTTTTGTAAAGAGTAAATTTGTTCTTAAGAAACAATTATTCACCATCTCTGTATCTAGAGCAATAATCCAATTTATCTATAAAGACCCAGAAAAATAGTACTGATGAGAAGATGGGGAAGAAAGAACAGGTAACTCTATAACATAAAACCTGCCACTGTGGCACTAGGATGCTTAGAATGTAGGGAATGAATTACATAGGGAAGTATGTATGTCTTACTAAAGACAAAATTCTCCAAAACAAAGTCTATTTCAAAACTTTGTCCAAAGAAAATACTTTAAGCACATTAAAAAAAAAAAAAAAAGTAGTAAAAAGAGTATTTTTAAGTGACTAATACATAGAAAAAAGGGTTTCTCTTTTAGACTTACACCTAATATTTTGGTTTGAAGTATATTCAACAATATAAAATCCAAATGTTCCTATATTTAACTGCACCTCTTAATAACAAATGATATGAATTTTTGGGGTGGCTAATCATAGAGTTATTCTATTTTTTAATATTTTCTTACTTCTCTGACATAGAAAGCTTGCTAGTTTGTTGCTTGTAGTTGCTGGTTATTTCATTTCGAACTCGTTGGACAAGCTCCTCATCAATAGAGAATTCCACTGCTCTATGGATCACATTCAGCCACCAAGGAGAATTAGAATGAATCTGTAAAAAAAGACAACAGCTGATCAATTAATATTGCTTTCTATCCCTTGGAAAGGTGCTATGAAAAATTCAAAGGTAGCAATAAATGCTATTCTAAAGGGAATTATAATAGTGGTGAGTCAAGAATACATTTTTTATATACAATGGGTGAGTACAACTTTTCCATAATATAATTAAAGAGAACATCTGTTTCCTGACTATTCTAGTACTTTCTCCATATACTTGAAAAGGTAACAGGTTTCTTTCTTAATATAAAGACATTATGCTAGTACTCAACCAACTGAACTAGATTCTACTCAATAATCTATGACAACAAAATTATATGCCCGAATATTAAATAATTAACAAAATTAGGAAGGATAAAATGTGGAATAACTGGTAAATATAAAAAAAAGAGAGTATTTTGTGTAACCTCCTCTTTAGATATTGCTACCGATTTCATAAGAGGGAAATTTTAGAAATGACAAATGGCTTGCATTAATAAGAAAAATATCTGTGGTTCTAAAGTTCTGACATCTTAAAAAAAATTTTGGCAACATACACATTTAAGAGTAAAAGATTATGAAAGTTTTTATCTTTTTAAAAAAATAACTTTTAAATATACCCAAGGTAAAAGAAACCCATTATAGCTTAAAATAAATAAAAAAGAATAACTTCAAAATAGGTGATTCATCTATGCATCTACTCATTCAATTAATAAACATTGCTAACAGCAAATAAACTTTCACTGTGGGACAGGCACTATATTAGAGACTTAGAATTCCAACATGACTCTGTAAGTTCAAGTGTCTCCCCACACCAAAACAAAAGCCAAAATGCTATGTCAAGACACACATAAGAAAGTCATTCTGGAGACATACCTTTCTTTGGAGCTCACGTATGGTCTGCTGCACAGGCAGCAAAGCTTGCTGTGCTTCAGCAACCTCAGTGTTACACTTGCTCATATAATGCTCCCTCAGCTGTCTGGCCTGGGTTAAAACAGCAAACAGTATAAACTTTCACTCCAGGTTTAGGAAATAATTGAATATGGTGTTTCAAGAACAATGTGGTTATCTTATATTAGAGGCCTGGTGCACGAATTTGTGCACGGGTGAGGTCCCTTGGGCTGGCTGACGACTGGGGTCAACTGAAGGTTCTGGTATGTAGGGGGGAGAGACCACAGGAGGTTGGATGGCCAGGGAGAGGAACCATGGAGGCTGCCAGCTGCCCCTCCCTCCATCGGGGCTGAATGGGGGAGTGGGGTGGCTGGCTGCGGGGAGGGACCACAGGAGGCTGGCCTCAGCAGTAAGCTAACCAATGGCCAATTCTGCAAGGAATCAAGTTCCCTTCTCCCTTCTTTCTGGGTCTAGGATGCAAGTGAACCAGATTTGGGGCTGTCAGGGCCCCTATAGTAAGGTCTGGGTCAGTGCAAGTCATAGCTACCAGCTAGTTGGTACATTTGGTCATAATGGTCGCTAGGTATATATATATTTAAAGGTACCTAACTCAACTTAAGCATAAAACTCTACAAGTACACTGCAGAGAACATAAAAGCTATGACAGAAATTCCTGAGATATATATTCAAGAGAACAGCTTTACCTGTTAAGTCACAAAATTCAAGAAATCCCAAGAGTTTGCTCCCAAAATTTTACCAACTTTTTAATTAAAAAAAAAAGGGGGGGGGGAGAGTAATATTTAAAATTATGAGGCGAAACAAGGATACCGTTCAGAATCTTCTATCTGATTGATTTTAATTTCTTGGATTTTCCTTCAGTTGAGAAATAATACTTGAGAATATACACTAATAGGAGTGTTATAGATTGACTTGTGCTCCCCCAAAGTACATATGGTGAAGCCCTAACCCTCAATGTGACCACATGTGGAGATGGGGCCTTTAAAAGTGGTGATTAAATGTGTAAATGTGGTTAAATAAGACCATAAGGAGGAAGCCCTAGCCCGATATGACTGGTGTCTTTAAAAGAAAAAACAGGGATACAAAGTTTCCTTCGGCCAGGTAGGGACACAGCGAGAGGGCATCCACGTACCAGCCAAGGGGAGTCCTCTGGAGAGACCAACGCTGCTGACAGATCTTAGGCTACCAGACTCCAGAACTGAGAGAAATAAATTTCTGTTGCTTAACCCTCACAGTTTCTGTGGTATTTTGTTATGGCAGTTCTCGCAGATAAATGCAACAAGGGTCTAAAAACTCTTTCCCTTTCATCTTATGGAAGATCACATAATTTGCAAGCAATAGAAATACTGAAAAATTCTTATAAACCAGATAAAACTAGACCACTTTTGACTTAAAAAAAAAAAGAAAGTCAATTTCGTGAGGTTTGACTGAGCAGATACACCTCTCTGAACAAGGCATTGCCACTCTAGGCTCCCATTACTTCATTTAGGAAAGGAGGAGGTTGAAGTAGATGACTTATTTCTTAGATTGTGCCCAGTTTTGAAATACTCTGCCCTCACATGCTACGTGAGTTAGGCAAAAGTGATAATACATGGAAATGAACCCTCCTTCTCATGGCGCATTTTTCCATTCCCTCTCACAAACTTCCTATTAATTCTATTAAAATTCATTGGCTATAATTAGTTGGTCATTAGAGCTCATTGACTGAACTATCTCCCAGAGTTGCCTATAACTAAAGGCAGTTAAACAGAGTGACTGGTTATATATGCAAAGATTAGATGCCTGAAATGGGAATGAAATTTCACTCAAAAACTTCTAACATGTAGACTGCCATCTAACATTAAGAAAGGGCTGTACATACTTATACAATTTCTTTCTGTATCTCATTGATTCAAATACACGCTCTGCTGATAGGTTCAATTCATTTCAAACACAGCTACTACTCTTTAGATTTAAGCTTTGCCATCTTTCTTTGACCTTTTAGAAGGCAAAAATCCATGGGCAAATTAGCATAATAAACTTATCAACAATTTATAGTGAATTAACTTATACTATCACTCTTTCCAGAGAGTCAATACTCATGCAGAGGGAACTTCTATAAGAAATACCACTGAAATGTGACTTTACTGTCATAAATAATAAACAGAAGGGTAGCCAAAATATACAACTTACTATTATTACTAACTACATTTTTTGCAGATCTCTCATGAGATCAACAAGGTCTTTTTAAATTTGTTGTTTATTTACATTTTGTGCTTTGACTATCAACAACTATGTCTACAACAAGTGGTTGCCCTATAGATGCAAGCAGATCAGCAGAGAACTAAACTACAATGGAGTATTGTCTTTCTCTGCCATCCAAAATCATCCTAGCAAAGTTAGAAATGTAAAAGCAGCAGGAAAACACAATTACCTTTATTTAAATGCTGTATGCCTTAGGAAATATGAATTCGGTGGAACATGAAGTCTGAAAAAAATATTCTTTAACAGAAGAATGAAAAATAATAATTACCTCTTCCTCAAGTCTGCCATCTCGCAAGGTAGGAGGTATTCCTGGGTGCTTGTCTGCCAACAATTCCATCAAATTATGAGTTGCATGAAGTCTCTACAAACACACAAAAGGTAGTAATTATGACAGCCAATGCAGAAAACTCTAGGGGGAGAACCTACTGTTCATGTGACATGCAGAGCACTAATACCACATAAACACATCACTGATTTGAGAACCGACTTTGTCAGAGAAAACTGAAGTCAGTTTTATGGAAAAGGTCTTAATTCACAATGTCAAAATTTTTCTTCAATTACAAATCTAGTCTTATGAAATATGTCCATGTATTTAGCAGAATATATTATATAGGTGTATTTTTTCCTATTATATATGCATTTGCCTATAAGGGGAACAATGAGCATGCCAAATAAGTCCAATAAAATAAAAAGACAGACTGCATGGACTTGATTCTTGTTCTGGGAAATGAGTCTGGATGAGCCTGGCAATTACATTATGATGCACATAGGGAGAATGAAATAGATAAGAAAACAGGTCTATGACCTGGACCAGCTGAACTTAAGGGCTGAATAGGAGGAGAGCTGGAGTGAAGATGGTATAGAAAAACTCTATCTTATATTTCTGTACTTAATATAAGCCAGACTTTTCACTGTGACATTGAGTCTGCAACTGGCTAGAGTCCACAGAAGTCAAAGGTTATGAGAAAAAATAAAGTGGAAGTAATTTATTTTTCTTAATTTGGAAAGACAGGTAAGGGTTAAAGGGTCAGGAGAGTGTTTTTTTGTTTGTTTGGTTTTTTTGTAAGGTTTGATTTGGTGCCAGTGATTTGAGACTACAGTTACTCTGTTTGGCTACAGGTTCTCATAATTCTGAGCCATGGTACAGAACCTTGAAGAGTAACCTCAACTGATTTAGGTCTTTTCAACATGGCTTCATAGGTAATACAGTCAGAAACACTATCAGATTTAATAACAACATGTGTCAACACCAGAGAAACAAAGTGGTAGAAACTTTGCTCCTCTGGTCTATGCATGCTCATGGAAGAGGACTTCCAGTGCGTTCTGCATGAGGTGGAGGAATAGGCTGGGAAAAACACTTGCCTCTCTCCATCCCTTACACCTTGTATCCCAAGGGAGCAGAGTGCCGGACAGAGCAGACTACTCAGTGGGCAATGCTTCACCACTAGGTGGGTTGTTATGCCCAAGAGGAAGAACCAGGGTGGTTGCTTACTCTTGAACTTAGGCATCTGGACTTATCTGTCTTGTCCACTCTTGTTCCTTTATTCAGGAAAATGATAACTTTGCATTTCCTTCTTCTCCCAAGAGGCAAACACATTTGCTTAAGGTCGAGGGCCTGTCTTAGGCACTCCTTAGCCATGCAGAATATAAGCAGACTTGTATTTAATTTTCCCTCTTCTTTTCTTGCCCCCAAACACACTTCCTACTACTAGCTCAAGCACAAGTGAAAATGTAGGTCCCAGAGTCTCAATTGTGAATGATAAAGGATCTCAGCAGGGACTCAAGCCTAAACTTACCAAGGTTAATAAAAGTGGTTCTCATTCACCATTTTGCTAGAGAGACTTGCCTATATAAATTTTCTGGACAGAACCAAGAATGGGAAGAGATTTATACTTAAATGTTATAATTCAAATACCTAAATCTCCCTAAAAGACCTTCAAAATTTAAATTAGAAGATCATTGGTTAGATTTTATTATTATTTAGTCCAATTTCTGAGTTAAACTCATTTTCTTTACTTTTTGGTGAAAACCACGTAAAGAAATATGTTGACATATATCAAGCAAAAGTGATAACACTGACTTCATTCTTTGAGGTACAAATAATTCAAGCTATTTTTCTAATGTAGGATTTAGCTAGTCAGTCTTGTGCCAATATCATCCTGAATATACGGAACAGTAGTGATTCTCAAACTTGCACGGACAGTCAGCCCTCCATATCTGCAGGTTTCAAATTTGCACATGCAACCAAATACGGATAAAAAATATTCAGAAAAAACAATCCCAGAAAATTCTAAAATGCAAAACTTGAATTTGCCACACACCACACCGAGTACTACACTGAACCCACACAAATGAAGTGATGTGGAGGCACATCGCACTGTAGCCTACATGTAAATACAGGTGATATGCAAAACTAAGCCATTACATAAAAGGACCTTGAGCATCTGCAGGTTTTGGTATAACTGGTGTGCGTGTGCATGTGCGTGTGCGTGTGCGTGTGTATATCCTGGAACTAATTCCCTGAGGACACTGAGGGAAAATGTATATGCAAATCATCTTGGGTGCTTACTGAAATAATTGAATCCCAAGCTTAATCCCCAAAGATTATGACAAAGTCCACTTGTTACCTTTCATCATCTTAAATATTTAGAAAAATTATTTTGTAAAATAAGCAGGTAAAATATTGATTTGAAACTATTTAGTTTTACTTACTTGGAGTGAATCAGTTTTGAGTTTTCCTTTGTGTTCCTCAGATGAACGCAACACCTCTCTGTACAGTTCTGCTGCCAATTCATACTCACCTAAAGCATTAAAACATATTTCAAGCGTAAGAAAGTCATATTTAGCTCCCAATATGATATTTATATTTAAAAATGTCTGTAAAAACATAACTTAGTCATTAAAACTCACCATTTTTTTTTAAAGGAAATTGAGTGGGTGTTAGCCATGATTGCCCCAGTAAAAAAGCTGATGATGGGTCTTTGCAACATGGCTTCATAAATAATACAGTCTTTTTTTGGTGTTAATTTCACAGAATAGAAAACCAGTGAAATGTACTTATCATGTTTTAAAACTATACTGAAAAACAAACCGGATTAACTGCTAATTTAGACAGATGATTTTCCTCTCACTGAAGTTAGAGAGTACCATTTAGTAGTCATTATGATGTTTAAAATTAGGACAACTTTGGGGTGATCATAGGTATTTAAAAACAAATATTCAAAATGCTATGACCAATCAACACATATTTCTCAGAAAAATAATATACTCTTCTTGTTAAGAATTGTTCTTGGTGGCCAAATAATTTGCAATTAAAAACTACATTTCAAAAACTTAAGAGATTCTTCTTTCCATTTCTGTCTACACAAATCACCATCACTCTGAGATCTATACTGCTTTATATTGTTCATTAGCAGCTCATTCAAATAAAATAATTTTAAAAATATTAAAAGTACAGGTTGGCAAACTATGGCCCATGGGTCATACCTGACCTGTATTTTTATAGGAACCATGAGCTAAGAATGGTTTTACATTTTCAAATAGTTATATCTCATCTATGTTTTTATCTCTCTATCCCTCCCTGCTCCCCTCTCTCTAAAAATCAATTAAAAACATATTTTTTAAAAATTATGTGAAATTAAATTTCAGGGTCCATGCATAAAGTATTATTGAATCTCAGTCATGCTCATTTGTTCACAGCTGCTTTTGCACTGTAACACGAGAGCTGAGCAATTGCAACAGATCTATGGCTTACAAAGCCTAAACTACTCATTTTCTGGTTCTTTCAGAAAAAAGTTTGATGACACCACAATGAAAGGAGAGATGAAATATTTAATGGCATTAATAATGAATTTGCTGCCTAGGGGAAAACTTTTAAACTGGTAATTTATAAATATAGTTAAAATAAAAATCCAAAAGTGGAAAAATCATGAAATACAAAAAATGGCATAGAGATGTTCTAGTTTTAGATTATTGAGGGGGAAAAAAAGCTTTTACTTCATGATCATCACATACACTTGCTTCTTAAAACTCCAATTAAGTTTTATTAACATCATACATTTAGGATTTTGTTCAGAGCCTGAGTTTACTCTTTCTTTCTTTTCTTCTCTCTCTCTCAAATTTGTACATTTTGTTGTTGGTACTTTTTCTTTTTTGTTAATGCTAATTATATATAACTATAAATATATATTTTTATTGTAGACTATACATGACAAAATTTATCATTTCAACTACTTTTAAGTGTGCAGTTCAGTGGCATTAACTAGTCACACTTTGTGCAAAACATTTGCTTTTATACCGTTGCTTTATATGGAGTTCTACCAGTTACCTGAATTTCCTAAAGATACATTTTTATCTACTTTACAGTCAGCCAATTTTATTCACTTTGGTAACAAAGATTATTTTCTCAATAATGAAATCACGTTGTAATGTAGGAGCAATACTCATTACAGCAACACAAGGAGACATTTTTTTTTTTTTTTTAGTTTTGAAGACTCTTGAGAAACTTTGCAAAAGACATACAGATTCTATTAGCATTTCCACTATCATTTGTGGAGAATTGTTAACTAGTCAATTCTCGTTTCATAATTATTATAGCCTTTAAAGGAGGTATAATGACTAACTTATAATGTAAGCAGTAGAATTTGAACTATTCACTATATCTATTTTTGTGTTTTTTAAAAAAATCCTCCCTAGAGGATATTTTATTCCCCATTGATTTTTCAGAGAGTGAAAGGGAGGGAGGAGGAGGTGGAGGAGAAGAGAAAGAAACATCGATGCGAGAGACACAGTGATTGCTTGCCTCCCACAAGCACCCACTCAGGGCTGGGGATCGAACCTGCAACCTACATATTTAACCATGATTGAGAATCAAACATGCGACCCTTTGGTCTACTCTAACCCCTGAGCATAACCAGTCAGGGTTATAATATCTATTTTTTATGCTTATTAAAAAAAGATGCTTTCTCGGGAAGACACAAAAATATGCATATTCAGTAAGTTATACAATTTTAAGTCAAATTTGGAAATACTCATTCCTTGCCACTTGATGGCAGTAACATTTCCAAGTAAATAAAGTTTACTGCAGTTGATATTGGCAACCTAATTTCCCCCCAAAAATATGTGCAGAAAACACATGGTAAAAAATTAGAATACCACGTTTTTAACACCAGAATCAGTGAGGACTTAGAATATGCATTGCATATCATAATCCCTGTGGAGTTTGAAATAAATTTTATACCTCCATTGTCTGGTCTCTATATTGGAAGACTTTAAATTAAGTTGAATATATAATATTACTTTAAATAACGTGTATTGTTTAACATAGTACTGTGAAGTTAAGCAAAGGAAACTAAAAGTAAATAAATCCCAGTAAGTTTATAATTACAATTAAGACTGGACATATCCTTTACTAATGGACTTTCTGATAGGAATTTATCTTAACAATCAGCAATACTTCCAATCCATGGAAGACCAGGAACTACAGTGGGAATGCAGTGGAAACTATCTGAAGAGAGCAGTGATGTACTCCTCTTATGCCATAGCATGGTATTTGCCACACAGGAACCAACTATATTCTGATCCTTCCAGAGGGTTAGTTTCTGGAAATAACCAGATGAAAACACCTTTTCCCAGTGTCCATATTATGTATAACCTCACAGTAAGGAAAGGAAGACAATAAATCTGAAAAAGAGACTAAAATATTGGAAAAGTAAAGAAATTCACTATCTCAAGTTCTATAATAACAATCCTCCTATCTAATAAAAGAGTACTATGCAAATTGACCATCACTCCAACACACAAGATAGCTGCCCCTATGTGGACACAAGATGGCCACCACAAAATGGCCAGCAGGGGAGGGCATTTGGGAGGGATAAGCCGGCAAGGGAGGGCAGTTGGGGGGCGATCAAGCCTGCAGGGGAGGGCAGTTAGGGGTGACCAGGCCGGCAGAGGAGGGAAGTTGAGGGTGACCAGGCCTGCAAGGAGGGACATTTGAGGGGGGGGGGGGGGGAACCCAGGCCTGCAGGGAGAGCAATTCAGGGGGGACCGGGCCTACAGGGGAGGGCAGTTAGGGTGACCAGGCCAGCAGGGGAGGGCAGTTAAGGGCAATCAGGAGGGCAGGGGAGCAGTTAGGCATCAATCAGGCTGGTAGGGAAGTGGTTAGGTGGTGATCCGGCTGGCAGGCAGAAGTGGTTAGTGGCAATCAGGAAGGCAGGCAGGTGAGCAGTTGGGAGCCAGCAGTCCTGGATTGTGAGAGGGATCTTACTGGGATCAGGGCTAAACGGGCAGTCGGACATCCCTCAAGGGGTCCCAAATTGGAGAGGGTGCAGGCTGGGCTGAGGGACACTTTTTTTCCATGACTGTTTACCCAAGGAGACTAATGGATTGGTAATCTTTTTGGGATGGGAAGGTTGAAGGAACTGAAATTTATCATGAAATGCCTTTCCAACTCTAAATATCTTTCCAGCTCTAATACTATAATAACGAGTTAATTTCACAGATTTTGTGAAGAATTTAGAAATAAAAATTTTCCTAAATTTTCTAAGTGCTTAAAACTATATATTATTTCACCATTATGAAATACTTAAATGACTTTAAGGACTAATATTTTATTTCGTTTTGGGGAGAATGAAATAAAATTTTCTAAACCAAAGTTATTATAGGAAGCTTTAAAAGTAACTTTAAAAAGGCTATGTTTATATAAGTACTTTCTTCCTTACTACTAGAAAAGTCCCAAAGCGTCACTACAACTTACTATAAAGGCTACAAAACTATAATTTCTTGTTGTATTACAAATGCAATAATAGATTGAAGTAGTTATTGAAAAGAACACTCAATGATTCATTCAAGTTGGAAAAAGATAACACTTGAATTCTGACACACAGAAAAGTTATCATGAAGAAGAGTGAGAGATAACAAAGCAATCACCTTCTACCTTTAATGATGTGGATGCCTGCTAAGCCATTGAGAGCACAAACTAACTGCCGATGTGCTTCTTCACATTCAGTGCCACATTTCTTCTGCAGGGATGTCAGAAGCTCTTCCATTGTCATGGTGCTACAAGAAGAGTCAGACTGCTTAGAACTTGAAAGAAAATCCTAGGCGAGAGTATGATATTGCATAAGATCATCAGACTCTTACGAGTCTTTGTGGGATCTTCAGCATCTTTCTCTTCACCTCCACTTTTATAGCTATCACTTTTAACTTAATTACAATTGTCCCCCCTTATCCATGGGCAACACATTCGAAGACCCAGAGAAGATGCCTGTAACTAGAGATAGTAACAACCCTATAAACGAAAACATTTATAAAAAACAAATGCCTTTTACATCTGGAGTAAAGCAAAGAAACAACAAAACTCTCCACCAGAGCCCTAATTTGAAAAGAGATGTTAAAAATCATAAAAATAACTTGAAGATGTGGTTCTCTTCCACAGTGTTTCATACTAAAGAAAATGGCCACCCTGGTAAAATAATTGACAACTCAGTGACTAGGACATGAAGCTGTGGATTAGAAAGCTAATTGCTTAAATAATGTGTATTATTATTATACTAGAGGTCCCTTGGCATGGCCTGCGGGGATCAGCCAAAACCGGCAGTCTAACACCGCCTGTTGCTTCTGCTTATCCCGGCCCCACTGTGCCTGTCACGGGCTCACGCCCAGTCTCAATCGGGAGAGGTTTGCGCTGCTGCAATGGCGCTTGTCAGCCATGAGCCCTGTGTCTGGTGCCCACTGGTCAGCTGAGCGGCTATCCCACTGTGGGAGTGCACTGACCACCAGGGGGCAGCTCTGGCATTGAGCGTTTGCCCCCTGGTGGTCAATGCATGTCATAGTGACCAGTGGACTGGTCATTCGTTTATATATATATATATATATATAGAGAGAGAGAGAGAGAGAGAGAGAGAGAGAGAAAGAGAGAGAGACAGACAGACAGACAGACAGACAAACACTATATAGACTATATAGACTAGAGCGTAGTGCATGGATTCATGCACCAGTGGGATCCCTCAATCTGTGCCCTCTCTCAATCCAGGACCCCTTGGAGGATGTTGGAGAGCCAGTTTTGGCCTGTTCCCCACAAGTCAGGCAGAGGGACCCCACTGGTGCATGAATACGTGCACCAGGCCTCTAGTATGCATATAAGATGTTTGGTTAATCTCTCCCCACCCTCCCCTCCCCTCTTCCCTCTGAGATTCATCAGTGTGTTCCATGTTTCCATGCCTGTGCGTTGAGTTTCTGCCCCTGGTGGTCAGTGCGCATCATAGCTACGGGTCGAATGGTCACTCTGGCTTTTATATATATATAGATTCTTCGTTGTAGTGGAAGGAAACTGATAATCAAACCTTTTTTGGAGTGGCAGGAACTCCCCGCGAACGGCCTGCGGGTGGCAGCAAGCCTGCCGGAGCCTCAGCAGTGGGTACAGGATGGAGGTGACAGTCCTTCGGTCCAGGCTGCTGAGCTTCAGCGCCCAGTCAGAAATCTTCCTGAGTTTGACGACAGCATCCTGGCAGCACACCTCATGCTGACGGTGATAGAAATGTCTTTCCACTGGAGAAAAGTGGAGCCAGTGGGTTTCTTCTGTCTGAGGAGGTATTTGGATCTAGAGAGAGAGAAAAAAAAATTTCACCTGGAAATTTAACTGTCCATTCCATCTCCCCCCCCCCTCTTTTAATACCCTTAATTAATACCCGTAATAAAAACTTATTGTACTGACTTGGTCAATCACATCTTTCTTTGCAGACCTCCACAGAATCTTGGCAATAAAGCTGTAGAGGGGCTGAGGATTCTTCCTGCAGTAAGGGCGGTAGAGAAGTCGAACCCACCAATGCTTGACACAGAAAGGTTCAACACCAAGAAAGACCACTAGCCCAAAAAGATCTGAAAAGACAAAGAGAACAGAGCACACTGAGAAAAACTGCTTCTGTATTTCTTTATTGTAGTTGTTAGAAACTGCCCAAATTGTGGGTGTCACAACTGCAGGCGTATTACCAGCAGCTAGTGGGTAGAAGCTAAATATCCTTAAATGCAGAGGACAGCTGCCAATGAAAAAGAATTATCTGGCTCAAATGTCAATGAAGCAAAGGATGAAAAACACTGGTCTAATATAAAATAAAAAAACACACAAACAAAACAAATGAGACTTCCACGTTCAAATACAACATAGTAAATCATGGCAGGCTAACACTCCCACTGTAACAACTACAAAAAGAATAGACACCACAAGAATGAGTGTTAAATACATCATAGAGGAAGCAGATAGGAAAAAAATCCTAAAATTCCAGAAAGTTTTGGAAAGCTTTTTTAGATAAGTTGGGCAGGAAGAAACTTTTGGGTGTGATTTTCTTGATTGTGAAAATAAATTCATGGGAATATACGTATATTTAAAATTTCCAAATTTTACATGTTAAATATTTACAGCTTTATCATATGTCATTCACTACTTAATGAAGCTGTTTTTAAAAATATTACTCAAGAATTTTCTGAATGGTGACAAATGCTCAAAACATCTCACATATCCAAAGTAACATACCCAGAAAATGGGAATTTTGGCTCATATTCTAACATTAAAATCAGAAAAAAAAGTAATTCTGAGTCTTTTTCTTTTTTCAGTACCTCTCAGCTAACTTTTGAGCTGAATGAGATCTTAGTAACACCTAAATAGCTACAATTTGGGCAGTTTCCAATGTAAGCGCAAACCACTAAATCTGGCCTTTTAGTTATCCTAATATTATTCTATAAATATGTACTTTAATGTAACTTACTAAAATTATACAAATATTTAAGTAGGTACTTATAAAATCCCCCTAGATAATGTTTTTCTTCCTAAAAACAATTATCAGAAAGCAGACTTTTTTAAGTCACAATAATGGATGTTGATATTTTTGTTTTAACAGAGTGACAAGTTATCTTGATAAAAACAAACAATATACAATAATTTAAATTTTCAGAAAGATACATTTTGAGAATGAATATTTGCCACAGGATGCCAAGAATATTTATATTTTAAAAATTAACTACATTTTAATGACAGCTTTTAGGGAATTCTTATGTAAAACAACTTTAAACTTTTAGTTTTAAATATTCACACTTGAATAAAAGTTTTAAAAATGCAATGTCTGTTCTTTGGAAAAACTAAGTTACATAAATAAGTATGTAGTAGTAGCATGAGTTATACTGTGTGTGTGGTGGTGGCGGCGGGGACGGAGGGAGAAGTATACACAAGTTAAATGTTCAAGAAGGGGAACGGTTGAAGGGATAATGGCATAATCACATGATATATTATACAGCTATTAGTAATTTTTTACTTTTATAATTATTAAAATTATAGTTTCACTATGTGAATTCAGGCAATAAAAATTATGGTCCTATTTTTTATAGATACAGCCTATTAAAATGAATTATTTCTCTCTCTTTCTGTCAGGTTCATTCTGTTTTCTACCTACTACTTTGGAACTCTGAGTTCAATTTGGACCTATATTTCCACTGTGTAGGCATGCACAATGACTGTTCAAATTAGCACAATGGGACTATTCACTATATATCTGTCCCCGTGTCTACAATCAAAAATCACCCAATTCCATTTAAAAAGATAAATGCTTGAAACTACAGGAGTCAAATATAAATACATACATAATCACTTTCAGCGAAGGTTAAATATAACAATACTTTCTCTTCAAAAATATACTTTAAACTTTTCAAATATGCAGTATGTGAGAAAACTATATTACCCTCCAGTCCTCTCTGTACTGGAGTGCCACTGATGCACCAGCGATTAATCCCACTCAAGCGCTGAGCCATTTCTGCAGCCTGATGAGAGAGACATATGGAATAAAAAAGAAAAGAAAAAATAACCACAGGAAAAATGCAGAAGTTAGGAATGTTTATCCATGGAAATCTACACTTTGGGTCAGAGGCACTTGCTTCTATTTAGCAATTACCATATTCCATGTTGACTATCCTATTCAAAGGGTCATCTTACAATATAGTGGTTCTCATTAGCAGGATGCCACATGGCCAGTCCCAACCCCCATAAAAGAAAGGGTAGTTCAATTATATGTAGAGTGAAAAGGCTCTCTGAATGACTGATACATCCTCACCCCAACCTTCAGTGAAACACTGTACTAAGAGACATAATTCAAAAATTCAGGACAGGTTACAGGTTGGCCAAAGACAGAATAAAGACGTGTGACAAAGGATGAATCAAAATTCTACTTTCTAAGTAGCATTTCCATTACTAGCATGTCTCTCTGACAAAACACACCAAAGTCAACTTTGGTGGCAAAGTTATCAGAGTCTACATGATAAGCTTTCCACTTAGCAGAAATGCTTACAAAAGTCCCTAAATACAGTTTACTTTTATCTTCATCACACATAAACTACCATCTTATTCAAATATACATGGGCACTGTACACAGAGCAATGATTCAGAGTACTGAAAAATTCCTAAGGGTTATTATGCAGTTTAGAGCATAAGAGAAAAGCAAATGTAAGAATATTTAACAGAAAATTTCTGGATAATAGCAACACTGTGGTTAATTAATTACATTTAAATGATTAAATTTTCTATGGACAGCTTCTCCCAACCCCTTCCCTCATCCCCATCTCTTCCTCAGCTCTCAAAAATTCTGCAGAAACTCTCACTTTTACAGCAGGACACTCAACCATCTGAGCTTCATCAAGGCAGATCCTCCACCATTCCACAGCTACCAGGGGGCTGGGAATGGCCATATAGCGCTTCTGGTTCCGTAGGCGACGCCCATCCTCACTATTGCTGTGTGGGATATCTACATAATTGAGCTCCGAACGAAGGACATCATAGGTAATGATAACTATATCCTGTTCTGCCAAAAAGTGAGGCTGTAAGAAGCCATCTTTCTTCACTCCTTGATATACCTAGGAAATAACCAGCACAGAGAGTTAATTGCAGAAAAGCTCTTCAAAGATCATTGAAATAATAATTTATGTATCCCTTACAGAGCCCTTTCTGCATGTTTAGCACCAAACATACTTTGAGATACATTCCATACATGTCGAGAAAGACACATTTTAGTATGGAAGACTAATAACAGGAGCAATGTGAAAGGAACTGTAACAGAAGTAAATGTTATAGCATTACAGGGGAAGGACCAACTCCATGGTTGAAAAGGTCAATTCAGAGAGCAGTTAAAATTTTAGGTGGATCTTGAAGGACATTTAGGAGTTCTCAAGGGGAAGGAAAGGAGAAAAGGACATAACATATAGGTAGGTAGGCAGATGGGATCAACAGCATGTGCAAAAAAGCACAATGATATAGAAAACTAGAAAAGTAAGGATTACTTACTGAGTGTTTTTTATATTTCAGACACTGTGCTAAGCTTTATCTACCTTCAACAACAATCCTGTTAGAGGCTGCTATCATTCCTATCTCACATGTAAGAGACATGAAGTAACTTGCTCAAAACTGGTAGAGCCAAGCCCTAGGTAGGTTGCTTAGTGGTTAGAGCATTGGGCTTCTCTAGACTGAAGGGTCTTGGGTTCATTCCAGTCAAGGGCACAAACCTCGGTTGCAAGCTCGATGCCCATACTAGTTGGGGCACATGTGGAAGGTAAATCAGTCAATGTGTCTCTCTCACATTGATGTTTCTCTCTGTCTCTCCCCCTCTGTCTAAAAATCAAACCTCAGAGGGAAGGCACGGGGTCAACCGAAGGACTTGTATGCATGCATATAAGCATAACAAAAGGACATAGACACTAGGGGGGTGAGGGCATGAGCGGGAGTGGGGGGCTATGAGGGAATAAGGACACAATAAAAAGCATATATAAAAAAAAAATCAATGGAAAAAATATCCTCCAGTGAGGATTAACAAAAAAAAAAAAACCTGGTAGAGCCAAGATTCAAACTAAGGTCTGTTTACCCACAGAACAGAGCTGTTCAATTGCTAAGATAGCATTCTGCTTATTACTGTATTCTCTCTATGCCTATGAAAGTGGCTGAAATATAGAAAACATACAGTAACATTTGAATTGAAAGAAGAACTGAGTGAAAAGGAACATTAACATTAGTAAACAATAACATTGAATGTCCACACACTACATGCCAGCACTTTATCAAATAATCTTCCCGTAAGTCTGTGAGGAGATACTATTTTCAGAACTTAGCATAAAATAGGTGCTTGATAAATATTTGGTAAATGAGTAAATTCCTGTTTTACAATAAGATAACTGAGGCTTCAGAGCATGATTCTGGAGCTATGAAGTAGCTACTATCATGCAATGCTGTTTTTGAATTGCATTCCTCTCTGAGTATAAATGCCTACACAAAGAATTTTTCATTTACATGATAATTTATTCAAAAGCTTTCATGTCTTTCTATTCAAATTCTTTAACTTCTTAACTTTGAATGTGAGAAAAAATAGTCTACTATTCTATTTAATGATCTCAATTTCCTCTTCAAATTCTGATTTAATATTCTCATTTTGTGATTTTTTTGGATAAACAACAAAGTGACAAAGATTATAAAAACTATCATAAAGAAGCAAAATTTATACTTTTCTGTCCCTTTAAGGTGCCCAAATTGTCTTACCAAGACTCGAAGAGATGATGACCTCACATGCCTATTGATTTCATCCACCCACTGATGACATATGGAACTGGGTGAGATGATCAGAGTTGCTCTAGTTGATACTGGCTCCATTGCAACAAGGCAGTGGGGGCAATAGAAAGGCTTAATCTTCAGATTCTTCTCTTCATAATTCACACACTTTGCATGCTGCCACAGGTGGCATTTCAGGCACTGAACACGAGGCTTACGGTCAATATGGTCAACTTCACCACATATGCACTCAAAGCGATAATCGGACGAATTATAGGGACTCATAATATTAGAATGTGGCACATCACCACCAGCAGGGTTTAGAGATTCATCCTGGGTCTCTGCTGCATGTTCTTGCTGGACTTCAAAGACACAGGAACTTGTGGATGTGGTAACATCAGTGATTCCAGAGTCACTGGTCGCTGGATCATGATTTTGTGAACTGAGATCAATGTCAGGTTTACTTTGTTCCTTTTTTGTGGCTGGAACAGACTTTTTCCTCATTTTACTACGATTTCTCCTGGGCTTATAGTAATAATAGTAAGGATTATCATCATCATCAGAGGTGTTTGATGGCAAGTACTCAGAATCTGCTTCCTTGCTCAATGACTTTCTGGATTCTTTCTGAATTTTCCTCGGACTCCATACTGCCTATGAAAAACATTAAATAATTTATTTCAACAAGTTACATTTCTGAAATTAAATTGCCAAATATGTTGATGGGCTTTACATAAAAATCCTGCTACTCTTTTTCCTGAGGAGAATCACTCCTGGTCAGTGGCTTTCAATTTGCCCTTTCTAAGAAGCCTCCCTATAGTCTGCAGATCTAAAAGAAAAGGTGTACTGTGTAAGTAAGACATGGAGAAAATAAAAATTAGAAAGATAAAGGGAGCTACTCACACTTCGGTATTAACCTCTTGTTACTTATAGTCTGCCTAAATCAATAGAAGACTAGTAATTTATAATACGTAAGTATATAAATGAGGGCAATTATAAAAATTCCAGGTACTAAAATATAGCATTTAAAGAAAGTGAAAAGTTAACTTACTAGTCACTGCAATTAGCAAATGATGCCCTTCTCTCTTTCTCCTTTCTATTTGTGTTCCCTCCTGAAATTATTTATTGAATGTCAATTTTGTTTGATGTTAGGGATATAATTTGAGGAATATTTAGCCCCTGCTTTCAAAGGGGTATCTTAGAAAGAGTGAACAGTAAAACAATGAGACGATGATGATATAGGAATGTGTAAGAGGCTGTACTGAGAGGGGCTGTGATGAGAAGGCAGGTGCCAGCAACAGCTTCCTAGAAGGGAGGTCAGAGCCAATGTTGAACAGAGGAGTTGGGCCACTTAATAACGAATGAATGATATCAATCGAAGGAGATGTTCTTATTTTGGTGATAGAAGAATTAGTAAAAGCCAGGAGTTCATTGTAGTCTTCTACCCTGGCGGGGGGAAAACTACTGGAGACTCCCTACTCGAGGAAATGAACATATTTATCTGCGTTTTTCACAGTAGCCAAGCTGGGAGTTCCACACTTGGACTTGCTGTCATTAGTCTTTCCTTGATTTATGTTTACAAATTTGTAACTATTTTCTTAAAAACAAATTGAAATTAATAGCCCCAAAGAAGTTTTATAACAAAATGCTAACATTTTAAGATGATGACCATGGGAAAAGAAAGACTTTATATAAAAGATAAAAAATGTATATAAAGAGCTATGCAAATATAAAGTTCCATAATATATGGAACAAACTTTTAAACTCTGACAACAGTATAAAAATAGAGAAGTTAAATTTTACTATATGCTTAACCAACTAATTTTATAATTCATGCAATAAAATTTGAGTACTTGCTTATAGGCCAAGCAAGGTTTAATGGTAACCAAGTTAATAAAGTTTCTACTCCGATGGAACTTATATTTAGGAAGTAGAAAATGTAAGTCACAGCTATAAGTGATTTTCCTAACCAGTCTGTTGTTTATCTTCAGATGGTAAAAGCTTCAGTGTCAAGGTGGGATCCATCAGCTCATTCTGTAAGGCATCATACATAGCTACTTAGTAAGAACTGTTACCTGCTTTTTGGTTTTATCACATATATCCTCTTCCTTGTAATTCTTTCCTAATGTAAAAGTGCCAGAAAAACCATGGCCTTTGATCTGTTTCACAAGACCTTCGAAAATTAAACATTTCAGCATCCGTTTGAGGAGACTCTTGTTACGATGAACATCGTATCTATACATAGAACTGACATATTTATAGATGGAAAGGATGGAAACTCCCTTTTTCCCATTCATTTCTTTCACAGCTGTCAGAATCATCACACGTGTAGCTAAATGTAAAAGGATATGTTAACTCAGTCAAAATAATTAAAATTAAAAGAAATTAAAAGTCAGTTCATTTTAATGTGCATCGAGGATCAAGTTAATAAGAAAATAAAGCAAAGATTTATTGAAGGCATGTTGTCTTCATATTGTCATTTTGAAGACTATGTAATAAAAATTTACCTCAACACATTAATACTTATTGTAATGGAAATAATTTAAGAAAGAATTATTCGTGAATTTATTATTCTTACAAAGCAAGTATCATTTAAAATTATTTTAAAGACCCTCTCACAATTATCTATGTATATACTATTAGAAGTAAGGGAAACATTCGTTTGTTAGCAGAAATTGAGGTAGCTATGCTAGAGAATAAACAAAGCCTGATTTAAATTGTAAGCTAAATAAATTTAAATATAATATTGAACAAGAACTACTTGTACCAAGTTAAAAAAATTATTTTGTTAAGATACTTTCACTTATAATTAAGCCTATTTATTCACAGTATAAACAACTATAAACACAATAATTTATAACAATGACAAGATATCTCTATATGATGATTACAAGAGCTACAACAGAAAACTGTAGAAAGATATTTTCTTTGAGAGATTTCATACTTACGGGGGCAATGAACTTTTTCTTTGCGTTCAATTTCCATAATCTGAGTTTCTGTGTTTTTTACTTGTCCTCCAGAATGTGATGGAATGAAATAATTGACCACTTTTCCCTGATATAAACAACATTCAGTAGTCACATAGGGTTTTGCTTTCAGTATTCTTAGTTGCTTATTAAAATTAACCTTCCTTCTATTAAGGAAATGCAAAAGAGTTGTAAAAAGTTATAAAATAGCTAAATATGCTATTCATACCTACAAACCTTATTTTTTTGTTTTTGTTTCAGGGCTTACAGCTAGCTATCACTTTTACAAATTGTACAAAATATATTTTATCTTAAACTATCTAAATGTTAACTGTGGGACTTCTGCAATTAACTTTTTTTATTATATTTTTATTGATTTCAGAGATCAAGGAGAGGGAAAGAGAGAGAGAAATATCAATGATGAGAGAGAATCATTGATTGTTTGCCTACTGCAGGCCCCTGACCAGGGACCAAGTCCACAACCCAGACATGTGCCCTGAACCAGAATTGAGCCCAGAACCCTTAAGTCCACAGGCCGACACTCTATCCACTGAGCCAAACTGGCTAGGGCTGAAATGAACTTTTTAAGACTTGTTTAAACACAGAATTAACCTTATTAATTTATAACAATACTAAAAATAACTTAGAATTATAATATCTAATGAGAAGAAAATGCCAAAAAGAAATTACAGATACTTAGAAATGTATACTCCAATTTATTTTTCTATAACAGAAATAGATATTTTCTACTGCCTCCTCAAGTCTGAAAGCCTATCATTGCAAACCTGACTCTATCAAAAGATCATGCTATCACTAAATTTGTGAGCCTGGTGGTGGGTCATACAGCTAATTACAGTTATATCCTTAATTAGTGGGTTCATTTCAGCAAATTTAATTTTAGATTTCATTATGGAAAAGTATGAACTCTATTTCCTCAGTAGAATAGTTTTGAAACTCTAAAATTTACGTTTTGATATACAATTATATATTTTGGAACAAAGCCTTCCAGTTTATTTAATCTAGCACTCTAATTAATAAACTATGTATCCTTTAACAAAGTTTTAATTATTATGTTTTTATTTACATACCTGATATTTGTGCAATATTAAAAAACAGTTCTCAAAAATATTTAGTGGTACTGTGGAGACTTGTAATAGTGACAAAACATTTGAGGAAGTAATGTATTTTCCTAAGGGTGTTTCTCTGCCAACTAAAAGGAAGTTTGGTGCGAGAATATCCCCGCCTCCCTCCACCCCCATCTTTGGCCAACATCGCTTAAGACAACCCTGCCAGGACACAATCATCCCACTCACTGTGCCCACTTGAAGGTAACGAATAGATAATGTAAGTCATCAGCTGCAGCGAAAATTGCAAGAATTGACTTAAGAGCCGAGCAAATGTCCGACCTATGATGATATACGATAACATTATGCCCCCTGCTTTCCAAGCCCTATAGGACTCCCACCTCAGGAAGAGTCAGAGCATCTTGTTTGACATCCTGTCGAATGTGTGTCAGAATCAGAGCCAAAACCTCCACTGTCTTTCCGAGACCCATCTCATCTGCTAAGATTCCACCAAACAACTGTGGCCCAGCACTTGGGTACTCACGGATGATACTAACAGAAAAGAAACAAGAAAAATACATTACAGGAACATAATTAAAATTATACTGTTCTAAAGAGAACTAGAAGAAATGCTAAAGTCTAACTTTTAAAACTACATTTTAGGGTGAAATAATTCAAATCCCTATTTCTAGAATATAAGAACTGTGATAATAAAAAACTGCCTGCGCTGACAGATAAGATTGTAGAAACAAGAGTGGTCTTGGTAAACAGCCATCATTTCTTCTCTTCTAAAACAAAAGGAAGCATGTCTGCCTTCTTCCTGAGACCTTTATGATTTGGGAATAAAAAAATAAGAAGGGCAGCAACTACTGACTCACTAATCATATTTAAGGACTCCTGTAATTTTTATAGTAGACTGAAAAATTTAATGAAAAATATAAATACTGACCCATAAAAAGATGAGATATTATCTTAGAATTATAATCTGACCCATAATAAGATGAGATATTGTCTTAGAATTATAATCTCTTTAAATATCAATGACTAAGCATCTTAAATCTCTTATACAACATTCATTTACTGAAAAATGTCAAGTGCTATTAATTCTATGTCTATCCTATCTATAACAATAAGACTTTAACTCAGTATTCCTTCTTGAGGTACTGCCAAGGCTCCAGATATATATTACCAAACTCATATAGGTTTCATAATATTTATATTCAATATCAAATACATAAAGTTTTGCCATACCAGCCTGTATATGGGTTGTAGTAGAGTTTCAAACCCTCAGGTGTTACAATCTCTCGCCATAAGAAGTGCAGAGCATTTTCTGAAGAAAAATATAACCATAAAAACAAGTTTTGTTTGTTTTCTTTTCTTCCAGATATTAAAAATAAGTTAACAAAGAGGATAACCTGGTAAGCCACATAGACATAGGAAAAAGGCTAGGATTTCTTTTACTCTTTTCTTCAGATATTATTCTTTAGCATCCTTTGCTTTGGGCACAACTATTTTTCATATAAGCAAGTGATAGGACAGAAAAACAAAGTATAACAAATAACAAAGGATTGACAAGAAAAAAACCTAATACATATAATCAACTACTACCCACAAATGAATTTCCCTGACATCAATTTTGAGGCATTTCTTAGAAAATAATTTTATTCATGGTAATACCCATTCTATCCTATCTTTTCAATATGATTTATTTAACATTAAACCCCCTCCTCCCCACCATTTCTCTTATAATCCCTCTTGTCAATTTGTCTTTCTGGAAGCATCTTATACTTGCCACTAACGGGAGCACTTCTGAAATGCTCTTGTTGTAGCATCCAATTGACAGCCTCCCTTTGGTAAGGTCTCAGTACAGGAGTTAATGCAGGATGCTGGACATCCACTTGAGTGGACTGTGTTTCTTGCTGATGTGCTTGCTTCACAAAGTGATAGAGCTCATCAATGTCCTGTCCCTCTGGCTCACTCTCTGAATCTTCCTCGTCATCTTCCAACACATCTGTATATTCAATAACAAGGTGCTCAAAACAACCCGATTTACCTTTCATAATTACAAGCAATTCTTATTTCAAAAACATACCAAGCACTCTCTCAACTCTGAAGATTTAATTAGCGTGTTTTGTCACTGGAAGGACCTACTCTTAATTCTTCATGAATCAAAAATCTACCCATCCATCCTTCAAGATGGTTCAGCTGTTACTTTTACCATGGCATGTTTTTTCCCCACATGATTAGAATGAAGTTCTCCTCTGTGTTCATGCAATACCCTCATACGCTGGATATAGCAATGCACTGCATTCTGTCTGGTAGTGCAGCCATCTATGAGTATTTGTCCCTTCTACACTGAACTGTAATGTTCTTTGAGGGCAAAGCCTGCCTTTTGTTTTTATAGCTCCTTAGAGCTGGCACATACTTTGCCCACTGTAGATATTTAATAAACATTTGAGGAACTGAATGTAAATATCTTTGCAGTTTCTAAAAGGATAATTTATTTCACTTTTACATATGCATATAAAAATAACCACATGAGACATAATGTCTCTATGACTAATGTGGCAAGAGTTCCCAATGTATATATTATGTTAAAAAAAAAAAAAGGCATTTGGTAAGCACCGGTAGCCAATTAGGAGGTAAGTATATAAGTCAATAATACAAATCAGTAAGAATATCAGATTCATTTTTGGACACAAATGCCATGTGAAAAATTTGTGCCTACTATAACATGAAAAAAAAAAACTGACTATAAGCTAAGCAGAGCAAAAAGCAAATAAAGACACAAATTATATTAGTAAAATTATAAAAGTATAATTTTGTCATATAGAGATTTTATGAAGCTTGTTTAATTTATATTATGGTTTTATTAGCTGTGTTTTCTGGTTGTTATGTATAGAGTGTGTGTTGGAGGAGAACCACAACTCTTAAGTAACAGCAATTTTTAAGCTTACTTTAAAAATTACCTGGAATAGAGGAAAATCAAGATGGCGACATAGGTAAACACCTAAACTGCTTCCTCGCACAACAATTTCAAAACTACGACTAAAAGACAAAATGGAAATCATCCAAAACCGCAGGAAGGCTGACTGAGTGTAAATTCTATAACTAAAAGGAAAGAGGAAAGCACACTGAGACTCAGAGGAGCTGAAGGAGGTAGAGGTACAGAGACACGCGTCTGGAGAGGACTGGCTGAGTACACAGTTAGCTTTCTCAAGCAGAAGGGAGACAGAAGCTCCGGACTGCACTGAACTCCAGTTCCGGGTAAGACTCTGGGGACCCAGATCCATTTGGGGAGAAACTGGACTATCTGGCAGAAGATGAAACTGGAGGGTGGCTTTCGCTCAGAAGTGCTTACAGCGATTACTGTGAGACACTGAGACCAGGGGCCTCTTAGGGCAGGGCTAATGGGAAGCCAAGGCTGTTTGCTCCGCCCTGAGACTCCGCCCCATCCAAGCTGAGCACAGAGGCTTTTGCAAGACTTGCCTCATAAGGGTGTCTCCAGCACAGAAGTTCTCCCAGTGTAGACACAGCTGATCCTCACAGCTAACTGGCCTGGAGGTCAATTCCTCCCAGTGATTCCAACAACAACCAAGGCTTAACTACAAGAAGACTGTGCACACAGCCCACAAAGGGGTGCACCAAGAGTATCTACCTCAGGTAACTGGGGAGGCTGAGCCACTGTGCCCTACAGGACACCTAGCATACAAAGGCACTCTTATCAATTCAGAGAAGCAGCCAAAATACGGTCAACAATGAAAGAAATAGAAGAAATCAAATGACTGGATAGAGTTCAAAACCACAGTTATAGGGTTTTTCAAGAATTTTCTAAAAAAGGTGAATAAATTTAGTGAGACCCTCGAGGATATGAAAAAGGTCCAACTAAAAATTAATCATACACTGACTGAGATAAAAAATAATATGCAGAGATTCAACAGCAGACAAGAGGTTCGTAAAAATCAAGTCAAAGATTTGAAATACGAAGAAGCAAAAGACACAAAAAGTGCACAGAACCCCAAACAAAAGGAATCAAAAGAGGACCACACCAAGACATATCATAATTAAGATGCCAAGAGCAAAAGACAAAGAGTGAATATTAAAAGCAGCAAGAGAAAAACAGTTAATTACTTACAAGAAATATTCAAAATGATAAATAGCAAGAACCTACAACCAAGATTACTCTATCCAGCAAAGTTATCATTCAGAATTGAAGGTCAGATAAAGAACTTCATGGATAAGAAAAAGCTAAAGGAGTTCTTCACCGCCAAACCAGTATTATATGAAATGTTGAAAGGTATTCTTTAAGAAGAGGAAGAAAAAGGTAAAGATTATGAACAACAAATACATATCTATTAACAAGTGAATTTAAAAATCAAGTGAATAGCCGAAACCGGTTTGGCTCAGTGGTAGAGTGTAGGTCTGTGGACTGAAAGGTCCTGGGTTCGATTCCGGTCAAGGGCATGTACATTGGTTGCAGGCACATCCCCGATGGGAGGTGTGCAAGAGGCAGCTGGTTGATGTTTCTCTCTCACTGATGTTTCTAGCTCTCTCTCTCTCTCTTCCTCTCTGTAAAATATCAATAAAATATATTTTAAAAAAAGAAAGAAAAAAAAAATCAAGTGAATAAAAAATCTGATGAACACAATACACTAGTGAATATAATAGAATCAGGGGCATAGAAAGGGAGTGGACTGACAATTCTCGGGGGGGAAGGGGTGTGGGGAGTGTGGGAAGAGACTGAATAAAAATTGTACACCTATGGATGAGGACTGTGGGGAGGGGGGCTGGTAAAGGCAAAGGGTGGGGTGGGAACCGGGTGGAAGGGAACTAGGGGGGTTAAGGAGGAACAATTGTAATAATTTGAACAATAAAGATTTATTAGAAACAAAAAAAAATTACCTGGAATAAAATTGTATAACTTTTCCATCACTTTCTTCATGAGTTGATTGAACTTTTTCATTCTTGAATTTGCATCACTCAAAAAGTCTAGTTTTGCTAAGCCATCTTCCAAAAGATAAATTCCAACCTACAAAGAATCAATATAGAAATATTTTAAATTGTTCTATGCTACTCTTTATAAAGTTGTTAAAAAAATTTCTTTTACTATCACCATTTTTATGGTATTTATCTCACAAACACCACATCTCCCTCATCTATTTTCACTTTCAGTAACAAATTTATTCTACAAATGCAGTGTCTACTATGTGTGGTGTATCCTTCAAGTTGCTAGGAAAAAATACTTCCCTAACTTGAACCAAACCTCGGAAGATGTGATGAGAACACCAACTCTACCTAGCAAGTCAATGATTTCCAACTTTAATGAGCAGCAGAGTAATCAGTGAAGTTGGCTAAGATACAGATTCTCCCAGGAGATGCTGACACACATGCCAGAAGTTAGATTTGGGAGTCCCTGATACTAGCTCCAACATTTAAATGTATAGGAAAACTGAACTTGATTATTTTTTAGATCTTGATTTTGGTGAAGCAATTTGAATAATGGCACTGGTATTTAGGAGCTAAATAAATAGCAAAATAATTTATTTGTTTTGACCTAAATGTTATTTGCAAAATGGAGAGATGTCTATATGAGATGGACTAGTTCCGTGGTCGGCAAACTACGGCTTGCGAGCCACATGCGGCTCTTTGGCCTCTTGAGTGTGGTTTTTCCACAAAATACCACGGCCTGGGCGAGTCTATTTTGAATAAGTGGCATTAGAAGAAGTTTAAGTTTAAAAAATTTGGCTCTCAAAAGAAATTTCAATTGTTGTACTGTTGATATTTGGCTCTGTTGACTAATGAGTTTGCCGACCACTGGCCTACATGATGTAATTTTAAAACTTCCAAATGGTAGATACTGATAAGTGCAGCTTCCTTCACTTCCCTCTATTATCCTGGATCTGATTCCCTAATCACTGATATGTTCATGTTCTTTCACTAAAGAGTAAGAATACAACCCAACATTATACAGGAATGAGTGGCCAAGATTACATTTCATTAACATTTTTACTCTGCTTGTGTTCACTTAGATTGCTTACGTTAGCAGCAACAAATGCTTAAACAGTTATAAAAATCAAGGTCAGGGAACACAGATCAAAACTTGGATTGTAAGAGAGGTGGACAGAACACAAATACAAATCCATAAATTCTTACTTGTTATTACTGAACCACAATTTTGGCACTCACAATCAACAAAGAGAGAGAATGCTTGGTTGCATAATTTCATTGTCTAGGGAATAATTACAGTTTAACACTTGTAAATTTTCTCCTTTCCTACTGTCAATTCTGAAACTACCAACAGGGCTACAACGTAACTGCTTCTTAATGTGAGAAATACATAAGACACAGTTTTCAACTGCACAAAGATAAATTCAACACAATAGAACTTCTTTTCTTTTCTTTTCAAGTTTTAGCATGAAAGCATGTTGACCTGCTTCAAAGTTTACAAAGTATATTTACTTAAATTATCTTACCTGATTCTCAATCCAACTGTATGAAGTAAAAAGAATGGGTATTAATGCACGCTGTTGTGTGGTTGAACATTGACTCATCAATCAAGGGGCCCCTAGTTAGATTCCCAGTCAAGATACAGGCCTGGGTTGTGGGCTCGATCCCCAGTAGAGGACATGCACAAGGCAGCTGATCCATGTTTCTCTCACACATCAATGTTCTCTCTCTCTATCCCTTTTACTTTCTATCTAAAATTCAATTAAAATCTATTAAAAAAAAAAAGAATGGGTAATGTTTATATTTCACACAGAAAAAGGCTGCAATTAGAACATTTAAATGATTCACATAGTGACTTGGTTGGTGAATAGCAAAGCCTGAAATAAATAATAAATTTATTCATTTATTTACTGAAAATCTCTTCAGTATCAGGCAGTTTACTAGGCTGCAAAGATAAAAGACTTTATTGTCTAATGAGGGAAACTCTTAGCTAAATATTAAAGAATGACCAAGAATTACCAAAGAAGAGGAAGGGACAACCCAGGTAGAGAAAACTGTTAAAGTAAAAGCAAAGATGCGGAAAGATGGCAGGAAATATGCAGGAAACAAATCAATATAGAATTTCTGGGACAAAATGAAAGGCAGAGTGATAAAAGATAAAGCTGGAGTAAACAAGGGTCTATCAAAGGAAGGATTTATATGCCAGATTATACTTAATTTAGTAGGCAGTAAAGAACAGAATCACACTTGCATTTCAAATTGTATTATTGCACAGGCAAAGTAGATCAAAGAGTTGAAAAGGCAAGCAGAGAAATGCTTAAAGGACTGCTGTAGGAAGAGAAAGAAATAATGAGGACCAAAACAAGTCATTAAGAGTAGAGCTGCAAAGGAGAAATTAAGATCTCCTTGAAAAAATTCAGCCTAAAAATAACCAGCCATTATATAATAAAAGAGTAACATGCTAAATGACTGTACCTTCATGATGTTCACAATCCAATCAGAAGTGAGTATGCAAATTAGCTCAACAAAGATGACAGGCTAATTTGCATATATAGGCTCCCAGAGGCTGGGGCTAGGGCGGGATGCTTGTGATGATGACACAGGTGTTCTGTACCACCCCACCTACTCCGGGCCTCTGGGCAGTGTGGGAAGGCAGAAAGGCAGATCCAACCAGAGCGAAAGCAGTGCAGGCAGCCAGGGGAAGAAAGACCCATTCTTGCACTAATCTTAGTGCACTGGGTCTCTAATGAGAGAGTGTGTGTGTGTATGTGTGTGTGTGTTATAGTTATTGTGAAAGCCTAAAATAAAGTGTAGTTTAAAACTTAATGAAAGGTTAATTGCTGGCTTAACACATTTTTCTAGTAAGATAACTTTAAAAAGGACTGCCCAACGCAGAAGAATCTTACTAAAAGACACCACAGAAATTGAGTACCTTAATAATGTTATTTCCATCTGGTTTGTGGTAAAGTTTTATTCTTCTTTTCTTTTGTAGCCACCCCAAATCCTCTAACATTTCACCACTGAAGGATGATTCCACTCGGGTACCCTTGTCACAAACACTGCTTGGCTTGTTGAGTCCTTTTTCTGGTTTCTCCGCATCTATGCATTCTGAATGAACATAGATCAGGAACTGACTGCTTGACTCTGAACTCATCAGTGTAAAACTCCTTTCAGAAAAATTTTCAATTAAACTCTGTTCTGGAAGGAGCTGAAGAGTGAATTCTCCTAGAAGTGCTTTCCAAGAATTATCAAAGTGACAGGGAGAAATCACAATATTCAGCTTTACTGACAAAGGGGAAAAACTGTCACCAGTCTCTTCTTTATCGATTGATTCTGAGATGCACACTGACTCTGAACATCTCTTTTTATCTATGTGAGCCACTTCTTCCTGTAGGCTATCATCCAGGATGATGCACTGAGCAGAAGAGGACTCTGAAGCTGGGTAGGGAAGCTCATCATCAGTTAAGGTGACAGGTTCATTCCTCCTGTCCTCATGCATATTCCAACGAAGCTGCTGTTGCTTTTCTTCATCTACTTTTACTGGAGGAGCGCGTTTCCGTCGGTTGCTCATTTTCACTTTTTTTTATTTTTATGGATAAATGTGAACTCTAGAAGACAAATGCAACAGTAGGCATTCTGAGAGAGAATTTCAGAGTTAAAGGGCTTCCAGATGAGAAATTCAGCATAAACTAGTATAGTAGTCTACATATACAACAAGAAATCTTCAGAGAAATACAAAAAACAGTGGATAATTTTTTTTAAGAAGTCAAACACAGCTAAGGAACACGCTGGCCATAATCTCATGCAATATACAAATTCTGATGGTTTTACCAGTTATTAATGGATAAATTTAATAATAATTTGTTGAATAAAATAAAATAAATTCTAAAAATACACTTAAAGTATATCTCGCAGATATCCTGGAAATGCATATTTAAAGAACTTTAGTTATATGTACACTCATATCATCACTACAGAATTTCAAATTTGTGTTATAATGACAAAGGGTTAACAAAATCTCACTTGATCCTTACATAGCTTTAAAAATCCCCAAAAAAGACCTTTCAAAAGAAAAAGATAAAAATATAGAAATACATTTCTTTTTATGGATTAGCAGATGAAAAAGGTTAAGAGGGATAGCTGGGCAAGGAATAAGGTGATAATGGCAACCAGAGGAAACAAAGCAGACAAAACAAGAGAACAAAATAATGTACGGGTATTTGAGCTCTATGTAGATGAATGGGTAAGAAAGCTGTGGTACATTCACACAATGGACTACTTACTACTCAGCAGTAAAAAACAAGGAAATACTATCTTTTGTAACTGCATGGATGGACTTGGAGAGTATTATGCTAAGTGAAATAAGCCAGTCAGAGAAAGACATGTACCATATGATTTCACTTATTTGTGGAACCTAGTGAAGAAAATAAACTTCACTAGGTTCAGATACAGAGAACAGACTGATACCTGTTCAGAGGGGAGGAGATTGGGGACAGGTTGAGAAGGGTGAAAAAATTAAGCAAAGGAAAAAAAAAGACTCCTGGACACAGAAAACAAACAGTATGGTGATTGCCAGAGGGAAGAAAGTGGGGGACTGCGGGGAGTAGAAAAGGGTAAGAGGCACTAAATGGTAATGGAAAACTTGATGTGGAGGGGTAAACTCGCATTACAATATACAGATGATGTACTGTAGCACTGAAACCTATATAATTTTACTAACCAATGTCACCCCAATAAATCAAATTTTTAAAAAAGATTGAAACAGGAAAAAAACACACAAAACCTTCTGGTTTAAAAAATAAAGGTATGGAAAAAAGGAAAAGAAAGCTTTGCTATCTTAAAAGGGGAAATTGGTCTGAAATGCAGCCTATATGATGTAGACCTCAAAGTACACTTTTCTCCAAATAACTGCCAATTTCTACATGAAAAAGAAAAACTTACAGAAGTTATATCATAAAGTCATAGTGATGGTTGGTGCTTATTTCAACCTATTTCATGTAGCTGGAAAAAAATGTATAAACAATGAAAGATTGGTTTCACGTGAAGTTTAAGAAAGTTTCAACAATTAATTCCATCCTATATAATAAAACTCTAATATGCAAATCCACCAAACAGCAGAACAACTGGACGCTATGATGCGCATTGATGACCGGGGGCAGATGGTCAACATAGGAGCTGTGGTCAGTGTGTTCTCACTAGCCCTGAATGTCATGCACCAGGCCTCTAGTTTTTGAAGAAATTTCAATCGGGTATTTGCTGAGTCCTCATTATGTACTCAACACTGTGCTATACTTAAGGAGAGAATCTATATAAATAAAAGCCCAGCAACCAGAACAATAGAATGACTGGAATGACCGGTGGCTATCATACACACTGCAGCAGCCAACCAGCTTGATCTGGGCCCCTCCCCATGCTGGCCCAGCCCAATGGGGCCCCATTGCGGCAGGCTGGCCAGACCTCACCAGTGCAAAAATTCATGCACCAGGCCTCTAGTATAAAAGAAGTATAAATCAAATCATGATATTTAATTTAGTATAGACACTAAATTGTGTTTTGGTTTCTTCAACTGGAGCACATAGAACAGACTACATCCCTCTCTCTCCATTATGTCCCCATCCCTAATTACTCTATTCCAAATCTAGGAGAGAATAAGAAATATGTTTTAAAGAAACAATTAAGAAATACAAAGCCCTGTTTAAAATTACAACAGCAAAAACAAAACCATCAAGGAAATTTTCAGTTGACCAGAAACTCTGAGGAATTCCTAAGGATGACGCACAGGGAAGCAAAATGGTGGTATCAATTAGCACCACACATTGGGCATCACCAATGGGGCTTCCATGCGCAATGGTGACAGAGCTGGTAATAGACCTCAAAGTGGGTCCAGCACTAAAAACACAGATAATAATGGAGCAGTAGAGTGGGAATTAGCAGGTCCTTACCTGCCCTCTCTCACACAAAGGCAAGATAGCTGTGGTGCAGGTGTCTATTCTCTGGGAGAACAGCGCCTGAAGTGGAAAGACATCCATTGTTACTGAGTACAGAAGAAAAATCATAAGACAGTGGACTCTACCTATAGAGAATTTCCTCATTATCAGTGAACAGAATAGAAAACTAGTCCCACCAACGGCTTCTGGTACAAGCCAAAACAATGAAAGTAAAGTAGCAATCTGAACTGCAAAGATGAGCTCACAATCAACAACCAAACATTAAAGGATCTTCAAAAGGAAAATAAATCAACAAAGGCAAACTTTTACCCAAGCAGAGATGAAGCAATCTAAGAAAGACTTTATAATAAATACTAGTACAATCAATATCCACAGATCAGTGTGTCTCAAACTCCACTGCACATCAGAATCACATGTGAAAATTTTATCTATATATCTATCTATCTATCAATAATCTATCATCTATCTATTATCTATTTATTTAAAAAATATATTTTATTCATTTTTACAGAGAGGAAAGGAGAGGGATAGAGAGTTAGAAACACCAATGAGAAAGAACCATTGATTGGATGCCTCCTGCATATCCCCTCCTGGGGATGTGCCTGCAACCAAGGTACAGGCTCTTGACCGGAATTGAACTTGGAACCCTTCAGTCTGCAGGCTGATGCTCTATCCACTGAGCCAAACTGATCAGGGCTCCTGTGGAAACTTTAAAAAATCCTATTGCTCAGGTACTATCCTAGCCAATTAAACCCAAACCAAGCATCCTAAAATATAAAAAGCCAGGGACTGTCATGACCGAAACAACTGGATGGATGACCAAACAGCAGGCTGTATGGGGCAACCAGGCCAGCTGGGGGTGCAGTTAGGGGCAACCAGGCTGGCAGAGGTGGGCAGTTGGGGTGATCAGGCCAGCAGGAGGGCAGTAATAGGCAACCAAGCTGGTGGGAGGGGCAGTTTGGGGTGTTCAGGTCAGAGATGGGGACAGTTGGGGGTGACTAGGCCAGCAGGGGCAGTAGTTAGGGGTGACCAGACAGGCTGGCAGGTGAGCAGTTAGGAGCCAGTGGTCCCAGATTATGAAAGGGATGTCCTAAACCAGCCTGATTGGGCCTAACCTGGCAGTTGGACATCCCCCAAAGGGTCCTGAATTGGAGAAGGTGCAAGCTGGGCTGAGGAGACGCCCCCCCCCCATCCCGTGCACAAATTTCATGCACCAGACCTCTAGTACATTTATAACTAAAAAACCAAAAATAAAAAAATCAATCAATCAATCAATCACATTTTGGTTGACTCTTTTCCTACAGCATCTCTATCCAGGAATAATAAGCTACTTATAACCATAATGTTAATCCGCAGCTACTATGTCAAGTACTGGTATATCTCTAATCATATTCCAAATCCATCTCCTGGTTTTCTTCATACCACATGAATCCTACTTTTGATGGTTCTACTTCTTAATCTTTCACCTTAAATAACAGTATTTGTGTAAAACATGATTATATGAAATTTTCTATATGAACTGAACTTTTACTGTCCTGCATTTTTCAATTCCTGTTGCTTGAAATGCTCTTTCATATTTTCTCTGACTGTCGCTGTCCCAATCTTTCCTCCCGAACCCTCCCTGACCAGGCCTGCTGAGTTAAGAGCCTCTCCTACTTGATCCCAAATGCTACAGTGTTCTCAACGGTTTGACTATGCACTACAGGAAAACTGGGCAGCAACAGTATCCTATTCAGCATTGTACCTCCAATGCCAAGTCAGTGCCAGGATGGAAATGATATACAAAATAAGGTGAAACAAAGATCTCTAACTCCATGAATGCCCTCCCCCTTTTTTTTTTACAGACCTAGTAGTACTTACTCACATTTCTTTTTGGACTCACATCTCTTAACCACATTCTAGAAGACTACTGGTAAAGTGAAACTATTCTTTATTATTTCTGGTCCAGAATGAGACAGACAAAACTGACTGACCTGTAGCTTTAATAAAAACCAAAGACTGCCAGAAAAATAAAACCTTAATAAGACAATAAGACAAACGCATATCAATTAAACTTAAAATTCCTATCTCCCCACCCCCACCAAATTATAATCGCATCGAAGGGCACAAATCCTGAATTACCATACATGTATGGCAGACCTGGGTTTAGGCTATTAAGGATACAGGAGAATACATCTGCTGTATGTATTAGTCCGAGGTGAGCCTTATATAACCAAAGCCCAATCATCACTGATGGCTGAAAAGTTCTCAAAAATCTAACATTACCACAGTCTTTTTTTTCTGTGTTGATAACTCCAGCAGGATGAAAGTATTTTCATCTGTTGAACCCTAAAAGATAAGCTAGTCACATAAACTTGAAAAAATGCCTTCATAAGAAACTTTTTCCACCATCAGATTCTGTTTCCCCCAAATCTTTCTAGCCTGAACTCTTTATAAAAGATTTTTAAACAATAATTCTGCAGGTACAGTTCTTAGGCTGAGCGAAAAGAGGATGTATACGTAATACCATCTTTCAAAAGTAAATTATTTTATTCTCAACTGCCAGCTTATTGGCTAACTCCAAGGAGCATGGGCTAGCCCACTACTGTCCTGTTTCTAGCATGAAAACATAAACCATCTAGTCTTTCTGGTCACAGTACCCGTTATCACAGGACATTTCTATTCAGGGGAATTCATCATTTTGGCTATTACTCAGCAGAACAATTCAAAATTATTTTATTTTGTTCAGTTAGAGCCTCAGTTAATTTAAATACAAGTTGGGAAACACCAAACATCTAGGATTTCTGCCTCATGCCCAATGGCAAGTCACTGAGAAAAAAAGGCACCAGCTTAACACTCATTGTTTCATATTGCCTATTTGATAGTGGCCATCAATCAGAACACAACACACACCTAGCAACTACCACGGAGTCGCAATATACAACATGCAAGGATGGTTTTGAATACGGATGTAATTAATTCATCTGGCTCCGAACAAAGGTAACTGAGAACTTCCAGACTCACTCAGAAGCCTCGGCCGGCCTCCCCTTTTACTGCATCACAACCTCCCGCACGAAGCAGCCGGGCGGCTGCCCAGCTCCAGCCTCCAGGGGGGCACGTCTGCGGCGGGTGGTGACCGACCCCCCGTTTGCTTCGGAAAGACTCAGAGGCGGATCGCGGGGTCCCAGCCGGGCTGTCAGCGCCCGATCGCTGCCGCCCAGCAGCAGGCCGAGCCAACCAGCCACCTCGCGGCCCAGGAGCGCGACCGCAGCTCCGCGGGCGCTCCAACCACACTCTGCAGGCCCCGGTCCCCCGGGGAGGAACACGGCCTCCTTTCCCACGGCCCCCCTCTTCCCCCGGAAGCCGGGGCCGCCGGTCCGGAGGCCCGCGGGTCCGCGATGGGGAAGGGTCGGGGAGACTCGCGCTGCGGCACCCTCTGGGCCCTTTAGCTTCCCGGGCTCCAGAACAAACTGAGTCCACCCCCCTCCCCGCGCCCCCACCCCGGGGGACCGCAGTCTCAGTCCATCCAGAGTTATCTTCATACCCGACCTCGGACCCGGGTCCCCCCATCACCTGAGCGCCTACCCTGGCAGGTTCTCAAAGCCTCTGCACCAAGGCCCTCTAGCGTCCCCGCTCCTCCAGGGCACGCAGCCGCCGCCCACCCCGCGTCCGCTGGAGGTGGGCACGCGCGCGCTCTATCCCGGCCAGCGTTGGGGTTCCCGGGGGCGGCCTGAAACCACAGTTCCTACCTGCGGGACGCGCGGGGGAGCGCCGCGGGGTCAAGGTGGACGCGCACGTCGGCTTGGCCCCGCCCCCTTCCCTCCGGCGGTGACTTCAAGCGCCACTTCTGCGCATGCCCGCACCGTGCCGGGCCGTAACGGGACGCGGCCGGAGTCTCGCGATAGCTCTGCCCACCACATTTAGGGGTGACGGGATTGGCTGGAACCTCTAGACAGGAGGCGGGCTCTAAGCAAATATAAATAAGAGCGGCTGTGCCAGCTGAAGGGGCGGGGTTCCCTGTGGGGCGAGTGCCGGGTGCCTTGGTAACTTAGATAAGAAAAGGCAGAAGGGAAGTCTGCAAAAGCACTTTTTGTTTTTTACTTGCTTCTAGAAAGCAGGCATTAATTAGGTGCTGAGGCAGCTTATCCTCCTCCTAAAAGTTACTCTAAAAAGACTTTGCAGGGAAATGTGAGTGCACATTGTAAGGTGAGGGGGGAAAAAAAACTAATTGTGATGTGCTGAAGGTGGCCGAGGACAATTGTCATTTTTCTCATAGAGGTAGGCTACCTCTCAGTTCACTGCGGATCACCCCGAGAGGTTTCCGCGCCGAGAGCCTGTAAAGTAACCGCCAGGAATCGGCAGGCACTCGGTGACACATGAGCAGCTGATAAGGACTCATCCGTAGACTTGGAGGGGCATCTCAGCAGGTGTGATCTCCGAAGCACAAAAGTAAGTTCTTGTCTAAGGGAGTTGTAGTTGCAGAGACAGTCCGTATCCAACTTCGTGCAGAACTTCATCACAGACCTCTAAGCTCGTCTGAAAGAAGCCATTTACATAAATGAAACCCTGTGAAATTCTGTGCAAATAGTAACTTTATCCCAGGCTTCAAGAGACAAGTTGAAAAAGGAGTGCGAATGCTAGAGCAGTGGGCAAGCAGAGCCCCACCACATTGGCGAACCTACCGTTTTTACTAAGTACAAGACATTATGGAACCTTTCCTTTGGAAATGTATTTGAAACTCGGTATTTAAATATACACGGTGCTGTAAAAGGTTATCTATGATAGTTTTATGTCACTTCTCAACATGGGAACAGAGATTTAAATTCTTAGTTTGATTGAGTCCGACTGGTGCCAGGCAGAAATACTTAAAAAATAAAGTATAGCATCATTTCCTCTTTGTTCACCTTGATTGGCGTAATTAAACTCTAGACATAGTTATTGTTACCTTGTGCAAAACATTAAACTACAGAACCAACTGTAAGTGTTTGGAAATGTAATTTCAAATATAGAGATGGAATTCTATACAGTATCATTCAGTGGTTACAGTTAAACAAAATTCTTTCTCTTCAATTGCCAGTGGTGTGTTCAATCCTGTATTTGCAAAGTGCCCTGTATAGGCTTTGAAAATTTCTCTCTGGTGTGATGCTTTTAATATTAGAACCACCAGAGCTAATTTAAGAAAAAAAAATAGTTTATTTTTGCACCTTAGCTCTCTGGAAGCTTCAGAAATACTTGTTCACCCCTGACTGAGTTCATCCACCTATTAGATACTAATGGTCTAATAGCGTCCCACAAGTTGGAATTAATTTGTTGGACATAAACCAATCAGTGAGCTACTCAGAGTTCATTGAGTTCAACTGCTTCTCGAAACTATAAATTTGATGTCAGTCAGACCACTTGCTTTCTTGTATGGTCTCACTAGGCCAAGGCAATAGTATCAGTTTCTTTTGGGGACACTTGGCTTTATTCTAGCAATAACCCTATCTCAGGTAATCTATTTTAGAAATGAATATTAAAAATTGTTCTCAAGGAGGACTGGTTGAGAGGGAATAGATGATTTAACATAAACTTAAGTCCCTTTATGGGGAGAAATTGTATAAATGATGATTTATGAGTAGGATTTTATATTATGCAAAGCCTTTTAATGTTTAGTTTTTTATTTTTACAGTGACAATATTAGATATTTAATTTTTTTATTTTAGAGCAGAGGAATATGAAACTCAGAGAAATTTAGTGATTTGCCACAGTTTAGCTCTAAGAGAAAAGGATAATATAGAACTCATCTTGATTCGTTGGTCTAGGCTGTTGCCTCTTATTACTAAGTTGTATTCCCTTCCAAATAAAAATAAACTATATCATCAATCTTCCTAGCTTGACATGGGAAAAGTGAAGGCAAGATGTGTGTAATTATTTCATACTCAGGGCTGTGTATATTAACAATAAGGATCATTCAGACCCAGCACTATTTTTTCCTTAAAAATATCATTAATAAAATTGCTTTAAATGTAAATGGAGTAAATTCTTCAATCAAAAGACATAATGTGGTTGAATGGATAAAAAAACAAGAACTCACTTCAAATGTAAGCAGATACACAGACTAAAAGTGAAGGGATGGAAAAAGATATACTTTACAAATAGAAATAGAAGGAAAGCTGAGATAGCTATACTTAGACAAAATAGACTCTAAAACAAAGACTATAAAAAAAGATAAAAAGGTATAATATAATTCAACAAAGGGATATAATATTTATAAATAATTATACACCTAACATATGATTAGGTGTATAATATATAAATCAAATATTAGCATACCTAAAGGAAGAAATGGATAGAAATACAATAATAGAAGGGACTTTAGTATTTCACTTACATTAGTGAATAGATCATCCAGACAGAAAAAATAAGTAGTCTTAAATGACATGTTGGATCAAATAGACTTAACAGCTATTTAGAGAACATTTCATTCCAAGCAACAGAATACCCATTCATTTCAAGTGCACATGGAGCATTCTTCAGGATAGGTCATATGTATGTTAGGCCACAAACAAGTCTTTATAAATTTAAGAAGATTGAAACCATATCAAGCATCTTTTCTGAACACAATGGTATAAAACTAAAAATAAAAAGATGAAAATATTTGCAAACATGTGCAGATTAAAAATGTGCTTATGAACAATCAATAGGTCAAAAAAACCAAAAGAGAAATAAAAAAATACCTTGCAACAAGTGAAATTGGAAATATAACAAAAACCAACATTTATGGGACCTAACAGTAGTTCTAAGAAGAAAGCACATAGCTATAAAGGCCTACAGAATCTCAAATAAACAACAATAAACAGATAATAAACAATAATAATTATATACTAATACAATAAATATTTATGCCTAAGCTACTGGCCAGCCGGTAGCTGTGACGCTCAATACAGGAGCAGAAACCACAGGCATGGAAACACGGAACAGATTGATGAATATCAGAGAGAAGATTGATGGGGGAGGGTGGGAAGAGATTAACCAAAGATCTTACATGCATACTAGAGGCCCGATCTGGGGTCCCTCTGCCTGACCTGTGCAGATTGGGCCAAAACCGGCTCTCTGACATCTCCTGAGATGTCCTGGACTGTGAGAGGGCACAGGCCAGGCTGTGGGAACCCACCAGTGCACAAATATGTGCACCGGGTCTCTAGTTATATAATAATTTCAATAGATGCATAAAAGCATTTAACAAAGTTCAATATCCATACATGATTAAAGCTCTCAAAGAAGTATATATGGAAGGAACTTAACCTCAACTCGGTAAGGCTATATATGAAAAGCCCACAGCTAGCATCATATTCAATGAGGGAAAGTGGAAAGCTTTCTTTTGAAGGTCCTGTACAAGGCAAAAATGCCCACTCTCTCACCACTTCTATTCAACATTGTACTGGACACCCTAGCCAGAGCAAAGAGAAAAGCAAAAAGAAATAAAAGGTATCCCAAAATGAAATAAAGAAGTAAAATGGCCGAAACCGGTTTGGCTCAGGGGTAGAGCGTCGGTCTGCGACTGAAAGGTCCCGGGTTCGATTCCAGTCAAGGGCATGTACCTTGGTTGTGGGCACATCCCCAGTAGGGGGTGTGCATAAGGCAGCTGGCCGATGTTTCTCTCTCATAGATGTTTCTAGCTCTCTATCTCTCTCCCTTCCTCTCTGTAAAATATCAATAAAATATATATATTTTTAAAAAGAAGTAAAATGATCTCTTTTGATGGTAACATGATCATTTATGTAGAAAACTTTACAGACTCAATAACAAAAAACTGTTAGAATTAATACCTAAATTTAATATAGTTGAATGATTCAACACTGACATATGAAAATCAGCCACAGTTCTATATACAAACAGCCAACTATCCAAAAAGGAAATTAAGAAGATAATCACATTCACAATAGCAACCAAATGAATAAACTACTCGGGAGTAATCTTAACCAAAGAGGTAAAAGACTGATACATCAAAAATCATAAAAACACTAGTGGCCTGGTTCACAGATTCGGGCATATTAAAAGGAAATTAATTAGAAGAAATATTTTAATATCCCTGTTCACCCATTCTCTAAATTAGAAGTGTTAACCAAATTCATGATCAACAATGACAGATTGAAACACACATGTGTTATTGGCACCAGCAAAAGCTTTATATGCATTGTGCATGCTCGAGTCAACATTTATATTTAAATTGCCAGCGTGCATCATATGTACCAGGCAGTCAGTTGGTCAGAAGGTTGGACGTACATACAGTCACTTAGCCTTTTTTTTATATAGAGATATTGATGAAAGAAATACAAAAGAAACAAATAAATGGAAACATGTTCATGGATTAGAAAAGTTAATGTTCTTAAAATGTCTACCAAAAACCATCTACAGATACAATGTGATCCCTATCAAAATCCCAGTTGAATTCATTAGAGAAATAATAAAAAAAAACTCTTAAAATTCACATGAAATCACAAAATATCCTGAATAGCCAAAGCAATTATGAGAAGAAAAACAAAGATGGAGGGGCCACACTTCCTGATTTCAAAGTGCATTATAAAATGATATCAAAATAGTATGATATTGCCATTAAAAAAAAACACAAAGACATATAGACAAATGTAACAGACTAGAGAGCCCAGAAATAAATCCAAGCATCTATGGTCAACTGATCATTGACAAGGGTGCTAAGAACATGGATGAAGAAAGTATAGTCTTTTCAATACATGCTGTTGGGAATACTGGATATTTTCATGAAGAAGAATGAAATTGAAACCCTTATCCAAAACTGAACTCACAATGGGTTAAATAATTAAACCTTAAAAAAAAAGAGAGAGAAAAAAAACGTATGTATGTGGACAACGGTGTGGTGATTTTGGGGGTAGAGGGGAATGGGTGACAATTAAAAAAATAAACATAAAACAAAGCTATAAAATTACTAAATGACAACATGGGGAAAAACTTTTTGACATTGGTCTGGACAATGATTTTTTTTATATGACACTAAAAACACAGACAATAAAGCAAAAATAGACAATGGTAATTTTCTATTTTTGGGAGGATTGCATCAAAATTTCTGCAGAGCAAAGGAAACAATCAAAAGATTGAAAAAGAAACAAACAGAATGGGAGAATATATTTACCAATCATATATACCTAATTAGACATTAATATCCAAAATATGTAATGAAAACAACTGAATAGCCAACAAACAAAATCCCAAATTACCTAATTAAAAATGGGCTAAAAACCTGAATAGATATTTCTTAATAGAGTACATAAAAATGGCCTACAGGTATATAAAAAGGTGTTCAATCTCACTTACCATAAGAAAAATGCAAATCAAATTCACAATGAGTTGTTACCTTACATTTTTTAGAGTGGCTATCATAAAAAAGACAAAGGTGCCCGTCCAGCATGGCTCAGTGGTTGAGTATCGACCTGTTAACCAGGAGGTCATGGTTCGATTCCTGGTCAGAGAATATGCAGGCTCTATCCTCAGTGTGGGGCATGCAGGAAATATCCAATCAGTGATTCTCTCTCACTATTGATGTTTCTATTTTTCTCTCCCTCTCCCTTCCTCTCTGAAGTCAACAAAAATATATTTTAAAAAAATACGAAGGTAACAAGTATTGGTGAGTATGTGAAGAAAAAAAGAACCCTGGTATACTGTCAGTGGTAATGTAAATTAGTATAGCCATTATAGAAAAAAGTCTAGACGTTTTAAAAAAATTAAAAATAGAACTGTATGATCAGCCATCTCATTTCTGGGTGCTAATGGGTACAGGTATCTTAAAGAGATATCTGTACCCCTCTGTTCATTGCAGCATTAGGCACAATAGCCAATATATGAAAACAACATAAATATCCATCAATAGTTACGTGTTATTTAGCCTCAAAGAAAAAAAAATCTTGCCATTTGCGACAACATGGATAAATGGATGAACCTGGAGATCACTGTGCTAAGTGAAATAAGCCAGCCATAGAAAGACAAATACTGCATGATCTCCTTTCATGGAATCTAAAACATTTGAACTCATAAAGCAGAAAACAGAAAGGTGTTTGCTAGGGTCCGGGGGATAGGAGAAATGGGAAAATGTGTATCAAAATGTACACAGGTTCACTTATGCAGGGTGAATACATTTAGGAAGTCTAATGTGCAGCATGGTGACTATACTTAACAATATTGTATCCTTGAAATTTGCCAAGAGAGTTTTTCTTAAGTGGTCTCACTACAAAAAAAAAAAAAATGTAATAACTATGTGAGGTGATGGGTATGCCAATTAACTTAATTGTAATAATCATTTACAATGCATATGTATATTAATTTACTGTAAATATATACAAGTTATATTTTTCAATACCACAATAAGTCTGAAAAAGGGTGATAAATGAGAAATTTTAGCAGTTTGAACCGTCCTTATAAAAATGATTCAATTGTAATTAGTAGGTATTATAGTATTTATGATCAAATAGGTATTATAGTATGTATTACATTATATTTTGTTCCTTTGAAAGGTAATTACTCCTGTAAAGAAATTCTTAGCCAAACAATTTGACAATAGCTGACCATTTGTTTGCCCCAAATATTTTTTAAAAATAGTTCTTTTCTACATTTTGTTTGACAAATGGGTAAGAGATAACAGTTTTCCTATTCTAACAGGAACCAATGGAAGAGTCCTGTTGCTTTAAGTCTGTGTAGAATATTTGTCCAATTTCTTTCTAGTTAAATGTAACATATTAAAATGAAGCCGAAAAGCATAAGTTTGTATCATTAAGGAGGGTAATTCATAATGGATATATTGGCAGAAATGAAATATTTAATCAGGTATTTAAAATAAATTCAAATCACCAGTGATTACTATTTGATTACAAAAGAGGCATTTCTTATGCAAATAGAATATTTATGAATGTGTGTTTTTAGTCATTTTGAATACAGATTTGCATTTATAAAACCCAGATTTATTGAAGTTCTCCTGCCTTAAAGGGACAGTTTTAGTTAATAACTTTTTCATTATCCTCATCCCTTTTATAATGCAAGCTTAAAGAAGATATAATGAATATTTCTACAGTTGCTTCTGGATATAGAGTTATTAGGAAATTCAAAATATTGAAAGGAATAATGTAAATGTAAATAAATTTTGTTTTTAGATTCCCTGTACCATATGCTCTATTTTCTAATTACATACTAGTATAATGATGGAAACAACAACAAAAGCTTCATTGCTGATGTTTGTATGGTTCCCTTTGCTATTTCAGCCTTCTTTTTTAAACTAGTACCATAAATAAACCAACATGTATATGGGCAAATATTTTTTTTACAAAGGAGCCAAAAACATACAATGAAGAAAAGAAAGCCTCTTCAATAAATGGTGCTGTAAAATTATAATGTCCTTCCATTTCTTGGAGAGACATGAGTGCATTGCTACTGTGAGATCAAGTCTCATAGAAAAATGTTCATTACCCACATTTTGAATGTAAATGCTATGGCTTGGAAGAGATCCTGCCTGAGAATTATAGGAAGCTTTGCTATTTTGAATGAGGTTTTAAATAATGCAAAGAAGAGGTAAAAATAAAGACCAATTTCTGCACAGAATTGACTTCTCTGCTACCTTATTGCTAATACATATAATGAAAGAAAATAATATGAAGTCCATGAAGCAGATGTATCCTAGGCAGACACAATAGGAGCACTAGCAGTGTGAGAATAATTAAACGATATAAAAATCAACTCCCCACTCCATCTCTAAAATAACCCCTCACACCTGCTTTGGTACTTGAATGTATATAATTAGATATTTATTTCTTTGAATAAATATGTCACAGATGTAGGAATCCCTTTTCCTTTAACTTTCATATGATAAATTCTGTTCAGCAAGTGCTTTATATAATTGTGTGTCAAACACTTTACAAGTTGAATGAGGAAGTGTCCTTGTCAATTTTGTCACTATCTAATTAGAAAAGATAGACATATGTTAGAAATAGTATAATAAACTTTTGTATGTGCTATGATAGAAGTGAAAATTATTGTGAGGGCACAATATGAGCAAATGAAAACCTATTTGTTAGGATGGTTAAAAATTGTCTCATAGAAGAAAGAATAATTGAGTATTGAAAATTAATGGGTGTGTTCCTAGACAAGAAGATAAGGTATATTCAGTAAAAATGAACCTTTAAGTGTGAGGGGCAGGAGAGGTAAACCATCTGTATTATCTGAAGACATTGCAGACTGTTGGACATAGGTGGAATGAAAAGCAACAGTGAAAAAAGTGGTGAGGGAAGAGCAAGAAGTGAAGTTGAATGGGGGATTAGTCAAGAGTTTGATTATGGACAATGTTTAATACCTTGATAAAGGCATTTAAAAATTTTCTATTAGCAAAATATAGAGGGCACAGAATGACTTTAATCAAGGAAATAAATGGCCAGATTTGTATCTTAGATGATATTAGTCATGCTGTGAAGGATGGGATGAATGGGAAGACTCTGGAGACAGACTGTCAGAACACCATCACAGCTGGTGAGCTCAGATATGTATGGACTTGGACTAAAACAGTATTTAGAGAAATGGAGAGGAGAGAGCAATCTGTAGTGACTTTTACAGAGATAAGTACATCAGCAGGTGCAATTTGGAAAAAGATGATTTCTGTTTGGGTCTTGTTGCTTTTTCAGATGCCTGTGTTTAGATATGTTTACAAGGGGCACTTGCTTTAGATTATTTGAATGAGTGAAAGAATGACTACATGAGAATAGGGCTAGAGAAAATGTCTGGTCTGGAGAAAGAGCTGAAAAGGAGACTGAGAATATGAGGGCTGAGTGGTAAGATGGGAAACCTATAAAATAGCATACCATGTGCCAAGAGAGTTTTTATCGTTGGGGAGCAGTTAGCACTTAAACAATGAAGAGAAATTAAACAAGCAGAAAAGTTCTCATGAATATTTTAGGCAATCATTGGTGACTTTTGCTTGAGGAGTTTAGTGGTAAAGCGAGAACTTGCTTGCAGTAGTTGAAGAGGGGAATAAAAGTGGTCATCTGGTGTAGAGTTTCTTTCTGAGATTTGGTTGAGTGGAGAGAGATGCAGTGGGAGTTGAAAATAATCTGGAGTCAATGGAAAAATTCGTTTTATTTTTCTAATTAACTATTTTATTTTTTGTTATAGTGAAGCAATATATTGTTGTTTAAACAGGAACAATAATTATTTTTTGTGTAGGTTAAACTGTAGTAAGATAATCATTTTCTAATGTATGTTTTTATTAGATCTGAAAATTTAGATACTTTTTTTCTAATTGTTTAAAAGTTACTTTGAGACTGCAAGTAGGTTACTGCCATTATTAGAACTGTTATAAAAGATGGTTATTTTAAGCAAATAGAACAATCACCTGTAAAGCACATGCCCTCAACAGATGAAAGGCCAAAAGGAGAAGATGGCAAATTCATGTTCTTTATTACTGAAGTATTCCCTGATGAGAGAGCATCAATTCAACGCTTAAGAAAAAAATGAAAATAAGTAACACAGCTCATTTCATGTGGTGGTTTCTATAAATTTGGAATAAAGGTAGTTAAATGTGGCAGTGCCCCTAATTTATTCCTTAAGCTCAGGCAAGGAACAGATTCTTGATGCCTCAAATTTCCCAATTATTGACTAGGATAATATGTCTCTTTTATGCATCTCATATGATCATTCTGAAAGACATTTCATGTTTTGTTTTTCAAATCATATATCCACACATTGGAATAAGGTTAGTTTTCATTTATGTATTAGCTTCTTTTTACCTTTGTAAAGTATCTAAGTTTTATTTGCTATTGGTGAACACAGTAATGAAAATAGTTTCATAACATTTAGAACAAATTTAAATACTTTAAGTGTAGTAAAGTTTGTAGTATAAATATATTTATAAATAGTTTATATTAACTAGTCTAGTTACTTGCACTTGAGAAACAGTTGCAAAATAATTAATATCCTTACATTATGTGAAGAAATTAGAAAGTCTTTTTAAAAATATATATATTTTATTGTTTTTTTTTACAGAGAGATAGAAACATCCATGAGAGAGAGTCATCGATCAGCTGCCTTTTGCACGCCCCCTACTGGGGATGTGCCTGCAACCAGGGTACATGCCCTTAACTGGAATCGAACCGGGGACCCTTCAGTCCACAGGCCCACGCTCTATTCACTGAGCCAAACTGGTTTTGGCAAAATTAGAAATGTCATTAAAATTTTTTATTGTTGATAGTATTACAGATATCTCCCATTCTCTCCTTCCTTTTATCCTCCCCACTCCCAGCTTTTACCCACCCCTCAGGTCTTCACTACCCTATTGCCTGTGTCCATGGGCTATGCATATAATACATAAGTTCTTTGGTTTATCTCTTCTCATCCTCCCAATCCCACATCGAGGTATGTCAGTCTGTTCCATGCCTCCAAGCTTTGGGTCTTATTTTGTTGGTCAATTCATTTTGTTCATTAGATTCCACAAATAAGTGAGATCATATATATATATATATATATATATATATATATATATATATATATATATATATATATATATATATCTTTAAACTACTTGGCTTTGATTTTTTTAGCCCAAGTGCCCATCAGTAGAGGAGTGGATAAAAAAGCCGTGGTGCATTTATACAATAGAATTAACCAAGGAGGTAAAAGACTTGTATTTGGAAAACTATAGGACATTGAAAACAGAAGTATAGGAATGTAGCCATGGTACATTTATACGATAGAATACTACACAATTGTAAAAATACTACACAATTTATAATAGCATGGATGGACCTGGAGGTTATTATGCTAAGTGAAATAGGCCATTCAGAAAAAGAAAAATACCATATGATCTCACTAAAATGTGGAATCTAATGAATATAATAAACTGATGAACAAAATAGAATCAGAGACATGATACATGGAACAGACTGACAAATGTTGGGGGGAGGGGAGCTGGATGAAAGAATGTGAAGGGATTAGCCAAAAAACATATATACATAGCCCATGGACATAGCAGCAGTGGTGTGATGGCCAGATGGATGGGGAGCAAGGGTTGGTTGGAGGTGGGCAAGGCAGGAAGGGTAGGGGAAATCTGCAATAATGTGAAAAATAAAAAATAAAGTGAAAAACAGATGCATTAAAATAAAATGCTATTTTTAATGTTCAGAAAGAATGTATCCACTCATTTATTTAACAAATATGTTAGCACCTATCATAAACCAAACACTGTTTGAGACATTGGAGACAGTAGGTAGTAAAACAGATGGTAACTGTGGCCTTCACTATGCTTTCAGAATAATTGTGTTTGCTACATTCTCCTCAATTATATTTTAATACTTTAAAAATAAAAATTTGATCCATCCGGCATGGCTCAGTGATTGAGTGTTGACCTATGAACCAAGAAGTCATGGTTCAATTCCAGGTTGGGGCACATGCCCAGGTTGGGAGATTAGTCCCCAGTGTGGAGTGTGCAGGGGTCAGCCAATCAATGATTCTCTCTCATCATTGATGTTTCTGTCTCTCTCTCCTACTTCTGTCCCCTCATAAATCAATAAGTATATATTTTAAGAAATAAAAATAAAAGTTTGGACAGCTGTGGCAGAACAATATGTGTTTTCTAGTCCAAATGTGTTTTCTAGTCCATGTGCATGAGTCATTAATAAGTTATAGTTGCTTATGGAATCTGATGCTTTTGTTGTTTTTTATTTTTTTATAAATATATTTTATTGATTTTTTATAGAGAGGAAGTGAGAGGGATAGAGAATTAGAAACATCAATAAGAGAGAAACATCGATCAGCTGTCTCCTGCACACCCCCTACTGGGAATGTGTCCGCAACCAGTGTACATGCCCTTGACTGGATTCGAATCCGGGACCTTCCAGTCCAGAGACCGATGCTCTATCAACTGAGCCAAACCAGTTTTGGCAGAATCTGATGCTTTTGGTTCTATCTCTGTATATATGGTTATAGCCTAATTAATTTTAATTAAGTAAAAAATTAAATTTGACTTAATTTTTTTCTTTTAAACCATTTGGTTTGCTTTGCTAATCAACCATGTTTTATAAAAAAAATGTTTTAGTATCTAAAATGAAGAGTTTTTTTGTTCTAGATCTGTGAAATATGCCATTGGTTTTGTAATAGGGCTTGCATTGAATCTGTAGATTGCTTTGGGTATATGGACATTTTAATGATGTTAATTCTACCAAATTCATGAAGATGGTATATTCTTCTACTTGTTTATACCTTCCTATACCTCAATTTTCAATGTCCTATAGTTTTCCAAGTGCAAGTCTTTTACCTCCTTGGTTAATTTTATTCCTAAGTATCTTAATTTTCTTTTGTTGCAATGATAAATGGGATTGTTTAGTCTCTCTTTTTGAGAATTCATTATTAGTGTATAATAATCCTATTGATTTTTTATCCTGCTACATTACCTAATTAATTTATTAAATGTAGTATTTTTTTATAGAGTCTTTAGGGTTTTCTATGTACAATATCATTCCATCTGCAAATAATGAGAGTTTTGCTTCTTCCTTTCCAATTTGGATGCCTTTTATTTCTTCTTCTTGTCTGATCAGTATAACTAGCACTTCCAGTGCTATCTATAATAATAAAAGCATAATATGCTAATTAGACTGGACATTCTTCTGACAACTTTCTTGACGAAGCCGGGGCTGTGAGGGAAGCCCGGGTCCCGGGTGCCAGAGGGATGCCAGTGCTGGTAGCTGGGGGAAGGAAGGCCTACTCTTGCATGAATTTCGTGGTGAAAACAGACATCCCTGTCTTATTCTTGTTCCTAAGGGAAATGATTTTAGTTTTTTCCCATTGAGTATTATGTTGGCTGTGGGTTTGTCACTTTTGCCCTTTTTTATGTTAAGATATGATTCCTCTATTCCCACTTTGCTAAAAGTATTTTGTTTGTTTGTTTGTTTGTTTTTTACCAAAAATGGGTGTTGTATTTTGTTTAATGCTTTTTTCTGTATCTACTGATATGATCATGTGATTTTTGTCTTTCAATTTATACAGAACCAAAAAAGACCCTAAATAGCTGCAATAATCTTGAGAAAGAAGAACAAAGTTGGAGGGATCACAATATCAAATATTGTTATACTACAAAGCTACTGTAATTAAAAGAGCGTGGTACTGGCACAAAAAAAGGCATATATATCAATGGGACAGAACAAAGACCCGAGAAATTGACCAAAGCCATTATGTCCAGTTAATTATTTGCATAGGAGGCAGGAACATACAATGGAGTCAAGACAGTTTCTTTAATAATGGTGTAGATAAATTGGACAGATGCATGCAAAAAAATGAAACTAGACCACCAACTTACACCATATACAAAAATAAACTCAAATGGGTAAAAGACTTAAATGTAAATCATGAAACCATAAAAATCCCAAAAGAAGCCATTGGCAGCAAAATCTCAGACATCTCTAGTAGCCATATGTTTATGCATATACCTCCTAGGGCAAAGGAAACTAAGGAGACGATAAACAAATGAGGCTATATAAAAATAAATAGCTTCTGCACAACAAAAAACCATAAACAAATGAAAAGGGAGCTCACTGTATGGGAGAACATATTTGGCAATGATACATCTGATAATAAAGTTTAATATCCAACCTATATAATGAACTCATAAACTTAACAAAAGGAAGACAAAAAATTCAATTAAAAATGGGCAAAGGATTTAAATAGACACTTCTACAAAGGGGACATCCAGATGGCCAAGAGATATCTGAAAAAATGCTTAGTCACTGATCAGAGAGATGCAAATTAAAATGACAATGAGGTATCAACTCACACCTGTCAGAATGGCTACCATCAACAAATCAACAAATGATAAGTCCTGAGGAGGATGTGGAGAAAAAGGAACCCTAATACACTGTTGGTGAAAATGCAGACTGGTGCAGCTATTATGAAAAACAGTGTGGAATTTCCTCAGAAAATTAAAAATGGAACTCCCATTTGACCCAGTGATACCACTTCTAGGAATATATCCTAAGAAACCTGAAACACAAATCAGAAAGAAAGTTTGAACCCCTATGTTCATAGCAGCACAATTTATAATAACTAAGATCTGGAAACAGCCCAAGTGCCCATCAGTAGATAAGTGGATAAAAAAGCCATGGTACATTTATACCATGGAATACTATGCAGAAGCGGAAAAGAAGAATCTCTTAACCTTTGAGATAGCATAGAGGAATATGGAGAGTATTATGCTTAGTGAAATAAGCCAGTCAGAGAAAGACAGGTATCTCATGATGTTACTCATATGTGGAATCTAATGAACAAAATAAACTGATGAACAAAATAGATCCAGAGATAGAGAAGCATAAAACAGACTGTGGAATTTCACAGGGAAGGCAGGGGCAGGTGGATGAGTGGGAAGCGATTAACCAAAGGACTTGTATGCATATATGCAGAACCCATGGACACCAACAATAGGGTGGTGAAGGCCTGGGGTGGGGACAGGGTGGGCTAGAAGAGATCAGTGGGGGACAAAGGTACATATGTAATACTTTCAACAATAAAGATTTTTAAAAAATAAGAGTTTTTATTTTACAATTTTTGTTGCCTTTGGTTCAGAGCATAAAGTCCAATGAAGTATATTGCTTTTGATTTAAGCAATGTGGATAGCAAATTGGATAAATAAACTAAAATTTCTTCCTGGGGCTTAAATTATCTTACTCTACCATGAATTAAAAATAAGAATGTAACAAATACCATACTAGGTTAAATAAATTGTCCATAGAGCACAGTATTTTATGCAAAAGCATGTTATTCATTTCCCATGACATTGATCTACCTTGAACACTCATTAGTGATACATTACATATCAATTTTTCTACATATCAATTTCCTTCAAAGACCTTCTTTGATCCCATTTCTATTTTCAGTCAGTAATACCTCTTCATTAATGAGTTTTTACCTCTTGTGTATACTTCACTTCCATATTTCAGTTGCTGTGTAAACTTTTCATAATACCTCAAAGAATACACTAAAATTTTGAATATGTGTTTAGCTTATCAATTTATTTAAAAACTATTTATTTATTTATTTCAGAGATGAAGGGAGAGAGAAACATCAATGATGAGAATCATTGATTGGCGGCTGCCTCCTGCATGCCCTACACAGGGTATCAAGCCCGCAACCCAGGCGTATGCCCTGAATGGGAATATAATTGTGGGCTCTTGGTTCATAGGTTGATGCTCAACCACTGAGCCATACCTGCTGGACTATCAATTTCTTCCTTTTATAAAAAAATTATGTTTTATTGATTTTTTACAAAGAGGAAGAGAGAGGGATAGAGAGTTAGAAACATTGATCAGCTGCCTCCTGCACCTCCCCCCCCCACCCCCCCACTGGGGATGTGCCCGCAAGCAAGGTATATGCCCTTTACTGGAATTGAACCTGGGACCTTTCAGCCCGCAGGCCAAAGCTCTATCCACTGAGCCAAACCGGTTTTGGCTATTTCTTCCTTTTTAAAAACCTTATTCTCAATCATATCTTACCTTTCTCATTAGAAGACCATTTTGTGTGGAAAATTCTACATCCTTTTGCTCATTTATAATCTAAACTAGTTTCTGTATGATGTCCTTTATGATGAAGAGCAATGAGAATTGTGCAAACATTTCTAAGGAGAGTGATCAAAATTTTATTTACAAGTAATATTTGTTGTATCACCATATAAGGATGATGGACATTTTGTTGCCTTCACTGTTACAGCAGTACATTTCTTTTATGTTTTTTTTGTTAATCTTCACCTGAGGATATTTTTCCATTGATTTTTTTTTTTTAGAAAGAGTGGAAAGAAGGGGGAGAAACAAAGGGAGAGAAACACTGATGTGAGAGAGACACATCAACCGGTTGCCTCCTGCAGGCACCTGATCAGGGCCAGGGATCAAGCCTGCCACCCAGGTATGTGCCCTTGACTGTGATACCTTTGAGCTTATGTACTTTTAATATTCTTTGAACTCTTATAGAATAGTACATTGACCTATATTTGTTAATATGTGTGTAATTCATCCTTTTAGCAATTCCCTTCAATCCCAGTAATAGACATTTTCCTTAGATGTCTGCATATGTATTGCATTCTGCCTGTTTTGGTAGAGTCTTGGTTTCCAGAAAGATAAAGCATATTTAAATGATTTCCTCTTCTTTCTCAATGCCTTCTTCTTGCCTTACTTTTATCTTTGTTAACTTTTGAAGTTTTGTCTGAAATAGTTATCAGTAAATGTAATTGATAATTTCAAATTGATGCATTTGAAATTATTTTTTTCATAATACCTGTAATATATAATTTATGCATATATCTTCTGTCATGACACCCAAGTTCATCCTCTTTAAACTGTTTCAGCCAGCTTGAATGTTTAGTTTTTACTTGGACTGTCTTGAGAACAAATAAATCTGAACATTTAATTATTCCTTCAGTAGAGAATCTTTTCTAAATTGTGCCAATGTGATATACTGTATTAAAAATATTCTGTTTTAAGGAGTATTCATTAAATCTAAATGTAAATCTAAATGGAGACATTACATTCTTTAATCCCGAAAATCATATTTAATGGTGTATGTGTACACAGAAGTCTGTACATTAACTATGTCCATGAAATATGCCAAAACATGTTTAGGGCTTATCTTACTAGAATAGTATTATCAAAAATGGAAGTTAAATGGCTAACAAAGGAATGAGATGGGGCACTGTGAACACTTGTAAGTTGCTCCTAGAGCATACCTCTTCCTTAGGGTACTGGCAGAGAACCATTTTACCCTGTGTGTGAAGACAGAAGCTTACCTTCTGTTTTCCTCAAATACACCTATGGTTACTTCCAGAACTGAGATGTTTTAGAACTAACGTGTGTGTACCTGGTTCGATGCATTATTAATAGTATTATCAAAATGGAAGTCAAATGGCATTCCTTCTATTTTCCTCAAGTACACCTACGGTTACTTCCAAAACTGAGATGTTTTAGGACTAAAGGGTGTGTACCTGGTTCAATGCATTATTAATGGAAAAAGAAAAAAAATCCTATCCTTTTTGCATTGTCTAAGAAAAAAGAAAATCTAGAAAATCTGACATATGGGGGCTGGGTGGTGGGGGAGGAGAAAGGCCAGAACCAGAAGGAGCATTAGCTTCTGTTCTTGACTAGAGACATTGTTTCCTTTGCTAATTTTCACGGAACTTACTAAAGGGTATTGGAAGCTATCTCATGTGGTTGATCCCTCCAGGCCCCCATGGCATCATTCCACAGAACAACGGTGACATGGACAAGGTGACTATAAAGGGACACACATAAGCTGATCTCTCTTCTCTACAGATGACAAAAATAGAAAGCTTTGAGCAAGAGTGGAAAGGCACACTGTCACTTGTCCCCCCCTTGCCTCCCTCCCCGAAGAAGCTGGGCCACATTCTGCTCAGCCAACATACTCCCAGAGGAATGTGATTTAACTTCCACTTTTCACACAGTAAGAAAACACTGTAGACCTGTCGGGAGGGTGATGGCAGCCTGGGAGGATTTGGGATAAGTGTTTTTCACTCCAGTGTTTTCATGTGACCTGACTCTCATTCTCAATTTAGTTACATCTTGACCTGGAAAATGTAGCCACGGGTTGCCTGTCTTCCTTCGGCTTACCTTGGTCACGGTGTGCAACCCCCTTCTCCCCTTACTCCCACCCCATGCAGCCTCTACCCCTGCCCCTTGAAACCCTCTCATAGAGCCTTTCTCTAGATGTCTCCAAGGTTATTTACTCTGCTTCCTTCAGAAGGGTCTTTGCTTACAGGGAGAGAAAAAAAATGCATTTGGGTCCTTGAAATACATAGAAGGAATATTCACCTAAATCAGTCTTAGTGGTTCCCCAGATCTGACTTTTCATATATCTAGCAGCTGTTTAAGAACCCTATTGTAGTAAAGGAATTAATATTTCCCCCTTCTTCCTAGCACCCCATTCCCTACCACTCCATTAAACGACTGATTTTTATGTGTGAGATTCTAGACAAGCCTTGGGTGACCTGTTTTTTAAAAAAATATTTTTCCTTCCCCCTCCCTCTTTTTTTCCTTGCGGTAAAACAGTGCTGAAGAAAGAGGGCACTAGTGTACAGCCCAGATCTCATCCTTGCGCCGCCGTCTGGATGAGAGCTGAGGCGTCTGCTAACCGCGCGTGGCGGCGGTCCTCTGACCCGGGGACCATCGCGCTGTCTACCCGGACTCAGGTACGCCTGAAGCCCAACATTCTCCAAGCCGGACTCAGGTGAGCAGAAACCTTTCAGCGGCGAGACACCCAACCCCCCAGAGGCAGACAGTCCCAATCTATGGGATTTTCCTCCTGGTCCCAGGGGCACCCTCGCTCCTTTATTTATTTTCGTCCCACATCCCGGGGAAGTACTGGAACCCGTGAATGCCTGGGTTGTCTTCCTCCTCTTGCCTGCCTCACCCCAGATGCTCCTTTCAGCTCCTTTCTTCTCCGACTCTCACCTTGGAAAAGAAAGCCGAGCAGGGACAGAGAGAGGGAGCCAACTTCAGCCCCAGGAGCGGCTGGAATTTGGCGCCTCTGTTCGCCCCCACCCCTTTGCCGCCCCTTCTCCCCCCACCCCAAGCGGCCAGGTTTGATTTGCTTGCAAAAAGCACTGACGGCAGAAGGAAGAGAAAGAGGACTGAGGGGTGGTGAGGAGGGGAGGGGAGGGGAGGGGAGGTGTGTGTGTGTGTGTGTGTGTGTGTGTGTGTGTGTGTGTGAAGAATGCAGTGGGGTGGTGGTTGGAAGAGCGAAGTGGGAGCCGGGGGGGGGGGGGGTGGTGGGCTGTCAAAGAATTGCAACTCGCTGATGATTCCAGGCTCTGCCAGGGGCATGGTTCTCCGGGTACCAGGACCGAGCGCTGTCCAGGGTTCTGAAGGCGGCAGGGCTGGGCTGTAACCGAGAGACCGCAACCTTGGCGCTATCTGTTCCCTTTCTAGCAAACTAAGCACAGCCAAAGGTCCCCATTTAGGCGAGTGCAGGGGCCCTTCCACCCCTCCCTCCCTCCCCCTCCCTCCCCCATCGCAGGAAACAAGTTACCTTATGTGCACCCTTCCTCCCCGAACATCTACTGTAAGCCTGACTTCTTGGGCGGGGGGGGGGGGGGGGGGGGGGAGGGGACATACCAAACTCGGATGTGCAGCTTTCACCAGGCATTGCCTTAGTAACTAACAGGAATTTCCTCAAGCTGGCACATGGAGATTTACTACGCGCGAGTGTCTCCTCAACCCCTCCAGCTAAAGTGAAAGGTGCCTTCCTTGTTAGCGCTTCCACCTTCTTAATGAAAGAGTTCCCAAATGTCTTCTGTGGGGAAAAAAGTTGATCTTTTCAAATCCTGAAAGTTGGCTGCAGGTGAAAGGTCTAGCGTCTCCTCCTCCCATTTCTCTCCCCTCCCTCCTCAGACCAGTAAGCCCACTGGGTGTTTGCGGACCGGGAGGGACTTGTGGCTGGAGGAGGGGTCGGCGGGGCTCTCTGGTCTCTCCGGATGATGCATGATGCATCTGGTCTCTCCAGGACCGGACGCATCACCTTCCGCTTGGACCAGAGCTGCCTCCTTAGCGGGTCCCTCCAGCCCATATCGTGAAGTGCTGGGTTGAATTGGACTGGGCAACTATTCGCATCCCTGACCCCCTGAGTTTGACACGTGTGATGCCTGAGCTTTGATTTTTTCTTTCTTTCTCTCTTTCTTGTAGACAGACAGCTCTCGGCTCACCTCTGGCTGCCACCACGACGACGCCCACTGTCCCCTTGATCCGTTTACCTTGGTGCACCGGTGACGAAAGGGCACTGGAATCCGCCTAGAAACGCCTCTCCTCCTGGGAGCGGAGGTGGTCCTGGAGGACAAGGAGCGGGCGGCGGCGGGGAGGGAGGCTGCGGTGCAGGCGCCGGGAGGGCGGTGTGGGCGAGCAGGACCAGCCGGGGGAGGCGGGCGCGGGGCGTCCCCGCGGTGCGCGCCCAGCGCCGGCTGCGGGACCAGCGTGGGGACGTGGCTGGCCGGCCGGCTGTGGACCGCGTCCTCCTCGGCACCATGGTCCGGCTCCTGCTGGTTCTCTTCCCCGCGATCTTTTGGGAGATGTCCCTCCTGCCCAGGAGCCCCGGCAGGGAAGTGTTGCTGGCGGGAGCCTCCTCTCAGCGCTCGGTGGCCCGAATGGACGGAGATGTCATCATCGGGGCCCTTTTCTCCGTCCACCACCAGCCTCCGGCCGAGAAGGTGCCCGAGAGGAAGTGCGGGGAGATCCGGGAGCAGTACGGCATCCAGAGGGTGGAGGCTATGTTCCACACCTTGGACAAGATCAACGCAGACCCCGTGCTCCTGCCCAACATCACGCTGGGCAGCGAGATCCGGGACTCGTGCTGGCACTCCTCCGTGGCTCTGGAGCAGAGCATCGAGTTCATCAGGGACTCGCTGATTTCCATTCGAGACGAGAAGGATGGGCTCAACCGGTGCCTGCCGGATGGGCAGCCCCTCCCCCCGGGCAGGACTAAGAAGCCCATTGCGGGCGTAATCGGCCCGGGTTCCAGCTCTGTGGCCATCCAAGTGCAGAACCTGCTCCAGCTCTTCGACATCCCCCAGATCGCCTATTCCGCCACGAGTATCGACCTGAGTGACAAAACTTTGTACAAATACTTCCTGAGGGTTGTCCCTTCCGACACTTTGCAGGCAAGGGCGATGCTTGATATAGTCAAGCGCTACAATTGGACCTATGTCTCCGCAGTCCACACGGAAGGTAGGCATTGCATTTGGGGGAAAGAAAGGTGCCCAGAAAGCCAGGGCGTTGCATGGTGTGTGCTTGGGCCCATAGTTTCTTTCCTGTTTGCTCCCCACCACCACCCCTCAGCTCTGTGGAGAACAGACTCTGTCCTTCTCAGCACAGGCCCACGCAGGCATCGTCTTTAAAGCCTATTCTGGTATAAATGTAGTGCAGGAGAACCGTGTCCCATGTGTTTCTAGGGATAGAAGGGGCATAAAAGACGCCCAACTCTCCATGGACAGTGTCCAACAGATTTTGGACTGACATGCTCGTTAGCCCTCATTTTCTAAGTTTGTGTTTGGTAGACTTATTTGCCCAAGGTATCATCCCACTCTTAAGTGACTGGCTCTGGTTTCCCAGAATAATCCACCCAATATGAGAAATTAGGCAAAAAATTCACTTAAATTGGTACTGAAATCTTCACCTTGTCTTGAACAGCTGAAGGTGCTGCTTTGTCCTAATGTGCCCCTTCATACCCACACAAGACTTCCCTTGAGAATGCTGGAATTATGCGGTCATCTCCCCCGGTATATCAGATACTTATATTTTAAATTCCGTGGTGCCCTAGATACAAGGGAAAAGTGAATAATTTAAATCACTTCTTTATTTTCTTCCCACAACATATGTTAAAATTGTCTATATGTTTTATGAGAAATAGTGACTGATGATCTCTTGAATTAGAGTGTTGGTTTTTAGTCTTTTTCTTTTAAACAATGGCTGCTCATTAGAATTTAAAGTTAGACCAATTATAAATTACAACTAAAAGGATAGTAGATTATCAGGTTTAAAATTACTTTTTAAAAATAAAGGATTGCCTGAGGCTAAAACTCTGGTATTTATACAATCCTACAAATATAAATTCTCAAAGAACTTTATATAAAGATTTTCTTTACTCTCTTCATCTTAGCCTATATACATTTTTGGGAAAAAAATGAGACTTTTGAGACATTTGCTTTTAACTCCCTTGCTAGGTTTATGAAGAAAATGAGACCCTGGTTACACATTAATGTCTAGGATAATTCACATGTATATGCTGGCACATGAAAAGAATCTTGAGAGTATTGCTGCATTTATATTCCGATATATAAAATTATTAAGAAAAAGGTCATTGGCATGACTTCATATTCTTTTAACAGTCACACAATATACAGTTACCAGTGTGAAGTTTGGCGATAGAAATTAAAAATCATTCTTACTGAAGTGGTCATATGGTTTTTGTTAATGGAAACAAATGCTTTACTTTATTAAGGGAGCAGAGTTCTTAAGACAAACATTAAAAATAATGTAGGATTAATTATACATTATAATTTTAGACTTTGCTTTTGAAAAAACAACTTTCTGCTGCAATATTATGACTTTTAACAACTGACTCATGTTTCTGAATCTTAATTTTTAATAGTGAAGTGGATACCTCTTTATTAACAAAAATCTTATTACTTTTGTTGAGATGCAAATTTAAGTTAAAATGTCAGCCCCTTACGTTTTAATGCTCAATGTTCATTTCTTACATTTTAATGTTTAATATAGTTTCCTCTAGTGCTCAGATGAAACATCTTGAAAGCGCAGGTTAAAAATTGTTAATTATCATCATTAGAGAGATCTCTAAGGGGATGACAAAATCTAAAGTGAATGTGGTTTAATTAAATATTTAATAATTTTCCCTCATTGAATTAGGTAATTGATTATAGATATTAGAAGTGTAAATTCCTCCTTCAAGAAAAAGTAATACATCCTCATCTTGATACAGTAGTTTTGTTTTCCATATTTCATTATAACTTTATTTTTTGGGGGTGGTGAGATGTTGAGAAAAGACCCCCCCCACTTTTCTTCAATCTGTTTTCCAGTTGCATCACTTTACTAAAAATAATTGCTAATAGTGGGTTGCTTTCTGACATCTAGAATTATGTTTTTGAAAAATTAATTGGACTTGTGTTTGCCAATTCTATTGAGGAAGGACTCATATTAACATGTTACCCTTGTGTTAGTTGGACTTTGTTTCTTTTCTGCCTTCTGACTGGTGTTGTGTGGGAGAGATAATGTCTTTATACACTGCTACAGTTGATTCCAGACTAGATTGTGTTCACAGAACACAGAGTTCACTTTGGTGTCTATTGTATTACCAAGAGATCATGCCATTTGCCTTGCCTTTTATTTATGATATCTTATTTTCTCAAAGATAATTTATTTCTTCTCTTATTAGACTTAGTATCTGTGGAAACAAAATTGCTTTTATTTTCTTCTATCCGCAAATAAGAGCTATCACAGCCTCCTTTATATAGGTTCCAACTGTAAATTTGCTTTTCTTGAGGTTCTGCCCTTCTGCTTCTACTGGCCTGTAGGCAGTTTTTTGCATCATTTAGTAATTTTCCTGCCTTCAGACTGATGGGGTCACCCACGGGTGATAGTTCCCTGTCATAAAACAGCTAAGACCACTTATCAGTGTTGCTTCTGCCATCTGCACACTATTTAGGAAGGTGGTCAGTTTGTCTGGGTATTAGCAATTTGAATCTTAGAAATTCTGGAACATCCGGTGACCTTCACCTCTCCTTTCCAAATTAGCTATTCTCTAGTCAATTTACCATCACATTTTCTCCTATTAGAAGTTAGCCTACAACAGTTAATATCAAAATAACTAAGTGACTAGACTAGTGTACTTCATTTCTATGGTTAATTTTGATAGACTTTAAAATCATAGGTGGAACACCCTATTCTTTGAATGTTCCAATTTTTTAAAAATATTCCTGTATTAGTTCATTTTATGTCAACATAGAGCTTAGAGATATTTTCTGGTTTTGCTTTTTAACCAGCTAGAATTCAGTTGTTATATTCTTGCATACTTTAAAAATCTTCTATAAAGTCATGGTGGCACACTTGTTTGTCTTCTGGTCATGACAACTGTCAGTTTACCTGACATAAAACTTACTTGCAATAAGGTCTCCAGAAATTTTGCGGAACTGGTTCCCGAGGGAAATAATGAAATATGATCTGCCAAATGGTGGGGGCTCTGAAGGAATAGAATTTTATCCACAAATAAAAATTGAATGCACTTTGGATGAAGTGAATTCTTACTGAAATGTATAAGGAGATACATTAGATAAGGACTGGAAAAGTAATTTTAAAAAGGTAATTATTGTAGAATTCTGGGTACTGAGTTATTAAAGTGATTGAGAAGGATAAAAGGTGTTCCAAAGGAATACTTCATGTGAGAATTAGTTGTGCAAAGAGTTAGGGACAAAAAGGGGTCGAAGCTACCTTCAGATTTAAAATTTTGGAGGACCAAGAGGATTTTGGTGCAATTAATAGATTTGTGATAAGTAGGTTTCCAAACCATAATCTGTTAGGTTTAAACAACATGGACTTAAATTTGATATGTTAAATATGATGTGAACATTAACTAAGAGCACATATAATAAAAACCAGTGATATTTGTGAGATTTTCTATTTGTGATTAAAAAAAAAAAAGTGTTCACATCCAAGTAAGCCTTATTTACCCACAACCTTGATTCTTCAGCTGACTTACCAAGGAACTTGTGAGTTTAAAGACTCTGACTTTTTACATTTTAAACATTTTATAAGGTGGTTTTTGAAAACTGTATTACATTGTTTCTAACTTCTTTTAAAGAAATTGCTTAATTTAATAGCTAATTTTCTTGAATATACCAAATAATCAGTATAAATATCAATTGTTACATGTGCTGGCATACAGTGGTAATCTTGAAGCCAGTTGAAACCAATGGCCCCATATTGACATACTTTTGAGATTTTTATATTTATTTTTGTCTTACATTGGCTGGGCTGATTGAATTCATTTTCTAAATGATCAGTATTTAGTGAAGAGCTACTGTGTACAAAGGATTAAGGTGAAATGCAAAGATGAGAAAGAATACACCTTTATTATTTTGAGAAAGCATAAACTTTTCTTAATTTTTCTGCTCAACTATCAATCACTCCGTGACTTCATTTACCTTGGAACAAATATTATAAAGAGCTGGCCTGGCCCAGCCAGGGTGGCTCAGTAGTTGAGTGTCAACCTATGAATCAAGAAGTCACAATTCAATTCCAGGTCAGAGCACAAATCTGGGTTTCGGGCTCTATCCCCAGTGTGGGGCGTGCAGGAGGCAGCTGATCAATGATTCTCTTTCATTGTTGATATTTCTATCATTGATGTTTCTATCTCTGTCTCCTTCTCCCTACCTCTCTGAAATAAATAGCTGGCCTGCGTAGGGTAGATGGTGGTGGCAGCTTCTACTTTATGTTCCTATTATGTGGCTTGCCAGTTGCCATTCTTCAGTTGCTATTCCTCTTTAGGCACTAAAATTTTTCTCTTAGTGATTTCTGGAGCTAATATACAATGAGTGTTTTATGGCTTTTTAATAACTTTCTAGATGGTGGCTGTGTTGGTGTCATCTCAAAGAGATTTTTCAGAAGCCATATTTCCAGCATGCCCTTTAGTAAGACCTCAGAGGGCTGGGAAACCATAAGCAAGGACAGGATAGTTTAGCAAGTACCTTAGAACCATTGAAGAAACAACTCATAGTGCATACTGTTCTGATATTAGATTGGAAGCAATATCTCAGTAGGAGATGTTGTCAGTTTTCAGGGAAGCTATGGTTGAAAACCAGAGTCAAGGTAAAACATGAAACCTTGTCTTATAACATGCTGTCTTATCCATCAAAGAGCTACCATTAGATTTTGAATTTATGTGGAAGTATTTATATAGAAATATTTATGTGTGCAGGTTTCACTTATTTTTTACACGAAATGTTCTTGATGGATGTCCACAGCATTTTAAATCTTAATTTACATTAAAATTATCATTCTAATTTTCTTCAGTCTCCTAGGAACTTTTGTTTTCATAAACTTAAGGCATTGTGGTACCAAATATAGCAAAGAGAAATTAGTGGCTCAAACAGAAACTTGGTGATCAGAGATCCTCATTTATCAATTTTAAGATTATCTATTTTAGTCATTTTATGGCCAACAAATTGTAGATTCAGCACAATTATCTAAAGCAGGGGTGGGGAATATCCAGCCTGAGGGCCGTATAAGGCCCATGAAATAATTTGGTCTGGCCCTGGTGAGGCATTAGAGATTAATTAATTAAATGTTTGACCAAATTCAGCAGGCTAATTTTTTAGCTGATAATTTTGTATGGCCTCAGAATGATGTTATAAATATTGAAATTGCCCTTGGCAGAAAAAGGGTTCCGATCTCTGATCTAAAGGATTCAGATAATGGCCTTAACTGTCAATTGAATCACAAGATTTAGGGGAGCAGTTCTTTATCACCAAGTAATTTATTTTGCTTTCTAACAAACACATGACCATTTATTCATTGATAAACACATGTGTCTCTTGTGTTTCAGACACTGATCTTGGTACTGGGAACACATAAATGAAAAGAATAACAACTACTATTATTAGTAGTACTTTTATTTTTATTATCCTCAAGAGTCTCATAATCTGTTGGAAGAGACATGGAACTATCTAGGTAGTTATAGACTCCTGGGTTACAAAAAAGCACATCTAGACACTTTTTAAAAAAGAAATTCGCACACACACACACACACACACACACACACAAAAAAAAAAAAAAACAACCTATGGGAAATATTGTATGATCATCTGAATTTTATTTGTAAAATGTGAATGGTAATTGTTGTCATATGATTATCTAACAGCAGTATTTCAGAGAACAAGGAAATGGTATGTATTACTACCTGTTATCTCTTGTTATTAAACTGTCACCTAATAGATATATTCTTAAGGTATTAGCCCTTCTTAACTGATGAATATTGAGTAAATGCATGAGATTTGTTAATCAGGTATAGGGTTTTTTTTTTACCCTAAAACCTAGTAACATAAGATAAAAATGAAATCATGGTTAAAATAAAAGTGCAGCAATTGCCATAGTTTTTAGAAAGCTTTCTCATGTTACAAGTGAGAAAACAAAGGTCCAGAGAAATGTAAGTGACTTGCCCAAGACCATAAAATGAGTTAGTATGTTAGTATCAAAGGCAGGACTAATACAGCTTCCTGTTAGATACTTTGTTAAATCAAAGTTTATTTATTTGTTTTTAAATCACAAGACCCACCCTCAGGCACTCCTGTCTCCTGTGAGGGTTTATCATCCATCCCAGTCACATTCTTCCCAACTTTGCTACTGTCCTTCGGCAGCTTCCAGGAGACTCTCCTGTCATTGCAAATGCATTCTTATTGCTGATAATCTAACTTTCCGTGTCAACTCTTGCCATACATTTGGATGATTCTAACATTCATGTGTGTGACCTGATACCTATCCTCATAGTTTGTTCAACTCAACTCTGTGTCCTTTGCCTCCTCTTCAGCAACCTACCCAGTCTGACCAGAGTCTGGCATCTTGACTGTCAAAACCTGTTCCATCTTTGAACTCATAGACACCAGAAAGCCCCTGAACAATAGCCTCCTCTTCCATTCCACTTCTCTTGCTCCCAACTTACCTGCCCTCCACATTTCCCTGGAAAGTATGGGATCAAGCCATTTTCTTACTTGACTTATTTTCTCCTGTGGATCTGAGTGACTCTGCCCCCATATTTGTGTTTTTTTCCATGTTGTAATAAATCTCCCTTTTGAAAGAAAATGAACTTCAAACTTAAAATGACTACTCTACATCAAGCTCTAGTTGAGGAGATTTTAAGTTTGCCATTTTTTCTCAGCCCCTTCAGAGCAGAAAAGTAAGGAACATAAGGGAGCACTATTTTTTTTTAAATGAAAGTGGAAAGAATTTCATGCCTGTGAGGGCTGTGGTCAAGAGTGGCAGATCGCATTTGCTCAGACAGTTCTGTGGCATCTTTTCTACAACCAGGGGTGCTGGGTAGTCTATAAGGATAAAACGTTAGGAAAGAATGTCTAAAGTTGAATTTCAGGGGTCATGGATAAGATTGACCCAGAGGGTTAGTGGAATTAGTCATGCTAAACTTAATCCCCTAAATTTATTCTAAAGATGAGATGAAATGGTACTGGGTATAAAACTAGGTAAAGGTAAGATACTATTATCATTGTCAAGTTTCTGTAATCTTAATTAAGAAGATGTCCTTAGTCTAGATGAGTCTGTGTGCAATAAATAGAGAAATTTTCTGGGTAAAGTGTGCAAATTCTCTGGGTAAAGAGAAGATTTATATCTTGCATATTTGCTCATTTGAAAAGCACATTTGGATTCATATCCTCTCTTTTCATAACAATTGCATACACAGCATGTGACACTAAGTAAAAGCCCTTTGGTTGGGCAGTTCCCTCTAGAGTTATTGCTGGATACTCTGAGGCGTCTCCTCTATTCTTTATGGTGTTCTGACACATTTTTAATTTATATGTTATAGAGAGTACAACAAAAAAAATCAATAAACAAATTGCTGACAGTATATTCAAAATGAAAAACTGTTTACAATAGAATTTAAAGGGTAATATAGGATAAAACAGTGAACACAACTAACCATAAACAAATGATATCCTCTTTTCCTTAATAAATATGCTATTATAGCTTCACCCTTTGGTCAACAGGGTATTACCTTGTGGATAGAAGGCATGTTCCGATTTCTATCTTAATTGAACAAAGGTTTAGTGAGCACCTTCTCTGAGTCAGACCAGAGATCAGATAAACTATAAACCCTCTATCAAGGAGTTCACTGTATAATGATAATGTTTGATAAGTATAACCATAGGAATAGGTATGACTTAGAGAGCTAACAAAGAGATATGTGACCAGATCTCTCTGGCACAAGAAGTGATGAAAATTCATAGAAGCCTCTGAAAGGTGATATTTGAGGTTCACTCCATTAGAAGAATAAGAGGAGGACACAGAGGAATGCATGTGAGTAAAAGTGCTGACACTAAAAACAAAAAAAATTCTTAAGGAACTCTAAACACATCACTAATTCTGAAATGCATATTCAGAGACAAGAAGTGGGGATGGGTCAAACTGTAAAGGGAGGAGGCATAGGTCACTAAGGGCGATCTTGTCAAGCCAAGGAATTTAGGTTCTATTTTATAAGCATTGTGATCCAGTGAAAAGTTTTAAACAGTGAAGAAATGTGATAGGTTTACATTTTGGAAATGGGACTTGGAAAACTTTGGAGAGGGCAGGTTAAGAAAAGGAATCAGATTGGAAGCCAAGGCACAAGTTGGCAGCCCATTGATGGTTGTTGGACACAGTGGAGAGAAGGCCAATTTAATATTCAATTTACTCAAGAGAAGATGAGAGCTTTATTAAAGGAAGAGTCAATAGGGATATAAAGGAGAGAATGGATTTGACAGTCATTTTGTAGGGAGATTAGGATTTAGTGACTGATTGATTATATGAATCAAGAAGAAAGTGAAGTCGAGAATGACTCTCAGGTTTCCATTTTACAGGACAAAATAGGGAAGACAAGAGGAAGCACGTACTTGGGAAACATGAATTCTAGAAAGGTTAATTTGAGGTACTTATAGGACAATAAAGTTGAAAGATACCATAGGTCAAAGATCTAGAAAGAAAGGTCAGTTTGAGATTTATCAGCAAATAGTTAGGGTTAAAACCTTAAGAATGGATGAGATTGCCAAGAGAGAATAGACAGCATGGAAAGAAAGGGCTATGCTTGAATAGGAGAAGGCTTTCTGTTGGGTAGTGATGAGTTTGGCAAGAGGAGAAAAGATATTTGAAAATAATGTTTCATAGCCTTTGTTTTCTCAATTATTCAGTGAGGGGGATGGAAAGGAAAAGGGAGAAAGGTCAAATTCAAATAGAGCAAATTTTCAGAGGGCCCAACTGAGATTGGAAACCATGTATTGCTACTAGTGTCAATTCATATTATTTTGATATTCTCCCCAGTGGTGTAGATCCCTAACACAAATTCAGAGTCTTAGCTTTCATGGCAGTTCATTAACTTGGCCACCTGCTGGCTCAAACACCAGGATCTTTCTTTAGTTAATTACATAGGATACCAGGTGTTCACCAGAGATCATAACCTAGAATGATCCTTTGTCCAGCTTTTTTTCACAAGGCCTGATGAGGGAATTTATATTTAAGAAGAGATCATTATCAACCAGTTAGCATAACATTAAGTTTCCATAATACTACATACCTGACATTTTTTTTATTTTTACTATTTTTGAAAAATTGCCTTTTCTAAGTTAAATTTTAATTTTGTCATAATAATAATAAAAACATCTAAATATTTTATAATTTTCAGGAGATTATTTGTAGGCTCCTCTAGAACACTTCAAACTTCAGTATGCATACCGATTACCTGGAAAGCTGGTTAGGCTCTCAGGTGGTAAGCATGCTCTGGTCCACAATAAGAGCAGAGCCTCTGCAAGCACCTTCTGATAAATTACCTTTTATAATGGTGCATTGCGCATGCTTTCTCACACATTTATGAATTATTTCCTTCAGAGTCATCTTATCTGTCTCAAAGCAATGTTCTATGATCCTGAAATAGGCAAAGAATGGCTTTTAAAATGTGCATATTTAGAAAATTATAATAAAGGTGTTTTTCATTTATTACATTCAATGACTTTTAAAAATATGCATTAACTAGCCCGAATAATTACTGAATGTGGTAACACTGTAGTTGATAAAATTTCTGATGCCATGTATGCCTTCTTCTAGAATACTCTGCCCCAGTAGAATTTCTCCCCTAAAGAGTGGGATCTTTGTTTATTTTTGTTCAGTGATATATCCTTAGCAGTTAGAAGAGTGCCTTGTACTAGTAGACATTCAATAATTATTTGTTTAATTGATGTATGTAAGGAAGGCTTGGCTTCAATTTCTTTTTTTCTGCCTTAGTAAGGGGTTTGATGATTTAAGAGCTTGTAAGCTTCATATAGATTTTTATTGCCTAGCACTATAAATGTAAATGAAGCAAGATAGTAGACTAATTATTCAATACCCAAGAGCCAACAACCTTTGAAGTCTTTTTAAAAAAACCTAAATTCTTCATAAATAATTTTTCTTTTTCTTTTCTTCTTTCTTATAGTAGTAGAATAAAGCAAAGAAAATATCTAATTAATTTTATGTTTCATGGGTAAACTCACTCCTCTTAATATCCCTCTTAGTCTTTTATCTTTCTAAAAACCGATGAAAAACCACTACATTTACAGTCATTTAAAACTCTCAGGCTGTTATATTTCTTCATTTTCTCCCTTTTTATAAATATTGGTGTCTGGTACTCTCTATCCTCCCTTAGATTTTAGTGCCCAGGTGAAGTGGGAAGTGTACCAAGTGAGAGAACCCGAGTTCCATCTCACTTCCTCCATCAGATACTCCTGTGACTCCAGACAAGTCACTGAACCACTGCAAGTCCATCTTCTCATCTGCAAAAGGTCTGCCATGTCCTCCTCCCAGACCTCCATAATGAACCGATGTGGAACAGCTAGTGGCATTGTTATATTCTACTATAATTTATATTAGTTTCTCATTTTGATTATTAATAACTGCCTCCTAGACTCTGCTTTTTCCCAGAAAGTTATAAGCAACCATTTCTACTTAGCTTTTACTTAAAATGATAGGTGTGTTGAAGGAAACATTTATCTAAGTCCCTGATTTGAAAACAAAAATTAGAGGAAAGGTGACTTGCCTAAGATTGCACATGGATAATTGCTACAAGAAGAAGATGCTCATTGCAGCCCAGCTTTTCCATTCTGTCTCCCGGGAAGCATCTTTGGACATTTACCACTATGTCTTTACATGCTTTGTCTGCTCTCTGATTTTTTTGTCACCCTTAGTCTTTCTATGTCGGTTTGAAGGGCAAGCTTCAGCTTCATATCAATGAGCCAACCAGTTAATTAATTTATTAAACAAATACAGATTCTATTAATCATCCGTCAGTGTGCTGGGCACCAGATATGAAAAATGAATCCAGTTTTAAGATGTCAATTAAGATTGGTAACATACCCAAATATCCATAAGAATTTATATAGATATTAAATTTAGAATAAAAGTATGAAATATGAGAATATATAGAAGATATTATTATAGAGTAAAATAATATTATCTATGCTTCCAGACTTTATGGAAATCCTATAGTAACAGCCATTGCTTATGGTCCAGAAGGAGAGCTAGAGAAATAATTATTGCCACATCAATGTGTGGATGAGTGTGGATGAGAAGAGAGTGTGGAGGTTCAGGGAGGGGAAGATTACTTCTAGGTAGGTATCTTGGAATAAGTGGCATTAGGACCTATCTTGGATGCTAGCTAGACTTGCAAATGAAAATCTAGATGGAAAAGGAATTTCTCATGAAGGAAATGTTAAATAGGGGATCTGACTAATATGCTAACAGGTAAACTATAAGGAATTGTGAACTGTTTCATTTGTGTGGAGAAGTTACCTACAAAGGAGTTGTGGAAGAATTTGATTGAAAAGTAGGCTCAGATGTCAGAGTTCTGAGAATGTCAGAGTTTGAATTTTTTCCTACCTTATAATTTAGTCAAAATAGAATAGACCCTCGTTTTCAAATTTCTTTCTAAGACTGATAAATAGCTACCGTATTTGCCTGCGTATAAGACGACTTTTTGGCCCTGAAAAATATGCCTCCAAGTGGGGGGTAGTCTTATACGGCGAGTATATAACAAACTCTGTATTTTTAGTGGAAATTTTAGTGGGTCGTCTTATAGCCCAGTCGTCTTATACGCTGGCAAATACGTATTTTTCAGGGCCAAAAAATCGTCTTATACGCCGGCAAATACGGTAGTTATTTTTACCTTTTTCTGCCCACTCTCCCCCCTACCCTGCCTTTTTCCCTTCTTCCTTGTAGAATTTGTGCTAGAGAGTAACACTTTTATAGGAAAGACCCCCCTTTTTTTGTCTGTCAAAATGTCATTAATCTGTCCATTTCCATTTCCATGGAAATGAAAACATTTCATGATTAGAAGTATACTGGTGAATGTATTGCAATGTTTTGCAGCTAGAGTTGCAGCCTCTGTGGACATGTGGCCCGCCTCTCAGTGAAGCAAAAGGCATATTACAAGCTGGTTTCTCAGCTGTGAAATGCCACTACTTAGGTCACATGCCTCAGATAAAAAAAATTGCCAGGAGCAACGCCTTCTCCCTGGCACAGAGACGTGCCACCTGTCACCCAAAGCTGCCGTCCCCTCTGGCATGTGCCGAGCACGGATAGCTTTGATTCACTTCTGCATATGGGGAGGTTGTGTTCTCTGCCTTTTGCAGCATATTTCTCTGTAGCTTTTATTTAATGTAGAATTCATTCTGGAACTCATTGAATGGGGAATTATCACTCATAGTTATTGGGGTGAAAACTTAATCTGGAAGAATAGCTGTAACCTTGGGGATAGCACTTGAATAAAAATGTGAATTGTATAACATGTGTAGATTGAATATGACAGGCATATTTTCACCTAGCCGTGAAACCACCCTTGGTGACATGACAAGATCACACCTTTTATCAGTCCTTAATAGCATCCAAGGATTCCTGAAAATCAGCCTTAGAGAGCACACATTTTGGACCCACTATAGAACGCATCATACATTTTTTAAAAAATATATATATATTTTACTGATATTTTTACAGAGAGGAAGAGAGAGGGAGAGAGAGTTAGAAACATCGATGAGAGAGAAACGTTGATCAGCTGCCTTCTCCACACCCTCTACTAGGGATGTGCCCACAACCAAGGTACATGCCTTTTGACCGGAATCAAACCTGGTACCCTTGAATCTGCAGGCCTTCGCTCTATCCACTGAGCCAAACCCGTTAGGGCTGCATCATAAACTTTTAAGGCATACAAAACAAGAAACAATTCATATCTTCACAGGCAAGTAAAACATTCCTTATAGTTTATAACTTATTTTATATTTCTCCCATATATGTAAGGTCTGACAGGGTATTAAGCATCAAGTAAATTCTTGATTAATACATGTTGAATGAGAAGCAAATCATGGTCCCATGAAAAGGTAATTTAATAGGCATTTGAGCTTATGATGATATTGGAATCCTTTGGCTTTCTATTTCTCTAAGAAAGATAAATTCAAAAACTACCTTTATGAAAAGATATAGATCCTTTCTGCCACAATAATGCCATTTCAGCACAAGTGTTATATTTAAGAGCTCATAATAGGTTTTCTGTTGTATTTTTGAGTGACTCAAGAAAAACTATATTAAAATGCATATATTCAAAAAATTTCAAATATTTTTCTTATCTTTTCATCTGTTCTTGTTTTTGGTTGAATTGTGTTCCACCCAAAAAGTATGAATCTTAATTCCAGTACCTTCAAAAGTAAGCTTAATTGGAGATCGTGTCTTTGCAGAGTGATCAAATTAAAATGAGGTCATCAGGGTGGGACCTAATCCAATGTGACTGATGTTATTATAAAATGAGGAAAGTTGGATATACACACATGCAAACAAGGGAAACACCATGTGAAGTTAAAAGTAAAGATGGGATGAACCATCTATAAACCAAGAATGCCAAAGATTGCCAGAAAGGCTCTGGAAGCTAAGAGAGAAGCATGGAACAGACTCACCCTCATAGCCTGAAGAAGTAATCAACCTTGTTGACATCTTGATCTTGAACTTCTAGGATATAGAACTCTAGAGCAATAAATTTATGTTATTTAAGCCACCCCATTTGTACTTTGTTACAGTGGCCCTATGAAATGATACATTTCTTCTCAGGTTATTGTATTACTGAGGAAAATTAGTCTTTATGGCCCAACTGATCCTCAGTTTCATAACCTTTAACCTCTCCCATGTCTGACCCACCACTTTGTGCTCAGAAAAGGTAAAATAATGTAGACATCTGTTGTAATTATTATTGAAAAATAATAACAATAACAGCACCTTTGAATGAGCTTTTATTGTTTGCTAGGCACTGTGTTTAGTGTTTCATCTATACTGCTTCACCTCATCCTTCCAATAACCCTGTAAGGTAGGTTATGATAGTCTGGAAAGATAAAAAATTTACTTCTAAGTCACACCAGTAAGAAATGGTAGACACAGGGTCACAATAATCTGTCTCATTCCCAAGCCCAAATGGCTGGCCACTACATAGTCTGCATACAGAGGCATTACCATACTTATTGTTAGGTTTGAAAGGAAACAGGAAACAGAACAACAGGGAGTTTTAAAGAGAGTTTATTCCCTGGTAATGGGCGGGAGCCATCACCGAGGTAAAGATCAGAATTAGGGGAGAGGGGACAGGAAATCGGAACCCAACCGGGCTAATGGAGATGCCCCTCCAATGTAGGTGGCCTCCAAAGAGCACACGTGTCTGGCCTGGAGTCCCTTTTAAAGGACGGAAAGGGAGGGGGTTGGGCCCAGAGTGGAACAGGAAGGGATGGGCCCCAAGGACACCTTGGCCCGTGTTAATTGGTGGCTCACTGTCTTGGAGATGTCCCTGTGGCAGGTGCCAGTCATGTTGTTAGCTCCACCCACCAGTTTGGGAGGGGGGGAGCCCTAAGGGGTCATGTGTCAAACTCCGCCCACCAGTTTGGGAGGGGGAGATAACCTTTCACTTATGACCAGACTTATGAATGAACCTAGATATTGTCAGAATTTGAATGCTTATTTAAATGTGTATGGGAAATGCAATCAGGGCAAAGACCACATTACCATGAGTCAGTGTTTTGTTCATCAACAACCCATATTGTGGCTGGACCAGCCTTTGTGGTGATTATGGTTTCAAGAAGCCCTTCAGCAATAACCATTAAAAAACCTTTGAAATGATACAGTTTTATCACTTAGAATACCTGAAAATCACAGAACGAGAGAGAGAGAGAGAGAGATGGAGAGAGAGAGAGAGAGAGAGAGAGAGAGAGGGAGCAGGCCTAGTTCTGCTTTTATTGCTTTTATTGGAGTGGAGACCTAGTGCTTTTGTTCATTCATTATTGGTAAATTTAAAATACAAGAGCCAGAATTTGAGATGAAGGAAGAGAAAAATTCAAGTACCTTAAATGGCCAGCTATTGAAATCAACTACAATGATCTCTAAAACAAGGGAGGCTCAGTGGGGGAGGCAGCCTATTTCTTTGTGTAGTCCGGGGCTGCCCTGTGTTTATTGGAGATAGCCATCTTTGAAGTGGATGTCTTTTTGAAATAGATGCCTTGGGCAATCAAAGCTTAAGCCAGATTTTTGTATTACAAAGAAGAAGAAAAAAAAATCTGTCAGGGTTTACACTGAAGTTAGACACTATTTTAAAAAAGAAAAAGAAAAAGTCAGGTCCTGCCCTAGCTGGTTTGGCTCTGCGGACACATCATTGGCCTGTGGACTAAAGGGTCCCTGGATCGATTCTGGTCAAGGGCATATGCTGAGGTTGCAGGCTTGATCCCCAGTAGGGGGCATGCAGTAGGCAGCCAATCAATGATTCTCTCATCATTGACATTTCTATCTCTCTCTTCCTCTTTGAAATCAATAAAAATATTTTTAAAAAAATCAGGTCCTTGAGTCATATTGTATCCAATATGAATTGGATAAAATTATATCTAACACCTGTCCTGTTTGACCTAGAGGACCACTTAGCGTAGATCATTACCACTTCAGAAAAGGATAAAAAATAAAAACACACTGGGCCTTCTTTTCTAGTTCTGTTTATCTTCTAAGATAAGTGTTTTTTAGACAAGGCAGTTCTATTGTAAAGCTTGCTTCTTTTGGCTGTAGGGGAACATTGTCAGAGCATTAGGATGGCTATGTATTTACTTGTTTTAAAGATACCTGATGTTTCTTGAAAAGCCTTCAAATTTGTAACTGCGACATATGATAAAAAGACATAATTATAATTTTTCCGTGTTCAGAAAAATCCTGTAATTACAAAAGTAAACAAACACACTATATTTATTTTTAAAAATATTCTTTATTGATTAAGGTATAACAAATGTGTCCTTATTCCCCTTTTACCCCTCCCCCACTGCTGTGCCCTCTCCCCCTCCCCCCTGGTCATGCCCTTACCCCACTGATGTCTATGATCATTGGTTATGCTAATAGGCATGCATACAAGTCTTTTGGCTGATCTGTTCCCCTTACCCCCACCCTCCCCTATCTTCCCTCTGAGCTTTGACCATCTGATTGATGCTTCTCTGTCTCTGGATCTGTTTTTGTTCATCAATTTATGTTGTTCATTATATTCCACAAATGAGTTAGATCATGTGATGCTTATCTTTCTCTGACTGATTTATTTCGCTTAGCATAATACTCTCCAGGTCCATCCATGCTGTTGCAAATGGTAGGAGTTCCTTCCTTTTTATAGCAGTGTAGTATTCCATTGTGTAGAGTACCACAGATTTTTAATTACTCATCTGCTGATAGGCACTTAGGCTGTTTCCAAATTTTAGCTACTGTAAACTATGCTGCTATGAACATAGTGATGCATATATCCTTTCTAATTGGTGTTTCTAGTTTCTTGGGATATAGTCCTAGAAGTGAGATTCACTGGGTCAAATGGGAGTTCCATTTTTAGTTTCTTGAGGAAATTCCATACTGTTCTCCACAGTGGCTGCAGAGTCTGCATTCCCACCAGCAGTGCACGAGGGTTCCTTTTTCTCTGCATCCTTGCAGCACTTGTCATTGGTTGATTTGTTGATGATAGCCATTCTGACAGGTGTGAGATGGTACCTCATTGTTGTTTTGATTTGCATCTCTCAGATGATTAGTGACTTTGAGCATGTTTTTATATGTCTCGTGGCTTTCTGTATGTCTTCTTTTGAAAAGTATCTATTTAGATCTGTTGCTAAAATAAGAGATTTTTCAGTGGGCTAAGGGGAAGAAAGTCTTTATCCTCTCCAAAAATTTCTAGGGCGATTTTTTGTACTGGGGAATTTACCATGTTTTTAAAAATGTGATAGTGCTCTGAACTGATTTATTCTCAAATCAGAATGTATACAGGCCAGTTGGTTTACTGTGGATTGTTAGTTCATGTGGAAGCCAGTCTCTTTTGTTTGATTCCTAGTGTGATTATGGTCACCTGTTTGTGAGATTCTTGGATTGTTATAAAGGAATTCAGATGTTAGGTGTGGTTGGACTGAATGAGCCCCACACCTGAGAAGCTATGCTTCTATGAGCAGGAGTTCACAGAGTCTCTGGCTTTGTAATAGAGCAGTGTGACCGTCTGTATCCGGGAGAGGTCTACAAATGATCAGCTTACCAATGAAGCTATCAGCCTTTTCAATGTTGGACCCTCCATTTGTAATTAGTGGTCAAGCAGATGCACAATAAGCAGCGTGAGTATAATTAAGGAGATTAATGGTTAAAGGGTGGCTTTTGGAGTAAGACCTGGTTTCTTATCCTATCTCTGTAATATTTGAACTGTAGGCCTTTAGCTAAGTCACTTAACCTCTCTAAATTTCAATCCTCAAATATGTAAACTAAACATTTTAATTGTACTAATTTCTCATGGGATTAAATATATAATGACTGGCATATAATCAGAACTCAAAATTCATACATATATACATATAAGCTAATAAAGTGGTGGTGTGGTATGGCATATTTTACTTTATTTTATTTAAAAAATACATTTTATTGATTTTTTTACAGAAAGGAAGGGAGAGAGATAGAGAGTTAGAAACATTGATGAGAGAGAAACATTGATCAGCTTATTTCTGCACACCCTCCCACCGGGGATGTGCCCAAAATTAAGGTACATGCCCTTGACTGGAATCGAACCCAGGACCTTTCAGTTGGCAGACTGAGCCAAACCGGTTTCGGCTAGCACATTCTACTTTAGTTGGCTTCTGTTAGAATGACCTTTCCTCCCTTCGTAAAAGTGATACCTTTAAGAGGAAGCATAGAATTTATTAGGAGAGCCCCCTGTAAAAAAAATAAATATGTATATAAATATCCTGTCTCTGAAATGATTTTCTTTTTAAAAATTTTTTAAAATGATTTTCATCTGAAAAATTTTGAGTGATTAATAAGCTTCTGTGAAAAGGTAGTACCTTTGGAAAGCATAATACTTAAAGCTCTTTACAGTTATTACCTTAAGGTTTTCAGATAAGCATTGACAGTGGGCATGGCAGATTGGCTGGAAGGGAAGAACTAATCCTATACGGGCCAGTTGAGGACATCAAGGTTATTCCCAGTTCATGATTTTTATTTGGTTCCAGCTATGATATAGCATGTGTTTCCTGAAGGTCCCTGCTGGTCATCTTTAATCATCATCATTATTGTTCCCTAAGCACCCTTATATAACCTTGATTTATAGAAAGTAATGACTTCTATTCTCTGAAAGGTTGAAATATGAAATGGACAACACCAGGAAGGCAATAGGGGCTGCACAGGTGTGGGATTTGAGTCATGTCCATAAGGCTATGAAGCTGAAAATAGAACCTTCTTGTGCTGATTATAACTTTCTTGAGGGCAGAATCATTTTTATCATTTTTGTGATTCTTATAGTATCCATTACAACTCTTTTCACTCAGATTGCAAATGTTAGTTGAAATAAATTCACATTTGTAAAGTAGGAATTGTTTGTCAGAATTGAGAGGCTGTGAGGAAAAATATTCTTTATTTGTCTTAGGAAGTTAAAGATTTGAAAGTTTATTTTTTTTGTACCCAAATTTTCTTAAACATATTTACTATATATGTTATATTCCCTTCTGGGTTATAAACTCAGCTATATTTTAAGTTTTCACTTTTTGCATAGTGCAATGGTTTTCCACTTATGGTTGAACATTATAATCACCTAGGGAGCTTAAAAACCTACAGGTGCCCAACTTTACCTACAGAGGTTCTTTCTTTCTTTTTCTTTTCTTTTAAAAATTTAAATATATTTTTATTGGTTTCAGAGAGGAAGAGAGAGGGAGAGACAGAAACATCAATGATGAGAGAGAATCATTGATCGGCTGCATCCTGTATGCTCCCTAATGGAGACTGAATCTACAATCCGGGCATGAGCATGTGTCCCGACCAGGAATTGAATCATGACCTCCTGGTTCATAGGTCGATGCTCAACCATTGAACCATCCTGGCAGGGCTGCAGAGGTTCTTTCTAATGGAGCCTGGAGAGCCCTGAATATGTAAAGGGTGAACTTGTTCTGGCATCACCTAGCATCTCCTGTTCCATCTTTCTTCCAACTCTAGTCATGGACCTTCTTGCCGTCCATAAGCACTGGAAAGGCGCCCCCCTTTGGAAGCTTTAGTGCTGTTTCCTCTGGCTGGAATCCACTTCCTTTATTTCTACAGGTGACTGGCTGTGTCTTTTCACTCAGGCTTTATTTAGTTCAAATGTCATTTCCTCAGGAAAGCCTTCTCTATCCAACGTATCACCATTCTCCTCTTACTTTCTATCCTATCCCATTGCTTCATTTGATGGACTTTTTTGTTGTTGCCATTTATGACTATTGGAAATTATCTAATTTTTGCAATTTTAACATATTTTTAGTCTCACCTTCTAATAGGACACTGTTGTATTTCCAGAGCCTTGAACAGTGCCTGGCACCAAAAAGTCTTACAATAAATATGTTTTTCGAATGAATAAGCCCAAGGACTTATGTTTTACAATGGGAATGACAAATATATGTGTAGGCATTGCCAATTGACTGTGGCATCTTTTCTCCTGGATTTAGTAGCATAGTTCTTCTCAACATGGTTCTCAATCATCTACTGTTACCTTCAAGATAAAACCTACTTTATGTCCCTGGTTTTAAAATAATTTTTTTGTACATAGCTTTTCTATTTGAGGAAATTGCGGCTCAACTAGTAACCAATTTCTATTTGTCCATTCAGTCTTATATTTATTTACTCCAAAATATTCATTAAAATTTTAGAATACAAGAAGCAAGATTCAGATTTTGGCCAACATGACTCCAATGCTTGGATCTTTTTCATACACTTGGTTATAATACATTTTTTAATTATACATTGCTGAATAAATTAATTCAATAGGGGCTTCAAAATAGATACAGAAGTACTTTGTATAAGGCTATATATGACAAATGCAAGAGGAATGATTATAGTATAGATTCTGTGGCAGAATTAGAGGCTGAAGGGATTTCAGATCATCCACACAATAGCCTAATTTTGCAGATGAGGAATTGAAGCTCAGAGAGGCTAATAATTTGTTTTCCATGAATGCTTGTAGGAGGAATAGAGGAAAGACAGAGTGAATGGACAAGGTCAAGGTCAAGTGATTCCTTTGTGCTGCAGCAGATATCAAAACCCAGCTTTCAGTCCAGGGCACTTTTGTTCCCAAATATGTATGCTTAGTACCACCTGGAGATGTTGTTAAACATGCTAGGGATGGTATTCTGGGACTTGAATTTTACCATCCCTCTTCCCTAGGTTATTATGTTGCACAGCCAAATTTGAGGACCATCCTGTATACCATATCACTGATACACAGATTTGCTTCACCCATAATTGCATACATAAAGTATGGAAAGTACCATTTATAGGAATTTCCAAAAAAAATTCTTCTAATATTTGCTTAGCTACATATTATCAGTCTTTGAGCTAAATTTCAATCAGCTAAAGACTTGCTTCTGACATTTAATTAAATTCAACAACAATTGAGTATAAGTAATATAAAAGTGAGTAAGATGTCCTTCTTAATATAAACTCTTTAAAATCCTGCTTATACAGAGAGAAATAAATCAAAGACTCTCTGTTTTCCCTTTAATTTTAGTGTCACAATAGTCTTCTTCCCGATCTACTTATGACAGGGAAGATGGGTGGGTAGTAGGTGTGGAAGGCAAGTGAGAGGCAGAGTTGTTGTTGGTGGGTGGGTGAGTGGAGAGAGCTGAGCACTGGCTAAGTGAAAAGATAGGAATGAAGAGGAAAAGACTTGGCTTGGGTCTAGTTGAAGCTTTTAATACAGAAAGGAACCTGCCTGTCCTGTTTAAGCTGTATTCTGAGACCAACACTAGTGCCTCACACATATCAGTGTTGTTTTTATTTTATTTTATTTTATTTTATTTTATTTTATTTTATTTTATTTATTTTTTACAATTTTAAAATATATTTTATTTATTTTTTACAATTTTAAAATATATTTTATTGATTTTTTACAAAGAGGTAGGGAGAGGAATAGAGAGTTAGAAACATCGATCAGCTGCCTCTTGCACAGTCCTACTGGGGATGTGCCCGCAACCAAGGTACATGCCCTTGACTAGAATCAAATCTGGGACCCTTCAGTCCGCAGGCTAACACTATATCCGTTGAGTCAAACCAGTTAGGGCAGTGTTGTTGTTTTTAAACATGTTAAATGAACACACACACACACACACACACACACACACACACACACACACACTCACACACATTTTGCAAAATTATGCCAACTCCTTTGAAGGAGTTGAGGTGTAATAAATAGGACTAGTGTTGTTTTGATTACTTTTTAAAAATATTCTAGCATAATATCTTGTCCATCTTGCACATAGGAACTTTGTAGTCAAGCCTCTAGCATTGATGTTGAGATAAGCATTATAAATTTTAATACTTTCTATAAGATTTTCAAAAATATTAGGAAAGCTTATTTCTGTTTACAGTATTTATTTTTAAAAACATTTTTTTACTGAGAAAAATTACTAATTTCATTCAAAAGTAAAGTTACTCTTCCCAGTTTCTAAAATAATTTGCTAATTCCTCCTTTTGTATAAATCTAATGAACCTGTCATGGAGTGGTATGTGTTTGTGCTTCATGGAAAGAGAAGTGAAGTTGGGTAGGTGTGTTTATTTTCCAACAGCACATAGGCACATTGTAGAGAAATAAATAAATTCCCACAACAGCTGTAGAGATGGATAATCTTTGATTTTGCATTTTTAAATAAAATAAGGTGGTTGCTCACAAAAATGGGAATATAATTGTAAATAAATAACTTAGGAAAATGGAAGCTAGATTGGCAGTATTAAAAAAAGCCTGTTTATTTAGTGAATTTTAATAATTTTTTATGTATGCATACAGCTCACTGCATATACAAGGCATTCCCTTCAAATGAATTTAGTCAATCACTAAATTCATTTGAAGGGAAACTGACCAGTCAGTGAGAAAGAACTTTCAAATGATTAATTAATTATTAACATATTTACTGTTTACATGAATCTCCCTTCACTCAAACCATACAAAGAATGTTTCCAAACGTAGGCTGTTGTAATGATCATAGTCCCCCTCTCATCCACAGTTTCGCTGTCTGTGATTGTAGGTAACTGCAGTCAACTGTAGTCCAAAAATATTAAATTGAAATTCCCAGTAATAAATAACTTTCAACTGTTGAATCACACACTGATCTGAGTAGCATGATGAAATCTTGTGTTGCCTCGCTCGGATGTGAATCATCTCTTCGTCAAGAGTCTCCACACCTTGTATATACTACTTGCCCAAACCTTAGTCACTTATTACCTTGCTTGGTTATCAGACCTGCTCTTGTGAATCATAGCACTGTGTTAAGGTAACCCTTATTTTACTTAACAACGGCTCCAAAGTACGGCAGTAGTGATGCTACCAATTTGAATATGTTAAAGTGATGGCTCCACCACCCAGGAGCACGGAAAGGAGATGATACTCCTTGCGTATAGTCAGAAAGTCAATGGTACCATAATTTTACATCACAATGCCTACATCATTCCCTCCAGTCATCTTGTCGCATAGGCCCTTTATCATCTCACATCATCTCAAGGAAGGTGAGTACAGCACAATAACATATTTTGAGAGAGACCACATTTACACAACTATAGTAATTGTTCTATTTTTATTATGTAGATACTAGAGGCCTGGTGCACAACATTTGTGCACTGGGGCTGGGAGGGCTTCTCAACCCAGCCTGTGCCCTCTTGTAGTCCTAGACCTCTTGGTGAACATCCCCCAAGGTGTCCTTAGCGCTGCCTCAGAGGTGAGAGAAGCTCCCACCTCTGCCGCTGGGCTTTCCAGCCACGAGCCCAGCTTCTGGCTGAGGGAGGTTCCCCCTGTAGGAGCACGCTGACCACCAGGGGGCAGGCAGCTCCTAAATTGAGCATCTGCTCCCTGGTGGTCAGTGTGCGTCAAGTTGATCAGTCATTCCGCAGTTGGGTTAATTTGCATATTAGCCTTTATTATACAGGATTGTTAATCTCTTACTGTGTCTTATTTAGAAATTAAAATTTATCAGAGGTATGTATGTATGTATTGGGGGGGGGGGAGAGAAACATTTTGTATGTATAGGGTTTGATCCTATCACTGGTTGTGGGTGTTGGACCATAAGGAGGGCTACAATAGTCCACATTCTCCAAAAACTAGCTTTGTGTGTATAAGCACTGTTAGGTTAGAACTTTTATTTCTCATCTTTGTGATATGATGGAAAAGTAGATAGGCTTGGAATATAGTATCTTTCTATAAAGTTAGTTATTTTTAAATTTCTTTCCTAAAACTATCTAGTATGCCAGTAGGAGGCATAAAAAGGGACAGGCAGTTGAGGATGAAAGGGTGAGGCTAACCACGTGGGAACCTGAGGACTCAGAGAGCGGGAGCCACACTGTTTCCAGCTAGTTAGCCGCCATGGGAGAATGGGGGCCTGCTGTTGCCAGATCTTATACCTCAAGAAGCTAGAAACTGAAAATCCTGTGTGGAATGTTCCTATCTTTACATTTTGGCAACCAATTAGTTTTAAAAATATATATATATATTTTATTGATTTTCCTCAGAGAGGAAGGAAGAGGGATAGAGAGCTAGAAACATTGATGAGAGAGAAACATCAATCACCTGCCTCCTGCACACCCCCTACTGGGGATGTGCCCGCAACCAAGGTACGTGCCCTTGACCGGAATCGAACCTGGGACCCTTCAGTCCGCAGACAGATGCTCTATCCACTGAGCCAAACCAGTTTAGGCAACCAATTAGTTTTTTTAAAACATATGTAGACTCAACCAAGCCCACTGGCTGTTAGCGTGTGGCCCCTCTTTGGATAATCAGGTAGTGGGAAGAGTACCACCCCTCGGCTAGATACCCTGGCTTCTCACTAAGCAGGAACTAAATGAGGGACCTTGGGCGAGTCGCTCTCATTTTTAAAATTGAGGGATTGAGGTCAAACGCTATGCAATTTAGTGTCTTTTCAAGTTTCACAACATCTATGGTTTTATAAGGAGCAGTAACTGATCTTCACATTCATTACCATTCTTATTTTCACTGTTGACTTACGCGATTTCCCCAAATATTTGAAATCTGCCTACTCTTGGCCCCTGTGAGAGTTGTTTATGAACATTTGTTGAAAGTGACCAGAGAAAATTCTGTTAACTTGTCTCTGAGTCTAAGCCAATCGTTAACAGAGTTCCAGAACCCGGCTTTCTCCCGCTGTAGTAAACAGATTAATAAGCTCTCACCAGAAGAACTGCGAACAGATGCAGTTTTTGAAAACACGGTGTCCTTGTCACATTTACTTGTCTGTCTCGCCTACTGAAGCAAGACTTGCGTGTGGTACCCTAGTAAATACTTTCCTATTTGGCACGACCAAATCACAGTTCATTAATTCACCAGAAACATCATTGTAACCAGTATCTCTAATACGCAGACCCAAGCCCTAAATTAGGGGAGATACACAATGACATAAAACGACAAGTTGTGTGTGTTTTTTATTTTTTCATTTTCATTCGTCACATTATTTCTTTTATTCTGTTACACAATTCCTTACAGCAGGAAATAAGAATAGTGCGTTGCCTTTGTAGCCACGTGGTACTTTCAATGTGGTACTTTACATTGCCTATAAATACAATTAATGTACCCATACTCTGTCTTAGGTGGTACATTAGGAACTATCCCCAGTGTAGTATAACAATTTAATCATCACACTTAAGCACCTCTGTCTTTGCGGATAACTAGCCTGGTAACCTTGAAAACAGCATACCTCTCTGAATTTCCATTTCCTCATCTATAAAATTGCTGTTTAAAAAAAATCCCCATCACATAGAGTTGTGAGGAGCACAAGAAAGCAATTAGATATAAAAGTGATTTTCCCAACATGAAGTATTGTGTGTCAACATGCTAATCCATTTCCTACCTCTGTGGTTGGCAAACTGCGGCTCGCGAGCCACATGCAGCTCTTTGGCCCCTTGAGCGTGGCTCTTCCACAAAATACCACTGTCTGGGCAAGTCTATTTTGAAGAAGTGGCGCTAGAAGAAGTTTAAGTTTAAAAAATTTGGCTCTCAAAAGAAATTTCAATCATTGTACTGTTGATATTTGGCTCTGTTGACTAATGAGTTTGCTGACCACTGACCTACCTCATTCAAACATGAGGAATGGAAGTGCAAGTGGAATAGAGAAGCCTTTTGGATATTGCATGCTGCAGCTCTAAGTCTTTGGGATTAGGATTGGCCTCCCAAGTCTCGCCTACAATTCCTGTTTTGCTCCATTAAAACCATCTCAACAATTTAACTTGTGTCACTGGATAGATGGAATCAAACCCAGAATCTTAGAGAAAAGAGGTTAGTCTGTTGCTTGAAGGACCTTAAAAATATTCCTCCAGATTTATTCTTTAAAAAGAGTTCTTTGTTTAATTTCTGTTCCTCGTCACCCCCTCTGGACTTCTTCCATTTTTTCCACATTAGTGTTTGAATGGAGGACCTTGGGTGATTGTAATTTCATATACAGAATTATTTATAAAACACATTATTATCCTCTTTTTACTTAATCTTACATAATAAAGAGTTTTCTAAGTTTCTACCTAGTCTCAATATCTATGATTTAGAATGATGGCATGATATTCAAAATTAGATGTACTAAAATATCCCTCATGTTAACCATTCAGGATGTTCCTGATTTATCTTGTTTTTCCTCAAATACATTTAGTAGTGTGCTGCTCTCTAGAAAACTCACCCAAAAACACACTAATGTGTTTTTTTAAATGTTATTAATTGGTTTGTTTACTGTATCACCAAGGTAATTAGTTTTATACTATGCCTGTTTTACATTTTTTCCCATCCAATGTGTTTTACCTGTTACTCTATTTTTTATTTGCCTATACTCTACTTATCCTGGCCTATTCTCAACCTCAGCCTATTCTCACTTAGGAAAAACTATCCTTTTAAAATATTTTTATTTCAATCACAGTTGACATTCAGTATTATTTTATATTAGTTTCAGGTGTATAGCACAGTGGGTAGATAATTATATAATTTGCAAAGTGATCTGTTGATAATTCTAGGACACACCTGGCACCACACATAGTTATTACAATATTATCGACTATTTTCGCTATGATGTACTTTACATCCCCAAAACTATAAAATTTTCATTTTTATTTATTATTTATTTATTTATATTAAATTATTATCTGTGTACATATCTTACCATTGCCTCCCCCTTCCATACATGCCCTCCCTCCCCAGAGTTTTGTGTCCATTGGCTGTACTTATATGCATGCAATACAAGTCCTTCGGTTGATCTCTTATCTCCCCTAGATCTCCCTCCCCTCCCCACTGTAATTTGACAGTCTGCTTGTTGCTTTACTGTCTCTATATCTATCTTTTGGTTCATCAGTTTATAATGTTCTTTATTATACATAAATGAGTGAGGTCATGTGGTGTTTCTCTTTCACTGACTGGCTTATTTCACTCAGCATGATGTTCTCCAATTCCATCTAGGTTGCTGCAAATGATAAGAATTCCTTCTTTTTTATGGCAGCATAGTATTCCATTGTGTAGATGTACCACAGTTTTCTGATCCAATCATCTGGTGATGGGCACCCAGGCTGTTTCTAAATTCTAGCTATTGTAAATTGTGCTGCTATGAACATAGGGGTGCATATATCCTTTCTGATTGGTGTATCTAGTTTCTTGGGATATATTCCTAGGAGTGTGATTACTGGGTCAAATGGAAGTTCCATTTTCAGTTTTTTGAGGAAACTCCATACTGTTCTCCACAGTGGTTACACCAGTCTGCATTCCGACCAAAAATTCTCATTTTTAAACATAAACTAAATATTTTCTAAAATTAAATTTCCTCAAAAACAAGACAACAAATCAACGACGACAACAACAAAACACCAACTCTATTTTTGAGGCTGCCTACACCTTGCCATGACTACCTAATGATTTATATATTTACAGATTTTTTTTCTTGGTATTAGTCTGAGATATAACAGATCATCAATATCTAATTATTAGATGACAATTAACACAGTTTACCTTAATGAAAATGGATGGCATAGATACTAGATAGTTTTTATGATCTGAAATTTCTATTTTGAATAGTTCAAAATTTTTATTTTAAAATTATTTTAATACAAAAAATATGGTAAATTACTCTGTAAGCTCATATCATCTGGAGGGAAATCTTTCAGTTCTGAATTCTTCCTTGATCTTGAAATAACTACTTTAAATGCAGTAGAGAGCTTTCTTAATGTGAACCTTATAAAAAATATGTTCACATTTTTCTTTATTGTCTTTCAAAACTAATTTCCATTATAACCTAGTGAACAAAATGATAGATACAGAAGCAGAGAAACATTGAACAGACTGTCAAGTTGCAGCAGGAAGGCTGGGGGTTAGTAAGAGATCAACCCAAGGACCTTTATGCACGCATATAAACATAACCAATGGACACAAGACAGTGAGATGTGAGGGCATGTATGAAAATAGGATGGGGGGGCAATTGAGGAACATGGACACATGTAATACCTTAATCAAGAAAAAATTGAAAAAAATAAAGTACAACTCAACCTAAAAAAATACACAAAAAAGCTCTTTCCCACCCCCCAACAAACTAATTTTCAGAGTTGGTTTTGGATGAAAATGTAATGTTTCTGTGCTGGTATAGACCCAAGCTGTATACGAACCACATTCAGATCTAGCTGTACTGTGTCCCATGTGGATTGAGGGCAGCACTGAACAATGCTAACTAGGCTGCCTTTGGTCCAGTCCTGACCCTGCCACTCACTGAACAGCTTCTTTAACCTCCGGTGCTTCCATTTCCTTATCTGTATACATTTCCTTATCTATATACCTTTAAGGATAATTAATAGATAACTGAGATAGTGCCTGGCACCAGATATTGTTGTAGAGTTTGTTCCACTATACACTCAGTAAAAGTGAGATACTGAATGTAAATTACATAGCAAAAAAATAAAAATAAAAAAAAGGAGAAGAGCATTTATTCAGTCATGCTGCTGAGCGGGGCCCTACAGTCCTGTGAGCAAGAGAAGGGTCTACCACTCCTGATTCACATGGAATGAGATTATCAAACTCAAGAAAGGAGTTATCCAACCAGGAGAAGGTAGAAGGAATGTTGGACCAATAGAAGCAACAGGTTTTTCTCTCCTAGTAGGGACTGTTTTTGGATCAATAAAGAAAAAGAAGGAAGAATAGTAAGTACTTCATTATCAGAGGTACTGTTCTGTGAAATATATAATAGTCTTGCTCCATGTGGTTTTAGAGGCAAAGAATAGGATGTATGGATAGTAGTTGCTGGATATCAGATTGTTTTAGTTCAAAGGAGGAAAACATATTAGAATTCTGAAACAGAATGAACTGTATTATAAGGCTGTGAGATGCCCATTGCTCATTTACTCTTTGTAACAACTCTACTAGGGAGGAGGAAATTGAGGATTGGAGACTTTAGTTTGCCCAAGTTCATGGGGCAATAAAATAGAGGAGCTGGGATTTGAATCATTTCCAAAGCTCATCTTCATCCACTGTGTTCTGCCATAATAAACACCCTCTAAACTTAGTAAGTGTTTCGTGCTATGTTCTGGTTCTGTGTTTGGCCTTGGGAAACAGATCAATAAGACCTGATTGCTACTCTTGAGGAGTGTGTAATCTCAGAGAAAGCCCTTAACACACTTTTCCATCTTTCCCCAGTGCACTTAAAATTAATTTTTTCTAATGAGTTTATTTCTTAATGGTCACCAGGAGCAATTGTTATGTCAGTTAAAAATATTATCCAAGAAAATCTAAAAGCTTAAGGCATGCTATATAATAAAAGGGTAATATGCAAATTGTCCCCTGGACCAGGAGTTCTTCCAGGCGTTTGTCCGGGGGACAGGGTGAGGGGTGAGGGGAGGGGGAGGGCCGTCCTGGCAGGCTACTGCTGGCTGCTAGGGTCTCTACCAGGTCTCGAATTTCATGCACTGGGCCTCTAGTATAAGTTATAAGTGAGAAAATACATTAGAAAGAGAATAGGCACGTTTTGAACATGCAATATATATGATTTCATTTAATACTTAGAACTATCTTGTGGTGAATATGTTATATAAGATTTATAAAAAAGGAAACAAGATTCATAGAGGTTAACAGATACAGTGAAGGTCATTTAACTTGTAAGTAGAAATGCCAGAATTTTAATCTTGTCTGACAGCATACAAAGCCTTCACATTTTCTTTGGAATCATGCCATCTCTGTCTCCCACATGGTTTTGGTGCCTGATTTCTGGTCTGTCAACCACGGAAAAGGGAGGGTTCCTCAGGGAATTTGAGATTTGTAAAGCAGCAGCAAGTTTGCCATTACACTAGGTAGATTCATAGAATCTATGTTAAAATAAGTTTAAGATATACAAGTAAGAGGTAGCATAACCAGGTTTAAACAAGAAATGATGCTAAACCTATATGTCAATTTTTGGCAGCAGAATCCTGACTTGACTAGTCATTCATAGAACTACTTGGTTCACATTTCTTTCTAAGTGATTATCAGGAAAGATTTATTAGCTTAAGGTCTTATAACATAAATAGTAGTTGAAAATGGCCAAACCTATACCATGTAATGAGAATTATATAACTTAACTGAAGTGTCATTATATGCAGCAGTTATAAGTACTATAAAGCAGGGTTTGACATAAATTTTAGTTCCAATTCACTGAATTACTGTTGAAATACTTAGTCTTATTGGCCTGGAGAATCACCTGCTTTTGGTCTATTAGGATTTCTCTTCCGAATTTGTGAGTCTTTTACTTTTGTTCATGCTGCCCTTGTCTTAACCTGGTCTGCTTCTTTGCATCAAGGTTATTGTTATATTGACAGGAAATTCTTGGACTCTGTCCATGTGATTATTATTCACAAGTCACTTCAAGTACAGAGTCTTCCTCTATTATCTTTAAAGGGGATTACTTCTTCCAATATACTTTCTGTAAGAAAACGTCCCTCTTAGTTCTTCTTTTCAGTATGCAGAACTATGGATGCCACATCAGTTCATGCTTCATATTGCTGCTTACCTTCATTTACTTTGGCAATGCTGGAGTTTTTCTTTAATCATATTTATCTTAAAATCATATGGCCTCCAAAAAGACTTTTTGGAAAATATAGCATCACCTTTTATTTTTTTTTATTTTTTATTTTTTAAAAATATATTTTATTATTTTTTTACAGAGATGAAGAGAGAGGGATAGAGAGTTAGAAACATCGATCAGCTGCCTCTTGCACACCCCCTACGGGGGATGTGCCCGCAACCAAGGTACATGCCCTTGACTGGAATTGAACCTGGGACCTTTCAGTCCGCAGGCCGACTCTCTATCCACTGAGCCAAACCAGTTTTGGTGCATCACCTTTTAAAAAAATATATTTTTTATTGATTTCAGAGAGGGAAGGAGAGGGAGGGAGAGAGAGTAAGATTACTGATGAGAGAGAATCATTGATCGGCTGCCTCCTGCACATCCTTAACTGGGGATCAAGCCCACAACCTTGGCATGTGACCTAACTGGGAATTGAACCTCCACCTCCTGGTTCATAAGTCGATGCTCAATCACTGAGCAACACTAGCCAGGTAATAGCATCAATTTTTTTTAAAGTAATGAAATATTATTAAGATCTCTTACTTTTTAGTTGTCACATGTTGGGTTCCCAGGAAGCAGACTCTGAGTAGAGATTACCTGCAGAATAATCTATAAGAAATGCCTTGGGGATCCACACATATGGGGAAAGGTAAAGGAAGGAAACAGGATTGGGTAGCAGGATGTGGTGCAGTCACAACAAAGCCTTGTTCAACCAGACAGGGGCTCTGCAGCTGTGATGTTGTACCCTTTTGTGATTGAGGGTCTGGACCTTCATAACTCTGAATCGTTATTGCTTGCAGGCTGCCCTTAAGGTTTCATGACCTTGGGTGAAGAAACTTTCAACGGAGGCAATTCTGGAAAAAGGCTGATAGCTGAGCACTGTCTCAGTAACTGAGGAATGAATCCATCATTGCCAAAGACAGGATCTTGGCAGCACAGTACAGCATCCGTGACACTAGTTTTACATAGAGAGGAAATAATGACATAGTTAGACCAATCTTTCTCAACCTCTTCAAAACCAGTCCAACCTTTGATAAACATAGAATGTGATTCTGACATATTTACCTGAGGGAGGGCTGGTGTGGCTCTTGGTTGATAATCAGTACACTTTGCTTATTTACACTAAGCAAGAGTGTTTCCTGAGTCTTGCTATTCATTAAGATATATTTCTTTTCTTTTTATTTCCTCACCTCCAACATTACTTTACAGCCTTTCCTGTGCAGGAATCTGAACTGTAACATTTTCTGCAAATTGGCAGGCTAGAATTTGCACAACGATGTTGTGATATTCTTCCCTTATTTGTGCATTATTCTATAATATCCTGCACAGTACCAGGACTGTAACTTTTTTTTCAAAAAAAGACCAAGTGATTGATATAAAAAGGAAAAAAAAATTATGGATAGTATTTGTTTTTACTTTCAAAAGATTTTAGCAAGCATCCACTTCAAAAGCAAACTAAAAGGCCGAAACCGGTTTGGCTTAATGGATAGAGCCTCGGCCTGCGGACTCAAGGGTCCTTGGTTCAATTCTAGTCAAGGGCATGTACCTTGATTGTGGGCACATTCCCAGTGGGAGGTGTGCAGGAGGCAGCTGATCGATGTTCCTCTCTCATCGATGTTTCTAACTTTTTATCCCTCTCCCTTCCTTTCTGTAAAAAATCAATAAAATACATATTAAAAAAAGCCAATCTCTAAAGGACTGGCTTACGTACCATTAAAAAAAAGAAAGAAAACTAAATGAATAAACATAATCTAAGTTGGATTTTTGTTTGGCTCTGAAAGAAAATGGATTTGGTATTAATTCTGAGGTCATATGGCATATATAGCTGTCAGATACATATCATGTTTCAATAAGAATCCATGTTGAAATTTGGGAATTACTTCTTTGTACCAAAGAGGAAGAAGAACTTGTGTGGATGAAAGCATATTAATTCTGAAGCAAAAGACAGTGACAGTTAAGTAATCAAATCAGATTTTGAAGATAAAAGTAGAAACTATGAATTTCTGAAAACACTTGACATATCCTCTAGTGAGCGTTCATTATGAGTTTGTTTGTGATATGTTGGGTCATGTGGTAGGAGCATAGGTTAAGAAGATGAATAAGAATGTCTACTGTCAACAAATTGCTATCTGTTAGTGTTGCACAGTGATTATGCTCTTCTGATTGGGTGTTTTTTGTTTCCTCATATTTCAAATTGTTGGTTTTATTCTCAAAATCCTCATTTCTACTGTTGAATCCCTTTATATTATTCTTTATTCCAGTCAGTATGCTTAATTTCTGACTGGTCCTTTTCCATTATTTATTTATTTTATTTTTTGGCATTCTCACTAAGCTGCTTGAAACTCTCACTAAGTCCTTTGGATGTTTCTAGAAGATACTTGAGTAACATTATAACTGTGGTTTTGAACTCTATATCCAGTAGTTCGCTTTCTTCCATTTCTTTAATTTGTAACATGTTTCTTTGTTTCCACATCTTGGCTGTTTTTCTGTGTTTGTTTCCATATCTTGGGTAAATCTGCTATGTCTCCTTGGGTTGCTGGAGTGGCCTTGTGTAGTAGATGTCCTATAGGGCCCAGTGGCTCAGTCTCCCCAGTCACCTGAAGTGGGAGCTCTCGGTGCACCCCTTTATGGGTTGTGAGCACAATCTTCTTGTAGTTGAGACTTGACTTCTGTTGGTGTCACTGGAAAGAATTGACTTCCAGGCCAATTGGCTGTGAGGATCTCCCACTGCAACTACAGTGGGAGAGCTGCTATGCAGGAGGCACCCCTATGGAGCAGAACTTGCTTCACTGGGGCTTTGGCTCTAATTGTGTGTGTCTCTTGAGTGTGTCTCTTATGGACATGTAGAGTTGTAATCTGGTATGGTCTGACACTGACCACTGGGTACACTGGCTCTTGGGTCTCCAGGGAGGTGCAAAGTCAGCCACTGTCTGGCACCACCCAGCAGGACCTACAGATAAGTTTGCAGATTCCTCCTTTTTGTATTGGGTTTGGCAGTGCCTAGATGAGGCCAAGTGTGAAGCAAAGCATGCTGGTGCTGGTGCCAGGTCTTGGGCCTTTTATTGATTGGTTTGGGGCTCCCTGACCCAGCTGCAACTTGTAAGTTCAGTTTGTGGTTCCGGCCTTTTAAGAATAACAGCTGGGTCTCCAGCAGCCTCTGTGTCGCTGAGTTCTAATCCACACTGGTTTTTAGAGCCCATGGTTATATGGTGACTTTTTTTCCCAGCTCTGGGAGCCTGGACTGGGGGTCTGGTGTGGGTCTGAGGCCCTTTGCTCCACTGGGCTGCCTTCGCAGAGACGATCTCCCTTCCGATTAAAAACGCGGCCCACATGGGTGCTGGACCAGCCTATTCCCTGCCCCTGCATCTCCTATCAGTCTCAGTGTGTGTTCTTCTTTACTTCTCCAGTTGTAGGACTTCCATTCACCCAGATTTCTGGCAGATCTGGTGATGGTTGTTCTATATTTTAGTTGTAATTTTGATGTAGTTGTGGGAGGCAGCGAGTACAGGTGTTTACATACACTGCCATTTTGGCTCCCCCCACCCCTGCTCTCATTTTAAGCATTATGAAGGAAAGGTACTGGTTACTTACAAACCATTAAGATTACTAAGTTTTGCTGATAAAATTAAAACAAGTGCATTTGTAGGCTTACTGACAACTGTAACTTAGTATGCTAAACGTGTTGTGGCTGCTCAATACTTGGCATGCTTGAGAAGACTTTCATATGGCAGTCCTCACATAGGTTGTTGGTCTTACTGCTAATTTCAAAAAGGAATCTATACTATGAGTGCATTATCGGTATTGTCCTGAGTTGTTTGTGCTCGTCAATTGCTGTTCTTTTGGTATTGTACTAAAAAATATTACTAATTCACTGTTCTCATTTTCAGTTAAATTTGTTATGGATTTTGTGATTGAAACTACAGTTTGGAATGAGTGATACATATTTAAAAAAAATTTGGAGTCCAATTTTTTCAATAATTAGACTGGAAGATCTCTGAACGTTGTGGTTGAAATAGAAATATGAATTTTCCATGCTACCGTTGCTATGGCATGCATAGACAGGCATGCAATTATTTAAATGGTGGCACTTCATGGGTACAAGAGATAGAGGAAGGCAGCAGGACATTTTGCTTCTACCCCTGTGGATTTCAGTCAGTTACTGATTTGTACTCATCCTTCTCTTCCTTCCTGCCTCTTCTTTCTCATCTCCCCCACCACTGCTGCTCCAGTTCAGTCCTGAGGAGACAGACATTTTCCTCAACACAAAGGCAATCTTTGAAGCAGAGTGCTGCAGCAGTGCTGCAGCAGAATATGTCTGGGTTGAACATCAGAGATATCAATAGATATCTGTTGCATTTCAGAGGAATAAAAATGATTGCCAATTATCCACTGTTTACAAAAATTAGAAAATTAATTTCATGTCTAAGTAGTGAAGGATCCAAATCTTATTTCACTTAAATTTTTACCAGGAAATCAGGATAACCCTTCTTTCCTTAAAAAACTGACTCATGTGTTAATATCCTCAAGTATTTATTAAGCACTAACCAGTTTGGCTCAGTGGATAGAGCATTGGCCTGTGGACTGAGGGTTCCAGGTTCGATTCCGGGCAAGGGCATGTACCTTGGTTTTGGGTACATCCCCAGCAGGGGATGTGCAGGAGGCAGCTCATGTTTCTCTTTCATCAATGTTTCTAACTCTCTGTCCCTCTCCCTTCCTCTCTGTAAAAATCAATAAAATATTTTTAAAAAAGAAAAAAAAGTACTTACTGAATGCCACATGTACGTGGCACTGGTCTGGACACAGAGCTAGATTTCTACTTCACTTTGGCAGAACTTAAGGTAAGTGGCCAGGGCAAGGAAGGGAGACCCATTGCTTGTTGAGCTGCAGCTCAGAGAGGGAAGGGCAGCTGACGAAGCAGCAGGAATAAGAGCAGAATCTAGGCTGGGAGCAGGAGGACTCTGCAGAGAGCCTGACAAAAGTGTCCCTATTAAAATAGACAGAGTTTTGTTTTCATTCCTTTGACAAAGCACCTCCTAGTTTAGCTGACATGTTCAACAAAATACAGGCAAATGAAGATCATTAGGGAAAAGAGTTCCTTTCTCGTTCCATATGATGAGAGGAGTAGGCATTGTCAGCAAAAACTTTACACAGGCTGGTAATGCTTCCACTCGTTAGCGTGCGGTGTCACATCACATCTAAAGGGGCTTCATTGTTATGCAGGTGGAGATCCGCTCCTATGTTGGAAGATGAAAGACAGGGTTGTCCTTGTTAAATCCTTCCCCTGTGCTGTCTCTGAACTGCTTCTCTATGTGAGTTTCTAATGACAGTGAGAAAGACCTCCGGATGAATAGCGCACTGAGATAGCAGCTGTGGAAATACATTGTTGAAAAAAAAAGATTCTGGCTGTTCAGCACAAGTCCTGATGAGGATTGGCATTTGGATATGTGTTGGTTCAGCCAGGCAGTCATTGATAGCCCTAAAGTGCTATGACAGAGATATTAAAGGAAAAACATTGATCACCATTCCACTGGCATGAATTTTGGGCATGGAGGTAAAGGAAGATTTATGTTATCACCAGATTTAATATACTAGGATGAACCATAGGGCAAAATTCTTATTTATTATTCTTATTTATAGAATGTTTTACAGTATTTAATACTAAATTTTCCAGCCAGAACTTAGTAAACCAGTGTGGCTGGAGCACTTTAGTAATTCTAATCTTACATTCTGTTTCATAGAGCGTTTTGCTCTATGACTCTAAGAACATGGTACCATAGCAGTTTTCGTAGGTGTTGCAGAAAAGCACTGGTTGCAGAGCTTATGCACTGGAATTCAGGATGAGAGGTATGCAGTTTCAGATGCAATTTTTAGTTTAAAAGCAACACCCATTCAATGTCTTAGATATGAACTTTGTGAAACTTTGAGGTGATGGGTGGGATGGGAGGCCACCTGTGAATAAAACAGGAGATGAGAAATGGGGGCAAGGTTAGCCTCCTTAAAGAAAAGACTCAAAATTAACCTTCCTTATGGGAATAGGTTGTTGGAGAACAGCTTTCATGTTTTGTTGCTGTTGTTTTTAAGTTGTTGAAACACTTTAAGTAAGGCTACATTATTAAAAACTTATTATCTTGCCCCAAGAGGTTTTTATCTCCATGGGAGAAAACTAAGGCACAGAGAGGGAGTCTGTCCAGTGCCCCCTACCCTTCTGTATTGTACCTGGAAACATAGATCAAGTACTCTTGATTACAAAAAACACTGAATGTATTTTTTGTTTTTTACCCCCTAAGCCAGTGTTTCCCAAACTTCTCTCATGATGAGAATCACCTGGTGGAGTTGTTAAAATACAGATTCCTGAATCCCAACTAAGAAGTGCTAAACTAGAATTTTTGGGAACATATAGGTAAAATTGTATACTCAACTAGTGCTCTAAGCTTAGTGCTCTAGTTAAGTATACAATTTTAAAACTCCACCAGGTGATTCTCATCATGAGAGAAGTTTGGGAAACACTGCCCTAAGCAATCAATAAAAGAGCCATGTCTTCTCAATTGTGGAGAGATATAACATTGATAAGTCATTGGTCATCAAAAATGGACACCAGACTGACATTGTCTTTAAAAGCCCAGAATGTACAGGCTCTATCAGCTGGAATTTCCCTTTTCATTACTTTTGGCGCACATCCATCACATCTCTTTAAGGCTATGGGTAGGTTACTAGCTGGTTCAAGGTGCTCCAACAGATACCTGGTTTCACTTTGTACTTGGTTTTTCATCCTCTTCAGTAAAAACAGGGCTTCAGAGACTTTCAGAATTCTTTAGTACAGCTTTGTCACAGTGACAGTGCATAATTGTAGAGTAAGCATGGCCCTGGTGACTGTCCCCCCAAAACTAGGCAAACTTGTGATTGTGGTGGCTCAGAGAATCACAGTATCTTCAATAACCCACTAGTCAGAGACAGAGGTGTAGCTTCCCTGGGGATGGTGACCGTGCTTTGTTAGAATGTGCAAGAAGCTGCTATGGAGGCCGATATAGCGGTTCCAGTTATTCACCAATTTTTACATTTTGCTGATAAGAGGTTTTTATATATACTATGATATGGGTGGTGTGATAACTCTTTGAAATATTAACCAATTACTTTCCTCTCCTGAATGTACAAGCTTTTGCTTCACTGCTTCAAGGAAGAGAAGATTCAGCAAGAAGTGAAAACAGAGAAACCAGATCTTAACTTTTGTGGTTCCTACACCTAGGCCCCGAGGGGACACATGATACAGTATTACATGATTCAGGGAGAGCTAGTGTTTCGCTCCTGAAACTAGAAAAGGGTTTTTAAGTTGTGAGAGAAGGGAGAATGCTATGAGGTAAATAAAAAAGTTAGTTGTCGAGGCTCCTGAGAAGGGCCCTCTACCGTTCTTCCCTGGGCCAAACCTATGGCCCTCAGAGGTGTTGGGGGATCTGAGAACAAGAGGATCTAGGCCTTGGTGAGGCTTTGGAAGATGGGGGTGGGGCACAGGAATGGGAGGAATGGGGAAATGCAGGCAGCGAGACTATCTTTTGGTGTTTCCGAATGTGGCGTGGAAGCAATAGAAGAGAAATGGCTGTGCGTTGTCCAGATCTAGGGGGCTGAGACAACTTCACAATTCTTTGTTCTCCATGAGGGTGAGGGCAACACACTGTTATGTGTGAGCTCAAATGTAGTAAGGACCTGCCATATACATTCCCACCGAATTTCCCACAACCCTCAGTGGAGTGGGGGCAGCTCAATGTTTCCCAAATGCCTGCAAGGGATATGGGAATGGCTTGAGAGCAGCATCTGAGTGACCTTGCTGCTGGTGGCGAGGCATGATGCAGTAGCATCCCATGGGAATGGTTGACCCCAGGCCAGCTCGAACAATGTCCATCTAAGCAAAGCATCATCTAAAACACACACAGTTGCTAGAATACTATGTGATAAAAAGGACATCAGACTGCAACTTGCTCCCGAATGTCTGGAGGTGGGGTGGGAAAATGACAAAGCATTGTGATAAAATAGTAACATTTGGGAAATCGGGGTAAGAATTTCTTTGTATATGTCATGTGTCTGAAATTACTTCAAAATAAAAAGTCCAACAACTAAAGAGAAAATGTGAGAGAGGGGGCAGTAAATATAAATTACAGCTGGTAGGGGGCTCTGGGTCATGTTAAAGATCTGTAGTATTCAAAAGATCTGCCACTGATTCAAAACAGTAGCTGTGCATTACTAAATTAGTAACGACTGGTGGCTTACCTCTTTACATCTGAAAAGAGAAAAGGAAGTGCAGACTTATAGAAGCTAGAGGATAAATAGTGCCGAATTAGAGTGTTCATTTCTCTCAAGTTCAAGTTAATACATTGAATGTGGCCTGAAGATTAGAAAATGTGGAATTTTGGTTGGTTAAATGGAAAAATGCCTAGTTTTATCTAGAAACACTTATTTAAAATTAAACTAATAGCTTTATTTAGCAGTGGATTTATTGATGAAATATGTATTAAGTACTCTGTGAACATGAGAGGGTCATAGCTATGAAGGTGTGATGCCTTTGAGGTGATTATGAGTCTTTAGAAATTATATATATCATTCTATATGTATATCCATAGGACAATAGAATGTAAGACTTACTATGCAAAGTATTTAAGTAAAATGCTGTGGCAGCAAGTACAACTTAGTTTTATTGGAGAGCCAGAAAAGATTTTGTGGAGGAGGTGACATTTCGGCTGTATTTTGAAGGATCAGTAGGAGTTTAGTGGCTAGAGATATATTGTTAAGGGCGGCCCTTCTGCAAAAATGACTGTGAATTAAAGTACAGACACAGGCAAGGGGGTTGAGTACTGGGTGGATGGATGCTCTACACATGCTACATTGGGACTGGAAAATAGACATGATGGAGCAGGTAGGTTCATAGGTGGATGAGAGCACAATCCAGAGGTCCTTGATTCCTTAAGGTATTTCTGTGGCTTCATCTTTGTAAATATTTAACTTCTTTTTCCATCTAGAGGTTATTTTGATACCTGTTTTTAAGCAAAAATCCAATGTACTACTACTATATCTCCTCCCTTCCATACCTGGTCTGTGCGCTGAACATCACTTATTATATAATTTTCTTCGACTCTTTCCTTTCTCCACCTTCTTACATATCCACTAAATCACCAAGTTCTATCAAACCAACCTCTAAATATTCCTTAAATATTTTCACTTTCCATTCTCATTTGCAGTAAATCAATTATCTTATTTGAATTACCCCAACAGTCTTCCAAAGAGTCTCTGGCATCCACTTCAAAAAAAAGGCAAATATATCAAGTCATTTGCCTGCTTAAAATTCTTCAGTAGCTTCCCACTGCTCTTAGATAAAATTCAAAATCTCAAATATATCAGTCTTGTGTGATTTGACTCCTACTTGCTTCTACAGATTCATTTCCTGCCACATTTTCATTCTCTGTGTTCCAGCCACAGGGAACTTACTTCTGTTTCACCATGATCCAATATTGCAACTTTTAAATTATTTTTTGATGTCTTATTTAAAATATAAAAGTTATTTGGTGGGGAAGGAAGAAAAGGTATAGGGGGATAAATGATGATAAAAGGAGACTTGATTTGGAGTGATGAACACATATTTAAACAATATACAGATGACATATTGTAGAACTGTACACTTGAAATCTATATAATTTGATTAACTGTCACCCCAATAAATTCAATAAAAAATAAAAAAATTATTTTACTTATTCTTTTCTGTTTATTTTTCTATATTAATCCACAAATCTTTAGAATTTTGAGTAGGAATATGTAAAGCTATACTTTGGAAAGAACTGACACCTTTATAATAGTGTCAATACTTTTTAATACTTTCCCCATTCAGAAGTGTGTTATGTTTCTTCATTTAGTCATGTTATTCCTTAAATCTTAAGAAATGTTTGTAATGTCTTATAAATATAAAAAAGCTGGAAGAAAATACAAGTGGATGTTTACTTAATATCTGGACAGAAAATGATTTTCTAAACATTAAATAATAAAAGAGCTAACAATGGAAAAGGCTGATTGATATAACTATATAACAATGAAAACAATAGCATATGTTTAAACACATTATAAATAAAATTAGAAGATGAGTGAGAAACTGGAAGAACAGTTGCAACAGAGATGCCAAATGGCTTCTATCATTATCAGATAAAGAAATGACACAAATTGATAAGAAAAACACTACATTTCCAAAGAAAAAATGGACAAAGCACTTGAACAGTTTTTAGAAAAGGAATTTAAAATGGCATAGCCTATTCTTTTAAAGTAATTCTGACAAATCTCTGTTCGCCTCAGCTATTTTTAGATTACATGAAAGGCTCTTTAGTTGACTGATACCTACCAAGTATTTAAAGTCCCTAGATCCTTTGTTAAATATAGGTTACAAGACTTAACATTTTTATTTCAGTATCTTCTTAGTGTTTTTCAACTTAGATATCCAGGTAAAAAGACATAAAGAAAAGTGCATTTGCTATATTTCATAAAGAAAGGAGAAAGATTTTGGTACTTGATTGACTATAGACATGTGGAAACCAGTGTTCTTTTCAATTGTATCCTGATATCAATATCCTAAAATGTTACATTTTCTTGTTTTTGTCATTGATTCAAGTATTATGCATTTAGTTGCTCTGAGGATTCAGGACCTGAGTTTTCTTGGAAAATTTCTATTGTTATGTACTTTTAAAATTGAGAATAATACTTTGATGTATTGGTGAGCTTATTCAACAAAAATGAACAGCTATTACTTTGTGAGCTGGCACAGTCTACATTAAGAAATAGAAGACTGTGCCACTACTTAGACAGTACTTGAGCATGTGAACAGTGTATCTTTTATTGCTGTCATCGGTGATACATGTTATATTTGAAAGGAGCCAATACATGACACCCCTCTTCTCTTTCCAGTTCAGGAATGATTATGAAGGGATCAGAGAGATAGTAATCAAAGCATCACTTTTCTTTCTGGAGGTACAGACTTTTAGGTGGCCACCCATAATGGTCATTCTTTCTGTTCCCACCTTTGTGTAACTTCCTCCTCTTGAAAATGTGGAGGACCTTGTCACTTGTGTCTAATCAACAGGATACAACTAAGGTGATGGAATGTCACTCCCATGACTATGTTATATTTATAAGACTAGCTTGCTCAACGAACCACTCTAGAGATTATTTTTTTCTGGCTACACTGTGTTGAAAAAGCCCATCTAGCAAGGAACCATGAGTCTACTCTTAAAGGTCTATCAACTTTTAGATCACATAAAAGTCTCTTTAGTTGGCTGATATCTACTAGATCCTTTGTTAAATATAGGTTACAAGACTTAACATTTTTATTTCAGTATCTTCTTAGTGTTTTTGAGAGTTGAGGACAGTGTCTAGCCAAGAACCAGTAAGAAGCCAGAGACCTCAGCCAGCAAACTGAGTGAGACTGGAAGCAGTTTGTTCCCAAATTATCAGATGAGAATACAGCATCAGTTGCAACTTGATAAAACCTTAGGCAGAAGACCCAGTTAAGCTGTACCTCAAGTTCTGATCCACAGAAACTATCTATAGTAATAAAAGTATAATATGCTAATTAGTTTGGACAGCTGAACAACCTTCCGAATATCCTTCTGGATGACCTTTCGGATGAAGCTGGGGCTGTGAGAGCAGGCCAGGACTGTGAAAGGCTGCAAGGGCCAGCTGGGGCTGTGAGGGCTGGCCAAGGCAGCCGGGGCTATAGGGCTGAGCCCCTTGCACAAATTTTGAGCATCGGGCCTCTAGTGAAATAATAAATGTGTGTCGTTTCAAGTCACTCAATTTGTGGTAGTTTGTTACCCAGTATACAAAATGAATACAACTTTCCCCCTATAGATGTTTTTTATTTATTTTGCCACTGGAAACATGTTCAAATAGATGTTTGTTCATATATCCTTTATTTTATAGCATAGATTTTTCAGGATTGTGATTATTGTTTCTGTGTGTTTTTTTTTTGTTTGTTTGTTTGTTTTGTTTGTTTTAGTTTTAGTAAATGATGCCAGGTTGTTTTCTCAAGAAGCTCTAACAATTCACATTATACCAGTAATGTGCGGGAATATATCTTTTCCCATAATCTTTACTAGTAATGGGCATTAATCAAGGTTTGTAATTCTTTCTAGTCTCCCAGGTACAAAGAGATCTCTTATTTTTACTTTAATTTGAATTTCATTGCTTAGTAGTGAGTTTGAACATAATTTCATGTTTCTTCAAAAAGGTGTTACCTTTTTCTGTGAATTTCTCATATTCTTTGCCAGTTTTTCCCTTTAGGCTTTTTTTTTTGTGTTTGGTCTCCCTTTAATTTTGTAATAGCCCTTTGTATATTATAGATATTAACCTCACTCCAATATGTTGCAGAATTTTTTTTATCCTAATCTGTTTTTTGTTGAATTTCTTAGTGAATTTTTATGCTAAAAAATTTAAAAGTTTTGCTGAAACAGATATTTTTATTTTCATTAATAATTGCCGAATTTCCAAAGTTTCAGTTTTGCTTAAAGAGGTCTTTTTTTTCCTCCTCCCAACTTCCCAAGATGTTTATATTTTTAGGCCTTAATTCTATCTGGAATTTCTTCTCTTGGAGTAAAAAGGTTGAAATTTTTTTTTCTTCTCGGTGTGTAGCCAGTTGAACTGGTAAAATCTAAATTGCTAAGTTAACCCAAGGAAAGCTAAACAACTTGAATAAACTAATTACTATAAAATATATTGAAAATATTTAAAAATTTACCTTTGAAAAGCATATCAGTGTCAGTGGATTTATAGCTGCATTTATTATTATTATTATTTTAAAATATATTTTATTGGTTTTGGAAAAAGAAGGGAGAAAGAGATTCTGATAATCGGAGTCGAGCCTACAACCTGGGCATGTGCCTTGACCAGGAATCAAACTGTGACTTCTGATTCATAGGAAGTCAATGCTTAACCATTGAGTCATACCGGCTGGCCTATAATTTTACTTTTAAAATTAAACAAGCATTCAAACAAGCCTGTTTAATTTTAAAAGTAAAATTTAATAACAGATAATTCCCATCTGCCTTAAACCTTTGCTACTAAAATGTGGTCCTAGGATCAGCAGTAACAGGATCACCTAGGAGTTTATTAGTAATTAATACAAAGTCTTAGCTACCTTCTGACCTAATGAAACACAGCCTGCATTTTAACAAGATCCCAGGTGATATATGTGTGCATTAACATTTGGGATATATTGATTTAAACCATTGCAGGCGGTGGAAGATTTGGAAAGCTTCCTCTAAGTCTCAAAGTTGTTGCTGTAGAGTTTCAAGCAGTGTTCCCTTGGTCTCAATTGCTCCTGCATCCCTGGTGTGTTTCCTTTCTCTTTTCACACCTTAATTATTTTTCTTTATTATCATTTTCCCGTAATTGAGCTTATGATAGATTTATATATTTTACTGTTTTTTTTAAAACAAACTTAAAAAATTATTTGCTACTGTATTCTCTCATTCATTTAAGCTTTAGCTTAATTAGTTATTCTTGTGGCTTTTGGTTCAATTTTTGTCTAATTTAGAAATAAATATTGGTGTGTTTTTTTTTACATGAAAGCATATAATGTTATACTTTTCATTGATATAGCTTTTGCTGTGCTCCTTAAGTTTTGCCTAAATTTTTTTTCATTTTAGAAAACTTTCCCCTTTTTATCTAAATATAATCTAGACTTATGATTTTTAATTTCTAAGTAAATAAAATTTTTATCTAATATTGTTTTATTATTATCTTAAAATTAAACATGTTTAAGATTTTATTTGTGTCTAGTTATATATTTGAACTTTATACATGTTGCCTGAACATACAAAAATTCTCTGTTCTCTATTTCTGTCAATTCCTCTGTGCTTTTACTTTTTAATTTTATTTTTGTCTCAGATCTGTATAGAAAGAGGTCCTTAGAACTCTGGTTATAGATATAGACATAGGTTAAAGAGTGTTGATTACTTTTTTTTCATGTTCATCTATCCTAAGATCTCTGTCTTGTTTGTTATTTAATTTAATTTTATTTTTTAGATAGTGCACTTATTGGAAAAGTCTCTAAATTGCTTTTTACTTATGAAATGCTTTGTAGATGTGAATGCTCTCTGTTTTCAGGCCCAGATATTTGCGCTTATAACATACTGTGCCTCTGCCCCTATGCTTGAGTTTCTCTATATAAGATGAGGATGTATTGTCCCATCAGAACCATGTCTGAATGCAAGTTCTCATTGTCCTGCCTACCTTCCCTTTGCTATAGTGCATCTTCCCTTGCTTACTGTCAGTTGTCCAAGTTTCATGCATTTCTGGGTATGTGCCTTCCTGTCAGAGGCAATAGCTGCATTCCTGTTACTATAGTTGCATTTCTTTAAAACTCATCTGTCTGATTTCCTGTAATCCACTGAGAGTGTTCAGATCTTCAAGAGTGATTCCCCACTAGCTTTTCCTCTGGACTCTACAGGCAACTTTTAGGGAGTACATCCCAATAGTTTCCTGAATCATAGCTCCTTCTGGGGAAGCCTCCCCAATGGCTCTCTGAGATCTTGCCTTTCTTGTTCTGTAGATTTCACTAGATTTTACGTTCTCAGATCTAGTAAACTCTGAAATCCCTCTTGCTCTTCAAGCACCCCTTTATGATCAGTTCAACCAGGTTTTTTTTTTTCTATTTCATATCTTTCTAGCTGGCCTTCAAGATTTTATTTTTTCTTTGAAAACTCTAGCATGTACTCTAAGTTCACAACATTCCATCTAAAGAAAACACATTTCCTCCCTGTATTCAGCATTATTTTTGTTCACCATCCCATTGCTTCTGTCTTGACACTAAGCTGAAGTGCGGGAAGCCAAACCCTCCTTGGCTTCCTCAGTGAACAGGATTCTTAATATTTTCCAGGCCCAGGCACTTAAAATTGCCTCTTAGTCTGTGAGTTTCCAGCCATTTCATTTATGGTTTAGTTTTTTTTCACTCATGAAACCCTGGTTCCTTTTAGATTTTGTTAATGGCATCCACATCCCTTCTGTGTGGGAGGCCATAGTCCATCTCCGAAATGCAAAGCCAGTTTCCCAGTCATTTATTTCAGGAGGTGACTACGGCCTCCTTGAGGCCATGGGTTTGGAGGTTGACTCTTAAAAACACGTGAAAAGGCTAAACGAAGCTAACAGGCTAATTTTTACATAATTTTCTTTTGAAATCTCGCACTTCAAAACAGCATACAGAAATGCAGTCTGGGGCATCACAATGAGTACTATTACTGACACCTGGTGAGAGACCGGCTCTAAACTCCGTGGCCTGTGTTAGCTGCTTTGTACTTCAGGGACCCGGCCAGCCGATCTGACTGACAAACACAATAAAACAAGCTGAGTTTGAACTACCCACAAGTGCCTAAAAGGCCTGTACACTGGAGCTCTGCCTGCTCTAAGGACAGCCGTTATTGGAACAAAAGAGACTGTCTTCCTTGTGATGTAATGCCTGGCCCACTGGCCTGCTTTAAACCGTAGCTGTGCCAGTATAATGTCAAATGTCGCCAAGAGAGAACCACACAGACCATGATTACTAAGCCCCACATTCCCTCAACAATTTAAATCCAGCCACAGGGTGACAATAAAAGTCACAGAAAACCACTGAGATCAAAACCCAGGTGGCTCAGAGTTCCTCAGGCATCAGGGCTTTCAAACCATTTCCCTTTCTTGTGTTTGTATGCAGTGCACACTCTGGGCTTGTCCCTCTGCATTTCTAGCCCGAGCCTGCGAAATTAGAGCTAGAGAGGGCCAATCACTAACATTTCTCTTCCTTTCCTTGAGTTTGGAAAAAGAAAAGTACACACAGGATTTCAAATAGATGATAGGGGAAATACCTGCTTTTTATTGAGAGTGTTGAATCAGAGAATTCTACTTGACCTATATCCACACTCGACCTCTCTCATATGTCCCACCCCCTGACCTGTGAATTGAAAGTGTCTACTCATAACGCCAGGCCTCTATGCACTATGTTAATATGAAGAGTGGAGCCAGGTGAATGCCCCTCCTATTTCTTTGGTAGTATACATATAAAAGGCTCCTCATAACTGGTGAGGTACTTGGCTCCAATTGGGATTTGAGTTGAGAAACAGGAGTGTGATGTAACGCTGAACTTTAGTAGATTAGCAGATTTTCAGTAGCAGGAAAGTCATTTTAGAGAGAGGAACAGCGTTAGTCAGGAGGAGAGCTATACAATTGCAGGGTGTATTCAGGGAGCAATGAGGAGTCCAGTGTGGCCAGGACACTGGGCAAAGTGGCTAGAGACAAGAGTGGGAAGTCGTGCTGGACTAGGTTTTAAAGTACATTATTTCATACTCATAACTTTGGAGCCTATCCTATAGCAGCTCATTTAAGGTTTTAAGTAGGGAAATAATTTCGATATTTACATTTTTAAACACTAGTTCAATCAATCAGTAGCTAAAGTGATGAAGGAATAGCTTTGAAATATAGATGTGGAGCTCAGCAGGCAAACTGGCGGTGTAGTCAAGAACTGTGAATAAATCCGTGCCTGAAACTGCAGTAGAATTAAATAAAAACTAGGAGTTAGGGAGTTCAAATACTTTAATTAGTGTGTCATATATGGTTGGAAGAACTTGGCAAACTCAGAGAACCAGACTACAGAGATTCACAGGGTGGCATCTTTGACTTGTTGAGTTTCCGTGCTGCCACCCTCCATTTACCCCCTATCTAATCAGTCGCCCAGGCTATCGTTTTTTTCTTTGCAGTAACTCGCATGATTCTTTTTCACTTCTCGACTCTCTTCACCTTCCCCAGGCCCTTCTTACCTCACACCTTGGTGATTATTGTCTGCACTAATCACCTGAAAATCTTAATGCCAAGTAGGTTTGATTCTGTATTCATTTTAGGGCTCAGATTCACGGTGCAATGCCCTCTGGATCAGGTTGAGAGTTCACACAAACAAAGCCACATGGGCATGGGCTGTTGGCTTCATTCAAGTGTGTGCATGGATGGAGGATACAGGCAGGCCTTCTCACTCTCCTGCAGATTGAACTTATCCATTTTGTCACAGTGAGATGCTGTCCAAACATCTGAGGGGCTCACTGCATGGAAACCGGAAGCCCAGGGCCTACATGCACCTGAAGAGGAGGAACCCAGAGGCAGCAAAGGAAGAGCACAGACCCTCCTAACTTCTGACCCAAAATGACCCCCACTGACAACATTGCCCAATGAAAGTTAGGCTCTTACAAATTTCACCAAATTTATTTATCTCTCCAAGGAGAGGAACAACTTCGGAGCAGAGTCTGAAACATTTCTAGTAGTACCATCTTTCCTCTTTCCACAGATTGGAATAAGATCTTCTTAACTTTTGGTTGGGGAAATAATGTGGGGTAAGCAGGAATAGGATATTCCACCACATTACTCATTGTATGTATTATTTTTGAATGTTTTAGGGTACACAGCTTTTATTTTTAGTTTGCAATCTCTCTGAAACCAGAGCCCATATATATGGCTTCCTTTCTTCTCAAATCAATGAATATTCTGAATAAGAATATTTAGATTTAGTTGGAAATATGCAAAATGGGATATCATGTGGGAAAGGCTCGCTGCTGCACCATAATTCGGTGTCTTTGCACGGTTGTTGTCAGTTTTCAGGGTTTTATGTTCTCATGGTCTTGTCTGATTGCTGGTCTGCTTCCACCTGAGCTGTCTTGGTTGTTCATGCAATTAATTCAGAGTAGGCCCTCAATATTTATTGGTTTGCACACACTCAAAGCACTTGTTCATTTACTAGGTTTAATGGGCGAGCTGACAGCTAAGAAAAGGGTGCATAACCCATTCAAAAGTGCACATATTCCTATTCCACACTCCTCTTCTCTGAAATTCTTTGTAGTTACCTGTCATTGAGGCTTCCTGTCTTAGCCCAAGGTCCACACATTGTTTTATGTTCTCCTGAGCCCCCTTCTTTTTTCCTCTTTTGTTTCCCATGTCCACCTTCCCATATTTCCATAGAAATTTTAAATAATTCAGTCTCATTTTGCTAAAAGGTTCAACACTACCCAGCTCCTTTTCCAAACACACACAAACAAATCTACTAAGGTAAATGACTGCCAGGGAAGACGATCCACACTCCTTAGGAGCAATTTTGATACAAATATCAAGTCCGCCCACACCCCTACCCCCACCCCCGCCATGTTAGACTTAGGATAATATCCATTCATTTATGTGTTGATTTTTTCTTTCTTGAATAATAGAGGAATGAATATGAGATCTAAGAGATCTCAGTGTTCACATCATAGCAGGTCTCCCAAAATATAGAATAAAAAAAGTGAGTCTGAGAACAAATAAAATTTTGCAGAATTTTATTTAGGGTTCCGGATTTTAAAAGTACATCTCTGATAACAGTGTTTTATAAAAAACAAACTCAAAGAACCACAAACTTTTTTGATATTGATTGGTCACATGCCTTTTTTTTTTTTTTGCACACAGATACATAAGGCTACCACCAGAGACAAAAAACTCTTTCACAGACTAGATTAGCAATAAACCTTATTAAGTTAATATTAAATATAATGAATGCCAGGTCTCTACTAACAGAAGTGACTAAACTATTGAGGCAGTGTGAATGCTGGGAATAGTAAATCTGTGGTCACTGTCCCTTTTGCTGATATGAGCCCTGTCAGGGGCATCGACTCTTCTGGTAGTTATTTCATTAAAATAATCTCGAGACCTTACAATTCTATTTTTTTTCAAACTTGCATATCATTAGTATTTCTATGCCATAAATTCCTGGAATCAGTCATAGTACTACTTTTGCATGACAGCTTCGAAACATATTACTGCATTTTCTATACTATATTAATCATTTCATAAGTTTGGTAATACCAGGAGGTCTGCATTTTAAACAAGATACTTAGGTTACCCTGTGTAAGCATCATTAATCATTTCATTGTTAATGGCATAATGCCAAATGCTGAGTTGCTTAATGGGTCGAGTAAATTGACCCACACTTTAAGGTAAGGGAACTAACCTATCTGTGCTCATTGTTATTCAGGGAAGCACTTGGAATCTCAGGAATGGAAGGGTCTTTGAAGTAATTAGCTTTCCCTCTTGCTCCCTTGCCTTTCTTCAGGGTGCTGCTTCACCTTCTCTCTTCCAGAAAACCCTTATTAGTGCTTGTCTTCGCTCTGAAAACTTGGATGTCATCTCTCTCTCTCTTCTAACCTTTCTTGGCATTTTCCCTGTGAGTCCTCTATGTCACTTATCACTGACTACCTGGTGGCTATCACATTCCTGTCTTACCCCTCAGCAGTGCATTATTTCTGCATGCCCTATATTATTTCTGCATGCCCTATAGGGCTTGTGCAGTGCCTGGTCCAGGGTAGGGCTCAATAAGTGTATTGGATAAATGATGAGATGCAATTCTACTGTAGAATCCACCAGTACAAAGAACACTGAATCTGGCAGAGCAGCTTATGTCGACGTTTTATACTCTAAGGTTGGAGAAAATCTTGACTGACTAGCTTCTCAACCTCCCTGCAAAGTGATCTTCTAGCCTCTCCTTGAATTCCTGCAGTCGTGGTGAACTAACTCATTTCTTCCAGAGGGAGTCCATTCCATTTCAGACAGTTCCAGTGTGGCTCTCTCCTGACAGTATTCAGATCCCAAGACTAAGGCTACTTTAATTTTATGCTAAAAATATTCTCTTGTTTTAATCAGTCTGAAGCCTGGAGCTGTCTACATTCTGTCTGACTTTGCTGGAATTATCTGCAGCTACTGTCTTTTAAATTGTTATTTCTTTCATGGATCCAGAGGGCTGGAAAAGATCTAGAGACTAACGAGTTCACACTACTTAACTTTCAGAGGATCAAACTGAGCCTCCAGAGAAAAGGGGGCTTTAGTGGCTTTAAGTTGAAGTCATCACTTGCACAGGGAGGGAGGCGCATTCTCAGCTTCTGGCCTGCATAAAGGAGCCAGAAGATAGTTATTCCCACATATTCCACATAGGCAGCAACCCATATGCCACACCAGAAGCTGCACACTTTTGCAATGCAATATTAATGGCATGAACTAATCAGGAGCATAAAATACTGTCTTCCTCCTCTCAACTCCGTACATGCTCACTTGCTGGCATATCAGCAATGACCAGGCAATTGTTGGTCTTCTGTCAACTGGTTGAGGAATGATGTTGAGTGGGTATTAATTGTTATGAAGAGCAGAGATTCAGAAACAGAACATGCTTGAGCAATACATTTGATGTTATAATTTTTAGCTATGAGACAGTTTGCTTCTCAAAAAGGGATAATTTGTTATAATGCTAAGTAGCATTTAATGTTATCCACTGAAATGCATTTGGGTTTAGCACAGGAAACAGATGATATTTGGTCTCAAAACACTGTAAATTTACTTTTTTGGTACAGATTGTTGCTTACTTTTTAAATTTTCATGTTCTGCTATGCCAGGGAATGACAGTTATATTAAATTATATAACTAACAATAGTAAATTGTGGAAATAAGTGGTTTGAGTTGAAAGGTGGTTCTGTTTATAAAAAATATGCTCCAAAAAGTTGATATTGTACATGTTTTGACTTTGTTCTAAAACTAAAATAAAGACAATCTGTAGAATAATCTGCTAAATTTTAGGGAGACTTTTGCCTAGCACTGGCTTTCCAAAGTAAAATTCTGATTTTATTATTTTATTTATCTTGCTGACATGCTATTTCAGAAAAACTCTTTATATCTGTTTTTTAGAAGCTTGTTATATCATGTATTCATATTAGGACTAAATTAGTTGATTTTTAATAATGCCAAAATTTTAATAGAAAACAGTTTAATCATGTGTAGTAAGAAGTATGAAGATGTAGAAAAGGTGTTTGCTAGTACAGGAAGTACCTCAAGTAATAAGTAACTATGGGTAAGGAAAACTTCTTAAATAGAATTTCATAAAGATTTGTAACCCTAGGATACATTTGTAAGACTGTGATGGGTCACATTTTACTGTCTTGTGGTAGAGCCAATTTAACTCAATTACTCTATAAAAGTTAAAGCCATTTCTGTATTTTCAAAAGTGGGCTCCCACATGCCTGTCCAGTATCTCCTTCCTCTACATTCCTTCATAAAATGAGTGGTCCAGCTTTGTCAATCTCCTTTATGATACTTGAGCTATCAAGAACTTTTCTGCTTCTATAGTTTCCTCATTATGGAATGCCCAAAGAACTGACTTGAATTCATGAATTGGTAAAGTTCAAATATGATTATGTGTCAGTTTCTATCAAATGACGATCTGTCCTGATTACCCAGTCTGAATGAAAAAATCCTACAGCATATTACTTAGTCCTCCTTTTAGCATTTATATCAGCAGCATTTTATATTGGTCTATTGAACTTAATTTTTGTGACTTCTCAATTGACTATGCACTATTCTTTTGTGTTTTTTTAAAAAAAAAAAATATATATATATATATTGAGGCCTGATGCATGAAATTCATGCAATGGGCTCAGTCTTTGCAGATCTTGCAGCCCTGGCTGCCTTGGCTGGCCCTCACAGTCCTGGATTCATCCAGAAGGTCATCCGGATGTTCATCCAGAAGGATGTCTGGAGGGTTGTTTTGCTGTTTGATCTAACTAGCATATTAGATCTTTATTATATAGGATTGTATACAGGGTGGGGCAAAATTAGGTTTATAGTTGTGAGTACTACAAATACAGACTTTATTTTTGTATTACCATTTATTAATTGTTGTATTATTTTCCATGTGAATAATTGTAAACCTACTTTTGTACTACCCTGTATATTTTGGTTGCAGAATATGTTTTTTAAAAAGATGTACAAAGTGATGTGAACATACCTATACATTGTGAAATAATTATTTTGGTTTTTAAGGTTTAGTACTATTTTATATATCTTTGTTGGACTTTTTTTTGGATACTGTTATAAATTCACCTTTGCCCTTGACCATAGTACCTCTGAATCTTCCAAGACCTAGTTCATTATTTCTTCTCTCTGACTCGAATCCTCATTATTTCTTCCTCCACGGAACATAATAAATGCTTTCTGCCCATTAAAAAAAATCCTCTAGAAGCTCCCTGTCACATCTCCTCTCTCTTTTCATTTATGCCAGACAATTTGGACATAATAGTCTGCACTCTGTCTCTTCCCTCTTCGTTCTCAGACAGTCACTTTCCAGCCTGCTGTGACTTGGTTCACTGCCACCACCACTGAATTAAAGCCAAGACTCATTTTTCAAAGTCCTATGTTAATGCTTTTGGATTATAGAACATTGTTGACAATGATCCCACCAAATAAAGAGGGAATATGCAAATTGACTGTCATACCATCACAAAGATGGCACCCATAATAGAGGTGGAGTTTCCATAACACAAGATGGCTATGCACACAGTGGAGGCGGGGTTTCTGTAACACAAAATGGCTACACCTACAGCTGAGGCCAAGTTCCCAAAATGAGGCTTAACAAGTAATCAGCAGGAACCTGAGGCTGTGTGGGTCTGGGCCAAGTCAGGGGACTTGAAGTTGCCCCCCCCCCCCTGCCTTATGGGGCTTGATAAGGGTGGGACCAGCCAGGTCTGGATCTTGCCCAATGGTGGTGGAGCTGACTGGGTCTGGGTCTTGCACAATTTTGAGGTGCTGCAGGTGGGTGGGGACTTGATTCTGGGTCCCATGGCACGCTACAGACTCTGACAGGAGGAAGATTTTCATATACATTTTATTTTTTTCATCTCTGACACTTCTATTATAGAGAAAGGGCAAATAGCAATATTAAGACATTTCCTCTAATTAATCTTCTTTTAATGTGCATAAATTTCATGCACCTGGCCACTAGTAATACATAACAGCCTTAATAATTATAATTTAGTAAGAGAATAGAAGTGATAACATTTGCCATTGGGATTTTTTTGTGTAATGCCATTCTATATCTATTATATTATTCAAACCAAATATTATTTTCATAAATGAGATGACACATTTCATTGTTCAAGATCATGGTGTATAAGTCCTAAAGGGAATTCTGCTTAATGTGACAGTTCAAACTCTTGTCTCTCCTTTAAATTTTGGGCTCTGAATCTCCTCTGATACATCTTCAGCCCCCCCCCCCCGCCCCCCCCCAAAAAAAATCCAGCTTCTTTTTCTTAACATTTGCAGGTTTCTCTTAAACCACACATATCCTCATTCTAGCTCCTTCCCAGGGTCCTGTCATTGGTTCTCTTCTCCTTCTTCCTGTCTTTCCTTGTATAATTTCATCCACTCCCATAGCATTAGCTGTCCTTCATCATACTGACTTCTTTATATTCAGGGCCTACCATGATACATGGTTTCTAGCTACCGCATTTCCCCGAGAATAAGACCTACTTCATGGAAAAACAATACATCCCCTGAAAATAAGACCTAGAGCATCTTTGGGAGCAAAAACTAATATATAAGATACTGTCTTATTTTTGGGGAAACAGGGCAGTTGAATGATGAATGAATGAATGGATAGGCCAAAAGCTTGTGTCTACCAAATTCATATTCCTAGCTTAGCCCATAAGAGAATAAAACAGTCATATTTTTACTGGTTGGTGTGTAGTCATCTCAGCTCAATATTACAAAAATGAACTTTTCATCCCAAACCTTCTGCTCCTCCTATCTAGTTGATCCAGGTTCAAAGCACCATCCTTCATTTATTTATTTGCGCATTACAAAAGCCTGCAGTCACAGAACTCTTTTTCACCAGTCTCAGAAACCAGTAATCAAAATCTACCAATGCAAGATTCCTTATATTCAGTCCTCTGGCGCCCTATTCTCTGGTGCTCTCCTTTCTCATGCACCTATGTTGGTGATTTGATTGACTCTTCTAGAAGGAGTAGAATAACTTATAAATGTTACCTTTTCTGGGGAAAATTCAGTTACTATTTTTCCATGTGAAGAAAAATAAATCTAGTTTGGCAGCTTATGTTTTTAGATAGCAAAAAAGAGAGAGTGATAGAAGTATCTACTATTTGATTTTTCCCTTTTTTTTTAACACTTTTAGGTGTATAAAATAATAAAAGAAAAACTTGGAAGAAGCTAAAATATTCAGCTGAAAGTTAGTCAGGTACTTTGGCACTTATTTGAGACTTTTAAATTTTTCATTTCAAATGTTTATAGAAACGTGGCTGAGCATAATGAACTGTTCTTTTCATTAAAGGTTTAACTGGCATTTTAAACATCTAGTTTTCTGTCATTTCAGTCTTCCCAAGTGAAGTCACATTCGGTTCTCTCTGCAAAGGTCCACATACAGCTTCTGTGATGTCCTTCTGGGGTGATTGTCCTTTTGGAGCGCTGACACAGGCTGGAGGGAACAAAATGAATGTTGTAACATTAGAACAGAACTGTTATACCAAATGTGGTGACATTGGCAGTTACCATTTCCCCCATAATGATATGAGTACATCTAGAGTCATTGGAAAGCCTACTTAATAGACATTATTCAGAACTTTAATAATGCTTGTAGCTGACAGTGTCACTTTAAATTGTCAGAACCCTTCATGAATTGGCCATGCAGGAGGTCATGCCCCCTTCTAATGTCGATGAGAAAACATGGAGGCTCGGCTCTGCTCTCCTGTTTCACCTTGGGACATCCCAGCCTCAGAATTCCTTGTAGCGTCAACTAAGCTTCCACTGAGACAGCATCTCAGCTTGACATCCCTCTCTGCTCTGTCTTGCTCCTTTTTTTCCTTTTCCTTTCACAGGTGTAGATCTACAAAGCATTTTGTGATAAACATCCAGCATGTTAATCTCCATCACAGTCTGCTTCCGAGGTAACCAACCTGCAATACATAAAAGTTTGATGCAGCTTTGGCAGAGCAGCATAGCACAAATGTCAATGCTGTGGGGTTTTCCAGAGTGGAGGAAATTCATACAGGTTACCAAGTAAATTCATTCCTCCATGCTGGCAACAGTGATACATCAAGCACTCACGGGCATAATGGGATGAATAAGACATGATGCCTCACCTCTGGTGAGGGAGATGGACACACACAGGCGTTCACAGTACAACATAATACACGACAGCTCTGCCAGAGTGCTCCTGAAGACTTCACAGGAGAAAACATGTGATCTGGAAAATTAAAGGATAAAGAGGGGAAAGAGAATTCTAGGCAGGAGGGGCGGCATGTGAAAAGGCTCTAAGGCAAGCGGGAAATGACATGCGAAAGAAGTAGCTTCAGTTGGCAGCTGTGTAAGATGTCTAGGGGGGGCGAAACCAGTTTGGCTCAGTGGTAGAGCGTTGGTCTGTGGACTGAAAGGTCCCGGGTTCGATTCCAGTCGAGGGCATGTACATTGGCTGTGGGCACATCCCCGGTGGAGGGTGTGCAAGAGGTGGCTGGTCGGTGTTTCTCTCTCATCGACGTTTCTAGCTCTCTATCTCTCTCCCTTCCTCTCTGTAAAATATCAATAAAATATATATTAAAAAAAAGATGTCTAGGGGGGAGATAGAAGCCAGGCTGGGATGGGGGTGAAGGAAGACAGGAAAAAGCCATACTTCAGAAAGCCTGACTATCAAATTCTCTTTCCCACCAATCCGTGAAAGAGATCATGCACATCTCCAGGGTCTGTTCCTTTAGTTCCTCAACCCAGCAAGCCAGATCCTTACTCTGCCCACCACTCCCCTGAACTACTGTCCTAAAGCCACCATGACTCTGAACAAAAATCATTCCAGTTGCTTATTGTTTAACCCTACCTCTTGTGAAATATAAACTGCTTTACAGACAAGCCTACAACACAGAAATGCACAGCCCAAAGATTTCTCCCAGGGGGAATACCCATAAAAAACATCTCTCTGGTCAAGAAAGAGAACAGGTGTATTGTATACACCCAAAAGTGTATATTGGAAAGTTATGTTGAAAAGGCAGAGGGGCAATGACCTGAGGTGAGCTTGAGGGGAGATGCCAGGGTGTGGTACTGTTCTCTTTCTGGACCTGAGTGATTTTTTTTTATGGGTATTTCCCCTAGGAGAAATCTTTGGGCTGTGCATTTCTGTTTTGTGAGTTTTTCTGTAAAGCAGTTTATATTTCACAAGAGGCAGGGTTAAACAATAAGCAAATGGAATGATTTTTGTTCAGAGTCATGGTGGCTTTAGGAGAGTAGTTCAGGGGAGTGGTGGGCAGTAAAGGTCTGGCTTGCTGGGTTGAGGAACTAAAGGAACAGACCCTGGAGATGTGTATGATCTCTTTCACGTATTGGTGGGAAAGAGAATTTGATAGTCAGGCTTGTTAAGGTAAGTAACCTTTAAAATAGTAATACTCCTAAGCATAACACCTTTAGTTACACAAGAACTGAAGAAAACCTTATAATCAATAGTTTAAAACTCTTGGTGACAAACAACAACAACAACAAGGATCATCATCTCATGGTAAACTCCCCCACCCCCGGCCCCAACCTGGTGTTTGAAGAGTCTTGTACATAGTTGTTATTTAATGTAAATCTAATGAATGATTCATAGAGACTTGAAGTTATAAAAAGGCCTACTTGATAAAAAAATGAGTAAACTATTTCAAAGGGCAAGCAACTTACAAATGTGCATAATTAATAACTAGACTTTTAGATATTGGACTAGTTGGTATATTATCATTTTTAAATATATTTTATTGATTTTTTTACAGAGAGGAAGGGAGAGGGACAGAGAGCTAAAAACATCGATGAGAGAGAAACATCGACCAGCTGCCTCCTGCACACCCCCTACCGGGGATGTGTCCGTAACCAACATACATGCCCTTGACCGGAATTGAACCTGGGACCTTTCAGTCTGCAGACTGACGCTCTATCCACTGAGCCAAACCGGTTTCGTCTACATTATCATTTTTTTTTTAGCATCATCATGATATTTGCCTATTGTAATATTTCTGATACAACAGATTGCAATATCACTTAATTCATGAGTGCCAGAATTTTTTGAAGTCTGCACAAATGTGACTCTTTTTACGAGTAGAGTCTGAAATGTTCAGAATAAGAGGGGGCGTTAGCAATATCTCGCTCAGTTTGCTTGCTTGAGGGATGAGACTCTGAGGCCTGCGAGGCTGAATGTCAGCACCCAGGGTGCACAGTGACTGGAGTGCCCAGCAATGACCCAGGTCTCTTGTCTCTCAGTCCAATGATAATTGCCCCACAGCACCCTTGAGCAATAGCTTATACATCAAATCTTCGTGCAGCAAAAGACTTCAGACAAGCTGTAGGGTTTTGTTTTAATGGAATTTGGCCTGTACCACATAACAAAATGTTCTGAGGAAATTGTTTTCTTTCAAGTCTTAGTTTTATAAGATTTAATACTTGCTTAGTGTTATTTGTATTGGGTCCTGGGGTAGTATCATTTATTTAGGGAGAACTCGTTTCTTTTGTGGAATGTGATTGGAAAATGACTTGATTAATAGAAACTCATGGTGAATGCAACTCCTAGGGCAAACCTAAATTTTGAGACTGAAGGTCAGCTGCATAATCTTGTCGGCTCCCATTACAATATGAGCACAGCTGTGTTGCCTCATTACAGAATCTCAGATATTTTTGTGGATGGCCAGTGTTTCTGCCCTCATGGTAGAGGGGGGAACAGAATCCCTGGTTGATTAAGTTGTGGGTCCAGGGCTGTATTCTCACACAAGCCACGGCCTTCAGGGAGCTTATTCTTAGTCTGCCCTTATTTCAGTTACGTAAAAATTATCCTCCTTGAACAGTAGTGTCCCTTGTGACATGCCATAGGATAAAGGAAAAGATTTTTCAATTTAGTTCTCATCTGGATTTTTTTTTTAACCATTGAGCTGTCATAGGGCTGTGTCCCTCAAAATTAGAAGAATTTTATATCCAGGCAGAGCCTGCAGATCTTTAGTCATTGACTTGCTTATTAATACTCAATAAACTCTTCTAGTTTATTACTTCACTAAGTCACTTTTATCATCTGTAACTTTCAACTCACTTAAATCTAGGCATCCTTGGTCAGCTGGTGAGGCTCAGTGATGGAGCATCTACCCATGAACCAAGAGGTCATGGTTTTGATTCCCTGTTAGGGCACATGCCCAGGTTGTGGGCTCTATCCCCAGTAGGGGTCATTCAGGAGGCAGCTGTTTGATGTTTCTCTCTCATGATGTATCCATCTCTTTCCTTCCTTTCCTTCCTCTATCTCTAAAAATCAACAAAAACATATTTTAAAAAATTCTAATAATCCTTATGGGATTATTACTTAACATATAAAAACTAACTCCTCTACTAGGTCCTTTGACTACTAGTGCTTGCTATGTGCCTTTACTTGGACTCATTGAATTTGTAATATTTCCCTTGACGTCATTCCAACAGTGTTTTGTCCCTGTCACTAGGAGGATGATCTTCTATAGTTCTTTCTATTCCTCCTCTTTTAGGATTAAAAAGCCTCACCACAATTCTTAAAATTTATTTTCTGCATACTTCTCTCTATATAAAAGGTTAAGCGACTATCACATCCGAAACAACTGAACAAATGACTTAACAGGCTGGCAGGGGTGACCAGGCTGGCAGGGGGTTAGTGAGGAATGGCCAAACAACTGAGCAGCAAGCTGCATGGGGCTACCAGGCCAGCGGGAAGGACAGTTGGGGATGACCAGACCAGCAGGGGAGGGGAGGCACTAAGGGGTGACCAGGCCAGTGGAAGGGGCAATTGGGGGTGACCAGGCCAGTAGGGGAGCAGGCAGTTAGGTGCAATCAGGCAGGCAGGCAGGCAGGTGAGCAGTTAGGAGCCAGTGGTCCTGAATTGTGAGAGGGATGTCCGACTGCCGGTTTAGGCCCCATGCACAAATTTTGTGCATCAGTCCTCTAGTTTATTTTGAATAGTATTATTCTTCTGAGACAAAAATAACAGATCTATAGTAAAGTAATATAACATTCAAGCAAAATTTAGTAGCATGCTAACATAAACACATTTCTTGTTGTTTGTACACAGTTTTTATTTTGCTTTAATATTAGGCCTAAACCGGCAGTCGGACATCATCCAAGTAGTCCAAGGTTGAAGAGGGTGCAGGCTGGGCTGAGGGGAACCCCGCCCCCCAGTGCACAAATTTTGTGCATCAGTCCTCTAGTTTATTTTGAATAGTATTATTCTTCTGAGACAAAAATAACAGATCTATAGTAAAGTTATATAACATTCAAGCAAAATTTAGTAGCATGCTAACATAAACACATTTCTTGTTGTTAGTTTGTACACAGTTTTTATTTTGCTTTAATATTCACTTACCTACAATGCTTCTGGGTGCTGTAAAAGAACCCCAGAATTCAACTAGTCTGGGACCACTCACAGGCTTTTAGCAAGCAGCTGCATCTTTGCCTTCTACTGCCTAAGGTGGACCTTCTTGCTGGAGCCTTCACCCTTCAACTCTGAAATGAAACTGAAATTGTCCTCCGAAATTCTGAGCACCCCTGGGAACTCACTGAGCCCTGTTCAGTGATTGTCCATTTTGTTCCCTTTAATCACATCTCAATTTCATTTGTCTTACAAAACAATTGATGTTTGCACATTTGACAAGTAGGTTTTGGGAAAATGGATAACGTATATCTGTGCAATCAGGGAGGCCTGTTTACCTGAGAACCTCATTTCCAAATCAGGAAATAAATTTTAAGAATTGTGGTGAGGCTTTTTAATCCTAAAAGAAGAGGAATAGAAAGAACTATAGAAAGTCATCCTCTTACCTGAGAACCTCATTTCCAACCCTCTTACCTGAGATCCTCATTTCCATATCAGGAAATCAGAACTTGGTTATCAGAGTGACTGTTTTAGACACATATCCCTTCTTACAAGTTTTCTCCTTGATTTTATAACTACTGGTTCAGAATCATAAAATGTCTTACTTATATAATTGTTTACTTATATTGACTGGCATTAGTTATGTTTTCTGCTATTTAATTTGCTTTCTTCATTTTATGCTACAGTTCCCTGACTTTCAAAGAGCTTTACATTTTCAAGTGTTTTCTAATATATTTATACATATATTTATGTATATGAATATATATATTAGTATGTATTATAATTATATTATGTATTATATTACCTTATACTATGACTATTAATATTATATTATGACTATTCTTCATATAATGAATGCTTTCATTAATCGCATGAATGCTGTGAAATAGGTAAGGCAAACTTTAAAAATGTGGGAATTGAGAGTCAGTGAAGTTATATGGTTGCAAGTCACCTAGCTGATAAATGGCAATGTTCATACTAAAATATGGGTGTTATGATTCAAAACTCAGTGTACGTCCATCATCTTCTACGAGAATGTCCTCCCCAAAATCCCAAAGATGACATGTGCTTCCCCTTTGTGTTACCTAGTTACTTCTCTCTGCCAATCATGAGATGAACCATTGTCTAAGGCTCATTTCAAGTCCACCTCCTTTTTGAAAGCTATCCTCGACAAAGCCAGTCTGGAGTTATTTTTCTATAAATACTTGTTATTTTTGCCATTTGTTTTTTTGTTTACTCTTGCTGCTTCATTTCAGTATCTGACTATGCCAAATTAGATATTTAGAGATAAAGAATAAGACATGGGCTTTAGAGCCACTTTGACTTGAGTTCAAAACATGTAAGCAAAGGTTAAATGATTTAAAAAATTAAAACTGATGATGAAGTAATGATTGTGGGAAGGATTCACATGAGATAGGGTGGTAATGGAAGGTTGCTCTAATGAAGTTGATACTTTACCTGATACCTGATTGGTGTGTAGAACCAACCCTGTAAAGACCTAATGAGGAGCTCTCCAGGCGGGCTTGAAAGTGTGTGGTTCGCCAAAACCGGTTTGGCTCAGTGGATAAAGTGTTGGCCTGGGGACTGAAAGGCCCCGAGTTTGATTCTGGTCAAGGGCATGTACCTTGGTTGCCAGCACATCCCCAGTAGGGGTGTGCAAGAGGCAGCTGACCATGATTCTCATCGATGTTTCTGACTCTCTATCCCTCTTTCTTACTCTCTGCAAAAAATCAATAAAATATATTTAAAAAAAAGAAAAAAGAAAGTGTTTGGTCCCTATGGTTCAAGACAGGTTGGTTTACTAGAAGAACAGAAGGAAGTCCATCATGGCTGGGTCATAGTAAGCAGGGCTGTGATCATACTGGTAGGGGTGATATTGCTGAGGAGGAGGGATCAAATCATCTAAGGCCTTTAGCAGTGATAAGGAGTTTGGGTTTTATTCTAACTGCGTTAAGAAGGCAATGGAGGCCTGGCCGGTTTTTCTCAGTGGTTAGAGCATCGGCTCTCATACTGAAGGGTCACGGGTTCAATTCCTGGTCAAGGGCACATACCTCCCTTGCAGGTTCAATTCCACCTTTCGTCCCCTCCCCTGTCAGGGGGACGCAATCGATGTGCCTCTTTCTCATCGATATTTCTCTCTCTCCTCCCCTTCCACTTTCTCTAAAAAAATCAATGAGAAAAATATCCTTATGCCTCAGGTGAGGAAAAAAAGAAAGAAAAAGAAAGCAATGGAGAGAACCACAAGGCTCCCGTATAGCTGGGGGGCTGAATGGGTTGACGCAGAGAAGCACTTAGCACACTTCTTGGTAGTTAAGTGTCCAACACACTTTTATTCTACTTTCATATATACATTTTATGATTATAACTACAAGTAAGCTCCTCAGATGCAGGGGCTACATGCCATACTATTATGTGCCCTGCACAATATGACACAGAAAACTTGATAAGGGTTTGTAAGGTGTGAGTGTCAGCCTAACGTGCCACTTGGCAACAGCCTTCCATGTAGGCTGTTCTGAGTAACCCAACCAAACTGCCTGATTCTGCCTGTGCAGCATCATCTCATACCCATGAGTGGATCTGGTGAGTTCTGTAATAGTGACGCCTGTATAGTGGGGAATGCAAATGTGTACCGTTCTCACCTCAGTCTATATTTAATTTCCATCCTGGGAAAAACACTGACTTTTACGTAATCGTCTAACACAAAAGAGAGGGAGAACAACATGAGTATAAGGGATGAAGAATCCATGTAGCATTTTAGAAAGAGATACCTTCAGGAGAAGCTTTTTAGTTGCCACCCCATCCATCTGCTTTTCAGAGAAGCAGGAGCTAGTGAGTTCTTTATTGAGGTATGTACTGTTATTAGGACCTTGAACATTTCTTTTTGGAAATGCCAAAGCTTTTGAATTTTTCTGCTTCAGAACATGAATTCTTTTTCTTTCGGACAGAAGAAAGGTCCACCCGACAAAGGTTTCTTTTTGAAGGACATCCTCCCAGGAGTAATTTGTCACTTTTCTATGCATCAGAAGCAGAGTCTTACGCTTTTCTTTTGTATGTTTGCATTCAGATCACTCACTCGGGGACATGCACTGGTTCTTAAACTGTCTGCTGCTTGGAATTAGAGACACCCTCTTGGGTTTTATGCAACTGCAACACGGAGCCAATTTAGTTCTCTCCTGAATCTGTGTCCCTTTTTGTTGCTTCTCATTTTCTTCATAGAAGGTCACCTTCAGATGATTTGTAGGTGCACTGGCTTCAGCCTCAGACATTTAAACACGCTAGTTGGATTTTCATCCATCTAGCTGGCTTTAGAAATCATAGAGAGGATAAAACTTTAGTAAGGTAAAGGCAAACTATTATTTGATGATACTCTCTTCTCATCTCCATAAGTCTTTGAGATCCGTATTTCTTTCTGACAAAAACATCAAATAAAATCCAATTGCAAGATAGGGGCAAAAGCATGAAGTCTAAAACTTTTATTCGTTTGATTTGCTCAGGCTTTTAAGTGAGACTTAACCTTCGTGTCCTAACCCAAATTGAAACTTCTTGAGGGCACAGACTTCTATAAGTGCCCAAACCTTGTCAGATATTCAACACATACATATTATACTAAATAGAATATTTTGAGTGTCTTCTATTATTAATGATTCTCTTGTGGAGCTTAAACCTTGCGATATCACACTTGTGACAGTAACTGAACTATATTTAACTTCTGAGCCCTTGAATTTGACTCAATGCAAGAAAAGATAGTGCCTTATCTTAATGCTAACTACATTGTGCATTTGTGTTGTTCATTCAAACCCTCCAGAGGAAATCATATGCACTCTTTCAAAAAAGAAGACATGGAAGGGAAGAACTCAAATGGAGAAAACTTAATTTCCCTCTCTCTCTTAACTCTGTGAAACACAGAAATTCATTCTTTGAAGTTTTTTAGTGACACTCAAGGGGGAAGTAGTAACCTTGTTTTTTTGTTTAGAACATAGATACTTTTTATCTCCACATTTCTGTAACAAACCTTATAAAACAAATGATACTTTACAGAGTAAGGTCTTATGAAAATAAAAATATGTGATTAATTTCTTTCAGGTTTATTGTGAAAAGTATGACAGCAAACCATTAACCTGTAGCCATCCTATATATAATAAACAGTAATATGCAAATTGGCCCTAATGGTGAGACGGCCGGGAACGACTGGTCACTATGACATGCACTGGCCACCAGGAGCAGACACTTAACGCAGGAGCTGCCCTCTGGTAGTCAGTGTGCTCCCACAGGGGGCTCAACTCAGCCACAAGCCGGGCTGATGGCTGCTAGTGCAATGATGGTGGCAGGAGCCTCTCCTGCCTCCTCGGCAGCACTAACGCTGTTGGCCTAAGCCATCAGTTGGACATCTCCCGAGGGCTCCTGGGCTGCCAGAGGGAGATCTGACTGCCAGCTTAGGTCCGATCTCCTGGGGAGCAGGCCTGATGCAGACTCTGCTGATTAATTTTACTGCCTCAGAATTTTGAAAGGAAGATCTCTTTTAATAAGAACAGTTAGGAATATTGTTTTAAGTTTTAACTATATTGATTGCTTAAGGTCAAAAGTAGCTCTAAATAATGAAGTTTGAAACTGGTATTCTTGTATGTTGGTGGTAAAATTTTTTTTTTTTACTAGAAACGGAAAAACAACCTGGCATATGTATTAAAATAAACTTATCATTTATAATATTTCCCTAGGAATTCTATTTTTTATGGAAATATAGACAAAACTATATGTACCAACTCATTGAGGTGTTATATATAATTACAAAGGCCAAACAAAGCAAACTCAAAATAAATGAGCAATAGTTGTGGAATGCTTAGGTGAATTAGGATACCTTGGCTCAGTAGAACATTAGGTGGCCTTCAAAATCATGGGTGAATAGAATCATAAACATGGTAAACATCTTTATCACACAAAAGTAAGTATAAGCAGGCCAAATTCTAAATCATTCTACTATTATAACCATCAAACGGGTTAGAAAGGAATGTATTAAAATTATAATATCAGTTATGTTTGGGTGATGAGATTATTCATCCAACAGGTAGATTATATAAATCGCATATATTCTCATGTAATCCTTGCAGCAATAGAAAATTTTGCATTGCTGTTCTCATTTCAGAAATAAGAAAATACATTAATAATAAGATGCTTTAGATCAGAAACTCAGTGTTTAAGTTTATTGTTCATTCATCATTCCAATACTTTTGGTACTGAGGATATGCTAGGGGTACCTTAAAAATGTATCACTTTTATCAATTGCATGATTAAGCACTAAAGCACATGAAGATTCTTTAAACAATCCAGAAAATCTGCACTTTAGATGCTAAAGTTATAGTTCTGGTTGAACATCTAATTGAGAAAATGGGTATTTGACAGAGAAAACTGAGCAACTTCCCTCAATCTTATAGATTTTAAAAACACTACCTGTGTAACATCAGGTATGTTACTTCTCTGTGGTTCAATTTCCACATCTCAAATAGTGATAAAAATGATAGGGTTGTTTTGAGGATTAAATGATCATATGTCTGTGTAGGAAGGTAGATAGAGATATATCTGTCTACATATCTCACACTTAGAGCAGTGGTTGGCATACTGTGAGTTTTCAATGGCTGCCATTCCTATGGGTCTGTTGATCTAGCTGTAGCTTTCTATGCAGTATAATATGCCATCCTGTTTTATTACTTATTCTCCATATTTTTAAATTGTATTATCTGCTTATTCTTCAAATTAATTTCAGCACTGACTGTCAAATTTCAGTAAAGCAAAGCATTGAAAATTAAGATATAATTTTGTAATACTGTCTTCCCATTCATATAGGTTGGTACATTTCTTGTTCAGCTCGTTCCTACTGTTTTTAGATTTGTTACTTCAATTGTGAATTTGGGTTTTTCACAATATTTCTTGATTGGTTATTAGAAAAGTTATTGATTTTGATTGGGTGATCTGTATCTGGTCAACATTGTGTGCTTTCATTTTCATTCTGTTTTCTAGTTTATCTCCACTATTATCTAGTAGATAAACATGTAGTCTACTACAAGATGAATTTTGTTGCTTTTCAGCTCATAGTTGAGGATTCATCTTTTTACTTGTTTTATTGCATTAGCTATGCATAATTTATTTTCTTGTACTTTACATTGGCCATGAACTGTGCTACATAATTATACTGATACTGGATATTAAAATCTTTTCATTGTTTACCCCTTAATATGTTTTTTTATTTGTATTTGTTAGATACCATTCAACAACTCGAGAGATTCCATCTCTCTTTAACTCAGTATAATATTTAAAACTGAATCAAATATGTTTTCCTCATGTTAGGATATTCATGTAATTAAATAGTTAACACATTTACTCATTAAAAATGTTTTATATTGAAAAATACTTTAACTTCTAGAATAAATCAATTTGACTATGTTATTCAAATTTCAGTAAAACAAAGCATTGCAAATTAAGATATAATCTTGTAATACTGTCTTCCCATTTAATTGAATAATATATTCTTCGAATATCCTTTTATATTTTATTCATTCTTATATTGTATTTAGGAAAAATAGATAAGCATCCATGGTGTATTAGTTCCTTGGTTTGGTCTAAGAATTGTTTCCACATAGCTGGCTTTTCTGAAATATTTGTATTTATAATTGAGAACTGAGATTGGTAAGTGATGATAGCTAGAGATAGTTTCCCAGCAAAAAATGAATAAAATAATTCCCTTGATTAACAAATTTAGATTTTATTTATAGTCTATATTTGTGTGGATAGAGGGTGTATGGTTGTGACTAGGAGGACATTTCTTCTAATTTACCCAGAGAGTTTTCTTAATAGTTGTAGGGATCCTTAATAGTTGTAGGGGTCCTTGCCTGAAGTTACCTGGAGCACCAAGTAGTTCTCCTTCTTTTGCCCCAATAACTTCTGTATGCTTCTGATGGCAGATCTTCCATTTTCTTTAGGGAGCTCTTCCTGGGGTTTTCATGGTACACTAAGCAGGGTAGCAATTTTGCAGCTTGCTATTCCACTACACAATTGTGCGTCCAGTCCTTGTTGTCTTTGATCTTGATGTTCTTCTTGGATTCCAAGAGGAATATTCACTCCGTTAGCAGCCCCCTCTTATGCCTGTTCTGTGCTATGGGTCCAGCTCTCTTTGGTTATACCATCAATCTGATCCCATCTGCCTGTACCTTCTAGAAATTCCTCCAAATGTTCTGGTCTGCGGCTGGCACCCTTCCCAGGTTTCTAGTGCTACCATGGAATCATTCCGATTTTTAAAATATCTTGTGTTATTTTAGTGGCATCGTTGGATGTAGGAAAGATTGATATCTTATTCAGATATCCACCATAAAGCAGAAGAACTCAGTTTTTAGTACCAGCAAAAGATTTTCTCCTAAGGAATCAGCATAGTTTATTTTATTAAACTAATAACTTTTCTTTTAGTTTAAGCTTTAAATAACTGTTTCAAAATATTAAAGCACCAGGTACCATGTCACATGCTTTGCAAACATTTTTATTTATCTTCATAAGCATAGAAATTAAATATCATTTTCCTATTTTACAGATTTAAAAACAAATGTCCCAGGAATTTAAGCTAGTAAGTGATTTTAATAAACACTATGCTCCCCAAAGCTGTATTTAAAACAAACAAACAAACAAACAAACAAACAAGCAAACTGATTTAAATGTACATGGAGACTTTATAGCATAATTTAAAATTCTAAGTTTCATTGTTTTTTAATTTGGGTCAAGACTACTTATATATGCCGAAACCGGTTTGGTTCAGTGGATAGAGCGTCGGCCTGTGGACTAAAGGGTCCCGGGTTCCATTCCGGTCAAGGGCATGTACCTTGGTTGCGGGTATAACCTCAGTGGGAGGTGTGTGGGAGGCAGCTGATCCATGATTCTCATTCTCTCTCATCAACTCTCTATCCCTCTCTTTTCCTCTCTGTAATAAATCAATTATATATATAGAGAGACTATATATATATATATATATATATATATATATATAAAGACTACTTATATTTATATATAATATTTTTCTCATTGTATATTTTAAGAATACATTAAATGTTTGCATTGATTTTGGAAGAGATAGAGTCTAAATACACTCTAAATACACTGAATATTTAATTTTCCAGATTATATTATTCATTTTTTATCTACTTGGAGACAGTGTTCAGTATAGTACATTAGTAAATGTATATATATGTATCAATATATCACTTGCTGGCTATAATTATTTCCATGATCTAAATATCAGCTATATCCATTTCTGTCTATTTTTGTGGCATAAGGATTGGCCACATTATAATAAACATTTCTAAAAAAAAAACCTCAACCACATACCATACCACACCCTAACTGTTAAATGAAAATATTTATGAATAGTGATGAAAGTGAGAGCATATTTGGTCCTCCATAACCTTAAATACCTGCTTATCTTTTAAACAAATCATCATTGGTCATTTATAATTTAGAGAGTCTAGTCAAATGCATTTCTTCAGCTTGCATTAATGACCACAGAACTCTAAGGAGAGAAAAATTGCTTAGGTTTCTTGATGTAAGAAAAATTTAAAAATCCAGTTCATTATTTAAACAAAAAGGTAAAACTATTATTGATGTGAGCAAATTTATACTAAAAATGTAATGTAATGGCATCATTTAAGGGACAAAAAAGTGCTTTAATGTTGGCATTTGAGCTTTAAGAATGCTCCACACTAGTTTTTATATTTCTTCTGTAACTTGCCTTTGGTAATTTTCACTTAACAAATCCTGAAATTAGACTAGATATTGTTTTCATCTTCTATAAGAAAGGACAGGTTAGCTGAAACCAGTTTGGCTCTGGATAGAACGTAGGCCTGCGAACTGAAGGGTCCCAGGTTTGATTCTGGTCAAGGGCATGTACCTTGGTTGCAGGCACATCCCCAGTGGGGGGTGTGCAAGAGGCAGCTGATCGATGTTTCTCTCTCATCGATGTTTCTGACTCTCTCTCCCTCTCCCTTCCTCTCTGTGAAAATCAATACTATATATAGAAAGGGTTATAAAAATACAGCTTTACCACTCTCATCCCAGAAACAGTTAACTTTATTTTAACTGATATTATGTCACTTGAAGCAATTAAATATGCACAGAGAATATTGTCTGTATCTTAATTCAGTTATTATATGTGACTTTATTTTCTCTACTTATTTACAAAATAAGTCTTGTGGTATAGCTGGTATTAGGCCATGGGGATAATTTTTCCTCCCTTCCTCCCCACTATACTTCCTCCCTCCCTCCCACCTCCCTACCTTTCTCCCTTTCTCTCTGCAGTTCTCCCTCCCTCGTTCCCTTTCTTTCTTTCCTCCTCCAACTCCCCCCTTCTTCTTTTCTTTCCCTCTCTTCTCATTTATCCTTCTCTTCTCTCTTTTCACTATTGTATTTTCTTTCTTGCTGTCACCATTTTATTATTAGACTGGAGGCCTGTTGCATGATATTCATGCAAGAATAGGCCCCTTGGCTTCACTCCCAGCTGCCCAGGAGCTAGCAAGTCCCCGCTCCCCACCCCAGCGGGGACCTAGGAGCCAGCATATCCATGTTCCTGAGCTGCCCAGAGCCAGCAAGTCCTCTCTTCTGTCTGGGGCACCACTCCAGTAGCTCCCTCCGCTGCCCTTTTCCCTCATAGCAGGCTTCACAGGGCACTGCACCTGAATATGCAAATTAACCCCCATTTTTGTTGGGTTAATTTGCATACTCAGTCTGATTGGCTATGAGTGTAGCAGAGTGATGGTTAATTTATATGTTTCTCTTTTATTAAGTAAGATTGAATTAAAAATTAAAAGTTTCAGTCTAAGCCAGTCAATGAAAGAGAAACACCATATGACTTCACTCATTTATGAATAATAAAGAACATTATAAACTGATGAACCATAAGTTAAATATAGCGACAGTAAAGCAACAAGCAGACTGTCTAATTACAACGGGGAGGGGAGGGAAATATGAGGGAAATAAGAGATCAACCGAAGGACTTGTACACATGCATATAAGTATAACCAATGGACACAAAACTCTGGGGAGGGAGGGAATGTTTTGTTTTTTTTTGGGGGGGGCAATGGTAATATATGTACACAGATAATAATTTAATAAAAAAAATAATAAAAAAAAATAAAAAAAAATAAAAGTTTCAGTCTATATTTTAAGTATATTCGAGGTGAAGGTAATACATTTATTTTTATCACCTTTAGTAGTTTCTATAAGCAACTAGGCTGTTTTATTCTGCCTCTCCCTCCTACTTCTCCATTTTGAATTTCTATTTATGTGATTGCTTATCATACTTGCTTATGTTTCCAATTTTTTTTTTGATTCACTTATTCAAATTCTTGATTAGCAGTAAATTACTTTCATTTTACCACCTGGCTCTTGAAGGAAGCAGGCTATTATGAAAATTTTTAAATGTTATAATGGAAATCAAAACATTATGTGAAAGTTAACTCATGATTTAACTCAGCTGCTGAGAGTACTTGTTGTAGCTTCTCCAAGTTCAGATTGTTTTCTCATCAGATTTGTTTTTAATTTTTATATTTTTTAATTCTGAAGAAGGAATAAATTCTTATCCATTTCTAGTTACTTTATAGCCAGGAATGAGAAACAAATAATGTCTATTTTCAAAAAGTTGCTCCTTTTATTTTTGTGTAGATCCTTAGGAAGGCTTCTCATTACAGAGGGATTCAAAGGTGACCCAAATTGGGGAAACCAAATTCAATTTAATGGAGCCTGAATTGAATGCAGATATAATTGTATTTGAAGCACCACTTGACATAAAAGACATTCTTGACAATGAGTGCTTATTTTTTATTATAAGCATGGTTTACGTTCACTATAAAAATGTCTAAAATAAAGGAAAATATAAAGGCAAGAATTACAGCTCATCACTAAGAGCTATATACACTAACTTTTTGGATATATATTGCTTTTCTTTATCTTTTTGGCACATGAGTGTTTGTACATAAATATAAACATATTATCTAACATATGTGCATGTAGTTTAACCTTGAAATTTTTTATTAGTTTTATTGGTCCAAATTGAAGCTGAACTTATTTTTTTTAATGATTTTAATGGCATCACAATATTCTCTGAAATTACCTTACCTCATACTTGTCTATTATAGAAGAGTGTTAAAATCCCTGAGTATTCCTCTAAGTCTCCCATTAGTTGTATAATATCACTTTAATTTTTAATCATTACTGGAGTGGAGATAGAGTCCCCTATGTGTTTGGTTATTAAAAATCCTAATTTTACTCCTTAATTTGGGAAGCTCTACTAAACTTTATTACTGAAAAAAGCTTTGCTCTCTCTCTGAAGAAACTGCTTTTAAATTTGCTCTTATCAACCTTTTTTTTTAGGTATCACGCTAATGCTATAAAAGTAGAATAAATATCTGCAGTGTGGATTCCAGTTGCCTAAGCCACTCTCAAGAATAGGGGGAGATTTAAAAGTTGTTGGGTCTGATTTGGAGGGCCTTATTTAAAAAAAAAGAAAAAAAATTATAATGCACTTGGGAATTTAATAAAAAGTTATGCTTATAAGTACACTGCTAGGGTCTTTCCCAGAGCCTTGGAAGGAGCCATGTAAATGAGCTGCCCTGAAGCTAAGAGCTTCATTAGCTTCATGACGGATTTTCATTGGCGCAAGAGTGAACATTAGTCTTCATTTATACACTCTGTTCATTCCATCACTTATACCCCAATCTATGCCCATGCCCAGTATTTCCATTGCAGAATTAAGAGAATGTTAAAGCTATGAGACACCTTGGTTATTATATAGCCAAACTTCCTTGCATATTTGTAGAGTCATTTCAGAAGCATAGTGATATTTCACATTATGTTACTGAATAGGAATTTATTGTTTCTTATTTCCATGGGGGAAAAAATGGTAGGAGAGCAATGGGATATACTTGAAAGCCAAGACTAACTGAGGAGCTCTTTTTAAAAATGTATTTTAAAAATTGATTATAGAGAGGAAGGGAGAGGGAGAGAGAGATAGAAACATCAATGATGAGAGAGAATCATTGATAGGTTGTCTCCTGTATACCCCACACTGGGATCAAGTCCAAAATCTAGGCATGCACCTTGACCATGGAAGGAGCTGTGACTTCCAAGTTCCTAGGTTGACCTTAACCACTGAGCCACAACGGACTAGCCAGAGGGACTCTTATGTAACTGAAACTTCCAGAGATGGCCTAATGAGTGGCATAATCATAGTACATAATTAGTCCTGGATTATAAGTCACAAAAAGAGAGTCTAAACTGGTAGCTAAATGAGGGGAAGGTCAGCATGAGAACCAAAAATCCCATCTCAGGAGGCCTGGTGGATGCAGGTGCTGTTCGGTCCATAGCTGGTGTTTACTATTTTGCTATGGTGGGCAAGAGGGCCCATACATACTCTTAATCTTTAATACGGTAGCTGAATTGTTTTCAGTATTAAACAAGATCATGCACATAAAATTGCTTTGTGCATTATAAATTCCCTATGCAAATTTAAGTCTTTCTGAAGAAAAACTTTGGAAAAAATTTATGAATATTAATAACACTTCATATTTAGCACAGTGTCTGGGTAGTCTGAAAATTTAATTTAATACATGACATTAATAATGGAATTATTTGGTGTTTCCAGAGATAACTTCTTAGTGTCTTCATTTATACTCTCTGTTCATTCCATCACTTATACCCCAATCTATTTCCATTACAGAATCAAGAGAATGTTAAAGCTATTATATAGCCCAACTCCCTTGAATATTCATAGTCTTTTTTAAAAATATATATTTTATTGATTTTTTACAGAGAGGAAGGGAGAGGGATAGAGAATTAGTTAGAAACATCGATGAGAGAGAATCATCGATCAGCTGCCTCTTGCACACCCCCTACTGGGGATGTGCCCGCAACCAAGGTACATGCCCTTGACTGGAATCGAACCTGGGACCTTTCAGTCCGCAGACCGATGCTCTATCCACTGAACCAAACCGGTTTCGGCTTCATAGAGTCTTTCATGCTGGCCTCATAAACTTATTGAATTTTGAGAATAAATTCTGAAGTGGAGTATTCGTTCCCTGATGTTTCCAAGCAAATTAAAATATTTTAGCCATTTATAGCACACTCAGTATGACAGACTTGAAGTGAAAGACTTTTTGTTTTCTTTTTGCATGTTAAATATTTGGGTATTTTAATTGGAATTTTCCTTTTGTCATCTATTAATACTTAACCAAATGACAGTATGTGTGTAGTTTAGGAAGAAAACCAGATGATCACATTCCCTGTGTTCCTAGAGTTTGCACTGCATGAGAAGCAGCCTCCAGAAACATTGACTGGTTTCAAATTAACAGACTTATATACAGGATGTATGGCTTCTTGAAGTGTAGTTGTGTAATTAAACGTGACAAAGAAAGCCCTTGTGTGCATGTGTGGGTTTGTTGCAAGGAAATCAGCTTCGATTATTATATGAAACATCACTCAGCATCTGTTCCATGTGAATCCTACGAGAACAGATCTTGGGCAGGACAAAGCCAGAACCTTCCCTAGAGGCATTTCTGTAGTTAATGGAGAGGCTGCACAGAGTAACTTGGTTGAGGTGACAAGCATGTGGCCTCTGCTTCACCTTGAACTGAGCTTCAAAACCAGTTCTTTGTTAAGTTAGGCCACTCCATGCCTGTTTGAGACAGAAGGTCATGCTTGATGACAGCTGTATGCTGTTAAAAGTCTTAAACTCCACTTAGACCAGGACTGTCCTGTGTAGTCAGTGGAGGAGGCAACCAATCAATGAGGGTCTTCATATTGCAGAGTCTTCTATAAGGAAAGGACCCCGCTTGATTCTCTGAGTGGGTGGAGTTTTCTACCTTTCTGGGGAACTTGGGTTATCAGCTCAGAATCATGGTTTGGCTAGAGCCCAGAACCCTAAGGCTAAAGGCACACATGTCAGAAACTTTTTTCCCCCCTCTCCAGAACAAAAAGATCATTCAGGGCATAGGCATTTATTTTCAAGATGGACATTTCTAGTGGTTAAACTAAAGGCAATTATCAGAAGAGAAATGTCAGTCATCGGTACTCAAACGTGATGCTACTTCAGTGAATAACTAGGATGATTTGTAATAGTAGAAGTCATGGGGAACTATCACAACATAGTTTAAAATCCCACTGCTGTGGTTCAAAATTTTGAGAATTGGTTTTACAAAGCATTAATTTTGTTCACCCTGTTGTTTCCTGAGGGTCTAGAGTTTATTTTTTCCTCCTTTCCTCATCCTACTGTGGGGACCTGATGAGGCAGGGATCTCCCTTTTCCACATCCAGCATGGAAAGAGAGATGAATAAACTGATTCTAAGTGGAGGCAGCCAGGGATTGAGAGAGAGAGAGAGAGAGAGAGAGAGAGAGAGAGAGAGAGAGAGAGAAAGGAAGGAAGGAAGGAAGGAAGGAAGGAAGGAAGGAAGGAAGGAAGAAAGAAAGAAAGAAAGAAAGAAAGAAAGAAAGAAAGAAAGAAAGAAAGAAAGAAAGAAAGAAAGAAAGAAAGACACAGAAATAGATTTTAAAGCTGAGAGATGGGTGGGCCGCCATCTCTCTGAGAGGCAGGATGACAGCCTGAGCCATGAAGCGCGTTTATTTTTATAGGCCTAGATTTACATATCTAGTCCCGCCCCTGCTGACACCTGGGCTCCTATGAAGTCAGAACTGATTAACGTGTCCAGCCTTATTGGAGAAACATGTTCCCCAGGCGTGGCTCTTCCTGCACCCTGAGTTCAGCTGATGATAATTAAAGAAAATGTCCATGTGTCTTCCCAGGCGGCCCTCTACACCTACTCTCATCTCTCCTTCCCACCCTCCTTCCTTCCTTCGTTTATTTCTAAGAAAAACACAAATAATTTGAGTCTTCATATCAGTCCTTGTGCTCATGAGTTATAACATTTATGTGTTAAATGTAGTAATAATGAGAGTAAATAATAAACTCTTAAGAAATATATATTTTTATTGATTTCAGAGAGGAATGGAGAGGGAGAGATAGAAACATCAATGATGAGAGAGAACTTTTGATTGGTTGCCTCCTATGGGGGATCAAGCCTGCAACCTGGGCATGTGCCCTTGACTGGAATTGAACCTGGGACCCTTCAGTCACCAGGTCGATGCTCTAGTCTAGCCACTGAACCAAACTGGCTGCAGCAATAATAAACATTTTAAAGAATAATAGGTAAATGATGTCAGAAAGTCAAGAGAAAGTAAATGTTGAATAGTTGAAAATTGATTAGTTTGGTTTTATATATTTTTAAGTATTAATATTATTCTTTAAGTTTTCATAGAAGTTAATGTGTTGAGACTTAAAGAGAACTTTATGATAAGCTATTTCTTCTCTCGGTGAACTCATCTTTTAATAGATTTTAATCATAATAAAGTTATTGGTATTTCCAGAAGGTAAGCTTCAGGGAATGTCATTTTCTGTATTAAATCATTATTAAGTCCACCAAAGAAACCCTTAAAAAATAGGCAACTACTTTCTGAGAAATTCAATATTAAGAAGCAAAGGAGTGTTACTCAAGTTCAGGCTGTGATTTTGTGTGTGTGTGCAGAGTGATGCATTTGTTGTGCTAGGTTCTCTCTGAACTTTCTTTTAATTACAATAAATAAATCAATATATGAATAAAAATTTATCTAGCATCATTGATCTTCAACTTTTTTTTGCTAAGTAACGCTTCTTATACAATGAGGTTCTCATTATTAGTACTACTAAAGCACCTCAGATGGGAGTTCTTTCTACTTTCCCTGCCAAACTAACACAAATAAATGGGAAGATCTTAGTGAGCTCTGGTTCCCCCAAGGTTTACTGTTATCTCCCTCAAAGAAAGTTAGCTCCATAATAACTCCATATAGTAAGACATTACATAATGTATCCAGAGTTAGAAAAGTTAAAGACTGTCTACTCTTCTTACTGCCAATTGGGACTTGGGAACTAAAAGGACACAACATATTTCATTGATCATTTTATTGAGCAGTGGTTGAGGATAATTTTGCCCCCATTGTCCCAGAATGTTATAATCTCTAAATAGGCTTCAAGACTGGTTTTCTCCTGGTATATTTCTCTCTCTCTCTCTCTCTCTCTCTCTCTCTCTCTCTCTCTCTCTCTCTCTCTCTCTCTTGGTGTGTGTGTAGAATTCTGAATAGTAACCTAGAATTCTATTTTATGTGGTTATATGGTAGAGAGGGTTTTATGCCCAAAATTAGGAGCCCTGGGTTTCCATGTGGTATTGCCACTAACTCCTTTTATGACCTTAGCCAGGCTTCTTTACTCTTTTTTACATATTTACAAATGTGGGTCATAGACAAGACAGTTTTTAAGATCCACCAAATTATAATATTGCATAAAGAATTATATAGAGAACATTACATATACTCAAAATTTAAAAATCAAATGCAGAAAATACACATTGCCACTTACACTATCTGAAAAAGGGTAGTGGTGTACACATCTTGAATTCCTCCAGTACTTGAAACTCAATGTAATCACTTTCCAATGAAACAAATATATTATCAGGCAGACTAATCATATATTTTCTGCCTGAATTGATCAGGAATCACTCTTGGATCAACAGTAAGAGTGATTAAGTTGAAACATTGAGCAGGCACTGTGCTGGACCAAGGATATACAGACATGGCCTTTACCTTACTGATGGGGTATAGAGATATTAAGCAAATAGCCACACTAATAAATACACAATTACTTGTTTATCCACATCTCACCATAAGTGCCATGAGGTGAATAAATGGGGTGTAGTGATGGAACCAAGGTGGGGGCCACTTTATATAAAGTGGTTAGGGAAGACATCCATGAATAAGAGACAGAACTGAGATGGTGAAACCTGAAAGATGAATTTGAATGTCTGGCAAAAGCAGAAGGAAACAAATGAGTGAAGGCTCTGAGCAGGGAGAGAGCCTTCCTCATTTGAAAATGGAAAGGAGTCCATTTGGCTGCAGAGGTGAACTGGTGAAATGGCAGGAAGTGAGGCTGGCACAGCAGGGAAGTGGGAGGTCACATGAGTTCATGTGCCTTTTGGCTTCTACCCTATGTGTCAGGGAAACCACTGAAGAGATCTGAGCCAGTAAATACATTGATCAATTATGTGCGAGATAACCATAATAGACAATGGACTGAGGATAGCTCAGAGAGGAATAAGAGTGGATATGGGGAGAACACACAGAAGACTGTTGCAATAGTCAAGGAGAGACAGACAATGAAGGCTTTTGCAGTGTTTCCCAAGCTTTGGATATATGTGTACCCCTTCTATAATTTTTGTAACACTGGGTACCCCTCGTTAAAAAAAAAACCAACTGGATGTATTTTAATAACAATCAAAATATATTTATTTTTTCTTTTTTTGGTACATACACAAAATAATAATTAACAAAAAATAAAATTATCCATAATAAACTATAAATAAAAGTTATATTATAAATAACATTTATTTGGATAATGAGAAGGATGAAATTGACTTGACTCATGAGAACGTAGAATTAGGCGCAGCTAAGCACGGTGCAGTGCATATCCCCACCAAACTCCGGCGCAACGCGTAACCCCACCAAACCCTTCCCGTACCCCTGGGAGTACGCGTACCACACTTTGGGAAACACTGGATTAAGGTAATGGCAATGGATAAATTCAACACACATTAAGGAACAGATAGGCTGTTGGTGAAAAAGAGTAAGGAAATAAAATGGTTTCATTTTTAATAGACATGTAACATCTAAATTAACTTCCACTACAGACAGATTTATTTTTTCATACATCACACACAGGTACATGCATGTATATGTCTCTACCTGTATACTAGTATGTGTGTATTTGAAATTGTCACACATCTTATTTATTTATTACTCTTCTCTTTTTTGTTTCTTTTTTTGAATGGCAAATGCTTATAGTTGTTCCTAAATTAGAATGGGTTCAGGTAACTGATATATGTAACAGATACAGCTTGAATCTCCTTACTTTCTGATCATTCATAATTAAAAAAAACAAAACAAAACAAAAAAAACCTAAGCTTCCCTAGCTGGTTTGGCTCTGTGGATAAAGAGTCGGCCTGCAGACTCAATGGTCCTGGGTTTTGTTCTGGTCAGGGGCACATGCCCTGGTTGTGGGCTCAATCCCCAGTGTGGGGCATGTAGGAGGCAGCCGACCAGTGATTCTCTGTCATCATTGATGTTTTTCTCTCCCTCTCCCTTCCTCTCTGAAATCAATATATATAAATATATCAATATATATATATAAAAGAAAAACAAAAACATAAAACTAGCTTATTTAAAACCTAGTTTGATTTGTATCCCTTGGGGAAGCCCTTTTTCTCCTTCCCAACTCGGAGTAGACACTCCTTTCTCTGACCTTCATGCCAGTACCATTTATGATAATTCTTTTGCAGGTTAGACCCTTTCAGAAACTTGAGTTTATCTAATGCATAGATTCTCTTCCACTCATATGTTTGCCCCAAGAGCTTAGCTCTGCCTGGCACATGTCTGTTGGAAGGTGTTGACTGACAAAAAGATCACATTCATTCATAGGATGCAATACTTATCTTTCTACTAGAGGCCTGGAGCACAAATTCAAGATTTGGATGACTGGTGGGAGAGGGACTGTGGGAGGTTGGCTGTGGGAATGCTCTGACCATCAGGGGGCAGCTCATGCATTGAGCATCTTCCCCTTGGTGGTCAGTGCACATCATAACGACAGTTCGACCAGTCATAATGGTTACTTAGGCTTTTATATATAGACTAGAGGCCCCTTGTAGGAAGATTCCTGCATAAGTGCTTTCTGCTGCGGTCTCTGCTGCCCCACCTGCTTCCTTCCCTTGTCTGTTGCCCTGCCTGCTTCTCTTCCTTCTCTGCCGCCCCTCATGCTTGCTTCTCCACAGCTTCGCTCCCTTCTGCAGTGCTTGGCTTCTTTCTATGCTGTCTTCAGTCTTTGCTCTGGCCTGGATATGCAAATTAACCGCCATATTGGTTTGGTTAATTTGCATACTAGCCCTAATTGGATGATGGGCGTATCTTGTGGGTGTAGCGAAGGTACGGTCAATTTGCATGTTTCTCTTTTATTAAAGAGGCTATATAGATGTTTTCTTGTGATAGTGGGGAAACTGGCATCTAGAGAGCTGCTTATTTGAATTTTTAGATTTCTGCTCTCTTTTCTCTGTAATGAGTCAGAGATATTGGAGGGCTGTGATTTGGCAGTCAGAGAGCTTGGCACGGTGTCATTGGAAGAGCTTAATCAACAGTGCCTGAGTGGTTTATCAATTTAAAGCTGTTGGAATAGGAATGAAGAGCAGAGGAACTCTAAACCTGCAATGTTATAGCCCAAGTGTATCTGAAATGTTTGACTCCCAATATTGGGCGTCTCAGAAATAATGTTTTTATTGGTGAAAACAAATCATGACTTAATACCAAAATGGGAAACTGGCCCATGATACATTCTTATTTTTTAGCAACTAATTACATTGTATTAATAATAGTGATGAGGAAACAGATACCTCATAGAGATGAGGGAAATTTACAGTGGATGATTTCCACTCAGGTTCTATGGGAATTCTCTCTTTATATTTCATCTACATATGTTTTAATCCTAGGATTATCATTAATTGATATGATCAATTAATCATCTTTATTTATAGTCTCTATTTATAATCATCTTTACTTATAGTCTCTATTTATAATCATCTTTATTTATAGTCTCATTAAATGCTCATCCAATTTCCTTTCAGTGGTCCACTTGTCAAAATATACTGTGGGATTTTAAATAATAAATGCAAGGAATTATTCACTATTAGAAGATGTTGTAAAGTTCTAAGGATGAGCATGGGAAAGTACCCAGAGTCAGTACATTGTAGAATTCACAAACTCTGCCTTCTGTGTGCTGCTTGGCTTTGCAGATTCTCAACTCCACAGCTGCTCACTGCTTTCAGAAAGATCTACTAAACAAAAAATATTAGGATGTCAGGGCTTTAATGGGTTACCTCCCCCCAAGAGCATTTTTATTTGCAGTAGAAAGAGAAAAGTCATGTCTTGCTAGTGTCAGAATTTTAGGCATTGGTAAAGTAGGCACCTTGGCCTAGAGAGACCTTCGCCAGCATTGTTAATAGCATCTTATCCACCTGCCTGGACCCCCACCACATGTCAGTAGGAGTGTGAGCTCTGGACTTCAACTATGAGGTCTGAATTTCCTTATCTCGTATTGGTTGTATGGGAACATATGCAACCTTTTTTTTTTTTTAATCACAGGAGAAAGGGCATGTGTAGATTTTTTAGGACCAGAAGGGAACATGGATCTGAAGAGCCTCATCTGGTTCCAGATATACAGAGCTCAAGAAATATTAGTTGAATAAATAGTAATAAACTCTCATATAGTACTGACAATGTGCTAATATTTATATATGTGAAATCATTTAATTCTTACAACTCATGGAGGTGGTTGCTGTTATCATTTCCATCTTACAGATGAATCAAATAATACAGTGAGTTAACTAACTTACCAAAGCCCCACAACTAACTAGTATGGTAGTCAGGATTTGAGCCAGTCCAGGCTCTCTGGTTCCAGTAGATGTGCTTCTCACCATTTTGCAATGCTGCCTCTACTATAAACAAATGATGTTACTGCGAGAGTATTGGCAAAGCCATTAGAAAACTCAGCATAGCCTGAATTAAGGTGAAATAACAGGTCACACTAAGGCTTTGTTATGCAAAACGCTACGGAATCAGCCTTTCCCACTGTGATGCAGTAAACCAGGGCTAGCCTTCCAGCCCCGTGGTAAGAGGCCTCATGTATTATGCAGTGCAAACCCCTTCACTTTACACATAAGGAAACTGGAGCCCAGAGTAGTCCAAGAACTTGAACATGGTCATAGACTGAGGCAGGTCCAAACCCAAGGGTTTTTGATGGAGTCTTTTGGTTTTTTTTTATGTACAATATCATGTCATCTGCAAATAATGATAACAATATCATGTCATCCGCAAATAAGGGTTTTTAATTCACTGCACCTGCTGTCAGAGGGTCTCATGTCCTTTGAATTAAAGACAGAATGGTTTCTCCGTAGACTAATTTTCTTTTGACCCAAAATAAAATCTAGTTTGACTCGGTTAAATGGACTGTTTTACTGATGATATAAAAAAAATGTAAAAAGTGGAGTTCAAAAGGAGGAGGCCAAAAGCTCAATATCAGTGTTGGGGCAATTCCACTGAGCAAAAGGTGTCTAAAAGCAGCTTCTGGATGGGGGAGGGGATAGCTGGCTCCTGCCGAATGTCAGTCCAATGATGCTGGGCAGTCTGTCTTTCCATTGCTCCAGGGTCACCTAATGAGCTTGCTCTGTAAGTGGCCTTGTTTTATGTTGCCTGTTTCTGCAAGACAGTGTCTGTTCCCTTGTTTTAGTGACTGTATCCCTAAAAGTTAATATTAGTAAAAAAAAAAATAACCCTGCAGGCAAGATACATTTTAAATGGTTATACAACAAATGCTTTCTCCTCCACTATGGCAATACACTTGTAAAAGAATCAGATTGGGGAAGGAAAAAGCTGTTGAAAAGGATATTGCAAAGCAGATGCTTACTCTGAGTGCTCAGAATATAAAATATGTTTTGACATGAAGCTCTGGATTATGAAAGAATGCTGATTCATATTGTTCTAAAATCACCAAATGCTCATGCTATAGAGAGACTTAAACACTAAATATATAAACCCTATATATTGATCATGAGCAAAGAAGGCAGACTGATAAACCGCTCAAGGTCATAGCTAGACAATCAGGACTTCTTGATCTTGTGGAATTTTCATGGTAAAAATATCTTAAAGAGGATAAAAGATGTGTTCATCTGAAAAGAGCGGGAAAACAATTCTTAGCAGGTAGGGACTCATTTTTCTCAGGCAGGGAGACATCCAGGGGGAGGACAGTGTAGGTTCAGAACGCAGAATGGTGATGCTACTAGGTATCTGGACTGTTCTGTCTTCTGTGCCTTCAGCCAACATGTGTCTTCATCCTCATATTTGACCCTCATTGTATAACAACATGACTGTTGAACCTCCAGGCTCAGGTACATGTACTGATGTAAAGATAACAGGGGGAAAATGTCTAAAAGGCATTTTGTCATCTGACCTTCACAAATTTCCCTACAAGCCTCACCTGGCAACTTCTATTTAACTCTTATCATCTGGATTTGGGTCACTTTTGCATCTCTAGCTGCAAGGGTGTCTGGGAAGGTAATGGTTTTGGCTGTGCAGTCAGCCCAATCAAAATTGGGTATTTTTGTAGTAAGGGAACATGGGAAATGGATGGTGCATAGGAAACTACTAGAATCTGAAACAATGTATATATGTGAGAGGTAAGTGATTAAGTGGCATGGGTTTTAGGGTCAGACACAACTGAGTTCAAATTCCAGCTCTGACAATTTTGGGGCAAGATCCTCAATTTCATTTGTAAATGCAGATAATTATCACAAAATGATGCAACAAGGTTGTAATGAAGTTAAAAGATGATAATTCAAGCATAAGATCTCCATAAAATTTCACATTTCAATACTGTTTTAGAATCTAGCAACACTTATGTTGCTTACCCTTCCTGGGCCACATTATACTTTGATGTTTTTTGAACTTCAATGAGACGATGTTCAAGATACCAAGACACAAAGTCGGTTTAAATTTTTCTTTATTTCCTATTAGAAAAATGGCTGAATGATATTTAGGCATTTATTCACACTAATTCCAGCCTTTTGCTCAAAGGGGAGAGACTTGAATGGGCCAACCATCTTGACCTCAACTTAAAATTCTTCTATATTTGTAAATAAATAAATGTACATTAAAATTAGATTTATGTTTTACATACTGTTTTTAATCATTTCATATTTAACAGTATGTTATAAATATTTTCTATGGTATTGAATACAATTTAGCATCATTCATGAAAATATTTGCATGTATTCTTTATATAAATACATAACAACTATTTACCCAATCTCCCTTTGTAGAATACTGTATATATATATATATATATATATATATATATATATATATATTTGATATTTTTTATAGAGAGGAAGGGAGAGAGATAGAGAGCTAGAAATGTCGATGAGAGAGAAACATCGACCAGGTGCCTCTTGCATACCCCCTACCGGGGGGGGGGGTGCCCGCAACCAATGTACATGCCCTTGACTGGAATGCCCTTTCAGTCCGAAGATCGACGCTTCAGCAACCGGTTCGGCAACACTGTTTTTGTTTGTTTGTTTCTGTTATATTTTCCAATAATGTGCTATGATGAAAATCCTTGTAACTGAAACTTGGTGGACAATGAAATTCTTTTTTGAAACTAAATTTCTAAGAAAAAAATATGAATGTAAAATAAAACATTAGTATTAAACGTTTTCCACTCAAATGAAGAGAACATGATATTACTACTAGAGGCCCAATGCATGAAATTCGTGCAAGGGCCTTAGCCCTTGCAGCTGTGGCTTTGTCCGGAAGGTCATCCAGAAGGACATCCTGAAGGTTGTTGGGCTGTCTTGTCTAATTAGCATATTATACTTTTATTATTATAGATTAGTAGTATATGAGCGTGCTCATTTCCATATACTCTTGCCAACTTGGGTATTATCATTAAAATATATATACAGATTGTGTGTGTGTGTGTGTGTGTGTGTGTGTGTGTGTGTTGGAGTACATTTTCTGAAATTTTTGGTAGATACTACCTTCTCAATATTTCTTTATTTGTTGTTAATCCTCACTGAGGATATTTTTCCATTGATTTTTAAAGAGAATGGAAGGGAAGGGGAGAGACAGAGAGAGAAACATTGATGTGAGAGAGGCACATCTATTGGTTGCCTCCTGCACTCGCCTGGACCAGGGTTGGAGATGGAGCCTGCAACCTAGTTATTTATCCTTGACTGGAATAGAACCCAGGACCCTTCAGTCTGCAGGCTGACACTCTGTACACTAAGCTAGAGTGTCCAGGGCTACCTTCCCATTTTTAATTGATATTCAGTATCACATAAGCAGAGATACTGGACAAGGGCAGTAAATATAGGCCACATTTCCTGATTTTTTTTCTATGTTCTGGAAACTTTGCAATCATTAACACATATGATTTAATAATGATAAGTCTTAGCCAAGGTTGGTTTTGCTCAGTGGATAGAGCGTCGGCCTGCGGACTGAAGGGTCCTGGGTTTGATTCGGGTCAAGGGTATGTACCTTGTTTGCAGGCACATCCCCAGTGAGGGGTGTGCAGGAGGCAGCTAATTAATGACTCTTTCTCACTGTTTCTAACTCTCTATCCATCTCCCTTCCTCTCTGTAAAAAAGCAATAAAATGTATTTAAAAAATAATGATAAGTCTTTGAGATGCACATTATAATCTACATTTTACACAAGAGGAAATCAAAGTTTAAATAAAACACCTAAAGGCTATCTTATCTATCTTCTTATCCAGGATCCAGAACACGAACCAGGTTGATTGCCCCGAGGGTCATCCTCTTATTCACTCAGCTGTAAGGCATCTCTGAAAATGTGATGAGACAAAGGTTACTTGGCTTCAATTATATTGCACAGAGATGTCAATCACTTTTTGGTAATTTTCCTTCTTCCTTTTAGATGTTAAAACTGTTCAAACTGGGATGACTATAGGTAGGATGGAAGATTGCTGGTAAAATGATTCCCTTTCATTCCCTGTGATTGCTCTGTGTGAGGTGGTTCCTTCACTGACCTTGCACATAAATTCTCCTGCATGCCTCTAAGGCCAGGGGTGACTCACTCACCTCTGACTGACCACACAGACCCATAATGCTGACTGCAGGTGTGTGCATGGAGTACAGTATATAAAATATCACATTTTCTACACTTTAAGTGGGAGTAATGAACAAATTAAAAGATTGCCACAAAATGTTAAAGTATAAATTTGTTTCTCTTGAAGAGAAAGCTAAGTTGTGGTTCACAGAAACTCTCCCCACACCCCCAGCCCCACCCCCCACCTCCCCAAAGAACTCAAACCAGTGCAGTCTTTACTGAAATGAAGAAGAAATATATTTATATTTCATTGCAAGGAATTAGGGTAAAAAAAATAAGAAATTTCTTGTATTCTTTGTTTTTGAATATTTCCAGTAGTTTCCAAAATGCACGGTGAGAACAAATTTATTCATCATGATTCTTTTTAAAAATTGGATATTATCTTATTTGTCTAAGATGTCCCAGGAGGCAGGGTAATCAGTCTTCAGGACCTTGGACAAAGACTGGGCCATGGCTCTAATGATTTCAGCTCATTGGGAAGCCTGAGACTACTATAGAAATGCAAGCATGAAATAAGTCAGAAATTAAGGCAGTCTATGTATGGGCAATAATGTCCATTTCTATTATATTTAAACACTTTTATTATTACAAACAATGGGGATTCTTTGCAACCCCCATGTTCTCTCTTATAAATCTTCCCACAAGGTCTGTTTAGAAGCTTAATTTATAGAATATCTTGATTTGCTTTCTGTAAATCTCTTTGTTACATGAGGTATAAATTAATATTTTTCAACACATTTTAATTTTATAGACTTTTTACTCTTCCCTTTCTTACTCTCTAGAGTTTAGGCAACATTATAACAGTGATAAAGTCTGTTATAAAATCTGTTAAGACACAGCAACATACAGTACATTTCCATGTTGCAGTCTGGTGGTGATATGCCAGATGCTTCACTTGAAGTTCATTATATAGAGTGTCATTCTATAAAACACGAACCTTCTGCTCCAGTGGGATTCTCTTCTCATTTTCTCTAAAAATACCTTTGTGGATTCTCATTCAGTCCCATTCACCCTGAATACCAGTCCCTTGCACACACTCTTTAAGGCCAAGTTTCATTTCTACTTTTCCCAAAGGGATTCTTTGATTCTCCATGCTCTCTTAGTATTATGCCATTTTCCATTTCACATGTAGCTTTTGTGGCTTTCTATTGTTGCTGTGTCTTGTAATCTTGTGTCATGCCTTCACAAAGTTGTAAATCCATGTAAGGGGCAGCATAGAATTCAGATATGAAATCCTAGTTGTACTCCTGTATGATCTTGGGCAAGTTAACCTCTTTTTCATGTCCTTGCCTGTAAAAGAGGACTTGTAACTTTTATATGGCATTGTTGTGACAAATAAATGAAAGCTAGCTATTTTAGTACGGTGCTAGACACATAGTAAATATTCATCAAACTGAAGGCAGAGCCAGTGTCCAATGTTTCTTGGCAACTCTTGAAGTGCAGAACCCAAGGAATGTTTTTCAAGTTGAGTACTCAATAAACTATTTGCTAATTGAATGTTAATATGCAGCTCTCTGTCAGGTCTGGGTGTTTACAATTCCATGGCTCTTTTAGCTTTTAAGAGTTTTATTAAAAGCCAGTTCTTTGTATATCTTCCAAGGCTGCACAGAGAAGTATATAAATAAATTTCCTAACATCAGGAAAGGCAAGAGGAAGCTTGGGTGACAGAATGGAATATAACCTTTGGATATATATCCTTTGGATATATACTAAGTAGTGGGATGACAGGAGGACAAGAGGGTGTGCTCTGTGCTGAGTGTTTTATTTTGAACCTGGCATGATTTGCTCAGGACCTAGGAGACAAAGAATACATGTACCTGCCATTCTTTCTATCTGAGGAAAATCTGTTCATAATTGAAGACCCAGAATAAAGACTTTTTTATTTTGTTTCCCCAGATTTACTGAGATATAATTGAAATATTTTATATATTTAAGGGATATAATATCATTGTTGGCTATGCATATATATTGTGAAATGATTACCACAATCAAACTAATTCCCACACCTATTACCTCTCATTGCTAGCTTTCTTTGGCTGGTAAGAACATTTAAGATCTGCTATCCTAGTAAATTTTAAGTATATTATATATTAGTTATGTTATTATATATTATATATTACTAAATGAAAGTAATGGTATATTATTACATATAATTTTATCATTAACTATACATTCATTATATTGTACATTGGATCCCCAGAGCTTACTCCTCTTATACAAAGTTTGTACTTTGACCAATATCTCTTCATTTCCCCCTCTCCCCCACTCCTTAACCCCTGGTAGTCACTGTTTTGCTCTTTGGCTCTATAAGTTTGACTTTTTTAGATTCCACATATAAATAAGATGATGTGGTATTTGTCTTTTTCTGTCTGGCTTGTTTCACTTAGTTTAAGGTCCTGTGGGTTCATCCATGTTGCAAATGGTGGGGTTTTTAATGGCTAAAACTCCACCGTGTGTGTTTACATGTTCATATTTATAACATAGTTTCTTTATTCATTTATCCATTGATGGGCACTTAGGCCGTTTTCATATATTAGCTACTGTGAAATATACTGCAGTGAACATGGAAATGCAGATAACTCTTTGAGATACTGACCTTATATCCTTTGGATATATGCCAAGTAGTGGGATGACTGGATCGCATGGTGATCCTATTTTTAAGTTTTTGAAGAATCTTATACTATTTTCCATAATGGCTATACCAACTTGAATTTCTACTATAAGTACACAGGGATTCCTTTTTTAGTTCTGCTGCTACTAAATGAAAGTAACATGATTTTAAGCTTCCTGGAGGCAGTTTTCTTCCATATTATATGATCTTTACATCTTGCACTGTTATCAATATAATGAGTACAATATGGTGTTGTAACATTCAAATAAGGTAATGTTTATGAATGCAATTTTTAAAGTGTAAAGATTCACAAAAGTACAGTTGCTCTTCCTATATCAGAGCTACTCTCATGGAAATTTAACTATCAGTTTGGGGTCTTTTGGGAATAGTGAGAGAAATAGCTATTTTAAATATGGTCCAATGAATGTTACTCAGCTCTCTATCAATTTGTGTAATAAAAAATTTCTATCAGAACAAAAACATATTAATAAAGAAATTGGGACTGATATTTCATAAAATCTATTGACCTACACAGACAGTCTTCTGGACTATGGAAATATACATGCTTGATTGCTTTGTGCTATTAAGAGAAACAAATAGCAAGCTAGGAGTCAAGTTATGTAGAAGCATTCCAGTTCTAACACTCTTAAGCCTTTCCCCCCTCTGTGGCTCTATTTCCTTGTCTGTAACCTGAGGGGTTCAGTTGTTGGGTTTTGAATAAATCCCCTGTATCTGTTTCTTGTCTGCTTATGTCCAAGGTCTTCACTAGATTTAAAAACAGGAATTTTCTTGTTTGAATGCCTGATATATTCTTGCTCTTCTATCCTGCATGTATTTTGGTAAAGGAACAAAATAGTTTTCTGTGAAGTTATTCCCCTTATAACACCAACTTGACAGTGCCTTTTGCTGTGATGTCTATGTACCTTGTAGTTTCCTGAATCTGTAGTTATGGTGAGAAGGAGACATCTGACTTCCTCCCATGCCCCTCTCTGCAGACGGATGAGGCATCCACTTGCCAGCTGCAATTTCTCCCTTTTAATCTGTCAATGCCTCTTGCTTGAACTTTGATGTGTTTCCACAGTCCAGGCAGCTGAGGATTATGTGATGTGTTAATCTTTATATGCCCTTTTGGGCTTTATTGGACTGGATTCGGGCATGTAAAGATGCTTGAATTAAAAGGCAAATACATTTAATTGATAATTTCTGTTATGAAAAAAGAGATACAAGAACACTTTATTTAAACAAATGTAGGAGTATCTTAATTAGGTTTTATTACAATGCCCATGAAATTTTTATAGAAACTGAGATTTAAGTCCTAAGTCCTTTTTTTTTGGGGGGGGGTTGATATTCTTTTAAAATTAGTTTGATTTAACAGTTGCTGTATTTATATGGTATTTACCTTGACACATCTTGAGAACTGCTTCTAAGTTGTCCATCAAAAGTTTGAACTGCTTTCTCCAAAATTGAATGCATTTGTATTTTGCCAACACTGAGTATTATTAATTTATGCTCTAGCACTTTCTTATGGAATCAAGCTGAAGCTTGATATCTCTCGCTGAGATGACATTTTTTTTGCTTGGCATTTCCCTCCTGTTATCCTTTTGCCTCTCTCTTCTTTGATAAATAACTTGAAAAGAATTTTCACCTAAGCTCTGTTTTTAGGGAAACTAATCTAAGACACTTGGTTTAAGGTGGCAAAGGTTGAAACAAAGAAAATAGACTGACTTAGGAACATTTTAGAGATAGTGCCTACAGGAATTAATCTGCACTAGAAGAGAAGTCCAAATAGTTCCTATATCTTATTATTGAACAAATTGCTGGGTAATGGCACCATTTACTAATAGGATATGTCTAAAAGGGGCAGGTTTGCAAGGTCGAGAGGGAAAAATTCTATTTCAGATAAGGTTGAAATGTCTTTAAGTGGATACAAATGTCAGGTAGGCAATTTAATGTACAAATCTTTTGCTCCAAATGTCAGTCCAGCCTGAAGATCTATATTTAAGATTCAACCATGGTATCCAAATGGTGTTTGAAGGAATGTGACTGAATGAGGGTACTTCATGAGACTCTAGAAGAGAAAGTTTCTCAGGGCTGTTCCTGGTATGAGGTTGAGAGATTGAGAAGAATAGGACTATCTAGCAAATATATTCAGGAGTAGTCAGTAAGTGGTGAGGAAATCCTAAAAGGCTGTGCCACAGAAACCAAGAGGAAAAAGTATTTCAAGAAGGGTGCAGCCACCTGTTGAATGTAGTTGAGTTGTTCATGAAGATGAAATCAAACAACAGATCATAAAATATGGCAACAGGGAAAATATTGGTGATCTTGAAAGAAGAGTTTGACAAAAAATATTCTGAAGTGATGGAAATGAAAGTCAAGGAGAGACAGAGATGATGAAGCAAATGCATAGACCAAGGCAACAATTATTGCTGTTAACAGTAGTGAATGAGGTGATAAGTCAAGTGGAACAAAGGTCCAAGAGTATTTTTTAAATATATTTTTATTAATTTTAGAGAGAGGAGGATGAGTAGGGATAGTTAGAAGAACTATTGATAACAGAGACAGCGATCTGCTTCCCTCCACACCCCACCTTGGGGATTGAGCCTAAAACTCTGGCATGTGCCAAACTGGGGACCTCTTGGTTCATGGGTCAATGTTCAACCACTAAGCAACACCAGCCCGGCAAGAGTATTTTTTTTATTAGAAAGGGAAATTTATTTTACAAAAGAGAGGGGACAATATCAAAAGAAAGTCCTTTAATAGACAAAAAGTGATGGGACTTCAATCATGAGCAGAAGTCAGCTCTATCCCGAAGCAGAAGCACTTAAAATTTGCAATGGGGGGGTGTGCTAGTGAATATGAGTGCCAATGAATAAAGTTTCATAGATGTTGTGGTGTGTAGCTGAATTAATACTAGTCTGATTGTTTCTATGTTTATATTGAAATATGAAATGAATGTCCCTGCTGAGATGAGGGTCAATGGTAAGGTCAGTTGTTTAGAGATTTAAAGAGAAAAGCAAGGATAAAATAATCATGTTAGAGACCTGGAATATTTATTTACATTGGAGATGTAGTACTATTTCCTTGCACTGTTGAGTGCCCCTTTTGGTATGTATGCTCATAATTTAAAAAAATAGTATCTGCATTTGCTTCTTTTTTTATTGATTTCAGAGAGGAAGGAGAGGGAAAGAGAGAGATAGAAACATCAATGATGAGAGAGAATAATTGCTTAGCTGCCTTCAGCACACCCTCTACTAGGGACTGAGCCTGAAACCCAGGCATGTGCCCAGACCAGAATTGAACCATGATTTTCCAATTCATAGGTTGTCTCTCAACCACTGAGCTACACTGGCCAGGCTATGCTCATAATTTTTAAACAAAATCAGTCATCAGGGTTATGAGTTTTTTCAGCCATGTTTAGGTGTACCAGGTGTACTGGTTAATAATGCAGATTTTTTCAATAGATGGAGTTATACATATGTTGATATATATGCGATTTGATATGTATGCTATTTTGTTGTATTGACAGCAAGCTTCAAAACTTCAAATGTCAAATTTTCTGAAGGTGTTAACATATTTTTATGCTTAAAAATGTTGAATTTTGTGCCAAAAAACCTCATTTGCAGGAAGTTTTAATTCATTACTTTGAAGGAAAATGCTGCTGAAAGTTATCATATACTTTGGGAAGCTTATGGTGAACATACTCCATCTCAGGATACCTGTGAACCCCAATTTATACACTTTAAAATGATGATTTTATTTGAAAGACAAAGAATGTCCAGGTCAACTGAAAAAGTTTGAAGACCAAAAATTACATGCATTATTGTATGAAGATGCACGTTAAACTCAAAAACAACTTGAAGAAAGATTAAACATTACTCAGGAAACAATTTCTGATCATTTACAAGCAATGGGAAATATTTTAAAGGAAGGAAAATGAGTGTCACATCAACTGAATGAAAAGACAAATGGAAAACCAAAAAGTCATCAGTAAAATGTTGCTTCAATGGCACAAAAGAATGTCTTTTTTGCATTGAATTGTGACTGGTGATGAAAAGTGGATTTATTTTGGGAATCTCAAATGCACAAAATCATGGTTTTTCCAGGTCAAGGCCAAATCAGTGGCCTGTGCTTGGTGGGATCAGGAAGGTGTATTATGAGCTTCTAAAACCAGATGAAACCATTAATACTGATTGCTACCACCAATAAATAATCAATTTGAACCATGCTTTGATCATGAAATGACCAGAATGGGCCAGAAAACATGGCTAAGTAATTTTGCTTCATGATGACACACCATCACACACTTCAAAACCAATTAAAAACACATTAAAAGATGTTGCTTGGGAAGTATTAATCCATCCACTGTATTCATCAGACCTTGCTCCTTTAGATTACCACTTGTTCCAATTGATGGCACATGCAGTTTCCAAGCAGTAGTTCAAAAATATGAAGAAGTGGAAAATTGGCCTCTGAATGGTTTGCCTCAACAAGAAAAGTTCTATTGGGACAGTATCCACAAATTACCTGAAAGATGGGGGAAGTGTGTAGCTAGCGATGGACATAACTTTGAATAAAGCACTTTTGATGTTTCTCTTAAAATTATTGTGTTTCTTAGATTACAAAATCTGCATTATTAACGAGTACACCTGGTAAATATGGAATAGGAGAATGGCTGGGTTTAACTAGCATTAGAGCTTTGTCAGGGAGACACAGGGAGTGAAAAAATTTTCAAAGGAGTGCTAATGAAGGTGGGCTATAAGATCTAAACTGGGCTATGAGGCAAATGAGAGGCAGGATGGAAAGGAAAATATTGAGGTGAATGGATTTGAGGTTTCTGTGAGGTAGAATGAATGCTAGAGAATGGGTATTAGAATATATGAGCCTGAAAGATAAGAAGGGATAAATAAAGACTGGGATGTTTGACAGCCACATTCAGAGGTATTAGTGACATTTGTGATAACAAAGTCAAAAATAAAATAAAGTGAGTTATAGGAAATATCATTACAGATGGAGGGAGCTGAGAAACTGAGGACATTGTATTGAATCATCTACCTGGGCATCAACTGGGGGAGTAGAGCTATAGAGGACACTAAGTTGGGGGCTACAGTCATCAGTGACACAGAGAGATGGGCAACTGACACAATGTGATACTTGTCTTATTTAAGTGATTTCTACGAGTTCTTAGTTTTTAAAAGTATATTTTATTATAGGCAAGACATTAACATAAAAATCAAACCAGAAGGCCAAAACCTCCCAAAGCCCCATCATTTCATCAGCGGGTGTTGGATTTTGACTAAGCCCTGTATCTGTTCATTGCCTGCTTATTCTGGCCTGGCCGGGTATTCCATTAGCGTTGCTTACTCTCTCTTCTTGGAAATGTGGCAGGGCTTGCTGCCATCATGTGTCTACCTCTTAACCAGGCCGCCTGGGAAGCAAGCCCCCAAAGGAACAGGCCTTCTCATTGTGCTATTTGACCTCCTACCACAATGCGCTGATCTCTCTCCCAGTGCTAAAATTTGGGACAGCCACTATTAATCATGATTATGAAATAGGGCAGCAGGCCTTCATTTATCAAAACTTGTCTCACTGTGGATGCCCTAGTTAGACAGTTTCTCATTATTTTCAGAATTGATCGTTTGATCCCGCTCCTTGATCCATCCAGATCCTTCCTTCAGTCCCAGTTACATTGACACGTTGTTTGGTCAGTCTGTCCTCGCCATGCCCAGTGACCAGGGAATCCTTATCCCAGGTGTGAGTGCGGCTGCTGCCAGGTTGGCTTGAACATCTGCTGATTGTTTTTGGACAGGGAATTATGGGGAGAGTGGAATGGACGCTTTCAAAGAGCTGGCTGCCCAGGAAGGCCTCTGCATCGCCCATTCAGACAAAATCTACAGCAATGCCGGGGAGAAGAGCTTCGACCGACTCCTGCGCAAGCTCCGAGAACGGCTCCCCAAGGCCAGAGTGGTGGTCTGCTTCTGCGAAGGCATGACGGTTCGCGGCCTCCTGAGCGCCATGCGGCGCCTGGGCGTGGTGGGCGAGTTCTCTCTCATTGGAAGGTAAATCTCTCAATCTCTTCTCTCTTTCTCTGTTTCCTTCCTCCTCCTCCTTTCCCTCCCCCCTTCTTTTCCTCCCTCCCCTTCCCCTTTCCCATCTTCCTCCCCCCTTCCTATCTTCCTCTCCCCCTTCCCCCTTCCCTCCTCCTCCTCTCACTGAGAGTGGGGCTATTGTCATTTTTCTGATAGATATGGGTAGCGCAGTAAATGACAAGACGGCAAGACTATTTCAGAAAAGGGTGGAAAGTTGTTGCCAGAGTGTTTTATCCCAGAGAATTATTCTTCCCATCTGCTTCTCTCCCCTTTCGCTTCACCCCAATACACACACACACACACACACACACACACACACACACACACACACACATTCTTATGTCTTCATACTTAATAAGCACAGAAATCTTAACAGGTACCGGTGGATGGGGATCAGCAATAATTATAGAAGTATATATTACGATTTAAAATTTAAAGCGTTGACTAAGTGAAAATGAAAACGTGTAGCTGAACTTTGGAACTTGATAATATCATTTCTTACACTTATGGGATAGCTCACATTAATGCTTTCAGTATGCGAGTTCTGGGATTGCGAGTGATGTGTGCCAAGATCTCTGCTCTTCTTTCTAGACCATATGTACTTGTGTGTGAATCACACACTGTAGTTTTCTTTCTTTTTAAAAAACATATTTTATTGATTTTTTAAATAGAGATGAAGGAAGATGGATAGAGAGCTAGAAACACTGATGAGAGAGAAACATCAACCAGCTTCCTCCTGTACAACCCCTACCGGGGATGTGCCCATAACCAATGTACATGCCCTTGACCGGAATCCAACTTGAGACCTTTCAGTCTGAAGACCGACGCTCTATCCACTGAGCCAAACCGGTTTCGGCTATATCACTATAGTTTTCATAGAGTTTTTAACCTAACAGATATCTTGTTAAATTTTACATCTTCTGAGGGCCAACATTTCCAAGGAGCCTACTGAGTTTACTTAAATGAAAGCCTTACTGATCTTCTACTCTGTCACACTCATGTTCCAAATCTCCTTTTCTCCTCTCCTCTCTTCTACTGGCTAGCGTGCAATCATATCTCCCCTGCTGAAACACTCCACCACCGGCCCTCTCTCTTCTCTAGGAAATTGGTGGTAGTGGTGTGGACATCCTCACTGAACCTTTAGCCTCCATTCCTGCACTTACGAGAATGATGACAAAAATTGCGAGACTAATCTCACCATCACCTGGAACTAGAGGCAAAGGACACTTGAAAGACTTTTTTTTTAGAAGAAGGTAGGACAGAAACCCAACTAAATGAATAAAGTAACAAAAAGCACTCTTTTGGCATGAGAAGTTATGGGGTCAAGGTCAAAATATAAACCAAGATTAAGAAAATTGCTGAGTTTGAGTATAATTGTTACACCGCCACAAAGTGTTATTTTGGCAGCTTCAACATGATGCAGTCAGTGTGTGAAGCCTCTTGAGGAGCAGGAAAGAAGGAACATTATTTCCTTAATGACTGGAAAGGATGTGAGCAGCATGGTTGAAGTGTTATGAAAAACAAGGTTCTTATATATATATATATACCAGGACAGATGGCCTGCAGATAGTAAGCCTTTTAAATTGTTTTTATAAAATGACTGCTTTTATAAAGAGTGCTTTGTTTTTTAAAAAATTTCTCATGTTTACCACTTTCAAAATAACAACAGTCTGTTTTGCAGTATTCATTATCTTTAATATCTGCAGAGGCTATCTACCTGGGTTCTGGAGATCTTGAACAGATGTAGCAAATATGTGAGCTTTAGGGTAGAAAAACTGCTTAATTATGAAATACAATTATACAAAATGCTGCAGTGAGTAATTGGAGTATAAAGAACTCATTTCACCATTATTCTTTAAAAGCTCGTCTATGATGGTAATGTAGTTAACCTCTCCTGCTAACAATGCGGCTGAGCTCATGCAAGTATTTCTGAGATTCTCATGTGTGCTTGCTCATAAATAAGTCAGCTACATGTGATATCTACTTCTTTACTCCTCTTTTGCCCCACCTCTGCTGGGTTGCACTGACATATCCTGGGGAAGCAACAGCACAATGGATGTCTGAGTTTCTGAGGACACTGCTCCCTACACCAATGATTATGGCCTAAAATCCATGGAGCCTTTGAGATACCAAGGTTATGCTACACTCGGTGCCATTCTAGGCTACATTCTACTAGGTCTCTTGGTATTGGCTTTTACTCTCATGTCCAAGAGGATTTGGTGTGTTTGTGGGCGGGGGGGGGGTGTAGGGGAGAGAACAGCCTTTTCTTCATTCTTTGTTCACAGCTCTATTTCTTCCCTGGGAGAGATATAAGTCCATAGGGAGCTGAGCAGGGGACAAAGCCAAGTGTCATCTCTCCTAATTCTGTTATCTTTTCAGCCATTAGACACACTTTCCATTATCTGTCAGTGCAGAGAAATCACCTCCAGCATCTAAAACTTGATCCATTAAAATCCTAACACCATGATTTTTTAGTGGAAACAAACAGCATTAAGGACATATTTAAGAAATGGTTAGAATGGAGCAAATTTCTTTTATCTGGATAAAAAGGCTCTTTTAAACAAAGAAAGTGCTTGGTTTTTTTTAAAATATAATTTTTGGGGGGCCTTTTTCTTCCAGAACCTGAACACATATTTGGAAAAGTGACCTCTTTACTCTTGAAACATAAGATGATGTATTTCACACACTTTTTTAAAAAAATGAAAACTAGTTATTTCAGATCCAATATTTTCATTATGAAAAAAGGGTAAATATATCTAAAGTTTGCAGCTTTCAGGCAGAATTTCAAAGATTATGTCCTATTAAGTAAACGTGGAGTTTCAGTGGAGTGTGACATCCCCCAAAGTGGATTATAATCAAGAGTTTGACAAAGCTGATGATTATTTTAGGACAAGTGATGCTCACAGCTTACAGATACATAACCTGGTTTTCTCTACATTCCCAAGGGAAAAAAGTGTTTACTAACCTGCTGACAGTCCATACCTTCCTTAAAACACTCCTGCTCCAAAGGCAGGTTCATGAGCACTTTATGGAAGATTACACTGTTAGAAAAGGATATAAGAAATGTGTCCTAGGAAGGAGAGGGATTTGGCTCAGATACTATGGAGAATAAAAATTATTTGTAGAATATTTAAAGGTATTCTGAGCATAGATCTTAGCCACAGAAGTGCTCAGGATTTCCATAATAATTATTTTAAAAATTAAGTTTTATTTGTATTACTTTTATATTGAATTTATTGAGGTGACATTGGTCAATAAAATCATATAGGTTTCAGGGGTATAATTCTATAATACAATATCTGTGACAGATGGTTTGCATTCAGTTTAGTGATGATTAACCCTTCATACCAACCCATATTTCCATGTTTCAAATAATGGACATCTGAAAACTGAGGTTCTACTATTATGATTTCTACTTGCCTTTTGAGTATTAGAGACACTGGAGAGAAGCACTTCGGGTGCCTTCTGCATTGGCTCAGTTTGGGTGAAAAAGGAGGTCATTGTGATTTAGCCCAGTTTGTGTTTGAGACTGATCCAAGACAATAGGGAATTTATCTTAATACATTTTCATAGTTCATATGACAGCCGATTCCCAACCAAGCTGCACACCAGAAGCTGCACGGAGGAGCATATCAATTCCAGATATCTGTTTCTCATTCCAGGCTTTCAATAGAATTTCTTGATGAGGGACTTTGGATCTTTTTCCTGGTCTTTTTCCTTTAAAGCATTAAAGATGAGTTAAGTTTCAGAACCATTACTCTGAGACGCCTACATCCCTGCTTTGCACTCGGATGGCATTCACTCTTAATGAATTGCTGACAGGACAGATTTGCAAACGGAAGATGAAATGAAAACTTGTCATACCATCACTTTACTTTATTTCTGGGAATTTATATACCTTCAAGATTTTTGTTTTAAAGTAATAGTACATCTGAGATTAATAAGTAACAACAGTAAGAACAGCAGCAGTAACAGTTATAAACACTATTTGCAACTATGCTTTCTGTCTTCTCCTGATGCCCAGTCTGGGCTATCAACTTGCCTGCCCTCTGAAAACATAGTCATGTCCCACTTTTCAGATGAATCGAGGTTCAGTGTGGGAAGCATTAAACTTGTGACAGGTTTAGCTTCAGTCATCTCTGAGCCAAAGGTTGCCCAGGGCTGAACAACTCCTTTATCTTGCTATTGCTAGAGTTGGGGGCTGATGACTGAGTTGCTTCTTAGCTGCTTATCTGCCTATATCATAAACCTAGGGAGGTTTTAAAAAATGTCAGCTTCCTGGACCTCACCACCTTTAGATTCTAGTTCAATATTGGGATGGGTCAAGAAATTTGTATGTGCTGTTTAAATCAGCCTTATGGAAATCCACCAATTTTAAGTATGCAACTTGACGAGTTTTGGTAACTATATGGTGATGCAGAAAAATCCTCATATAGAACATTTCTATCATTGCACAATGTTCCCTATTGCCTTTGACAATCACTTCTCTCCAACCCCTGGCCATAGGAAACCTGTGATTTGCTTTCTGTTAGTAATACATTTTTGCCTTTTCTAGAATTTCATACATAGAGAGTCACATAGAATGTAGTCTTTTATGTCTAAGGTTCTTTTTTTTAATTGAATTGGAAAAATACTTTCAAGACACATCTATACTATTTTATGTATCAGTAGCTTCTTTATTGTTGAATAGTATTCCATGGCGTGAACATTCATGTTTAAGTCTTTGCATGAATGCATATTTAAAAATTTAAAAAATATATATATTTTATTTAATTTTTATAGAGAGGAAGAGAGAGGGATAGAGAGCCAGAAACATTGATGAGAGAGGATCATCGATTAGCTGCCTCCTGCACCACCCCCATTGGGGATGTGCCCACAACTAAGGCACATGCCTTTGACTGGAATCGAACTGGACCTTTTAGTCCACAAGCTGATGCTCTATCCACTGAGCCAAACTGGTTTCGGCCATATTTAATTTTCTTTAAGAAATCTCTAGAGGTGATATTAAGCACCACAGGGTAGTTGTAAATTTAACATTATAACTTAAACTACATAAGGATCTGCTGGACTATTTTTCAAAGTGACTATACAGTTTTGCAGTCGCACCAGCAGTGTATGCGAGTTTTAATTCCTCCACGTCTTTACCAAAATAGTATTGTGAGTCTTTTTACTTTTAGCTATTCTATCGGGTGTTTGGAGGCATCACTTTGTATTTTTAATTTGCCTTTTCCTACTGACTAATAATCTTGAATTTTTATGTGCTTATTTGCCACTTTAATATATTTTTTTGGGGGGTATCCCTTGTACACATCTATGTCCATTTTATTATTAGGTTGCTTGTCTTATTATGAAGTAGTAAAAGTTCTTTATAAATTCTGGGCCAAAATCATTTATAATATACAGGGATGGGCAAAATAGCTTAATAATAAAAATGTCATAATAAATAATACAAGAATAATCTCTGTGTCTCATGTATTCACAACTGTAAACCTACTTTTGCCCCCTGTATATGTATCCATATATTTTCTCTCAGTATGTGTCTCAAGATTCAATTTTGCTCATAGTATTTTTAGAAGATGCAATGTTTTAAACTTCAAAAGTCCAGTTATCAATTTTTTTTTATTTTACAGTTTATACTCTTTGTGTTCTATCAAAGATAGTCATGTCAATTCCAAGCGCATAAACATTTCGTCAGAAGTTTTACTAGGTGTACAGGTTTATAGTGCGGATTTTGTAATCTCAGCCAGCGCTCAGCTGCTGAGGTGCGGGCCAACCCCCCTGTCCCTGTCTGTCTCCGCTCAGGGCCTCACCTGAGCTTCCAACCTTCTCCTGTTTTTTTGTGACCCATTATGACATCCTGGCTTAATTTGCATTATATATATATATATATATATATATATATATATATATATATATATATATATATCACTTTCCTATCAACTTGCTTAAGTGATTTTTTATTTTATTTTACCCTGTGTTTTTTGGTGTCATATATAAGAAACTGTGTAATCAAGGGTCATGAGAATTTACACCCATGTTTCTTTTCTAAGAGTTTCATAGTTTTATCTTTTACAGTTAAGATACTGACTCAGTTTCACTTAATTTTGTATAGGAGATAAAGTAAGGGCTTAACTTTTTCCTTTTTTTCATGTAGAAATCCAATTATTCCAGCATTATTTATTGAAAGGACTATCTTTTTCATAAGTAACTGTTTTGGTATTGTTGTAAGAGATCAATTGAACATAAATATAAAGGTTTAATTTTTAACTCTCAATTTTGAACTGATTTAAATCTCTAGCCTTATGTACCACACTGTTGTGATTATGGCAGTTTTTTAGTAACTTTTGAAATAGGAAAGTTTAATCATCCTGCCCTTCTATATTGTTCTGGTTAATTGGATCCCTTGAGTTTCCATATGAATTTCAAGATTAGCTTGTAAATTTCTGCCCAAAAAAGACAGTTGGTGTTATGATAGGCATTGCATTTAATCTCTAGATCCTTTTATGGAATATTGCTATTTAACAATATGAAATATTTCAGTCCATAAATGGGATGTCTGTCTATTTCAATCTTCCTTAATATCTGTGAATAATGTTTTTGGTGTGCATGCATTGCAATCATTTTGTTAAATTTATTTTTAATTGTTTTTTAATTTTTTGATGCTATTATAAATGAAAATTATTAACTTTATTTCTCTAGTGTAATCGTCAACCTTTCACAGAGTATAGCTAAAACCCTGGGTAAATCAATCATTGAGAGAAGTTATTTATTTTTACTCTCTTTTTCAGTTCTTTCACCTCCTAAGATCAGAACAAACCAAAGATTGCCCTCAAAAATTACTCATGCCCTCATTTAAGTGCATCAGTAACTAGGGAGTATGACCTAAAGGGCTTCTGGGTTTGGCATTCATCTCTAAGGAAGAGATAAACAGGTATATTTTCTCTTCCTTGCTTAGCAAATGAAGCACATCGTATAGTAATTAAAATTCACTCTAGTCAATGGCTATGGGAATTGCAAGCCTAACTAAAAACTCAAGGGAGCTGGAATTGCAAAATGGTCTCATTAACAAAGTACAGAAGAGCAGCTTGCATGCATGTTTTGCCAGCATAAAGTAGAATATTAAATTTATTAGGCACATTCTTTCTCTCTCTGCAGTAAACCCATGCTTTTCCCTTTCTCCTTTGCTTCTATATCTTTCTTTTCCTAAGTTCCAAATGCCCTTCTTTTGCCTCTGTAACTCCTTTTCTGAGCCCGTGCAGCCTAGCTGCCTAACTTTTTATACCTTTGTCTTTTTAAAGAAACTTTCTTTTATAATTTGAAAAAAAAATAATTAAAACAATTTACTGATTTGGGGAATTTCACTACATCTTATTGGGAAATTCTAGTATTGTTATGAAATCACTTAATGAAGCTTGCTTATAGTTTTAAAAGGATAATCTTGAGTTCATTAAGTATGTTTCAGGATTACAGATGCTTATAATTGTATCCCCAAGGCTTTGTGTCTTGAGTTTTCTGTGAAGAGGGAAAGGTGTTTGCTGAGCCAGATGTTCTGTAAAGAAAGGCTTGTAAAATGCAAATAGTTTTCATCTATTTGAGATTTTGTTATCTCAAGGCCGGACTTGGGGAGAATCTGCTTTTGAACTCACTCAATTTGCTGTTGCCAGATCAGGTTCTTGCTGGTGATAACTTATTGTCACATGGGCCTTCCATATGGATAGCTTACAATACATCTGACTTCTCTAGAGCAGTGTTTCCCAAGCTTTTGACATGTATATCCTTTCTATAATTTTCATAACGCTGAATACCCCTCATAAAAAATGGATGTAACAATCAAAATATATTTATTTTTTTATTTTTTGGTACATACACAAAATAATAATAAACGAAAAATAAAATTATCCATAATAAAATATAAATAAATGTTATATTATCAATAACATATTATTTGCACACCAGACCATCTCACGCCTCATAATTGATTTGACTCATGAGAACGTAGAATTAGGCGCAGTTAAGCACAGTGCAGTGCATATCCCCACCAAACTCCAGTGCAACGCGTACCCCCACCAAACTCTTCCCGTACCCCTGGGGGTACGCATACCACACTTTGGGAAACACTGCTCTAGAGCATTATAGCAAGATGAAGAAAAGAGGGAGAGAGACGGAGGGAGGGAGGGTGAGAGAAAGGGGGGGGGGTCAGGTAGGGGAGGGAGGGAGAGAGACAGAGAGGAAAGGTTATGGTTTATTTATAATATAATCATGGAAGTGATGCCCCATTGCTTTTGTCATTAGAAACATATCACTAGGTCTATTGGCATGAGGGAAGGGGAATACACAGGGGAGTGAATACCAGAATGCGGAATGATCTTAGGGGCTGTCTATTACAGAGATAGAAACAGAACTGCAGTACTTGCATTTGTAATTTACTTTTTTTAAAATAAGAATTTGGCTTGTATGTATTTTATGGTCTTGTTTTCAAAACTATTGGGAAATCATGGTGAAGCTTTTGCAATGGCACCATTAAAAGACACAAGTACCCAAATTTCATTTTCTGAGATTTGTAGCAGGTATTTATTATAACATCTACTTTTCTCTGGATGTCATCCATTCCAAAAGAATCAGGAAAGTCTATCTCTATTTGTGTGCATATGCACACAAATATTAGAGGCCCGGTGCACGAAATTCATGCCCATGTAGGGTCCTAGGCCTGGCCGGCGATGAGGCCAATCAGGGCCTTCTGGCTGCCAGCAAGGGCCTTCCTTCCCTGGCTGCTGGCTGCTGGCTTGGGCCTTCTTTCATTACGCAACACCCTCTGGTGGTCAGTGCACATCATAACGAGCCATCAAACTCCTGGTCTCCTGGTCGAACTCCGGAGGTGACACTTTGCATGTTAGCCTTTTATATATATTGACAGGTGATGTTTCTTGGTTAGATTTATTATATTATCCAAGAACCTTGAGGAACAGTACATTCAAAACAGAAGCATTTTACTTTATAGAAGTTGGTTTACTTTATAGAAGTTGGTTTTTCTTCAAAATGGTAAATAGTAAAAGTAAAACAATACAATACACATAAGAATAAATGCAGAATTTATCTCATAAGTCCAAAATACTCTCTTCTGGCTCATTGAAATAAAAAAAAAGAGTATCGCAAACTGGAGTCTTCAAATCTTTATTTGAAAACTTTATTATAAACTTTATTTCATATTACAAGGAAACTAACAAATGAATGGTTTATCCTCCTAGTGGGATAAGAAATGCCTAATGTCTCCCCTAAAGATAATGAGTTTATATTGGGATTTGAAAATACTGTTACATTGAACAGAACATTACTGGAACACTTGGTTTATGCACACACATCCTATATAATAAAAGGCTAATATGCAAATCAACCAAATGGCAGAAAGACTGGTTGCTATGATGTGCACTGACCACCAGGGGGCAGACGCTTAATGCAGGAGCTACCCCCTGGTGATCAGTGCACTCCCACAAGGGAAGCGCTGCTCAGCTAGAAGCTGGGCTCACAGCTGGTGAGCACAGTGGCAGTGGCAGGAGCCTCTCCTGCCTTCACAGCAGCACTAAGGATGCTCTAAGCCAGCAGTTGGACATCCCCCAAGGGCTCCCAGACTGCAAGAGGGTGCAGGATGGGCTGAGGGACTTCCCCAAATACACTGGGTCTCTAGTCTATAATAATAAAAGCATGATATGTTAATTAGACTGGATAGCCGAATGACCTTCTGGACATCCTTTTGGGCATTCTTCTGGACAACCTTCCAGACAGCCTTCCAGACAAAGCTGGGGCGTCGAGGGTCGAGGCAAGTAGCCATGGATGTGAGGGCCGAACCCCTTGCATGAATTTCGTGCATTGGGCCTCTCGTATGTTATAATAGCTTTGTGGCTTTGAAAAACACCTCTAACCCTCCTTCTGCTTTTATGAAAGGAAAACAAATAATGTTACCGAATATCGTACCCATTTTGTAAGTATTCTGTTTATTCAATGATAAAATAGAAGCATGATAAGTCTAGGGCCTCTATTTAGCTAATTGTTGGATCCCTAGTACTCCTATAACAGTGTCTGGAATTTAGTAGGTATTCAGTACCTATTTGACATTAAATAAACCTGGCCAGTTTAGTACCTGACAGACAGAAACAGTCAATAAATGTTGGCAACTGTGAGGATCTATTCAGCAATATAATTGATTTTTCTCAAGTCAGTGAGGATCTTTTAACCAGAAGTAGTCAACCAGAAATTTTAGAACCACCTAACAGGAGCAGGAAGAGATTGCTGAATTAGAGGGTTTATTGGTCTGCATGGTTTTAAGTCATGCTACATTGTTATTGATTTTTTTTAGAATTTATGGATCAATTGGCTTACCTCCATTTTGAAGATTAAAGAAAATAGTTATAGATTTAATGTCTCCCCAAGGGCCTTATCTTGTCAATGGGAGTGAGGAAGTCAGTATTAAAAACTAAGAGATCCTGCCGAGACCGGTTCGGCTCAGTGGATAGAGCATTGGCCTGCGGACTGAAGGGTCCCGGGTTCGATTCTGGTCAAGGGCATGCACCTTGGTTGAGGGCACATCCCCAGTGGGGGGGTGTGCAGGAGGCAGCTGAACAATGATTCTCTCTCATCGATGTTTCTAACTCTCTATCCATCTCTCTTCCTCTCTGTAAAAAAATCAATAAAATATATTATATAAAAAAAAAAAAACTTAGAGATCCCGACTTACTTAATTTTGGTTTAGATCACTTGCTTTTATCTCCTCTAGAATAAATAGCTCAAAAATATTTGAAAAAAATCTATAAGTTTTCCTTTAAGATAAATTAAATATTGTTCTTTCATGTTTTTTAAGCAATAAGGAAATGGTATATATATTATATACCAAAATAATTAATTGATTTAGTAAATTTTAGAAGACATAATTATATCTTTTAACTATTTTTTCTAAACTGATTATTAAATTAGATCAAATAACTGCTCTAATAGAATAGTTTTTCAATTAGTAGCCATAAGAGTTGGAAATACTTGAATTCTGGCTCCAGCTTCCGCACTCATGCTAAAAGACCTTGAGGAAGTTCTGCAACCATTCTATAAAGAAGCACAATACTAGTACCCACATCAGGGCTACTGCCACCTTGAATGGAAGTAATGGAATTTAAATACTGAACAGAATTCTCCTGCATTCCATCAAGCCAATACATGTTAGCAAAAATTTTAGTCACATTACTAATGGGCTCTGAGCTTTCTTTTATTCCTGAAGCATTATGTATTTGGCCTCAAGTCTGTACATTTCCAAATGCAGCACAAAGACAGGAAGCAACCAAATAAGGGAGCCTTCTGTGTCTGACCTTTAGACCATTGTTCCAACATATGATTTCCTAGTCCCAACCCAGTGGAGTAGCAAGAACTGACATGGACTAGTATTCCCACTGTGCCTTTCTCTGACAATGCATAGCAGCTAGAATAGAACAAGGTAAAATAGGCTGAGTTACTTTTTAATCTTAAAAATTATAAATTCTCTTTCTACTTGATATGTTCTGAAAGTAGTTTACACAAGTTAAATTTCATTTTCTTCCTCTAGGATACTATTAAAATGTGTTCTTAAATTTGGTTCTCTTTTATTTTCTGTAAAATTCAATGTCTATATTTTTTATAGGTGTAATGTCCCTAAATTTCTGTTTCAGAAATTTTATAGCATATTAAAATTTGATATTGACATATTTGCAACTATTCTAAGCCAGATAACTTATGAGTGACATTTTTGTAGCATTAATCTCATCCTTTTATCAGTTGTCATTACTTTTATTGGATCTTTGCCTTCACTGGATTTTTTTCCACTTGCTCATTAAATATTATATACATATATTGCAATTTCAGCTTGGCCATTTCTAATCCTTGCCTTGTAAATACATTTTAAAGCAAAGTTATAGTCGAGGAAAATAACTTTGAAAGACCACTTCCTCATAGTTATGTGAGTATTGTTCTTTATAGGCAATTTATTTCTTACCGATTTCTTCCCTTTTGGGTATTATTTTGATGTACTTTATTTTTTAGAACAGTTTTTAGAACAGATTTACCGAAAATTCGTTAATAGTACAAACAGTTCCCACTACCCAGCATTTAGTATCTCACATTTTGTTATGATTAATGAATCAATATTGACACATTACTATTAACCGAACTGCATATTTTATTGGTATTTTTTAAGTTTTTAGCTAATATCCATTCTCTGTTCTAGGATACACACATTACAATTAGCTGTCATGCCTCCTTAGGCTCCTCTAGGCTGTGACAGTTTCTCAGACTTTCTTCATATGTGATGACCTTGACAGCTTTGAGGAGTACCAGTCAAGTATTTTGTAGAATGTTATTCAACTAGGATTGTTGAATAACACTCCTGATGTTTTTTCTTATGATTTGACTGGAGTTACATGTTTTTGGGAGTAAGACCATAGAGGTAAAGCACCATTCTCACTGTATCATACCAAGGTTTAGTAAATACTACTAACATGACTAATCCTTGTTGATATTGAACCTAATTATCTACTTTTTGTATATTAAAAAATGTGCTCTTTTTATTTCTTCTTTTTTTAATGTTTAAAGTGTTACACATGTCTCCTCCCCCCCCCCCCCCCATCGATGCCTCCCTGGCCACTTTCCCCCTCCCCACCCAAGACAAGCCTCCATTGCCCCAGTGTCCATGTCCATTGGTTATGCTAATACACATGCATACCCATCCTTTGATTGATCTCTTACATCCCCCTCTATCCCCGCTGACCCCTACCTTCCCTCTGAGATTTGACAGTCTGTTCAGTGCTTCTCTGTCTCTGGATCCATTTTTGTTCATCAGTCTATGTTGTTCATCATATTCCACAAGTGAGTGAGATCATGCGATATTTCTATTTCTCTGACTGGCTTATTTCTCTTAGCATAATGCTCTCCAGTTCCATCCATGCTGTTGCAAATGGTAAAAGGTCCTCCTTTTTTATAGCATCATAGTATTCCACCGTGTAGATGTACCACTGTTTTTTAATCCAATCATCTTCTGATGGGCACTTGGGCTGTTACCAAATCTTAGCTATGGTGAATTGTGCTGCTACGAATATAGGGGTGCATTTGTCCTTTCTGATAGGTGTTTCTGATTTCCTGGGATATATTCCTAGAAATGGGATTACTGGGTCAAATGGGAATTCTATTTTTAACTTTTTGAGGAAACTCCATATTGTTCCCCACAGTGGCTGAACCAGCCTGCATTCCCACCAGCAGTGCACCAGGGTTCCTTTTTATTCACATCCTTGTCAGCACTTGTTTGTTGATTTGTTGATGATAGCCATTCTGACAGGTGTGAGATGGTACCTCATTGTTGTTTTGATTTGCATTTCTCAGATGATTAGTGACTTTGAACATCTTTTCATGTGTCTCTTGGCCTTCTGTATGTTATCTTTAAAGAAGTGTCTATTTAGGTCCTTTGCCCATTTTTTTTATTGGATTGTTCATCTTCCTTTTGTCCAGTTGCACGAGTTCCTTGTAAATTTTGAAGATTAACCCCTTATTGGAAATAACATTTGGCAAATATGTTCTTCCATGCATTGGTTTTCTTGCTGTTTTGTTTTTTGTCTCTTTTGCTGTCCAGAAGATAATCTGCTCTTTTAAAGGTCATGCTTGTTTGGATACCAAATATTTATACAGATGTTGTGTTAATGCATTCATGTTTGGGACTATCTGCTCCAGACCAGCCTTCCCCTGCTTCATTCCAAGCATCATCTACTGGCACTGCTCAAGGTGAAGCTGAGTAAGAAGTTCAGTGCTTCTCTGTCTCTGGATCCATTTTTAGAAGTAACCCTGTGATTTTAATTCAAAGCCCTCAGTAAGGCTTTGAGAAGTAAGAAGTAACCCTGTGATTTTAATTCAAAGCCCTCAGTCCACCCAAGGAAGGATTCTAGTCTAAGCCAGAGGTACAGGAATGAAAGTGGGGGGTTGGGTATGATATATTGGAAGAGGATTTTCATAAGAAATAGACATCGGTCCAAACCTAGATAGGAGGCTCTGAGTAATCTATGTTCAGATAGTAAGTAAAGTATCAGACTACAAACTACTTGGGGATTACAGTTATACAAATTGGGAAAATATAGTGTGTTGAAGAGAATAAATTCACCACTCTCATTTGCACATTTGTTCTTAGGACTGATCCTGGGACCACCATCTAGACCTAAGGCAGTAAGACTAACTTCAGACCTCACTGTCAGAAATGCCCCAGTTATCCAGGGCATTGCAAGGCTGGGCTTGCAGAGAGATGACCTTGGTGATATCATCTAAGCATTTGAAGAAGGTATGGGCTGGTTTCAGTATAGTGTCAATGGATTGAACACTCTGCTTATTCATTTACATGAGAGGAAATTGAAGGACAAGGTACCCATTGTTTAATTTGTACAAGTGGGTAGCATGCCCAGAATTAGAACTCAAGTCTTCAGTTTTCCTAGTCTCTATTCCCTTTCTTTCTAGAGTTTTTGTAAATCTTCATAAAAGTTTATTTACATTTTGTATTATTTAAGTCATATCTATTTTATCCAGATATTCTATTTTAACTATGTGTGTGTGTGTTTTTTTTTACATTATAAGACCAACTTCTATAAGGGCTTTATTAGATTTTGTTATTGCTTACATTAGGCATCAGATTTTATAATTACACATTAGTTTATTTTCATTGATGATGAAAGGGCAAAACTAAGCTTTTGTTTATTTTCATTGATCATGTAAAAGAGGAAAATAGTCCTCACTGATTCTGAGATCATCATATATCATATACACTTTCATGCACAAAACAAATTATATATTAAACCACTTGGGGAGATAGATGTGCAATACAAATTGTATGGGATGATATCAACTGATGAGTTTCTTTCTACTTCTCCTATTTTAATAAAGAACTGACTGGTTTTTGTCCTATGGGTTTTGCAACTTTAATAATTTCAATTTTTAAAATCTTTTTTATATTAAAAATGGACTGTAGCATTTCAATGTCATGAATTTAAAGTTTATTAGAATTGATTTTCTTCATAGAACCTTTACAGGATTTTTATGGTTTATTTTTTCTAGCCCACAGCCTGGTTGTTATTTAAATAAACTGAACTTTAACTCTAGAATGATCTTAAAAAAGAGTAGTATCCTAATATGTGACTTGAAGCAAAATTGACTTTTGAGTAAGAACTCAGTTTCAATAATTAAAAAAAAATTATAATTATAACTATAATTCTGATTATCTCTAGTTAAAATGGCTGAAGAGACATAATCCTGTTTAATTAGAAATAACCTCAACATGATGACACACTTAAAACCCAAAGGTTATGAAATATAAAATTATAATAAAACATCTGCTGGGGAGCATTTAGACCAAGAAAAGAATGACACCATTTTCACTTCTCAAAAACTGAGGATAATTTTTTAAAATGAATTTCACTGGGGTGACATTGGTCAACATGTTCATATAGGTTTTAGGTATGGTTTTCCATGTGACAAGGCCTGCATGTTGCACCATGTGTCTACTGCCAAAAGTCAAATCTTTTCCAGTCACCATATATTAGGACCTACTTCTCCCCCCACCTTCTTCCCTCTGACAACACTAGTTTCAGTTTTATATCCCACATATGAGTGAAATCATATGGTTCTTAGCCTTTACTGACTGACTTATTTCACTTAGCATAATATTCTCAGGGTCTATCCATGTTGTTCCAAATGGAAAGAAAGGATGAGGGTAATTTGTTTTGTTTTTTTCCTTTCTCCATTTATAATCCACAAGCTGCTCCAGATGGACTTTGTAGCTGTGACACTGGTGACACCTGCATCCATCAATCATATTTAATATCGAAACAACATACCTAGGTACCAAGCCTCCCTGAAAAATTATAATGCTTTCATTAATCTTGGTAGCAAATGTCAGTGCTTATTGTTCCAGGGTCATGAGCAAAGGTTTAAGCTTGATGAAGACCTATTCTTTGATCAGTTATCTTGGGGTTTTGATGCATGAGTGTCATCTTGTTCCGTAAATTAACAGCCTTCCTTTTCTGTGCCTAATTGTCTCCATCTCTGTCTAGCTCTGGCTTTGCTTTTGCTATGCCAGTAAGAGAGCAGCAGTGGCAGGAAGGAGGCTTTCTTCTCTACCAATGGCCAGAGACCCGAGAACAAAAACTCATTTCCTTTTGGTGATAAATGTAGTTTATCTGATAAGATAAAAAGTCGTGATCACCCTCCTGCATCAGGGTCTACAGGTCAAGCATATCAGTCCCACAGTCTAGGGCTACCTGTAATCGTGCTAGTGTATTCACCAACAACCAAGTTCAGGTGATTTAACTTGCTACCTTGCATGAAGCACTCCTTTTCCTAAGCAGCCTCACAGAGAGGGGGCAGCATGAAGAGAAGGATCCTGCTCTCAGAGGGATGGGGGTTTCAGGCACTGAACCATGCTCTTTAAATTTGCCACATACTCATCCAGTTGGGTTTGCTGCCTGGGATTCTCATCTTTTAGTGCACTGTCATTGGTACCAAAGAAAATTTTAACTGCTACTGGGTTATCCAACATGCTCCCTTTCCTGATTAATCTTGGAAGGATCATTTTGGCCCACCTAATATGATAGTCTGAATATCCACGATTCAGAACATCACATTGTCAGACCAGCTTGTCAGCCAGTGATGCAGCCCCTCTACCCTGCTGGAAAGACAATTTCCACATGGCTTGGATGTGGGGTGTCTGGAAGGAGACAGGCTGGGGTAATTTGCACTAACACACCTCAGATACACAAATAGATGTGTAGTGCATGTGGATAACAAATGCATTTCAAGAGATTGCAGTGAATACAAAACGATCTTAGAAGGAGGCTAGGGAACTTGAAATGTTCACACATAACTTGCCACCTCTTAAAACCAACAGAAAAATCCATAAACTCTCCAAAGAGTAAAGGTGAGAAATGAAGTGTTGCAGGCACTGAATAATGAAGTCTTTATAATAGTTAAACAAAATATGTTTTATGTCCTCACTATAAGTTATGAACATGGTCAAGATTGAGAAAAAAACTCCAAATAACTTAGTTTTCAAATGATAAAAGAGGAGATGTATATACTTAACTTGTCACTGGGTTGAATACAAGTGCATTCTGTCATGATTACCATTGTATTCCCAGTATATCTACATCACTTATTATCTTATAACTGTTTAATATATTTTTGTTGACTAACTTCTGGGGGAAAATATTGGTACACACTGAAATAACAGCAGAATATTAAAAATTCATAGGTTGACTCAAAATATTATTTTAGCTCAAGCAGTTAATTTCTCCCTTCTCCCAAACCATGAGTAAGTTGAGTAGTTTTGTCTCTGTCTCTTCTTTTCAAATGTACTATGGACCAAATGTCTGACTCTAGTGAAAAGAATAGGCCAATAAATATTGGGTCAGGATGATTGACAATAATTATCAATTTGTAGTCATTTTTGATACATTTTTAAATAAAAGTGGGAGGAAAAATATAATTAGTAAGAGTAAATAAAATATTATTTTTTGAACAGAGTAATATAATTTATAGGGAAATAAAATAAGCAAAGAGATAATTAAAAAGGAAAGTGAGCTGAAACCAGTTTGGCTCAGTGGATAGAGCATCGGCCTTCGGACTGAAAGATGCCAGGTTCTATTCTGGTCAAGGGCATGTACCTTGGTTGCAAGCACATCCCCAGTAGGGGGTGTGCAAGAGGCAGCTGATCCATGATTCTCTCTCATCAGAGCTTTCTAGCTCTCTATCCCTCTCCCTTCTTCTCTGTAAAAAGTCAATAAAATATATTAAAAAATAAAATAAAAAGGAAAGTGATTGAGAAAGTGTAGATGTTCTAGTCATAAAAGTTTTGAAGAGCCTTAACAACAATTTTCATACCTTAGCTAAAAAGTTCTCATTTCATTTAAAGAAAACTGATTGTATATATGAAAAATTACTAGTCTACTTTGTTACTGTTAACTTTAACTTTTTCACTCACATCTCATTTTCACAGGATATACTTTAAAATTCTTTTGTGGTGAACCATATACATTAAACCACCTAGGGTTTGAAAACAGATTTATTTTATTAATAAGCAGAAAAGACCAGAAGGTTGATTGCTAGAGTGATTTTGCCCTCTAAGAAATTGTTTCTCTCTGAAATATGTCTCCTAGCGTTCACTTTAGTAGAATTGCCAAACAACAGGTGGATGAAACTTTTCCTCTTTTGAATTTGTCTTGATTGCAAAAAATTACCTAATTTCATTCCTCAGTTCTCCTTAAATCAGTTACAGCTGTACATGCAACATTATCTGAATTTAAAATATAGTTAAAAAAATCATTCATTTGAATATCCTATTGGAAGAACAGGCAAAACTTTGATGATAATGATTACTTGCCTGTTTTTCTTGCTCTTTAAAGAAAGTACTTGGCAAAACTACATAAATGTGCTTTAAACTTTTGACTATTAGCTCATCCATGTTGGATCCATTCTCAGAAAAAACTTTTTCTTAGCTTTGCTAATTGGAGTACACATTTTTAGCATCGCAGATTTGCATATACGTTTTTTTTTTTCCTGAACCAAAATGAATCATGGTAGTTGACAATATAAAATGAGTTATAGATGCTGGGGTTAAATCAATAAAATATTTCACTCTAATACTGTCTTTGAAGAAAGTCACAAATCAGGGACAAAGTATCTTAGGCAAACCAGTTCTCAATATTTCCTCATAAAATTTGGCGATGAAAACTACTAGTTTTGTCTTATTCAGAGTATCAGTTTGGTTACTGCAATAAAATGAAACTAACAATCTGGAGGTAGGCATTGCAAAGCTACAAGGGCAGCTCTGATCTATGAGATCTTCTAGAAATTCAAATTTCTTCTCGTGGCTGTTCAGTCATTCTCTCAGATACTGTGCTCATCTGCAAAGTTCAAGAAGTATCGCTATCCCATCTATGTCCAGTTTGGGAAAGAAAAAAAGAGAACAAGTAAGGACCTTTTCCCTTTAGAGCAGTCCATGGAAACTCTATCCTCATCCATCCACATCCATCATCAGTACACATCCATCACTATCCTCATATCTCATTGATAAAGAGTGTTGTCACAGTGCCATAGTTAGCTTCATGAGAGATTGAGAAGTTTGTTCTTTCTTTTGGTTGGGCTTGAGTCCACCTAGGAACTCATTAATCAAGAAGGAGAGACTGGCCTGGATGGCATGGCTCAGTGGTTGAGCGTCAATCTATGGGCCAGGATGCCTGGGTTGTAGGCTTGATCCCCAGTGCAGGAGCCAGCTGATTAGTTATTCTCTCTCATCATTGATGTTTCTATCTCTCTCTACTCTCTGAAGTCAATAAAATATAGATTAAAGGAAACAAAAGAATGGATTTTAGGAGGCAACTTTCACTTTCTTTCCTACTTCTCACAAGAGGATATGAATATCAACTGATCAAACAATAAAAATAGTTGTTACTGGTCTTGAAAATCAGCTACCAGGACCTGGATGGGAATATAGCTAAAGGATTGTAAATACATCATCAAATTTTAGATTCTATAAATAAAAAGAGGGCTAGCATTAGATGATCTCTGTGTTATTTTTCTATACCTTGTATTATGGTCTTAAAATTATTCTTTCTATCTTTCTTAAATAATTCTGTGATCCTCATCTAGAATTTTTGTACCTAGGGTGATTGTGTGATGTTATCCTGCTTAGTCTGGATACTTTTCTTCCCTTAGTCAATTTCTTTCCCTAGTCTGACGCCTGTGGTTGGCACTTCCAATTATTACTCTCATTTATGTCTCTTCCTTATGGCATAGATATTTACATTTTGCTAATTTCATTGTGTGGTTACTGTAAAACTAGGAATACATTTGAAAAGGGAAAGATATACCTCAGAAGTATGGCAATAATCAGGCCATCTAGTCTGTAAATCACAGCTGGAGTGGGTGTTTAAATAGGTCTCCTCCCCACTGAGAACCCTGAAGCATTGTAAAATGTAGAACCTTGAACATGGCTGGATTTAACCAGGAATTTAATATTAAAATGGGTCACCTCGGACAATAACACTTGTCAGATGATAAAGCTTAATAGGATTATCACAAATCGGGTTCAGCCTATTCACTTAGCTTTTACCTATCTTGTTTTAAATTAGTTTGAAAACAACAGAGAGGGATACAATTATAGCCACACAATTGATCTTTGAATCAGAGGAAATGTGATTCAACCTCCATTCCAAAGCAGAACTCTCTTCAACCTTTCAAACATTCTCACTCTCTTTCGGCTTGATTGGAAACTCCCTGCCTTCTGAGACAGCTTATTGTTCTATTGTCTTCAATATTGAGAAATCCTCTCATTTTGTGCGGGGATCTCGTTTCCAATTTTCAATGATCTACATTTGAATTATCTGGGGGACCGTTTTAAATGCTGCTATCCATTCAATTGCATTCTTCTTGATTTGGAGGTTTATTATTTAAACACCAAATGCCTGCATGAATTCAGTTCCATTAACCAAATCTTTATTAAATGCCTGTGGTAAGCAAATCGTTGATTTCCTATACCTATGTATTTTCTATTAGTCAGATGGGCTATGGTATGCTGTCGTAATACACAACTCTACTCTCACAGTGGCTTAAAACAACAAAGAGGTAGGGCTCTCATTATGGGTCATCTCAGGTTTGTGGAGTTCTGGTTCATGTTGTTTTCATTCAGAGATGTGGAGCCTGATGAAGTTTTCATGATCGGTAAGGTTGCTGCTTAGCATGGGAACAGGGAGGAGTATATTAGAGTACTTGCATCGAGAAACTTTCACAGGATAAACGTTGTATTATGAAAGGAAAATGAAATCCTACCATGTGTCTGAAAGAAGGCAAACCAGAAATATTCATTCTCCAATAAAATAATAATGATAACATGCAATATTTGTTCAATAAATGGTCATTTGTCTTTTAAAGTTAAATTTATTAGGGTGGCATTGTTTACTAAAATTATAGGTTTTAAATGTACAATTCTATGATACATTATCTGTATGTTACATTGTATGCCCATCACGCAAAGTCAGATCTTCTTTCATTACCTTATATCTGATCCCCTTGACCTTTTACTACCTTTCCATTGGTAACCACTGTACTGTTGTTTGTATCTCATGAGTTTTTGTTTTTCTTGTTTGTTCATTTGTTGCTTTCAGTTTTATATTCCACATGTGAGTGAAATCATCTGGTTCTTGACCTTTTTATTTAATTTTAAATTGGTTTTGAGAGAGAGCGAGTGTGTGTGTGTGAGAGAGAACCATCATTGTGAGAAACATTGATTAGTTGTCTCGCGCATGTGCCCCAGCTGAATTTTGAACCTACAACCTGACGGGGAAATGAACTCACTCCCTTTTGGTGTCTGGGACGACACTCTAACCAATTGAGCCGCACCAATTTTTTTCATTTAGCATGAATTATTTCATTTAGCATGAATTCTCAAGATCCATTCATGTTGTCACAAATGGCAGTATTTTATCTTTTCCTATGGCTGAGTAGTATTGTGCAAAATATACTTAACTCTTCCCAGGTAGCCAACCCAAAAGCCCCATCCAGTGATACACAAGTCTCAGACAAAGATATCTGGATAATAAGCAGTAGCCTGCATATCAGGTCTGCGTATGGCTCCTTTTGATCTGGAGACCTGAATTTAAAATATAAGATAATTTCCCACCACAGTCCCTTTATGCTCTGGTAAAAGTAGCATAGGATAATGTCATCAAACATTCCTATTTGTAAAGGGGATAATGAAAGACATACAGCAGATGCTCGTCTGGTCCAGAGCAATTCTGTTACCCCATACGAGGCACATTGTGAAGGCAGTCTCCCTTAGAGTTGGAGAGCATTACTTGCACAAGCCTGGTTCTGCTACCTGACAGTAGCCCCCTTGTCTATAGTTCTCTGTGGCCCTCTGGGACATTCTTCATTTTCTCCTGATTCTTTGTGAGCACACCTGAAAAATTGGTGTAAGATATGCTGTCTTTCTGGCCTGAGCAGCCTGCTAAGTCCCATTTCTGTCTGCAGATGATTGATAGTTCAAGGATTGATTTAAGCCGAGATCAGTGACAGTCTTTTTTAGTCCAGAGTGGTGATTCTTAATGGCAATAAAATCCTCTGAAAACTTTGAGGGTGTTGTATCTACTTGATTCCAATTAGCACATTGTGCTAGAAATCCCATGCACAGTTTTTTGTAAAATATGGTATTAGGATAGCTATATATTTTTAACTTTCCCACACACAGATCTCTAAATTTTGACTTTCGCCAAGAAGGTAAAAGTCCTGTATACTAAAAATTGTAAACACTGATAAAAGAAAATGTGAAAGATGTAGATAAATTCTGTGTTCATAGATTGAAAAATTAATATTAAAATGTCCATACCACTCAAAACAGTTTACAGATTCAATGTAATTCACATCAACATTTAAATGGTGATATTCACAGAAATAGAACAAACAATCCTAAAGTTTGTATGGAACCACAAAAGACTCTGATTAGCCAAAGTAATCTTGAGAAAAAGAACAAAACTGGAGACATCATACTTCCTGAAATTAAACTATATTGCAAAGCTGTAGTAATCAAAACAGTATGGCATTTGCATAAAAGCAGACAGATAGATTAAAGGAACCTATAGAAAGCTCAGAAGTAAACCCATGCATATATGGTCAATTAATTTTTGATAAAGGAGCCAATATACAATAGAGAAATAATAGTCTCTTTAATAAATGGTTTTGGGAAATGTGGATATCTACATCCCCCAAAATGAAACCTATACCGCACACAAAAATTAGCTCTAAATAGATAAAAGATTTAAGTTTAATACCTAAAACTAAGCATAGGTGATAAGCTCCCTGACATCAGTCTTAGCAAGGATTTTTAAAAATCTGATTTCAAAGCAAAGGCAACAAAAGCAAAAATAAGTGGGATTATGTAAAACTAGAAGCTTCTGCACAGCAAAAGAAACCATCAGCAAAATAAAAAGGCACCCTATGTAATGGTAAAAAAAAATATTTGCAAACCACATATCCAATAAATGGTTAATTCCCAAAATATACAAGGAAATCATATAACTCAATAGCAAAACAAACCAACAAATAGTATGTCTTAAAAAGGGCAAATGACTAAACAGGAATTTTATTTCCAAAGAAGACATACAAATGTGCAACAGGAATATGAGAATGTTCCCAATATCAGCAGTCATCAGAAAAATGCAAATCAAAACTACATTGAGATATCACCTCAAACCATTTAGGAAGTCTCTTATAAAAAAAGACAGGAAATTACAAATGTCAATGAAGATATAGAAAAAAGAAAGCCTTTTTACATTTGGTGGTAATATAAAGTAGTACAGCCACTAGAAAAACAGTATTCAAGTTCCTCAAGAAATTAAATATTGAGCAACCATACGACCCAGCAATCCTAAATCTGGATATATATTCAAAGGATATCAAATCATTATCTCAAGATATTTGTACTCCCACATTCAAAGCAGCATTACTCACAATAGCCAAGGATGGAAGTGGGAGCCTATTGCAATAATCCTAGGGTGGAAAGAATGGTAGAAGTTAAAAATGGCTAGATTGTGGATATATTTCATCAGTAGAGGCAAAAGCTTTTGTTAACATATTGGATGAACAAGTGGGACCAAGCAACTGGGAGTATGAATTTCCCACTTTCTAAAATAAGCACGCATATAGGAGTAGTAGACTTTCTGGATTCAGCAGGATATGGAACAGAGAGATGATGTTTTATTTTGGATAACCATTGAGATGTATATCATCATGGATGTGGAGAACTGGTCTCTGAGTTTAGATTCACCATCCAGTCAGTATTCAGAGGCAAGTTCTGGGATAGGAATGCAAAATTTGGAAGTCATTAGGAGAATATATATATATATATATATATATATATATATATATATATATAATTTTAAGTTAGGAGTCTAGATGAGATAACCAGGTGTAATGTTGTAGTTAGAGAATGGAAGAGATCTGAGATCTGAGGACTCACTGTGACATCTAGAACTTGGGAAAATAATTGCAAGCAAACAAATCAACTGAGACACTGCAGCCAGTGAGAGGACAATACCCAGGAGAGGATGGTGTTATGGAGCCAAGTGAAGGAAGAACAAGGAGGGAATGATCCCCTGTCAAAGGTTATCAATAGGTCAACCTGGAGGTAAGGTGGAGGTGGTGCATGTACCAACTGGTGGCCATAGAGGGCTCTTATAAGTGCCATTTTTCTTAAAGTAGAGGCAAAAGCTTACAGTATGTTGGTTTTAAGTATATGTAATTATTATCCTATACATTTCTTTGTTTTTATTTTTTTTTCTTTCAATGTCATGTTTTAAAAATATATTCTACAAGTTATATCTAAGTTTTGCTTTTTACTTGTGTATTTGAGCACAATTTAGACTTCATTTTCCTAATGGTGGAGACCTAAGTAGTTTCTAAGGCACTGCCGTAATAAATATTCCTGTCCCCTTTTTGGACCTGTGAAAGTATTTCCCTGAAAAAAATACCTTGGAATGTAATTACTGGGTCAGAAGCTATTCACTTACTTGATTTTCACAAAATTTGGCTGATTTGCTTTCTTAGGTAGCTGACCCAGTTTACTTTCATATCAGCAGTATATAGGAATTTGATCTTCTCATAACTTTTTTTTTACACTTATTTTTGGTCCCCATTCTTGATTTTTCAAAAATCATTCTAATAGGTATACTGTGATTCTCTCAACATTTTAATTTGCATAGCTCTCATCATCAGTGGCTTAAAATATTTTCATGATGATGTTAGCATTTTGGGCTTCTTCTTATTAGAATTGATCTATTCATATATTCTTTGTTGTTTTATGCTTTGTCCACTGAACCACCTGTTTTCTGATGTCTACATTATCCACTAATGACATTTTTTACCATTATTTGCCATCTTCCAAAGTATATGTCTACCTCTATGTCTGTATTATAGTTTTCATCTCTGTTATATTTTGAACCTTCAAATCAACGATAAAAAGTCCAACGTTGATATTATATTTACATAACTTTCTCAGCTTTACTTTGATATTATATTTTCTTAACTTTCTCAGCTACACAGGGTTTTTAATTCAGTCAACCAATGGAGCATTTCTTTTTAATTTTAAAATTTTCTAACTTTAATTTTTCAAAATAAGAGCTTCTCTCTTTTACTATAAATATTCTATCTTCCGGTTGTCCCACTACCTAACTCTCTATTGAACTTCCCAACACATTGACTAACATCCCTCAGTCTCCACTTGGCACCCAGATGCAGATATAGGTCTGTCCAAGAAGAATTTAAGAACCTCTAAGACAAATGCTTCTCTCTTCAAGAAACCAGAGTCCTACACTGAACTTACATGACATTCCTAGTTGATTTCACCTTACATATTTTTGTGGGTTTATTTTATCTTCTTTCATGTTGCTTCTCTGTCAACTACTATGACATTGGAACCCAGCTAGCAGACAGAGAAATGCATTTAGGAGTGCCCCTGCTAGACAGCCATATCCCAGTGACAGCTTTATGCTGGTGAAAGTGCTCACTTTCCTTGAGGACAGCCTAGCTTTCTATACTATAGTCAAATTTGTGAATCAGTGGCTTGGTGGCACATAAGCATCTTTCCAGCTATGATCATCTAACCATATGTCTGCTGCATAGTATGTACAAAGGAGTCTTAGTTAACATTTATTTAACCAGGTTCTTAAGACCTTTTGCAATTCTGAAACTTGAGTTTATATCCTAAATTTGAATTCCGTAGGAAGAGGGAAGTCAGAAAAGATTGTGAAAATTCTACCTCTCACACAAATTTACCCCAAATTTGGATGCTGGAGCATTCATTGCCGCCAAACTTTGTTAATTCTTTTATCCTGTAGGTGTGTAGACAGCAAAAGTCTTTCCAATTATAGGAAGTGTATTCTTTTCAATCACTATTTATGCCAATTTTTTTAACAGAATGAACTCCCCTTTTCTTCAACACATGTAAATTATCTCTTATTTTTGAAGATAATGTTCTTGTTGAGTGTTAATTGCATGCACCTACAGCTTTCAAAGAAGTGATAACTAGATACTGTGATAACAGCCAGTTTTCTCTCTAGCATTCTACATGTGCTAATTTATAAGGTGAGTTAGTGGGAATGTCACAAACTCCTTGTTTTTGAGCTGCTTGAAATTGTAGGTGAAGAAATAAAAAATATAGCTATGCTACTTCCATTTAAAATGCTATAATAAGGCAAGGGCAGGAGTGCTCTAGCACAGAGGTTTTTATTGACGAAAGCTTTTACCAACTTATTCTAATTTCCTGAGCTTTCAGAACTAGTACAGAAAGTACCTGTAAACGTAGAAATATGTCTATGTGTTTAATTTTGCTTAATATTGCTTAATATACACATTTAATTTTGCTTAATATACACATCCTCATTTGAAAAAGATCCCATGTAACTGTAATTTTAAAATTTTGCAGGACAGGCAGTATACCATCTCTGTTTTATGCAACTTAATATTGTGCTAGGACAGTGGTTGGCAAAGTCATTAGTCAACGGAACCAAATATCAACAGTACAACGGTTGAAATTTCTTTGGAGAGCCACATTTTTTAAACTTAAATTTCTTCTAATGCTACTTCTTCAAAATAGACTCGCCCAGGCCATGGTATTTTGTGGAAGAGCCACACTCAAGGGGCCAAAGAGCCACATGTGGCTCGCGAGCCGCACTTTGCCGACTACAATGGTGCTAGGAGAAAGGGGTAAGTAATGCAGACAAGGGCATCACATTTACAGCTGGGTCTGGTATTACAATGTGTAGTGTTCCTGTTCAGAACTTCATCTTTATAATGCATTTCATTCATTTTTGTGGTAATTCAGAAGCAATTAAAATTAATTTCAACATTTCTTATGAAAAGTGTTTGCCAAATAAATTAATAATGCAAAAAAAAAGTTAGACAAGAAACACTCAGTTTACGGCTAGTTTAAAAAGTCAGTGTTAAAGCAATTTAGAATCCTTGTGTATGTGTCCTTTGAGAATGCTCACCATGAACACATTCAGCAGGGAGCTTTTGTGTTCATGGTTCTAGAAAAGGTATTGGGAAACACAGCCAGGTATAAGGCAGCAGCCCTGATGTCACCAGTTCCGCAGCTTGAAATGCATGTGACACTTTAAGACACCTTCTCATATCTTGTGAGGATGGAGCTGTCTTCTTGGGGTCTTGCCTCTTAGCTCTTAACATAGAGTTCTCCTCTTTAGACAATATTATGTCATATTTCCTTAATGTGTGAGTGAACACATGAAAATACATGCATTAAAAAATATTGTGACTTCATGTTCAAACTATTTTAAATAGCTTATAATGCTAAGTGAAATAAGCCAGTCAGAGAAGGACAAATATCACAAGGTTTCTCTTACACGTGTAATCTAATGAACAAAGTAAACTGATGAGTAAAAAAGGACCAGTGGCATGAAAACATGGAATAGACCAGGGGTGGGCAAACTTTTTGACTCGAGGGCCACAATGGATTCTTAAACTGGACCGGAGGGCTGGAACAAAAGCAACCTGACCATGCTGGCACTCTCATCTTGGGCTGCTGGCGAAAGAGCAGAGGGGAGAGCAAGAGAACCCTCTGCTCTTTCGGCTCCAAGGGCCGGATAGAACAGCCGAATGAGCCGGATCCGGCCCGAGGGTCGCAGTTTGCCCACGGCTGGAATAGACTGTTGAATCTCAGAGGTAAGGGAGTTGGGGGACAGGGGAGAGAATATCCGAAAAACTTATATGCATATACCCATTGCCCTTGCAAGACCCCCAAAAGGAGACCCTCACTCTGTCCCAAGGATCGACGGCGACCCAATCAACCGCAGGAGGCGTCACTTGATGCAAACAGCAAGAGGCTTTATTCCAGCGCGCTGGGGCTTGACTCGTAACTCACACAGGAACAGAGGAGTCCAGCCCCGAGCAGAAAATCTTACAAGCATATATAGGCAAAAGTCACGCATAGGAGGGGTTACACATGGATGGGGAAGAAGGGAACAAAGGAATTCCAAAAAGGGGAGCTGGGCTTGTTAATTACTTGTTTTATGAGAGGGTCTACACTTAGTCAACAGTCCCACCTGGTAATCTTATCTTATCTATCAGAGCACTGTTCGGGGGCTATAACTCTCAGAGCACTAATTGGGGCTATTTCCTTGAGCAGTTTTAAGAGCTATGTTCCCATCACTAACGGGGGACCTTGGGAGTTGAGATAAGACAGACAGCCTTCTTAAAAAGATGTTTATTCTTTTAACAGCTCAGGGCAGCCACAGGCCACATGCCAATGAGAAATTCCAGCTTCCTCACTAGAGGTGGAGGCAGGGGGGGTTTGCGTCTCTCACCCTCGGACACAGACAATGGGTTGGCGAAGGCCTGAAGTGGGGCAGGAACTGGATGGAGGGGTCAATGGGAGAAAAAAGAGGGGGACATCTATAATACTCTTAATAGTAAAGATAAAAATAAGTTTAAAAATATCAAAGAATAAATGGGGCATTTGAAAGCAAAACAAAAATTATGTATCCATTTATTCTTTGTTGTTCACACAATCACAGATGTTTTCCATTCTCCCCTTCCACGCCCCTCCCCCCACATACCCATGTCCACCCAGCCCCTTCCCCCTTGCCACTGGCCACACTGTTGTCTCTGTCCATGGGCGATGCATATATGTTCTTTGGTAAAATCCTTCACCTTCTTTCATTCACTCTCTTCTATCCCCTCCCCTCTGACCTTGGTCAGTGTGCTCCATGTATACACGCCTCTGTTTCTATTTCATTTGTCAGTTTTTGTTCATTAGATTACATATATAAATGGTATTTATCTTTCTCTATCTGCCTTACTTTGCTTACATAATTTAAGCTATATGAAAAGTAGCTTTGGGATGCTTTGAGGCTCAATTCAGAATGTGCTTAAAAGTTTAAAGTATGAAAGTATTTATAATATTCTAAGATTTTGTTAAAAGTGACAAAGAAGGGTATGGAGCTATGGTTCCTTTTTCCACAGAGCTAATTTCTTTTTTATTTTCTTTTGAACTACTCTTTCAAGTTCTTTCATAGAACACAAAGTTTCTTTTAAAAGGAAACATTTATCTTATGGGAAACTTCAGTGCTCTGCCTTTTTCTTTGTTCCTCTTTGAGGATTCATTTAACCCAGCATGTACATTTCAGGTGAGTGAAAATCTAAGTAGCCAGTTCTTAATGGGCAGCCGATCTGACAGCTGGTTCAAAAGGTTAGAGTAACAAAAATAACCTGGTGATAGTTACAAAAGGTCAGTGAATGCTTAAGCAGAATTATTTTAAACTTTATTTTTGTTTTTTTTAGTTAAGTAAGTCAGAACCTGAACTGTTATCACAAAGCAGTATATTCTTCTCCCTGAGGAGTTAAGTGCAGGAACACGCGCGCGCGCGCACACACACACACACACACACACACAACAACAACAACACAACAACAAAACAAAGAAAAAAAACCATACCAACAACTACCATATACTTAGAAAAGGTACATTGAAGTTAAACTTTTAAAATTTTTCTCTAAGTTACATCTGTCCTTTTGCCTACTTTGAATCCTTTCCTGAGACATACAGATTTTCTAAAGGCAAGCAGAGAGCACTGTACAATATTGCAATTGTAGCCACACTGGGGGTCAGCTCTGCCTGTGCCGGATCAGTATTTGTGCGCTCCCTTGTTCTCCTCCACACAGCGCCGTGCAGGCCCCGGCAGAGCCAGGGCAGCTGTCCCAGGCCGTGGGAGCAGAGGGCCCTGCATGGGCAGCAGCATCACGTCTACCTGAGCTCCATCGGCTGTGGGCCCCTTTGAGCCCTGACGGATGGAGCTCAAGGGGAGCAGCAGGCTGCAGTATGTGTGGCGGAGGAAGAGCAGGGTGGGCACCTGCAAGGCATGGTTCGCACAGTAGTCTCTATCCTACAGTAGGGCCTTTTCTGCTGTTGAGAATTAGGCAGGGAGATGTGGTCTAGGAGCAAGAGGCGGAACAGCGGCAGATAACACTACTGCTGTGTTGGAGAAGGTAAGGTACCCCATTGTTACCTGACCCAGAAGGACAGATTTACTTGTCTTCCCAGGTCAGTCCCCTTGCTAGTCCTTACCTTCTGCAGAGATACTCCCACTGAAGGGAGAGGGAGTTGCTCTTCCAGGCCTGTGGTCTCCATACTGTCAATGGGCAGAGTTATTCTTCCTTAAAAGGCATGAGCTATGTCTAGTTGTTATTCTCTTTCTGGTTTCTAGTGGCTGGTTGGGAAGTAGGCTTAGGGGCTCATGGAGCTTTGTGCAAACACACACTTAGATTCTCTCTCTCTCACTCTCCCTAAAATTTCTGTGATCCCACTGGTCCCAAGCATGGACTTGAAATTTGTTAGGTGCTGCAACTGATCGTTTACGAGAGCTCTACTTTAAGTACTTGAAATATAGGTATTAGTTAGGTAGCACTTTAATGTCTATTTCCCTGCAGAGGAAAGGATTATTGGGCAGTACACGATATAGACATTTCTACATACCTGGCCATATCACTATTAACTATCACCCCAAACACACCTATTCAAAATAGAGCAGCAACTCAAAATAAAGAGACCACTTCTTTGGTGAGAGAGAGAAGAAAAAGCATTTGGTGGTCAAACAGGCCTGGGTTTGCATGCTAGCCCAAACATGTAGTGTCTGTGGGACCGTGACAAAATAATCATGTATTGAATACTAAGTTGTTTGAACCTATTTTGTTCCCTGTAACATGGAGCTTAGAATGTCTGCCCTGAAGGGCTCTTATAACGTCAGAAATATGCACAGTCCTTGACACGCAGCAGACACTCAGTTTATTCTAATCAGCTCCTTTCTTCTGTCCCAAATGATCTCTTCCTCTCTTTCATGCGTAGCCCCTCAGGCTCTCTGCCATCCTTCTGAGACTTCTTTTTTCTTTCTTTCTTTCTTGAAGTTTATCCTGATTTCTTATCATCAGACATTACCTGTACGGAACTCTGGGTGGTTGAAAGTTGAGTGAAGATGAAGGACTCCAGTTCTGTGGGCTCCTGGTGACTTAGACTATGCGGGCATATTAAATCTCTCCCTCTCTAGCAACTTGCTTAATGTTGGTAAGCCAGGATAATAGCGTGACCTACTTCCAAACCAATGTTCCTTAAATACCTTTTCAACTCTTATTTAGAGTGAGCAGAAAAAGTTTCTACTTAAAAAAGTACACATTTCTGTGTGTGTGTGTGTGTGTGTGTGTGTGAGTGTGTGTGTCTGTGTGTTAAAAACTTAAGACTTGTTATATGTACTGAAAGTAGTATAACATGTTAACTTGTTAGAATAGTCTTTCTTTTCATAGCTTCAAGTAATAATCAGGGAACATTTGTTATTTACATAGGAAAACAGTTAAGAAGACTAATATTCTCTAAATATATTTTCTTTCCTCTTTGTATGCTTGGTTAATAAAAATAGCATCTAAATAAAAATTAACCTTATCTACATCCCTTGCTAATTTTTCTCCATGCTACTAATTTTGGAATAATAATTGTCATTGGTTTTTATGTTGTTGTTAGGTATTTTGAAGTTAAGGTGTGACCTTAATTTTTATTATAAATATTATATAATATATGCATATATGTGTCCTATATTAAGTATATATTTATCTCTAGAGGAAAGATAAATTACTGCCAGTATCCTATATAATAAAGAGGTAATATGCAAATTAACTCTCATGCCCTCACAAGCAGGCTGCATGGGGCGACCAGGCTGGCAGAGGGGTTAGTTAGGGATGACCAAATGACTAAACAGCAAGATGCGTGGGGCAACCAGGCCAGCTGGGGTGGGGGTGGGGGCTGCAGATGACAGTTGGGGGCTACCAGGCTGGCGAGGGCAGGCAGTTAGAGGCAGTTAGGGGTGACCAGGCTGGCAGGGGGTTGCAGTTAGGGTGACCAAGGCCAGCAGGGGGGGGCAGTAAGGATGACCAGGCCAGTTGGGGAGGCAGTTAGGAGTGACCAGCCAGCAGGGAGGGGCCAGTTGGGGGTGACCTGGCCAGTTGTGAGGGGAAGTTAGGAGTGACCAGGATGGCAGGGGTGGTAGTTAGGGGCGATCAGGCTGGCATGCAGAGGCAGTAGGGGGCAATCAGGCTTGCGGGAGGGGCAGTTAGGGGCAACCAGGCAGGCAGGCAGGTGAGTGATTAGGAACCAGAAGTCTAGGATTGAGAGAGGGATGTCCAACTAAACTGGTAGTTGGAAATCCCCCAAGGGGTCCCAGATTGGAGAGGGAACAGGCTGGGCTGAAGACCTCCCACCTCTCATCTACAAATTTCATGTACCAGTCCTCTAATTTTGTTAATAATATTCATTTTTTGTTCTTTTATGAGTAATTTCCAGCTCTCAGTTTAATATTGTCTTCCCTCTTATATTTTTGTAACTACCTATGATTATGGGCAGCATAATTTATTTAAAAAACATCCAAGATAACTTGTCTAAAACAATAAAATTTTAAAAGATTATAAAATGATATCAAACAATATCATGTATTGGTAAGTATCTTAATTTAATTTTTATGTATTGTTACTTTTAATTTAAGTTTTATATATTACATTATAATTTCCTTACAGTTTACAAAATAATATTATACCTAATACTTTACTTAATCCTGGCAGTAAACCTATAAATTAGGTATTATTAACACTCAACAATAAATAGAGATGCAAATCAAGTCATTTACCCTAGAGTATGAAGCTAGAAGTTGGCATACCAGAATTGAAATATGAATCCTTCAGATCCAAATGCTATGCTCTATCTTGTGACCATGTTGCAGTTAACAGATTCTTTTATTTTTAGAAAACTGAGCAAATGCTCTAAATCTTGGGTTAAGAGTCAGAAAGGCAAGAATAGAAAAATCAGCCACCTGGGATAATTTGTCCTAGAGAGTGCAATTAACTTGGTCCCAAAATGCTTTAAAGATCTGGGACATTTTTTATTAAGTAGGTGAAGGTTGGTAAAATTTGCCAACTTTTCCCCCCACTCTGACTTCATTCACTTTTTTGTACTTTAAATGTGGTCCAGGCTTTTGAGATACCTTTTATCTTATTGCAAAGAGAGAGAGAGAGAGAGAGAGAGAGAGAGAGAGAGAGAGAGAGAGAGAGATTTAAAGGTCCATGGAAAATGGCAATGGGTTGGAGACAAGTTGCACGAAGCAGAATGATAGTTTGAGACACAAGGACATATTTTATTTATGGAAGGAAGGTGTTAGGAATGTCTGAGCCCTTATTATTAACATGTGAGTATCAATTGATAAGGATCCTGTTCATTGACATAAATCCAATTGGCATTATTAATTTGGATTCTATGATTCACTTAAGCCTGGCATTGCTATGGTAGTAACACTTAAACATTTAAAAAAAAAATAATGTAAGACAGGAGGTAGGAGGCAGGAGAGTAGGGAGGGAAAAGGTTAAAATAAACATTTCATCTCAAGGGGTCTTGTTGAGTTTAAAAAATGTAGTGACATTATAATAATCTATACTAAAAGGGTAATATGCTAATTAGACTGGATAGACTGGACGTCTTCCAGACATCCTTCCTGACAAAGCTGGGGCCTGGGGGAAGCTGCTCAGGGTCCTGGGTGCCTGCGGCCAGCCCGTGCGAAACCAGACCCGATTCCTGTTGCCTGCGGCCGGTTGGAGGAGGGAAGCCTGGGTCTTGGGTGAGGGGGCCAAGACGGAGGCAGTTAGGGGCAATCAGGCAGGAAGGTGAGTGGTTAGGGGCAATCAGACAAGCAGCAGGCAGAGTGGTTTGGAGCAATCAGGCAGGCAGGCATGTGAGTGGTTAGGAGCAAGTGGTCTGGGATTGCCAGAGGGATGTCCGACTGTCAGTTTAGGCCTGATCCTGCATGGTGCCTAAATTGTCAGTTGGACATCCCCTGAGGGGTCCCAGATTATGAGAGGGTGCAGGCTGGGCTGAGGGACTTCCTCCCAAACCCTGATGTGCACAAATTTCATGCACTGGACTTCTAATGTTTTTAATAAGAGGGGAATATTACCATTTTGCACAATGTGATTATATGCAAAGAACAACCATGCTGTATTTTCTGAAGGTACTGTTATTTTGAGATGAAAGATTACGTTAGAATTAGAAATTATTACATTTTTAGCTATAGTATCTTGCTTTTTCTATGTTCATGTTTTTCCCCCACTCACTTAAAGCATATTGAGTTGGGTAAGAACTAAAAAGAAAAGCACTTAGAATCTGAAGCAAGGCCTTCATAGGCAACAGGAAGAAAATCAAGTCACTGAAACTTTGTAATTGGTCCAAAATTTCATAGCTTCTAAATCTATGTTCTTGAGCTCTATATCCTCCGAGTCTATAAAATCTATAAAAGAGGTGAAATAATAACTATCATCCATAATGTTACTCTATTACTGAACTAGAAAATACATGTTAAGTGGTTAACACAGTTTGAAGCAGACACATTACAAGATACTGTAAGGTTATGATGATAACAATAATTCGACATCTTACACTTTTTTTTTAATTACCATACCACACTGTAGTAACACAAGATGGTTTGGAGATAGCACCAGTTGTCAGAAAGGCTGCTGTTCCTTAGTTCCTATAGTGCTAGGAAGTGGCTGGATGATGGGTAGGCATGTCTGGTACAGGGAGGGGGATGTGAGGTGGGAGGAAGAAGGAAGGACATAGGGAGAATAAGACCTATAAGCCTCCCATGGCACTGTGTGGAAGTTAACATCCACTTATTTACCAGATATTGAGTTCACCTCCTACCTCACTGTTAGGGAAAGTATTTGAAAAAGGACTTATTCACTTACCAATTCTTTATTGTAACTAGATCTACACAAATAAAAGAGTCCCGTTTCAGGGAAGTCTGACAATCCACCAAATGCAGGGGTTGCTTACTGAGAACTATACTTCTGGCTTTCATGGCGACATGCAGGCAAGTGTGCTCAGAGAATGGAGATTCATAGCAGGAATGAGAGAGAACCTTTTTAGCCTCACAATATGTTAAGCATATGGGGTAATATAGAGGTAATATAGAGTGCCTGTTTCATATACCACCTTTCTGAGGTGACTCAGAAAAAAAGTCCTCAATATGAAGTAATTATAACCCACTCAAACCAATCTTCCGCCCTTGTTCACCTTCGTTGACTCATTCCACTTCTATCAGTGTTACTTTCTATTTGAGTTATATAGAGGGAAACACATTTGATTTAACTTGCTATAGCATTTTTCAAATTCCAGGCATCACTGGAGTTCTTGAAAGTAATGACTATTGAATCTGTGCTTGGTCCAGAGAGGTTTTTATCCCTGTTCTTTAAAGAAGTTGACAGTTCTGACATTTAGTCATTAGTATTTGGTGACCTGTGTGTCTCCAGTGTAAATTGAAGACACAACCATGACTTGGATGATAAAAAGAAAACAAAGCGAAGGAAAGGAAGTATATTTTTTATACCACCGGCTATAGAAGATGGACAATTTTTATTTCAAGATAAAATATAAAAATTTTAGAAAATGGAAATTTTCTTGGGTTGCTTATATGGGAGCTGTCTGGTATCATCTATCAGGTTAGAATTATTAAATAAAATTAATCTGGTTATTAGGAGACTTTATTATGCAACCTATTTAAGTTTTTAATTTATTTGCTTTGTAGTATGTCAAGTGGCTAGAACAGAGTACATTAAGATTTTCTTAAAAAGTATCCACAAACTTCTATAAAATCTCTTAAATTAGATCTTTCAAAAATCTATGACTATACTGAACTTTCTATGAGTTAGTAGCTTAAATAATAAGCAATAGCAAATTATGAACAAAAGTGTTTGTTTTCAAATTTTTTCTAAATGTTAATTATGCAGTTCTTTCTTTCCAATTTTATTTTTACGTTGTTCTGAGTAGCCTGGCTCCCAGAAAATTCCCCAGCTACCCAGAGGACAATGGATGCAGGTTAAGGCTCAACTAGAGAAACATAACCATTACAATACATACACACACACACACACACACACACACACACACACACACACACACATACATATATATTAGAGGCTTGATGCAGGACATTTGTGCACTTGCGGAGGGGGGCCCTTTTGCAGTCCAGGAGCCCTCGGGGGATGTCTAACTGCTTGCTTAGGCCTGCTGCTGTGGAAGTGGGCTGCATGACTGAGAGACCCTGAAGTTTAAAGAAAGGAGTAAGCCTTTGTTTGGATTGATCGTGAAGACTCTTGGAAGAAATGCAGGGAGACCCCCAGTGTACTCACGGCTGACGTACACAGGCAGGCAGGGCACTCTGGCCGGAGCTTGGTTCTCCTCCAGGGGAATAGGCCACACACTCATATTACAGTGATGATATTTCTAGGCACTCACCAAGGGCTGCATATTATAATATTTCTGAAATTTAAACAGTCCATCTATTTCAGTCCCATCTTTTACTTGACAGCCATGTATTGAGCCCAGAGACAGAGATGTGGTCAGTGTTCTCAGAGGAATCACCGGTAATTATGTGAATGACGGGAATAAAGGAATAACTCCTTTTGGGTTATTTTATAGAAGAAGCATTCTAAAAGTGTGGAATTAGATATTGATTTTGAAACAGGGAGAGAAGCAATAGGGTTTAGGGAGGAATTGCCAGTGTGAGGGATGAGCATGAAAAGGCAGGAAAGAAGCAACAAAGAACATGGTTTTTGTGGCCAATAGTAACAAGCCTCTTCAGCCCAGAGTTTGCAGGAGACATTGAACAAGAAGTGAGAAAATACCATGATGGCAGCTTGGGATCTGCCTTTGCTCTGAGCGGATGTTCTAACTGCTAGTCCAGAGTTCCACCTTACAGTGTCCTTAGTTGAATTAAAGTAACCCCATTTTTATGATAGCACCCTTATATGACTTTTCTGTGATTGGACTGTGCTGCTCAAGATTTGTTTTTTTTTTTGGTAATTATTATAATCTTTTATAATGTTTAGTCCACCCAAACCACCAGTTCTGCTTTTATTTAGTTATCTGTTTGTTTTTTTCCAGAAGGCCAACATAATAAAGATATCCATAGGTTATGACAATTAATAATTTCAATTTAGTTCTGAGAGTACAAAGGGATCAGTCTTCTAATTAGGTCCCTTCTTCAGTGACAGAAAGTCCTAAGATAAGCAAACAAGTTCCCCCCACCCATATATATATACTATATATAGATACTATCTATATACTATATAGATACTATATATATATATATATATATAGTATCATAAATGTAGGATCTCTTTTTATATTTTCTCTATATTACCCCTTACTCTTTTTTCTCAATTATTTTCTAACCATCTTTCTCTATTCTTCCCTATTTCTATTATATAAATGTATGAATGCCTTCTCCCCTAGTAAAGTATTCCTTCAGGTAAGAAATATGTAAATAATGTTGAGGAATCATCCAAGTTTTGTGCCCTTCCTCTGACATCTTATTAGGATGTCCTTCCTGTAAGCAGTGACCTTCTTAAAAATAAAGAACAGCCATAATTACCGATATTCTTAACATGTGTTTTCCACTTTAAAAATTTCACAACAAAAACAGTAAGCATCCTTGTCCTGATGGTCCTGGAAAGTTATTCTAATGCTCTTTTGTAAATCTGACTCCAATATGTATTAGATTTGTCCGTATGAAAAATGTGTTAATACGATTGTGCCTTAAAATCATTTTGTATTTTTATGTAAACATAACCAACTCTAGAGATTGAAAATCAGGAATATACCCACTACCATTAAGAATTTTATTGTTAAAGAATGCTAGAGCTTTCTTCTTCTTTTGAATTTAATTTTAAGTAAACATATCCATAAACTTATAGCTATTTATAAACCCCGAGAGGATAATTTAATGGCACAAAAACATAGTAGGCTGCTACCCTGAGAACAGTATCAAACATTCCTGTCTCAAAAATGCCACTTAAAATCACTGGTCTACATTGTAATCTTCTTTTGAATGGTGAGAGCTTTTGTTGCTATGTCAACAGCTTGATCTAAATTTCAGTCTTCCCTGGCCTCCAGTGGAAAAAAAATATTCTTCAGCTGACACTCTCTCTCTCCTAAAGAGGTTTATTAAAAGCTGGCTAGACAATTTAGCAGTGTAGAGACGCTGGGACTAATGGAAACTGTTGCTTGAAGGTGTAGCATTTACCATGGAAGAGACTTTCCCCTCTAAGCTGTCAAACATTTGCAGTAGAGTTACCGCATCCTCATGAGCTGCTTCACAGACTTCAGTCAAGTTGTCACTGAATAAACTGTTGAGAACATTCCATTGGCAGTGGAGTCTTTTAAGGGACCTTTTCCCAAATAACCATCATCTGCCAGAGGCCAATTGTTTTCTGAGCAACATGGTGCTCAGACAAGTAGCCCACTTAATTTTAGTTCCTAAGGCATTTTTCTTGACCCCCACAGCCCTGTAAAGCTAGAGAAGATTTGGTGCTGATAAAGTGTAGAATACTTATTCCCCTGGTATTCATCCTCGTTGAAAGTTTCTTCACTGTGATTATTAAGTGGTTGCTTGTTCGCTGCCAGGTTTTTCACACAAGGAGCAATAATTCCAGTGGGTACATTGACCTTATTCATAAAGTTTCCTTTGGAGCATTCTGTTCAGAATCCTCATCTTAAAGACTGATGAATTGAGATGAGTCTTCTCTGACAGTTATTTCAATTCAAAATGAGTTGGATATTTCCTGATTTACTAGATGTACTGGTTAATAAAGTAGAATGCGGATTTTTTTTTTCAATAGATGGAGTTACACATATGTCGATATATATGTGATTTGGTATGTATGCTATTTTGTTGTATTGACAACAAGATTCAAAACTTCGTATGTCAAATTTTCTGAAGGTGTTAACATCATAGATAATTTACCCTTAAAAAATGTCAAGTTTCATACCAAAAAAAAAAGATCATTTGCAGGAAGTTTTAATTCATTACTTCTTTTTGAAGAAAAGTGCTGCTGAATACTTTGGGAAGCTTATGGTGAACATGCTCCATCTCAAGATACCCGTGAACACTGGTTTAAATGTTTTAAAAGTAATGATATCAATGTGAAAGACAAAGAATGCACGGGTCAACCTAAAAAGTTTGAAGACCAACAATTATAAGCATTATTGGATGAAGATGCATGTAACACAAAAAAAACAAACAAAAAAACAAAAAAAAAACAAAAACTTGAATAAAGATTAAACGTTGCTCAGCTAATATTTTTCTGATTGTTTACAAGCAATGGGAAAGATTTCAAAGGAAGAAAATGGGTGCCACATCAACTGAGTGAAAAGACAAATGAAAAGTCATCAGTAAAATGTTGCTTTAATGGCACAAATGAAAGTCTTTTTTGCATCAAATTGTGACTGGTGATGAAAAGTGGATTTATTTTGAGAATCCAAAAGGCACAGATCATAGATTGACCCAGGTAAACCATCAATATTGACTGCAAGGTCAAATTGCTTCAGAAAGAAGGCAATGCTCTGTGTTTGGTGGGATCAGCAAAATGTAGTGTAATATGAGCTTCTAAAACCAGGTGAAACCATTAATACTGATCACTACTGACAACAAATAATCAATTTGAACCACTCTTTGATCGTGAAATGACCAGAATGGGCCAGAAGACATGGCAAAGTAATTTTGCTTCATGATAACGCACCATCACACACTTCAAAACCAGTTAAAGACACGTTAAAAGATCTTGCCTGGGAAGTACTAACCCACATGCTGTCTTCACCTGATCTTTCTCCTTCAGATTACCACTTGTTCTAATTGATGGCCCATGCACTTTCTGAACAGTACTTCAAAACATACAAAGAAGGGGAAAATTGGTTCTCTGAATGGTTTGCCTCAAAACAAGCAAAATTCTATTGGGACAGAACACATAAATTACCTAAAAGATGGGGGAAATGTGTATTAGTTTGAATATAGCACTTTTGATATTTCTCTTGGAATTTATCATGTTTTCTTTGATTACAAAATCTGCATTATTAACCAGTACACAGCTAATATATAGTGGTGCCTCCCCCCACCCCCTAGTATTATAGCTAATCCCCTAACCTTCTAAACAAAAGTGAAGAGTTACAACAGTTATTCATTTTTTATCCATTTGGCGATTAGTTAACATCTGAATTTGTGTCACAAGTTCATTTGTGTCACACATCAGTAACTTTTAGGTAATCCTGGTTTCAGATTTCAGAATCATGTTGGTGTGACACAATGCTTCATAAACATGCCTTCAGGAATCCTTCCAGTCAATCACATTGTTATGCTTACAGATAAAATTATGATTCACAAGCATTAGTAGAGGTGCAATTACTCATTACTAATATTTTAAGACATCCACAATTATTAATAAATATTCCTCTGAGCAACTAGAAAATGGAATGGCCTGTCAAGAAAAGTCATTGATATTTATTGTGCTGTCCTAACTTTCAGAGTAAAAGACAGTTCATGCCAAAAATGGAGTCATTCTTATATTACTCTTCAGATTGAATCAAAGAACCTATTGTGTGCCAAATGCTATTGTAGAACATATAAATGCAATATTAACTCTGATATGGCTTCTACCTTTAAAGAGACCCCAATCTATATGAAGAGATAGACACATAATTACAATATGCAATGCAAGTAAAACATATTTTGGGAACATCAATAATAGGGAATATTTGTAAGGTGAAGGCTTCATGAGGAAAGTGACCTTTATGCTGAATCTTAAAGGAAGAATACATTTTGCAAGGCAGATAAACTGCATTGTAATACTAGCAAAATTCTTTTATCATATACATGTTGCCAAGTATTTTACTCTGCTTCTCTTATTTCTTTGTAGTATATATTTGTTATCATAATAACCTTATGAATCAGCTCCATAAAAATCTCCATCATAGAGGCTGAAAAATTACCATACAGTAATTTGTCAAGGTCCCCAGCCAGGGTGTGGGAGGGAATTATTTCACACTCTGAGTTGTTAACCACTAAAAGTAAGCCATCTCTCACTGTGAGGGTGGGATACTAAATAGATACAATGGTCATGGAAAACTTAACATTTTCTGGCCCAGGTAGGTGAAGTTTACTCCACAGTTTTCTAATTTTGATTAGAAATCTTGAGAATAAAGGCCAGTCTATATAATGTTGTTCTATTTCTCACAGTGTCCTGGAAGGGCTTCCTAGGTTATTATAGACACAGACTCTTTTGTGTGCGTGTGAAAGATTCAAAGCAGAAAGTCATTTGCAAATGCAAAATACTACTTTTAAATATTTGGAGTAAAGATGTCCTCTAAAACAAGTGCCCTGACATTGATATGTGAGAATGGAGTCTTAATTTTACTAGGGAAACTTTGAGAAGTCATAGATGATGTATAAACCAGAGATATGCGTGCAAGATTCTGACAAGGTCAGTTAGTATCAGAAGAACAGACATAAATAAATCAGTTCCTTGCTGAACAAAACATAAATAAATCAGAAGAATGAAACTGCAAGAATCCTGGCCCTGCTTTAATTATGCAGGTCATAAAAAACACCTGCCATAAAATGGTGTCATTGAAAACATCTATAATTACAGATTAACACCCCACCTTTTGCTAATACATTGTGTGGCAATTTCTGGGGGTTCACCATGTAAATTTAGTATATAAATACAAGTGAAACGGAGAAAAGAAGACATGTTTCATATCGTAAGTATTATTGTAACATATCTTTCTAGAAATAATATTATAAGGACAATGACATGGCTGCATTCACAGTTAAACCTGTCCTCTTAGTTTTTTTAGTGGCGAGATTTGGAGCCACCTCACCACAGTTTGCCTAATTTCTCCATCTTGAAGAGGCAAATTGCATTATATTTGCAAAATGATTTTGTGAGTCCTTTTTTTCTCCAATTCTCTTGTTTGCTCAAGTCTTGGTTATTTTTAAAAGCTTTCCATTTTCTTTGCACTCATTTCTCATTTAGAGTTTGAAATAAAATGATCAAATACATTTGCCTTAAGAAATAACATTCAAATCAAAATCTGGGTGGAAGGCATTTTATTAAATGAAGTTTTTGCTCATGGGAATATTTTAAAATGTTAGAGGATAAAGGGATGCATTATTTTTTATATAATGGAGTGAGAAAACCTTTGTAGGAAGGAACCAGCCCTCTTAAACAGAAGCTTTGACAAAGCTACCAAGGGATAGGAACAAAACCTAGAAGTCTCAGATGGAACTTATGCCCAAATTTTATGCTAAAAAAAGTAACACTAAAAAAAGGAAGAGTGAATGAAACAAGAGGTAGAATGGTCTCTCAGGGTAGCACTATTTTCAAACCATAGGTTACATCCCATTAATGTATCATAGATGCAATCCATGGATGGTGACCAGCCATGAGAGAGAGAGAGAGAGAGAGAGAGAGAGAGAGAGAGAGAGAGAGAGAGAATAGAAAACATCAATGCATAACATGTAGCAAATAGTAAGTATTATGTTTTAGGAAATATAGGCACATATAGTAAAGATCATTGCTTTGCAAAGTGTAAGTTCAATTTTACGTGTGTGTATAGTTGGTAACTATCCTATCTAATAAAAGAGTAATATGCAAATTGACCATCACTCCAACACACAAGATGGCTGCCCCCATCGGAACACAAGATGGCCACCACAAGATGGTCAGCTGGGGAGAGCAGTTAGGGGCAATCAGGCTAGCAGGGAAGCAGTTAGGCATAAATCAGGCTGTCAGGGGAGTGGTTAGGGAGTAATCAGGCTGGCAGGCAGAAGTGGTTAGGGGCAATGAGGAAGACAGGCAGGTGAGCAGTTGGGAGCTAACAGTCCTAGATTGTGAGAGGGATGTCAGACTGCCCGTTTAGGCCTGATCCTACTAGGGCCTAAATGGGCAGTCAGAAATCCCTCGAGGGGTCCCAGATTGAAGAGGGTGCAGGCTGGGCTGAGGGACACACACTCCATGCACAAATTTCATGCACTGGGCCTCTAGTATTTCTTATAAAATCTTTGTAAATATAAATTCTGAATAGTAATCTAAAGAGAAGAGAAATTAATTGTGGGGTAGGGTTTTATTTGTGGGAAGAATAAAATCAAGGCTTTGTAAATCTTTATCTCTCTTGCTAACACTTGAGTCAATTCTACTTTGTTTACAAATGCTTTCATGATAATGAAGTTTTTTTGGGGGTTGTCTGTGTGTGTGCCTGTGTATGTTCATGCACCTGCATTCACATGCAGATGTGTGTAGTGTGTAGGGAGGGTTTCAAGAACTTAGAAAAATATTTAATATATTAATATGTATTATGATTAATTATAATAATATAATGTATGATAAGATATTAATATTAGAGGCCTGATGCATGAATTCGTGCACCAGTGGGTTCCCTTGGCCTGGCTTGAAGGTTCAGGCTGAAATCAGCTCTCCGACATCCCCCAAGGGGTCCAGGATTATGAGAGGGTGCAGGCCAGGCTGAGAGACCACACCAGTACATAATTGGGGTGGAGGAGAGATGCTGAAGGTTGGACTGTGGGAGGGCTCCAGGGAATGTCTGGCCCGTCTCACTCAGTACTGTTTGGCTGGACCCCAGCAGCAAGCTAATCTACCAGTTGGAACATCTGTCCTTTGATGGTCAGTGTACATAGTGGCTGGTCACCTGGCCTACTGTCTGCCCTTGGTGGTCAGTGCACATCATAGCGAGCAGTTGAGCAGCCTTTGCATATCATTAGCATATTATGCTTTGATTGGTAGAATTGTCAACTGGACACTTAGCAGGTTAGGCTTTTATTATATAGGATTAGAGGCCCAATGCACAGAATTCATGCAAGAGGAGGCCTTCCTTCCCCTGGCTGCTGGCACCATTTTCCATCTGACCCCCCGGGACCCAGGCTTCCCTTGCAGCTCCAGCTTAGTCCAGTCTAATTAGCATATTATGCTTTTATTATTATAGATATATACCCTAAGTATATATTCATGTTTAAGTGTCTCAGATATATTCACATACTAGAGGCCTGGTACATGAATTCACGCACAAGTGGGGTCTGGCTGGTCTTCCCCAATTGGGGCTGGCACAGGGGAGGAGCCACAGGTGGTTGGCAGTCTAGCTCCACCCCCTGGTTGAACTCCTGTCAAACTCCCAGTTGATGGGGGACAATTTGCACATTAACCTTTTATTAAATAGGATAATAGGTGTGGCATTTATATTTTTGGATACATTTAACTAGTATCATCTTGAGCTTAGAAGCTAATAAAATTCAAGTAGCTACATTAGGAAGGGAAGGAATCATTAACACACAGTACTTCATTAATCATTCACTTTAATTTTGAATTCTCTTACCTGAAATGAGATGTGTAATTAATTGAATATGCAATATCAGGTCCAATGCTTAAATCATTTTATTTTTATTTTTTTATTTTTAATGAATTTTTCACATTGCTGAATTTTAATGTGCTTTCAGAAAGATCGTCAGAGTTTGCTATTTTAAATTTTTTTCACTAAAACTTTAATCTGAAAAGTTTATGCTTGTGTTAGTGTGTGCAACATTCTTTATACATACCCCAATATTTTGTTAGTTTTGCATCATTTTATCTGTTTTATACAATTTATACCTTACAGATTAAACTATTGTGAAGCAATTCAGAAACTGCTGAACATTTAGTATCTTCATTGAAACAATTATTTTTCTTTTAATTTCTTCTTACCATTTCTTCTCTCTATTCTTTTTTCTTTCTGTAGATATATGGTGTTTCTCCCAGGTGGCAGACACTGAAAATTGTAGTGAATAAAGCAGACACTATCCCTGTCCGCATAAAGCTCCCAGTAAAGGGGAAGGACATGGTTTAAGAGTGCACACCGAAGAGACATTTAGCCTATACTTAGGGGCTTGGAGAAGATCTCTGGGACCTAAGATGCTCCCTGAAACATGAGAAACACATTGAAAAGCAGGTCGGAGCTAGGAGCGGGGCATAAAGTGACAGGCAAAAGAAATAATGTGCACAGACTAGGAGGCAAATGAACATGGGAAGGAGAGATGAAAGGTGACCCGTTAGAGGCCCTGAAGGGCTTCATCTCCACGTGAAAGCTGCTGAAATCAGGGATCTGAGTTGTATCACAGAAACAATGAACAGCTGCTGATGGCGTTTAAGGAGGTTCTATTTGATTTCTACTTTAGAAGCAGTATATTGGTGAAAACAGCTCAAGGACACTCAAAGTCCTGTGTAGATTCTAGACCAGATTCAACTACCATTTTCTGTAAAATACTGGATATTAAATATTTTAGACTTTGTGGGCCATATGGTCTCTGTTGCAACTTCTGAATGCTGTTAGAGTGTGAACACAGTCATAGACAACATATAAACAAACGGGCCTGATTATGTCCAATATAATTTTATTTAAGGACATGGAAGTTTCTCTTTCATATTTTTTTTATGTATTGCAAATTTTTTCTATTATTTTTTTCAAGCATTTAAAAATGATTCTTGGCTTGTAAGTCGTAGGAAAACTGGTTGTGGGGTAGGTTTGGTTCACAGGCTTCAGTGTGCTGACCCCTGTTTGAAAGAAAAGGCCAGTGTGTAAACTAGGGAGTAACATATGGGCAGTGCACGAGGATATCTGCAGAGTAAGGGGGGATGGGTTAGTGTTTTCTCGTGACTAATTCTGATGGCAGAGTACAAAGATGGCTTACGTGTTATGTATAATTATAAAGGCTCTTAAGTTGATACCTTTGAGGGGCAATGCATATTCATATTCGTGTGTGATATGCTTAAGGGGAATTAATCTTTAAAATACACGTCCTCCAGTGTCCTCACAAGCTAATAGTGGCACAGATACAAATTACATGAATATATAAAAACATAATGCATGCAATTATACATTGTTAGAAAGAAATATATTAGTTTGGGCTCTCCAGAGAAACAGAACCAAGAGGGAGTATATTTGCATACATCTCATGCACACAGCTGTTCCATACCCTCTCAAGCACATAAGAAGGAGCCTTGGGCCTGCAACACTTTCTCAAATATACAATCCTTACATGCTTGCCTTATTATCTCGTCCTGTTTCAGACTCCATTTGTTGTTCTTTGTCCTGCTTAAACAAATTTATCATAGGGCACCTGGTCATCATGAGGGGATGGGGTTGTTCTGCTGCAGCACAAATGACATGCTGCCAGCAGGGACCTACTAGCCACAGAGGACTTGCTGATCACGGGGGACTTGCTGGCCATAGGGACCTGTGGCCATGGGGAATCTGCTCATACAAGGGGGCCTGCTGGTAGTAGGGGACTGATGCCAATTACAGAAGCTGGTCTTGCTCCATCTCTTCTCTATGTAAATAAACTATTGTTTACGTTGCTTGATTATGTTGTTTTTCTTGGTGACTCGTGTACTAAGATGCAGTAGGCAAAGTGTATATGAGAGAAAGAGAGAGAGAGAGAGAGAGAGAGAGAGAGAGAGAGAGAGAGAGAGAGAAAGAGACTATGAGACACTTATTTATTATGAGAAAGTGGACTATACAATTTGGGAGGCTGAGAAGTCTAAAAATGTGCTGTCAGCAAGTGGAAGAAGTAGGAGAACTGATGATGGCAGAGGCAGGAGAAGACCAATTTTCCAGCGTGAAGACAGATAGGCAGAGAAAGAGAATTTCTTACTCACTCTTTTAATTCTATGCAGGCCTTCAGTGGACTGGATGAGGACTACCCACATGAGGGAGAGCAATCTGCTTTACTTAGTCTAGGAACTGAATTGTTAATCTCATCCAGAAATACCTTCAGAGACAAACCCAGCAATAATATCCAAACGAACATCTGGGAACCCAGAGTCTATTTAGGTTGACATATAAAATTCAGCATCCCAGAAAAGAAGAGAGTTTATAAGCTGAACTGACCTGATTGGAGGGTCTGGATCAACTCCTTTGAATCCAGAAGACAGTTAAGCTAAACAGGAGAGTGCCTGGGGATGCTGAGGTTGGAGTAGAAAATTTTAGAGGGAGGGACAATACATATTAAATCCAGAAAAAAAGGGAATGTAAAAAAGACCAGAAAAAGCACAATTTCACCTATAGTTGGTTGGCCTGCCTGAAGGAGCTGAGCAATGTAGAAACTCCAGGAACCCTTTACTCCTCCCCCTCCATCATCTCATCAGGGCAGAGCCAGAGTTAAGCAGCTACTGATCAGTGTTACTATTCAAGTCTCCAAGAACAAGCACTCTTCTTAAAAACAGTCTCCCTGCACCCATCACCTGCTTCTCTAAATAACCTCTAACAGAAAAAAAGAATGAGCTATGAGAAAAACTTTCAATCTTCATAAAAAGGGCATGTTTTATGTCCTTAGCCCACAGAGACTCTCTTCCTTTGGGGAAGGCTCTCAGCAGGACATCATGATGCTTCCTGAACATAATCCTTCACATTAGGAGGAAGGACGGTAGGGACCAAAGTTGGTTTTGTTAGCCTCAGGTAATGTGTTGGAAAACCATGAATAAATAATGCTCTGTGTAGGAAAAAAGCATGAACAAAACTGAAGAATGCAATAAAATAATTTATAAAGCAGCCTTGGAAATTCCATTTTTGTCAGGAATGTCACTAAAATATGCTTTCACAAAATCATCGTTATGGAGGAAGGACAGAGCAACCACATTGCCTTGGGACCACCCACGTTGTGCTATATATTTTATATACCACATTAATAGAAGTCACAGTGCAATGCGTATTGTGACCTTAGATTTACATTTGCAATCTTCGCTTACAATATGCACATTCTGAAATACTTTAATATATTTTATACAGCTGTCCAACCACACAGCAGTGAGTTTTCTTCATTTTAAGTATAATTAAGATCACAATATATTGTTCTGATATAGTTTTCATTGCATCCTCAGGGCCCAGGAATATAGTGAAGATTCCTAAAATTATGGCAGATCTATTTTTAAGGGTGACAAAAAGCCCTTAATATCCTTTAATATCTTCATTATTTATGAGTATTTTGAAATATCTTTATTACTTATCAGTAATTTGGGCCTGCCAAAAATCCAGCTGTGTTACTATAGAAACCACATTGGCCTAGATCTGATGTCATCAACCAAGAAAAGTTAAAATTCATCCATTCTATTATAAATTTTTAATACAAATAAATATCAAATCATCTAATTATTGGTTACAGATAACACTTCCCCAATGCTTTACTTTCAGTAGTTAAAAAAAAATCAATTAAACATGTTTTATCAAGAATGAAATATCAGAGTGGAAGGTGAGGAGACTAGCCAAAAATTACTGTTTAAAAAAACAACAATGAATTAATGACTTCTGAAAATATATCCTAGTGACAAAAAAAACTATCTTAATGATGTTTAAAAGAGCTAAGTACAACTAGCTAAAATAAGTCCTACGCGTCCCTTCCTCATAACAGAAGAGGCTCATCATTGTTATGTTCAAAGAGCAAAACTCAGAGGGTGCCATCATAAATGAACTTTATTTTCCTCCATAACTCTTCTTTTAATCTTGCAGTAAAACGTATTTATTTGTCTCAGCCCATAAATGATATTCAGGCTAGGTTTCATAACTTAATGAAGAGTTCTACATTCACTTCTCATCTCAAAAGAGTTTCTGTTTAGTAATTAAAATGGCCAGTCTAGTGTGATAATAAACAACTTTTGAATTTTTATTAAGTTGAAAGCATCTATCTCCCTTTGCAGAGAGCCTGGTAAAAGTAGGAGTCTGCACTCTGGCTGGAGGAGGGCTTAGTCACTTTTTTCTCTGCCAACAATATCTCCTCAACTAACTGGCTCTTAGGTTGGAGGGGAGAGAGGGAGGGAGAAAAGACAATAAAACAGGTCTTTTTTGACTGACACTGGTGAATTAGTAGCAATGCCCTAGAGGGCTCCCAGAAATCAAAGCTGATATTCAGACTTTGGGCACTTTCTCGGGTTCTATGGAGATGTCCCCTCCCTCCAACCTCCAAAGCAGAGGCATCCTCTCCAATTCGTTTCCTCTATAATCCCTGGGCATCTAGGTACACTTCCAACTCTTTCTGCTGAGATCTCCTTAGCCTTCTGGTAGTGCTTCTAGGAAGATCTAAGAAAAGTCCAGCCTTGTTTTCTCTATAGTGTGACCAAGGTCTGATGCACAGAAATCATTGTGCCTTTGACACAATGATTTATGGTGGTTTTTGTTGTTATTGTTGTTGTTTTTTTGCTTGTTTTTTTTTTTTAACTCTTTCATAGGAAGCTCTAGGCTTTTACCTATTCAATGGCTCAGACATGATGTCTAACAAGATCCAGGGCCATACATTGAACTCTCCTGTAGAGAAAGACCAGGAGGACATTGGGGAAGTACTCACAGTATAATGATCTCTGGGAAGATTTTTTCTTTATTTCTTTTTTTTTTAATGTAAATGGAGAAATGACACTGTTTTCAGCTTACTGCATCCCAATAAGAAACCTAAATTTCTGATGCTCATTTTTGGTAGCTAGAACTCCTATTCCTGTGGAATCTCTAATGCATCTCATTGAAAGTCACTGATATTCAGAGGGTAAATGCTAGATTTTGTAGAAATCTTAAATCATATTTTATTATGCTTTAATTTGTATTGAGAAACAGTGGGTTATATATTTTTTCAGAATGTAAATTATATGGTTATCTTTTTTTCATACCACAGTGCCCCCTCTAGAGAAGCTGTTATCCCATTTAAAGGGAGAATGCCCCCTCTTACTACTTCCTGGTACATAGGAATCAAAGACATATACATTGCTTTGTGAAGGGAGTGATGAGGATTGATTGGTGTGATGGTAAGCAAGCCAATAAGACTGGGCAGTGGCAATCTCTATTCCTCTCAGGCATGTGAAACCATGCTCTCATTACAAGGGAATGATCTCAGACCATGTACTAAAGATTTATGTAGCCACCTATTCTGAAAACTAAACATATATGTCCAAAGCATTTGGGATAAATTGCTTCTAATATGACACATTTACCTCTAGGTATGGATTCTTGCAATGACCTCAGGTTACAAATCACAGCTACCGACTAATGGACTCATAACATCATTGACAACCATCCTTTTTTTGTGTGTGTTTCATGTTGCTTCTTGCTGAAGCTTGCTGTGACAAGTTAGGTCCCATCTGTCTGCTCAGTAACAAGCAAAATGACAAACATAACGCAGGAAACATTGTTCAGATATTCAAAATTGTTTTCTACCATTTGGTTTTACAAATATGCTAACATTTAGAGATGGTAAATAAATGAAAGAGGAATAGGACCTTGAAATTGTGATGATCTGTGAGAACTGTATGATGACAGCAATATTTTTAAAAGGACATTTGTTCACATTTATGATTGTTATACATTTTATATTTAAGTCACTTACTTCTCTCCAAAAAGATCCAATACTCTGGAATAAATTAGCTGTCATATTTTATACAAGTAGGAAATAAAGGATCTGCCTCCCTCTTTTGAGCTAGGTTTTTATAGGAAAACACAGAGATGTGGTATGACTGGTATTTCATTTCCTAATATTAAAAAAACTTAATAAAAAATCCACCCTTCAATGTACATCTTTTTATTAGAGTTACTGAGGCATTGTGTTAGAACATTTTCTCTGTAAGTTAGAGGTGGGTTTAAATTTTAGGTCATTAGTTATTCCTCTTAAGAGGTAGAGCATTTCCCTCCTAAGACTGCCCATTACTTTTTCTGTGGTAGTACAGCTGCAATGGCAAGATGCTGTAAGATCAACTGGAAAGATTTAAGAATTTGATGAAATATCTTAATCAAAAGGAATATGTATTTGACCATTTTGTGTTCCTTCTCAAACATACATATTTGTCTCTCCCCACTTTTGTACAGAGAGGGTTAAGCATAAAAGAATATACTCAATAAATGCACACTGGATTTAAGAACCAGGTCAGCTGACTGACCAATGGCTACTCTATAAATGATGGCATTTGGCTATGATACACTCCTGCTACCAGTGGAAATAGGGCTCTTCCATTGTGTCACGAGAAAAGCACTTCGGGGACCCACACATGACAGGATGAAGTATAGTGGTAAGATTTATTGGAATAGAAATAAAGGATTGTCCCTAGGTGTCTGGTATCTAATCCATGACCAGGTGGCTCAGCTCCATCCCGGCTCTGGAAGAAATCCAGCCTCGTCTTCACCAAGCACAGAAGGGCCAAATTCCAGAGAGTCTGTGCCATTGGCCCAGCATCGGCAGGGCATCCAAAGCTTTGTAGCTCATTTCAGTGCATGCCAAAGCTTAGTCCAGTTCAGTCTGTGTCCTGGCTCAGCTAGCTTAGTCTCTGTTTCTGGCTGCACTCCTACTGGCACTGCACTGTGACACCCAGGCCCATGCTTGGAGCCCACGCCTGGGCCCGTGCAGCTGCTAGCTCCCCCCCCCACCCCCCCAATATGGCTGCTACAGAGAGAAAACATGTGAACAAATGGGTGAGTGCACAAATGAACACGTGCTACCCAGGGATGCCTTTGTTAAACTTTGATTATATTAACTCAGACTTGGAAAAGGTCCAGCTTTCTTTCAAACTAACCAATCATTTTCCTGATCCTCCGTGGATTTGTGCTGGGGCCTCCCTCTAGTCTATACAATCCCTTCCTAGATCTTTCAATGTTCTGCATCCTCATCCTACCTGATTCTTCTTCCAGATTTTCTCAGCCCAAGCCTCCGCCCCTTTATGTTTCCATTTTGGTTCCTACTGCTCATGCCCCAAAGTGTTGCTGTGTCATCTCTTTCCTACTGTGTATGCACCTAGCAAAGGAATTTCTCCCACCCCTCCCCTGGAAATGTTGGCTAATGACCAGTAACCAATTCTTTATTCCCACTGCGGGGGGAATTAGGTTCCCTTGGCAGAGGATGTGACATTCCCCCAGAGAGTCTGTGAATGCTGTGGCTTCCTAGTGAATGAGGCTTAATGTTTGATTCATCTCCCTAGTTGATTAAGCTTAATGTCTGATCCCATTTCCTCCCTTCCTTTATTAATTAGCTACATGTGCTAACACTCCCTCAACCTTCTTACTTTTCAAAAAACTACCTAACTTTGATCCCAAAGCATGCAGGAACTAAAATATTATGCAGTTCTTTATATCTTATGCACAAAGAAAAACATATAAATATCCAGCATAATCGCTGTTATTAATATTCTTTTGTTTTAAAGAGGAAAGTACCAGATCCTCTCATTTCAGAGCAAATAACACAACTGTAAAAGCCGTTGCCAAGCAACCTGCATTCACAGCTCAGATGGGCTGAATTGTTTATATTCATATGTGGATAAAATTGACCCACTCCTCTGAAAAAAAATTTTTTTGATATTTTTCTACTAAGATTTTAAGGTGTAGGTCATAGGAGTATTGTTATGTAGAAAGTTCCAAACTGACATACACTGAGTGGCCAGAATATTATGACCACCCATCAGTACTTTGTTGAGCCACCTTTTGCCTTTAATAATGCAGCAATTCTTCTTGGCATTGACTCCATGAGATGATGAAAGGTGATGGAAGGAATTTGACACCATGCCTGATGAATAGCACTGTCCAGTTCTATGAGATTTGATGGTTGCAGAACCAGCTGCCCCATGGTTCTTTTAACTTCATTCCACAAATGCTCAATTGGATTGAGATCTGGTGATTGTGGGGGCCACCTGAGCAAGGTAAAGTCTCCTTTCAAGAACATGAGTTCTTGAAACCACTCCTGCACAATACGAGCACTGTGGCATGGCACATTGTCTTATTGGATGAAGCCATCTCCATTGGGATCATGTTGATCACGCCATCAACATGATAGGATGAACTTGATCAGCACCAGGCCTGCAGGGAAGGGCAGTTGAGAGGGACCAGGTCTGCAAGGGAGGGCAGCTGGAAGCGATCAACCCTGCAGGGGAGAGCAGTTAGGGATGACCAGGATGGCAGAGGAGGGAAGTTGGGGGCAAACAGGCTGGCAGGGGAGAAGTGAGACATCAATCAGGCTGGCATGGAAATGGTTAGGGGGTGATCAGGCTGTCAGGCAGAAGCGGTTAGGGACAATCAGGAAGGCAGGCAGGCGAGCAGCTGGGAGCCAGCAGTCCTGGATTGTGAGAGGGATGTCTGACAAGCAGTCCAACATCCCTCGAGGGGTCCCAGATTAGAGAGGGTGAAGACTGGGCTGAGGGACACCACCACCCCTATGCATGAATTTTGTGCATCGGGCCCCTAGTTACAGTATAAGTAGATGGTTTGGGGTCTGTTTCCCCGTTAGACTGTGAGTTCCTTAAGGATAAGGATTTTGTTCTACTCATCACACAGGAAAGGATCCTAGCTAGCATTCTGTAAGTATGTGATAGATTCTTTTAAATCATTTCATACAAGTGTCTACTTTCTGTAATAATACTTTTTATAACAATTTATAAGGGAAAAATAAACTATTAGTTTAAAAAACACAGCACTATTAATTTATGATTAGCCAAAACTAAAGCAATAAGTTAAAAAATACTAGAATTACAACATTTTAGATTTAGAAGAAATTTTATGGAGCATTTATTCCAGTGGTCTCAACCTTAGTTCTTGTTTGAATTATATAAGAAGCTTATAAATTTAACCGGTCTAGGATGATTTCTTAAATTGGGGTTTATATATATTTTTTTAAGTTTCCGAGGTGATTCAACTGTAGGATTGAGAACCACTAATATAGTCCAACAGTCTCATTTTATGGTGGAGTAATCAGCCCCAGAGGAGTGTACCGTGTGATGTTGTGAAAAGGACACAGTCTATGAAGTCACCTGTCAGGCTGCCTGCCAACATCTGGTTTAGTTCCTCATTGTACAGTACAGATCATCTCTACTTGTGGGGCTTCTGAGGAGATTAAATGGACTGAGGTGTAGTGAAGTTAAAACCATGTTTGGTGGAAGCCAGGCAAAGACAAACCTTTCCCTTAACAATTCTATCTGTGTCCCAACCATGGTGTCAATGGAAGCTTCATCTGCTGACTTCCAGACTTTTCAGTACCATGGAAAGCAGCAGAGGGTGCCCCCAGTTCTGCTGTTTATACTGGAAAGGAGGAAGCATGAACATATCTGCCAGGATCCTTACAAGAAACACCCCCAAAAAAGGTTAAATGAAGGTAATTTAATGAAAGGTGTGGCAAAGTTAAAGGAACCACCAAAGGACCATGAAGCAAGGCCAGGCCTCCTAGATCAAGCAATTGGAGTGGCTGTGGAAACAAGGTACCACCTGTGGCCTTGGGAAGTGGGCCACCTACAGAAGCTGCATCCCAGTGAAAGGAACAGAGCTAGTGGCCAAACTGCAGCCTGCCAGGCAGGACCCTGGAATGCATCTCTCTGTCCCCCTACTCTAATTTTCTCTGACTATCAGATTGGCTAGGACAGAGGACAAGGGAGCCCAGTTGAGTCAATTCATAAAAGCTAGTCTCCTGGGGCTCAGACGAGGCAAAGAAGGTTGAAAGGCTCTGGAAGAGAAATCAGAACACATCCAGGCAATTCCCGGGCTTCCACCCTATGCTGGGTACTCGATGCTTTGGGGCTACTCCAAATGAACATAAATTGCCCCAAATTACTGACATTGTCTGTGGCACAGAGTTCACGGCCAAGAATCCATGTGTATTCTTTCTCATTTTGTTCTGAAACAAACACCGCAGGCAGTGACACCTGAACTTGACTGCCAAATGTGGGTTCACTGCACAGGAGGCACAGCTTCCACTCGCAAATGGCCGTTTTGCTGGAAAACCAGGAAAACCAGCATGCAAGGCCTGCAAGCTAGAGACACAAAATAACCAAAATCCACGCCTGCCCTCAGCAGCTGCCTGTTTCTCCTGAGCCCTTTGTTCGCCTCTTTGTTTTGTAATTTATCCATCTAAAAAATGGTAAGAGCACCTACTTCTCATCATAAGATTGAGATGTTTGAAGGAAATGAGAATCAGCCCTCTGAAAGAAAGATGCTCTCTACTTACATGCAAAGCTAATGGTGGGAGACGTTCTCTCAGCATAATTTTCTTCAACAAACAGGACACATGCAAGACACCTGACATTTTCTTTTAATAAACCTTTGTTTGAGAACTACCTGGAGAATCAGAGAAAAAAAAGGCATCCTCTGCCTTTGAGGAGTTCATTGTCTTGTGGGAGGAATCAGAAATGAAACATTTCTTAAAGGGGAAAAATAATAGATTAGATAAAGGTTTTGGTACCTCTACAATCTTGTATGTATGTATTAATCTAGTAACAGCTATCTATCTATCTATCTATCTATCTATCTATCTATCTATCATCTATCTATCATCTATCTCTATCTACCTACCTACCTACCTACCTATATATCTATTAAACTTTTTTTAAAATATATTTTATTGATTTTTTACAGAGAGGAAGAGAGAGGGACAGAGAGCCAGAAACATCGATGAGAGAGAACCATCGACCAGTTGCCTCTTGCACACCCCCTACTGGGGATGTGCCCGCAACCAAGGTACATGCCCTTGACCGGAATCGAACCCGGGACCCTTCAGTCCGCAGTCCAACGCTCTACCACTGAGCCAAACCGGTTCTGGCGTATATCTATTAAACTTTTGTTTATACCCTGTATCTGCATTCTTTCAGCTCTTCCTACCTGATAAAAGTTTTCCCTTAAATTCCCAGGGTTCTTCCACCATTTACATCCTTACCTTGGTTCTTCCTTCAGCCCCAGCTGATTCCCCATTGGCTTGCACCCTTGTTTTGAATAATTTATCCTAACTCAGTTTTTTATTATTTTATGATACATTTATCTCTGATATCCATTTTCACTTGCCAGGAGAGATATTTTATTCAGTAATTTTATAAAATACTTACTAAGGACCCTCAGACAGTAATTTTTATTATTCTTTTCTTTTGTATGATGCTAAAGGGTCTGGCTTGTTCAATAACCTGGATATTGGGACCAAGAGCTATTAAAATCTTAGGCTTATGAAAAAGATTATAAGCTATGTTCACTATAATTTATTTTATTTTGTTAAATTTATTGGGTGATATTAGTTAATAAGACTATGTAGGTTTCATGTGCATGTCTATGACACATAATCTGCATATCGCAAATCATAGTAAAGGGTAAACCTTTACTATACTTTCCCTGTTTCTTTCTGGTAACCATGATACTGCTATCTGTGTCTGTGAGTTTTTATTTGTTTTTCTTGGTTATTTGTTGCTTTTTTATATCCCACATAACAGTGAAATCACATGGTTCTTGAATTTTTCTGTCTAACTTATTTGCTTAATGTGATATTCTCAGGTTCCAGATCATCTATTTAAGGACACTTTGGTTGTTTCTATGTCTTGGCTACCATGAATTATGCTGCGGTGCACATAGGGGTGAATATATTTTTGCAAATAAATGTTTTCAAATTTTTCAGTAGATACCCAGAAGAAAGGTTGCTGGGACATATGGCAACTCTATTATTCTTTTGCAGAAGATCCATATTGGTTTCCATAGTAGTTGTACAAGTTTTCATTCTCACCAGCACTGAATGAAGGTTCCTTTTTCTCCACAGCCTCTCCAACACTTGTTATTACTTGTCTGCTGATAATACCAATTCTCACAAATGGGAGGTGACATCTCATTGTAATTTTGATTTTCATTTCCCTAACAGCTAGTGAATTTGAGCATCTTTTCATATATCTGCTGGCCATTTGTATATCTTCTTGGGAGAAATGTCTGTTTAGGTTTTCTGTTCATTTTTTTAATTGGATTGTTTGTTTGGTGTTGTATGATTTCTTTATATATTTTAGATATTAATCTTTATATATTTTTGGAGCTGTTGTTTAGAAATACCTTCTCTGGGTGCCTTTTTTGTTTTGTGGCAGTTTATTTTTCTGTGCATAAAGCCTTTTAATTTTATATCGTCCCATTTATTTATTTTTGCCTTTACTTTCCTTGCTTTTAGGGTCAAATTCATAAACTCTTCTCTAAGATCAAAGCCCATAAGTTTAGTACCTATGTTTTCTTTAATGAAATGTATTGTTTCATATTTATATTTAGGTCTTTTAAGAATCTTTCCCATAAGAATCTTTCATTGGATGCTGGTGTTACTTATTAAGAATGATGCAGATCTTGTGTTCTGGTGAAGCACTAGGTCTCCATCCAAGAATGGGAGCTTAATAAAGGCTCCCTTCTTTTCTTCCTCTCTTCCCTGCTCCATCTCTACGTTCACTTTGCCCCTTTCTTTCCTATAAGGTAACCCACAGTAGGGTAGCATCTTCCATTCTAAAATGCCCTGGTGGTGATAAAAACTGAGGCCTCATGAAGAATAAGATTTGTAAAGATTTGAGAAAAAGCTCTATAAATTACTGCCAGGATAGGAAAATTGCATTGGCAATAATTATAATAGAGGCAGGCAGATGTACAAAGGACTTAATGTATTTATTTAAATTTGGTTCATACATTAAAGACTTTTATATGCACATTTACTATATTTCACAGGTATTTTTGTTGTTATTCAGAGTTTTCTATATATGTGTTCAACATCGTCAACATTAGGATTGAACTTTTATGTTGCTGAAAGCACTGTTCTCAGCATTTTACTTATTATCCCATTTAATTGACATCATAACTTAGACAATAGGTTGTTAGCCTCTTTTTACAGAGGAGGAAACAGAGTAACAGAGAGGTTAAATAACTTGACCAACATTAATTACATGGAGTGCAGTGGAGCCAGACTGGACCACCTTGTTCCAGAGCTCACTGTATAGACCTTGCCCACCCTTTCTCTGCAAGTACACTGGCAATACATTATATAGCTGATAAAGTTAAGGAACATATTCCTGGAAATACTTTAATAAATGAGAGCTAAGAGTTATGTAAAGGTGAAGAAAAGCATAACATTATTTCCTGTGCTTCTCTTAGCTCGAAGGTGACAGATGGGACTCTTGTAGCAAGAAAAATGTCTTAAAGAACTTCAGGGTTTCTAACATTTTACTTTTCAGTCAAGATGTAATCATTTGATTCATGAAGTTTCCCTAATTTTCAGGCTTAAAAACAAGATCTTTGGAAGAATATACTATAAGTCAAAGTGGAAACTTCAAGAGCCATCTATCTCTTTTAAAATAGGACCATTTAAATAATCACAGGTAAAGAATTTCCTACATTAAAATTATAAAAGGAAAACATGTTATAGAACTACCTTTAACTCTTCCACAATCAGGCATCTTAACTATTCACTCCATGCCATCCTTTTGTCTCCCACACTCATTTTAATTGGCTTAAATCCCTAAAGCTCCATTAACCAGATAACTTCCAAATTAGTCTCCCAATCCTTTTTGCATAGTGCTTTTCAAATCCCAAAATCCTTTGATGTTTGTCCTTGCATTAATTTCACTTTCAGATGTGAGTGCCATACTCACAAATGGCCAGGCCTGGAAAAAGTAGATCATACATTATTCTCCTTTGAATTGTTCGTGACCTAAAATTCAAATATAGAAGTGAGGGACAGACTCGCTGTCTATGTACGACAGGTCTTAGTTGAAAACTACCTTAGGTCAAAAGCAGCCGATGCTCTATTTTTACAGTTGTTTAGAAGTGTAGCTGGCAAGTTAAGACACCTTGTCTGTCTGATCTGGTCTCAGTGCTTGATTTGGGCAAAGTTTGTGCACAGTGATCCTTATAAATAAACTCAGATCATACCTCGTACCCACCTTGATCCCTCCAGTGGCTGCCCATCTCATTCAAAGCTCCTCCACAAGTCCTCCATGATCTGGTCCCCTTTGATTGCATCTTTAACCCTGATGACAGTTGTTTTTCCTTGAGTTGGCCCTGCACATTTCTACCTGGGCACTTTTGCATTTATAGTTCTCTCTGCCTGAAATTTTCTGCCTCAGATGTTTCTAAAGCACACACCATGATATCCTTTATGTCCTTCCTCAAATGCATTTCAGGGAAGTTTTCTCTGACCACCCTCAGAATTGTCACTCTGTTCCTGATACTTCCTTCCCTTTTCCTAAGAAATTATATTTATCATACCTTTGATAGGTTTTACTTACTTTTCTTATTATTTTGCCTTGTTAAGGTAGCTGTTTCTGTCTGTTTTATTCACTAGTAAATCCCCAGAATCTAGAAAAGTACCTCGGCAAAATATTTGTTAAATAAATGGATAAGCAATCTCTTTATATAAAACCCTAATATGCAAATAGACCGAATGGTGAAACAACTGAACAACTGGTCGCTATGATGTGTGCTCACCAGCAGGGGGCACGTGTGGAACATGGCGGGTGATGGCAACAGGAGACAGAGCGCAGAACATGGTGGGTGTTGCCCACGGCAGGATGGTGGAGCAGGTGAGCAGGGGCACCAGACCAAGGCAGGTGTTGGTTGCTATCATTGGAGTGAGCCTCTGCTGGTTACTGAACATTCTTTGCTCCTGTGCACTGAGGCCAGGGGTGCGAGTGGCAGCTGCTGGTCCTGATCACCCATGAGGGCTTCTCTACCTCTCCATGCTCCTGAGAGGTGATTTGGGCAGCAGCTGCCTCTTGTACCCACTGATAGCACCAACCCCAATTGCTCCATGCAGTCAGCGGGTGTGAACGAGCCAGAGACATCAGCACTTGGGAGTAGTGAGTGGAGGTGGGAACTACGCTGCAGGCAGAGAGGGGACCAGGGACCGTGGCAGGAGGGGCTGGGTGGGGGCACAGAGGATGGGCTGAGACCCACCCTTGTGCCCACTGCAGCCTGTGGCCCACAGTTCCTTTCAAGGTACATGAATTCATGCACTGGGCTCCTAGTAGAATATATACAAGAAATAAAGATAACAAAGGGAGTGTGATTAACTCTTTGATGTTGTTAAAAAGCATTTGGAAAGGCTTCCTGATGGATGAATCAATAGAATTTTTCCAGGAGGGCAACTTGAAAGAGGACATTGTAACCAGTTGAAATGACATGTGCAAAGGCACATACACAAAATGATATAATGTATTTGGAAAACTCCAAGCTTTTCATATTGATGAACATCACTGTTTATTGAAATAAGAATAATGGAATTTATTATTTAAATAATAGAAACCATGAAGAGTTTAAGCATGAATGATAGAAAATCATGCTCTATTCCAGCAATACAGAAAGTATTTATTTGGATGAAACTGTTTTGGCTCAGTGGTAGAGCATCGGTCTGCGGACTGAAAGGTCCCGGGTTTGATTCTGGTCAAGGGCATGTGCATTGGTTTCGGGCACATCCCCAGTGGGGGGTGTGCAAGAGGCAGCTGGTGGATGTTTCTCTCTCATCTACGTTTCTAGCTCTCTATCTCTCTCCCTTCCTCTCTGTAAAATATCAATAAAATATATTTTTTTAAATAAAGTATTTATTTGGAAATTGAGGCTTAATTTAAGGATATAGTTTGAGAGCCTTGACAATGGCACAAGCTAACAGAAATAAAGGGATTATACTACCTGGTGTGTGTAGAAAGATGGTAACAAAAATAATTAACAAGAATAAGTGATTGATTGAATGTGTGTGACTAGGTTTGTGAAGGGAAGTTTGGAGGGATGGAGAAATTAAATTTCTAATGTTGATGAAAATAGAATTGTTCAGCTCATTATTCCAGTCTATGTCTTGCTTGTTGACACTGATTCATTACTTGGGATAATTACTGAGCTGTTTACCTTCATTTGATAAATCTTGAGAGTTCCAGAATGCTGGTTTATTGCTAAGGAGATACAATTAATTGGATGACAAACCTTTCTTAAAAACCAATGAAAGAAGCAACAAAATGGTCTAGGTTACATTTTCTCTCAACATGCATAATCTTAAGACCTATAAAACTCAAGATTCCTAAGCTTTATCTTGAAGTTAATAGAAAACTATTGATTTTGATTCACTCAAATAAGAACTATTCCCTGACAAATGCTCTGCATAAAATTATTCTGTATTCTGTGTAAAATTATTCACACTCTGCTGTTGCCAGCTCAGTGTACATTATTTAATAGAAAGGACACAAACTTTATGTCACAGTGGCCTGCTTTGGATTCTTTATCTGCATGATGACCTTTGGCAAAACTACCAGATTATCAGGAATCTTATATTTCCTTTAAGTAAAATAAAAATAATACTGACAGCACAGGATACTTTTGAGGTTCAAATGAGGCAGCACATATGTATTAGTCTAGGATGTATTGATTAGAATAATATAAATTAACTCTAGCTAATAAAAAGAATTAATGAGAAGAAATTCAGTACATGAAGCAAGAGAATGGGAAGGTCTAAGACAGCCAGAATCACAGAAGTTGTCTCATAGCTGAAATAGAATGATGTAACCTCTAGAAAGTGTGGATTTGGAAATTGAGGCTTAATTTAGGGTTATAATTTAGACATAGACTTGGCAATGGCGCAGGCTAATAGTGTGTGCCAGCTATTTATTGTTTTCCAACCTTGCATTTCCTGCTCAAGATTCCAAGTCCCAGTAAAGAGTATCCAGTGGGCTGATTTGGCCCCTCCAGCTTCCAAACCAGGAGGCCACTCAGAGAATTCCCATCTCAACATGACCTCAGAAGGAAATTAGGCTGCTGTGGAAAGTGGAATAGATTCTTGCTAGCCAAAAAACATTAAAGGGTTGACTTTTAAGTGACCCATTAAAGCTGTTTTGATTATAATCCATGGTCTCGTGCCCATGAATTATCACGACCTAGGATCCACAGATATACATGTATGTATGTATGCATTTATATATAACCAAGACGAAAGTTTCTCTAAACCAAACTTATTCACAGTATATTGTGGCACTCTGTTTTATTTTATTCTACTTCACTTTTTAAAAACCTAGTCACGGCTCACCAACTTGCTTTTATGACTTCTGAATAAGTGCAGTGCACAGGCTGAAATTTTTTTTATTACAGTGTATATAATATTTGCATATTGTGGGCTCTCTGTAAATTTCAAGTTCTCTCACACCATTTTTTCCCTTTATTTTGCTTTCCATTCTCCCATCAAATAAAATTGCCGACAGTAACTGAATAAGCAAGATATCCGAAGCCTCTTTCATTATAGTGCCATTTAGTGTTAATCATATTTTCCCAAAGAATGGAGCTTTGTTTAAAAAAGCAGTTTAAGGATATGTGGAGTATAAAGAACAACAGCATTGAAGAAGAAATAATAAAGCAAAGAGAATAAGATATGACCTAAACCTCAGCAAAACTAAAATTTCCTTCTTGAAATAGCATAGGATAATTTTCTATTCCACACATACAACATCTACTGCTATTCTCTAGAAAAAAGACTTAAACTAGGCACACTTTTACTTAAATTTAACTGAATTGAAATATCCATCTGACATATTTCTCAGTATGAAAATATATTTTTGTATAAAATAGTGAATTAATTGGTTTGGCAGTATAGTCTTGGATTAGTAAAATTATTGGCTCAATTCTTGTGTGTGTGTGTGGGGGGGGGGGGGGGTCTAACACCAAAGCATTAGGCTCATTATAGGTTTTCCCTCAAGGACTTGAATCTGACTGTTAATGTACTTCAAACACAAGAGAATTTCTAGGTTTTAAAATATACTATATGACTTTTTGATTATGTAAAGTCTTTAAACCATCTTTAAAGGGTTATCTCAGCTGATTGGGTCCACTATATATCCATATTAGCTTTTCTCCACTGGTTCTTCCTCCTCAGTAATGTTTTATTCATTTATATTTTTACTGTTTTCCTATCCCATCTCCAAGGAGCACTGTGACAATCCTCCTATATTCAAGCCTTTAGTTCTTTATCTTGTTAAGCCCTGGAGTGATTTCTCTAGCTTGTATTTGAAGCTCGCCTAGTTGAGACTCCTCTCTTTTTCTTTCTTTGAATGACTGTTTCTCATATATCATTTCCTCTCGTTTCTCCATCTCATTGACTCTTGCCTCTTCTTGAACAGAAGTCCCTGACCTTTGTCCCTTCTCATTTGCAACTTTAAATTGCTCTTCTCCACTGAAGTTTCTTCTCTATTTATAAACCTTCTCAGATACCCTAACAAACTACCCAAAACACCTTCACACAAATTTTCTATTCTCATAGGGCATATGCTTTCATACTGCCAAAGGCTATGTTTCTTGAATATGTATCGTTGTTGCTTCCACTTCTTCACAATCCTTCTTTCCCATGTCTCCCTAATCAAGCTTTCACCTGCACTAGTGTACTGAAACTCTTCTCTGGGCCCTCATGACCAGATATCCTGAGTGTTTGTGTTTTAGTTAGTTCCCCAGGTATTGCACTTTAGCCACCAGAAGAATAAATTAACATATTTATTTATTGCATCATTACAGAATGATGGAGAAAGGCAACATGCCATGAAAGGATTTTTCAGGAACAGCAGGCTGCCCACCTTTAATATTGCAGTTCTTTAACCACAGCTTGAGAACATTGTCCTGAGGAGCATGCTCTTTCCAAAGTCATGCCCTGACATCTGCTCTTGGCATAGTATTTAGGTACATTGACTATGGAATCACACAGCCTTAGATTCAACTCAAGGCTCACAACTAGGAGCTGTGCCATTGAGTTCAGTTTACTGATCACTTACAACGCTGTCATGGAAACAATGGTACCTACATCCTAGAGGTTTTTTGTTTTTTGTTTTTTAATATTAGATGAGACCGTGTTGGTAAATTCCTTAAGGACTATGTTGCCAGTAGCATATGTCAGCTGTTTGCTTGCTGTCCCAAGAAAATAGAAATTCTTCTTTTTGGGAGTGGGAGCCACTTTTTGGCCAACTTGCTACAAAGAAGGGCTCTTCTATTTTACCACTTCCGGCCTCTAGTTAGTCCTTCACTGTCTCCTCCCTTGGTGTGTTTGGGAAAAGGGCCTCAGCATTTAGTGCAACCCCCTCCAGTTTTCTTCCTCTCTGCATTCCTCCTCTACATCCTCATTTTTTGTAGGGCAGTCTGCATGTGGATAAGTAGCCAATGCTAGGGTTCCATATTAGGAAATATGTCGTTGTTGCATTTCAACACTTTTTTAAGTCATTGCCCATCTCCCAGATTACTTTCAGTTGATCCAGAACTTCACCAGAAAACAAAGGTGGCAATTCATTGGTGTCCTTCAAACCTTAACAGTTACTGCTTTTTTTTTTGTCTATTACATTTCATTCTAAACTCCAACTTTTACCCAGTACCCTTATTTTTGCATGTATTTTTCAGTTCTCTTATTGCATATATATCTCCTTATTTTCAAATTTATAATGGGACTATTTTATTTTCCTTGTACAATAAGATCACAATGTGTTTAAGACAGGATCTAAAGCATCCCCTCCTGTTTTATTTTTTAATTTTTTTCTTCCATCTTTTAATTATTTATTTATTTAAATTTATTAAGGTATTATATGTGTACATAGCTTACCATTCCTCCCCCTCCCATTCATGCCCTCCCTCCCCAGAGTTTTGTGTCCATTGGTTGTACTTATATGCATGCATACCAGTCCTTCTGTTGATCTCTTATCTCCCCCAGATCTCTCTACCCCCCGCCCCCCGCTGTCATTTGACAGTCTGCTTATTGTTTTACTGTCTCTATATCTATTTTTCTGTTCATTAGTTTATAATGTTCTTTAATATCCATAAATGAGTGAAGTCATGTGGTGTTTCTCTTTCATTGACTGGCTTATTTCACTCAGCATGATGACAAACATCCCCTCCTGTTTTAAACTCCTTAGTGTCTATTGAGCATTTAACGTGGGACCCTTACTAGTGCTCAATAAATATTTTGTCATTTAAATGGAAATTTACAAATAATACATGGAACCCATGGAACACATTTTCTATCCATTTTCCTTTTGTTAAAATAGTTTATTTCCGAGAAGATAACTTTGGTTTTAGTTGCAATAATAAGCCATTTCTTAACTAAATGGCACAGGAGATACAGTTGTGTCACTAATTTTCTTAAGATATTCCAGGATGGAAACGGTGATTTAAGGTCTTATAACTTACGGTGGAACTAAAGGCAGAGATAGCATTGAAATGCTGGTTTGAAGGCAGATGGTTTTCATGGCAACAGCAAGATTCATGAAAAATTTTCTTTGAAAACGAGCTCCTCAGCACTCAGAAATGCCCCAGGCTGATTATTTTCTTTGATCCCTCCCATAAAATGTTTGACATGCACCTACCTATCGGCGCAAGGCACTGGTTGAGCGGACGTTCTGGTCATTGAAAGCCTTATTTAGAAAGACTCTAATATGAAAGGTGGGCAGCCTGCTGGACCTGAAAAATCCTTTCATGCCACTTTGTCTTTCTCCACCAGTATGTAATAATGTAATAAATAAAGATGTTAATGTATTATTCCTGTTCTTTTTCTCCCTGTCCTTTTTCTTATTTTAGTAGCCTTTTTAAACTTTGGTGTTTTTTTTTTAAAGGCTTTTTAGGTATCCTGTCCTGCTTTCTTCCTACATACTTTCTTTTTATCCTTGACTTAGCTATCTGTGAATTTGTTCCACCCAGTTGACTTCAGAGAAGTCACTTGAGCCAAGCAGCCTAGAAGTAGATGTCATTCTATGCAAGGCAGCGGTGAAATCTATGAGAGAGGTTCTGCACTGAAAGAATAGGTGTGGTTGCTGGCTGAGTAAATTAACAATAATGCTAGTATAGGAAGAAGGCCCCTCAGTCAGATCTATAATAATAAAAGCATAATTAGACCAGAAGTCCTTCTGGATGTCCTTCTGGACAAACTTCTGGAGGAAGCCGGGGCTGCAAGGGAAGTCCAAGTCCAAGGTGCCAGAGGGAAGCTGGTGCTCGCAGCTGGGGGAAAGAAGGCCGACTCTTGTACAGATTTTGTGCATCGGGCCTCTGGCCCAGTATAATGAAGGCTTCTTGCTCTGGTTGTATCCTGAGACCTGGTGAATATTTTTCCTTCCAAGCTACTAGATGTCTGCCCAGCCAAGTTGTACTGTTCTCATTACCTGGGCATGCTCAGGGTTGAAAGTTAATGCTTCTAGAAAACTATTTTTCTTCCATCACTTTCCTTTTGCCAACTCCTATTTAATTCACCCCTCACTTTAGACAATTGCTGTTCGTAAAACTCAGGTCCAGGATGGGTGCCTCATCTCCGATAACACTACATTTTTCCAGTCACTGTGCTTATCACACCTCTTTAAAATTGTTAGTTGATGCCTCTGTTTCTCTTTACTATTACTTCTGTTTGGGCAGGGATATTTTCTGCATTGCTCACAGCTATATTTTCACAATCTAAACACTGTGCTTGGCAAAAGCCGAGGCAGAGATACTGATTGAAAGCCACGCTTTAAAATATTTAAATGGGAACCCTGGCTTAACCTGGCTACTCACTTGAACTCATCTGAACACGTGGAATCCTAGTGTGCCTGGACAAGTCGCCTGCCCTGGGATGTCTGTTTTGAGTGAGAGAGCCAGGAAGGATTGGTTGGCAGGCAACACACTGTGGGGTTATGGAAGAAATGAAGGCTGATGTCTAAGGATGAAGCCATAATAAGGTGCCCAGGATGAAATTTAACTAAAATATCCATCTGAAGAAGATGGGCAGAAGTGGGCACAATGCAATGAATACCAAAAGTAGAGGCACAGCAACATTAAAAATTAGCAGGAAAGGAGGGTAGGATGAAGAGGCGGAAGGATTTAGAACATAGCCAAAGAGATGTTTTATGGTGCTTTCAACCTGGAGTGCAGAAAGAAAGGAACTGTTTAAGCAGGCTCGTTCCATTTGGACAGATGTTGCTATTCTCAATTTCCCACAAAAATGTCCCTTAACTTGCAGAGAAAAAGAACACAGTAATTTTCCAACTAAATCTGACTTTAAAGGTTTTGCCAGCCTTGGATAAATCTTCATTAATATAATATTTAGGGCTGAATTGGGAGCTACCTAGCAATTGATATATATTTTCTCACTCCTAGTGGTCTGAAAGAACGTGGGACATATTTTATTGCTACTTCCTGTGAAAGAGGTCCTAGTTATAGGTCAACCAGAAAATTGTGCATCTATCCTATTGTAAACGCCTTACAATGTAGCCGGAGAACTTCTCCTCTATAACCATGTGACAACTTACTGTGTCCTAGGCAATATCAGGGCAGTGCTGGTAGTGGCACATGGAACTCCAGGAAATGAATTTCCAGGAAGTGAACATTGCTCCTCTCCAGACCTTTCTTATGATTGTATTTTCTTTCCTCATGTGACATAGCATTATTTGAAATCATCTTATTCGTGTATTTAATTGCTTGTCATCTGCCTCCAGCTCTACCATGTAAGTTCTATGAGAGCAGGAGTACAGTCTAACTTGCTCATCCCTATATTCACTAGCACCGAGGATAGGATATTGCCCAACAAGACATAGCACTCTATAAGTTTTTGTTGAATGATAAATTAAGAAAAACAAATGGACTTGGTATGTTCTGTTTTCAGTACATGTTTGTGTAGAGTACACAACATATTCATACAGTCAGAGAACCAGTGAGAGGTGATAAGAGATGAGCTCCCTCAACTCGGCAGAGCTGTGCTTGGGGAGCTGTGCATGCTGGTTCACACTCCAGCTGGAGTGCAGATGAGCTTCTTCTCAGCAGTCCATGGGGCCGAGCCATACACCTTGCCCATTAGCAAAGCTGAACCTAGATAGAGCTTTTATTTTTTAAAATTACATATAAATTAGAAAGTAAGTTTAGGAAATTTTTTACATCCTTTAATATATATATGTATAAAAATACCCATGATTTTCATGAACCAGGAATATCTAAAAGATGAGACCATGAGCAGCCACTCAGTTGAGTGAGGAAACAAAAAACGGAACAGCAAATATAGATCAAAATCCATGCTAAAGAGTTAAACTGACACTGTGGATAATTAGATGGTGCTAAAGCAGAGGGTGTCTAACATTAAGCACTGACAGATCTCAGAGCTTGGCTAAACCCTATGCATGTGCCATCAGCTCTCCTCCTTCCTAATCATAGCTGCACACTAGGATCAACTGAAGACTTAAAAAAAAATACCAGTGTTTTACTCCGCACCCAGATTCAGATTTAACTGGTCTAGGGTAGGACCAGGCAGGTCCAATCACTGCACAACTCCAGCAGGCACTGCTAACAGGGGACAGCATGTCTCATGCCCCAGGCCTTGCTCTTACTATTTATTTATTTATTCATTCATTTATTTATTTATTTATTTATTTTTATTTTCACATGTGATTCAAACAAAAACCCAGTGCTAAGAACTTCTGGCATGCATTCATTTCATTTAATCTCATTTTGGGAGATAGGCTTGCATGGTCTACTAGCATGGAAAGGAAAAAGCAAGTAAGTAAAAGCACTGAGAAAGCAGACTATGGTTACGAGGAAAGTGAAAAGGAAATGTAGAACACGAACTATGGGCAATCTCTTGAGAGAGGCCAAGGCTATTAGAGCAGGAGTGATGATTTATAGCATAATTTTCACAAGGTCTTCAGTTACAAGGAAAGACCCATTGAAAGGTCATGCCTCACTTCAGCTAAAATTAATGAAAAAGAGGCATGCCGGCAATGTCTATGAATTTCAAAAATATACAATATTCTTCTGAATCAATAAGCAATCATCAAAAAATAAAATAAAAACAAACACACACAAAGAAAACTGGCCACAAAAGTATAGCTTCAGATTTGTATAATAAAAGAAAATGGGGGGGAAAAAGTGCATACAATTTTGTGAAATAGAGTTTGTTGTCTGTGACCAGCCAAGATGTTGGCCTCTTGTGAAGGCAAGAGAAAAACATTTTCATTTAAGATCTCATATTAATAACCTGCTTAAAAACTATACTAATATGTTCTCCATCTGACTAGATTTAATAGTCATTAGATTTTTTATCTCAACTATATCTTAGATTACCATATGGTGTCTGTATCTATTTCTAACTTGCTTTATATATGCTATATTAGCAGTATACCAAAAGATAATCTAGATAAATATTTCAAAGTAATGGCATGAATCAAAAAAGAAAATATTTATGCTCACCCGGTGTGGTTCAGTGGTTGAGTGTCAATCTATGAACCGGGAGGGAGGTCATGGTTTGATTCTCCGTCAGGGTACATGCCCAGGTTACAGGCTGGATCCCTGGTGGCAGTGTGCAGGAGGCAGCCAATCAATGATTCTCCCTCATTATTGATGTTTCTATCTCTCTTCCATCTCCCTTCCTCTCTGAAATCAATAAAAAAATATATTTTTTAAAAGTTTTTTTGCCCTAGCTGGTTTGGCTCAGTGGATTGAGCGTCGGCCTGCAGACTGAAGGGTCCTGGGTTTGATTCTGGTCAAGGGCACAGGCCCAGATTGTGGGCTCAATCCCCAGTGGGGGGTATGCAGGAGGCAGCTGATCAAAATTCTCTCTCATTGATGTTTCTGTCTCTCTTTCCCTCTCCCTTCCTCTCTGAAATCAATAAAAATATATATATTTTTAAAAATCTGAAAAAAGTATTTACAAAATTGGCTCATTGAACATCTTTTACCAATAGAAATAATGATAAACCAAATTCTAAAAGAAAACAAACTAGGAATATAGTATCAACATAATTATTAACTCTGTGTGTACATTGTATATAGCAAACATGTACAACACATTATAATCTATAATAATAAAAACTTAATATGCTAATTAGACCAGAAAACCTTCTGGGTGAACCCGGGGCTTCAAGGGAAGCCCGGGTCCTGGGTGCCAGAGAGAAGCCTGTGCCAGCAGCTGGGGGAAGGAAGGCCTACTCTTGCACAAATTTTGTGCATTGGGCCTCTAGTGATATAATAAATATAAAACATATGTGAAACAAATATCAAACAGATATAAGCAAATGACATGAAAAGATAATTATAAAATAAAGATTATTTCTTTTCCTGCTTTATTGAGATATAACTGACATATAACATTGTGTAAGTTTAAAGTGTATAATGTGTCCATTTAGTATACTTATAATTAAACTAGAGGCCCGATACATGGAATTCATGCAAGAATAGGTTTTCCTTCCCCTGGTTGCTGGCACTGGCTTCCCTCTGACACTTGGGACCCGGGTTCCCTCACAGTCCTGGCCTTATCCGGAAGGATGTACAGTCTATTTAGCATATTACACTTTTATTATTATAGATTTACATATATAATTACAAAATGATTACTGCAGTAGGATTAATTAACTCCTCAATCACCTCACATAGTAGAGACTATTCCTATTATAGTTCTAATAACTTTCTATTATGTAGGGTACGTTTTTATTATGTTATCATAAGTAAAACAATGCATATGAAATTATTAGTATGATTTAAGTTTATAAAATACATACAATAAGATTGTAAAGAATTAAATACTGCTGCTATTCTTTAGGTAGGGAACTTTATATGTAAAATGATAAATATATAATTAAAAAGTGCAGAATAGTGGGAAAGAATTATTCAGTAAATCATGTGCTGATAAATAGCAGTTTAGAAACAATCCAAATGAGGTCTTTATCTTGCACAAAGAATACATTCGTTGATTGCTTTAACACAATAATTGCTGTTATCTGTATGCCATCACTGTCACCTATTATATCCTGATTTATTTGAATCTCAATAACTAAAATCTCTATAATATTTCAAGAGCAAAATAATAAAATGGCTAGTTTAATCCATTACACAAAGTACACATTTATAGAAAACTTAAGTCTCATTTATTTTTGAATCTTTAATTCTATCATGAGAAAAAAAATAGGCTAATGCATAAGCCTTTTGCTATAATGCCATTACAAATCAATTTTTTAAAAAGTGTGCATTTCTTATACTCTTGGGAATATTTGGCAATTACATTACTTCAGAATGCTATTCTTAATAGGATTTGTGTATTCACTGGAGAGTTAAGTAATGTTAAAAAAAATTAGCATTTTAATGAAAATTGTGTATTAATATGGTTTCTATCCCTAAGCATCAATTTATAATCCAAATAAATCAAGTAATTCAATTTTTTTCTAAATAAATAGCATTGACGTAGAAAGTCCTACATTGCAACCGAGCATTGTGTTGTACTCATTGATACTTAAGGCTGTTATTAAAGGGAAAATGCATTCATTTTGAGGATGGTGTGACTTGGAAATTTTGCTTACTACCCCATAAAGCAAATTAGATAAGCATATTCAGTGCTCTCAAATGAGTCATTAGGTGATCCAATTTACTTATAGAACGTGATAACTATATAATGTATTGCTCAGGTAAATACAATGTTAACAATAGTTAGGCCATAAATTTAGTTTCTTTGAAAGATTCAGCCCAGCCACAAAGAATGACAATAAAATTCTTATCATAATCAAGATATCTACCTAATAATAAGGTTATATGCAAATTGGTCAAGACGCCGTCACAGTAATGACTGATCAGCAGGCTGTGTGCACAGCAGGCATGGGTGGGTGGGGACTTGCATCATTGGAGATGGGGGCAGAGACTTGCAGTGTTGGGGACTGTATGGCAGCTGCCGCTTGCCCATGGCCAGCTCCAGGCTCAGGGAAGCCGCCACTGGTGGCTGATGCTTTCTCAGGGCTGGCCTGGGGCTCAGGCAAGCCACCGATGGTCACTGTCACTGTGGGCACCCAGGGCTCAGGCAATGAGGGCCAGGCAAGGCTCAGGCAAGCCGTAGTGACCATGGAGGCCAAGGCACAGGCAGCCTCATGTCTGGCAGTGGCAGCAGCAGAGGCATGATGGAGCATCCCCTTCCCCTGATCATTGGGTTACCTCCTGTACAGGGAGTCCAGAACCAGCAGCAGCGAGGGGTTAATTGGGGGTGGTGCCTTACCCTGATCAGCTGGTTGCCTTTTGAAGAGGGAGGCCAGACTGTGAAGAATGAGCCTAAGCCATCAGTAGAACAACCCCTGAGGGCTCCCGGACTGTGAGGAGGGGCAGGCAGGGTTCAGGGACACCCCCCTCCAGTGAACAAATTTTGTGCACCAGGCCTCTAGTTTATTATAATTAACAGAAATTCATTGAATACCTACCATGAATGAAACACTATGCTGAGTATTTAAAAACAGTAGTTATGAGGATATCTTATAGCTAATATTCACAAAATTTTATACTAGAAGATTAAGCCTTTATTCTTTTCTGTTTAAATGGTGGTTGCCAGGACCTGAAGGGCAAGGACATGGGGAGAGATTGGTTATGGTGAACAAATTCCCAGTTGTTTGAGATGAATAAGTCTTGCAGATCTAATGTAGGGCAATGTGACCATAATTAACATTATATACTTGATATGTGCTAAAAAAAAAAAAAGGTAGATTTTTAAATGTTCTCACCAGAAAAGAAATTACACGGTGACTATTTTAAGGTACACCTTACACATATATAATATTTATTTGTCAATTATACTGCCATATACCTGAAAAAATAAAAGATACGTTAAAAAAAATAAAGCCAGAATTGCTTTGCTTGATAGTACAAACTTAATTCACTCAAGAATCATTACCCCCTAAAAAATGGGCTATGTATTTTCTAATGTGAACATGTAGTCAGGTATCTTTCCTGCACTTTTTAAATGAAAAAACTTGAAGGTAATAATATAATAACTACTTCTTTTGTCGAGTGCATGTTCTTTGGTGAGTGCTTTAAATACACCACCTAATTACTTATGGGGCACAGAGCAATTAAACAAGCTGGGAAATAACAGTAGAGATTTCAGCCTAGAAAGACTGACTCTTTAATAGCCTTTGGTTTTAGCCTCTATGCAATATTTGTAGAATGATTTATTTTATAAGGTCAACCTCGTTTATTGAAAACGCACTTATATTTGGTATCTGCAAATTTATCATTTTCTAAAGAAAACTTTTTTATTCACCCTGAAAGTGTTTAAATACCAATTAAAATGCATGCTGACCATGGCTTCTATCACCTGCCATATAGTTCTAAGTGAATATTTCTGCACAATTTTACAAACTAGTTGAGGTATTTTGTTACCCATACTTAAAAATATTACAGTTCATTTCATAATAATAGTACATTTATAATCTCATAAATGCATTCAATCTTCACCTACAGGGAAGCTATATAGTACTAAAATAAGTGTGTAACATTCATCTCATTCTGAGATAGCTATTTGACCAATAGCTGGAATTAAAATCTGAAAGACAGGGCTGTTGTAGATTGCCACAGACAATATAGTCTGCAGCCATTTTCAAGTGGTATCCTCATTAAGGTCCTTGAAGGTCTCACCAAGCTTCTTGGAGGTCTCATCAAGTTTCTCAAAGGTTTTTAGAAGATTCTTGAGTAATCTTATAAATGTGATTCTGAACTCTGTGTCGTCCCGTAGTTTACTTTCCTCCATCTCTCCCATTCGTGACATGCTTCTGTGTCTCTTCCTTATGGTTGCCTCCCTGTGTTGATGGAGTGGCTTTGCGTGGTAGGTGAGCTATAGGGGCCAGTAGCTCAGCTTCCCCAATCACCTGAGTGGTTGCTTTTGGTATATCCCTTTGTGGGCTGAGTGCAAAGTCTTGGTGTAATTAAGCCTAGATTGCTGTTGGTATCACTGGGAGGAATTGACCTCCAGGCCAATTGTCTGTGAGGACCAACTGTGTCTATAAAGGAAGAACTGCTCTGCTGGAGACACGGTTTGTTTCAGTGGGGTTTTGGTGTTCACTGAGTCAGTCTCCCGAATGTGTCTCTTATGAGTGTGAGGGGTTGAAACTGACCACTAGGAACACTGGCTTCTGGATCTCCAGTGGGGAGACAGTTCATTTGCTTGGGACTTGGCAGTTTTGTTGCTGGAGCTGCAGTTTATTTCCTTAAGCTGCCACAATACCAGCCATTTATATGCAAAAGCAGCTGTGTGGTGCCTGGGTGGGTCTGTAGAATGTTCCAGGGGGGGCTTCAGGGCAGAGCCTCAGGGTGGGGCGGGGTCTCAGGATGTCACTAGGCTGGGGCGTGGCTAACAGCAGTGGCTACCTTCAACTTTCCCTGCCCTTCTGCATTTCCAAGTCCCAATGTCCCTGGGATCAGGCGCAGTAAACAGTGATTGCTGTGCGCACCTCTGTAAGAGTCACCCTCACTTTCGGACCCAATGGCCGACAGACCAGCTTCTCCCCATAGGCGTCTGGATCCCTCACGTGACCCCAGAAACTGGATTTTGAAGTGAAAGTGATCGGGAGTTTGTTTCCCTTTGGGTTGAAAAAAAGCCGGTGCACAGTCGCCTGCCACCAGCCCGATTCGCTTGCCTCTGTACCTAGGCTCCTCAGCACTCCTTTCTCTTTCAGCCAGCCTTCCTGTGGTTTTCGGTGATAAGGGTCCTTTATATTAGTTTTAATTTTGAAATTGATGTGCAGAATAGTTGTTTACCTACGCCTCCATCTTGGTTTCCAGAATGTAACATTTTTAATTTTATCTCTTCTTCCTTTTTCCCCCTTATTTTCTTTTATTTCTTAAAAAGATATTCTTGGCATAAAAATATTTTATAAATAAAATGAATTAATGCAGAATCCAGTAAGTATTTTTAATCTGGTTTAAAGCCTTTAAATTCTTCACGAAAACATTGTTTACCTCTGGCCAAGGAACCTTCTACATGCTGTCAACATTTTAAGAACAACATTGGGAAAAAATTATGCCTTTCAATGATTTTTCTCCCTAAGTTTAGTGGGAAAGAATTCTAGAACAAAGGCAGAAAAATGCCCGTGAAAGATGTGCTGACCTCTGTACAGAGAGCAGGAGTTATGATGACCTGCTGAGAGTTTGCACACCTCCACCTCTCAACTTCCCCTTCTGCTTTGTGACACCTAAGATGGCTGTCATAGTCTTGGTCCAAAAGAAACTGAACTGGTCCAAACCACATGGAAAATTGAACCTACAAATTCAGCTTCCTGAGTACCATTTTGGGGAAAAACATACTTCTGGGCTCCCTTAATTGCTAAGTGGTTAATAGTCTACCCGTAATGAATATTTTTTTAAAAAATAAAGTATAGCTCTAGTGATAACCAGTTGAGAGGTTGCCAGGGCTCCCTGGCCTAGAGCCTGGGCTCAGACTGCGAGGAATAAGGTGGAAGGGACATAATCTGGCTCTGGAAGAGGTTAAGGGAGGAGGAGACTAGTGGAAAGGAGAAAGGAGCCACTTAGGGAACCCTGGAGAGGGCAGGAGACTGAGGGCTCAGAAAGGCTTCGGATAGGCAGGCGGTCTTTTGAACATTTATCTCATTCACGCCAAATTTCTACATCTTTTGAGGTTCACCTGTCATTATGTTTTGTAAGCATAGTATTATATTTTCCTAAATATAGGCTTTTTGTCACCTTGAAAATTGCTGGCCTTGCTTGTAGAAAAGAATGAAGACCAGTTGTCCAAGTGAGAGAGCTCATTTGCATTGGATGTGAGTGCAGTCCATTAAATGGCCATTTTCAAAGGAATCTCATAATTCACAGATGTTGCTGCTTTATGATTTATAAGCCATATCACCCATTAGAAGAATGAGTCTTCAATGAACAGATAAACCAAGTTCTTATCTATAAAATTCAGTGCCCCTTTATTGAGCTAATAATTTGTAGCTTTTATCAGGGTGTATATTCTTTGCATGTGGCCACACATCTGAAGAAAGTGGCAGTTCCTTTCCAGTTCTGTCTAGTGGTCCTCCACATTCCTACATTTTATCAGTGCTTGTAGTGTCCTCAGGCTGTGTTCACACATACAATAAAGTTAGCTCTGTTTACCTTGTGGATGCATATGAATACATCCTCTATGTATATGAGGGATGCATGAAGTAGGCATTGGGCTATTTTCTGCAATTTCTTAGAGAAGCTCTAAGAAAGACCATTTCCCCCAAACCGTTTCACTGGGGGAACCTGGGGATCTCTTTGAGCTCATTATTTTTATAAAAGGTACTTTCTCTTTAGTAAATTAATACAATAATCTCCTAATACTTTAGCTGAAATTGATCATATAGATTTTAATTCAGCAACCATTTATTGGCCACATTTTGTGTTTGAAATATAAAGGTACTTGCTTTTTGTTGCACAAAAAGTAAAAGCTGAATAGCTTTTAAACAGCCAGACTGTGAGTTTCTTAAATGTGGAGTGTCTTTATATATATATATATATATATATATATATATATATATATATATATATGATATTATGATATATATTGATTTTTTACAGGGAGGAAGAGAGAGGGAGTTAGAAACATCGATGAGAGAAACACATCAATCAGCTGCCTCCTGCACACCTCCTACTGGATGTACCTGCAACCAAGGTACATGCCCTTAACCAGAATCAAACCTGGGACCCCTCTCTACAAACCTGCAGGCCAACGCTCTATCCACTGAGCCAAACTGGTTCGGGCTGAAGTGTCTTTTATAGCACCTAGAGTGGTAGCATTAGTGGGTAGCATTTATTGAATAAATACCATACTGAACGATTCCAGTAGATTCCTCATGCACACAACTATCTATGAGCCGTACAGAACATTATGAGCAGCATGAGAATGCTAAAAATGTTTTGGCAAAGAAAGCAGGCTGAAGATAATTAATACAGGCTTCATAAACATTTTGATATGCCTTAATTGTTGGGTAGGATTAATCTGATGGGGGAAAATAAATGGAATTTCTATTAGCATAAATAGTAAAAACCAAATTCCAGGGATTAAAAATAAAACTTTAGATCCCATTTGGTAAATTGCCTAGGGCCTCTGGAAAAGCACGTGGCAAGGAAGTGGGGAACAAGGCTTCTGACCATGAATGGAGTCCTGTGAATAAATTCCCTGTAGGGAGCATGGACTCTTTACATAAGCAATATGTAACAAGGAGCATCGCTCTCAACATAAGCAACATGGAGCTATTTGATCATAGCACCAAAATGAGATTATAGGCACCTGGGATGAAAAGACAATATGAAATGGTTTTGGGCCAAAAGGCAAGTCTTCCCTACAGCACAAGTTAATAAAATTGGCCTACAGCTTAATGAATCCAGGGAGAAGATTGCATAAGTTGTTTGAATGCTGATTGTCTACATAAAAACATACTTCTGTCTCAAATTTACTTTTCCCCCAAAATCTAATGCCCTGCGTTGCTTGGCTTCTGGCACTTTTTATTACACAAGGCAGTTTGTAAATATAGTCAGATGATCCGGTGAATAATAAGGCACTTCCTTGGTATAGAACTCACACCCAGGGGAGAAGGAGAAGAAAAAAAAATCCACCGAGTTCATTTATGTGAGGAAATAAGTCAGTTGAAGGAAGTGTTTTTCAAACACAAAGCCACCACTTCTGCAAAAGAATCTGTGATTATATCTTAAATGACCTTATTGTTAGTACTGTTCCCCGTGTCTTCTACAATCTCAGTTAAATGCTTTGAAATCTGGCCATATTGTGAAAAAGCAGAAACACCCGCTCAGTTGATTCTTGGCCTTACAAATTCTAAGTGGTGCTCAGGGCATAAGATGCACCATTCTCATAGATTTTCACCGCTAGTCACATGATGGATCTCGGTTTGATTTCCTCTGATGGAGACATAGAAAGAGCTCCTTTTATAAATCAGAGGGTAAATGCAAAATGCCGCCTTTATAGGAGGCTCTCAGCAGTACAAAGGTTTGAGTTCAATGTTTTGGAACTTGCTTTCCCTTTTTTCCCAGATAGATAATTGTCAGAGGGTTATTAGAAGCAGTTAAATGAAAAGGCAATTATGAGGAGGCTATGGACAAATCTGACTTTTTAATTTGAATGTTAAAGCATTCATGGTGTTTGTTGTGTGTTCCTGGTAATGGAATTCCAGCCTTTATGCTTTTGTTAAAATGTTCCTCAATAATATATGATTATGCAGATGTATAGCAGGAAAGCACGCATTACGGTCAGTCTCTCTTTATTCTTTCTCCTGTTCTAACAAATGTAAAATCTCTTCCATTATGTAACTACAATGAGGATGTAGCTTTGAAGTGCTTAAGCTATACATATGTGTGCTTTTTATTTCAGCCGTTCAAGTAAAGAGGAGCCAATCACAGGAATATTTGGAATAAGTCAAAACTTACGGAAAAGTAATGACAAATAACGTATGACACTATGTTTTGCTTATATTCCAACTGACTGCTTTCATTTCGATTAACAAATATAATTTAAAAATTGCATACATGCAATATATATTGTCCAGACATGTGAGCCATTTTCAATAAACCAATTTATATAGGCTATTTTCTAAGAACGTTACAAAGGATATAACCTCCACAACCCTGGGAAATAGGCAGAGTAATTTCTGGAATGTCATGTTTAATTTCATTTCATGCATAAGGTGTGTAGTTTGTCTACAAAATCTTCTCTTTCTAGGACAGGTCTTGTCAACTGCTGCTCATTATTCTTATAGAATTTTAAAGATGTTTTTTGCAAAAATGGAGTCTTGCCTTGTGCATGTTCAGTTTAGCATTGAGCTAGAGACTCACATGCACTCTGCAGATTTGTGGAGCTTCCTCTTAGTGTAGCTCTCCTATTTATGTTACTCTGCATAACATATCCCACCAGTGCCTGCTACCATCGAGTCTCAGCTCTACTTCTTCAGCTCTTGGATTAGGCTCTCCTGCCCATCGCAGTGGTTTGGATAATGGTCCCTGCAGAAAGCTGGGGCTAATATAGAGAGGTCTTCTGTGCTCCCCTGTGTCATTGTCAGATTTCTGAGCTATCTATTGCCATGAGCTTGAAAAGAGAGACACACATATTTGTCCACTTTCTTATTGTTTGAATTGAGATGTTAACACAAGATGACTATTACTCTTTCATAACTTGTTTTCACAACTGTCACTCTGTTTGGAAGCTGAATATTTCTTGTTTGCTTACGTGGTCTCAAGTACTTTTCCATTTGTTTGTTAGTTGTCAGGCGGAGGAAGTCTCACATCATGGCATTGACCATGATTCTTTGCCAGACTTATTGGGTTAACAGTTGTATCCCTTTATAGATGGAGATAAACATGGACCCAGGTTTGTATCTTTTCTTTGTTGAAGATCTGAATGTCTATGCAATGGATTATATCTCCAACTAGAGGCCCGGTGCATGAAATTTGTGCATGGGGGCAGGATGTGTGTCCCATAGCCCAACCTGCACCCTCTCCAATCTGGGACATCATTCTCACAATCCAGGACTGCTGGCTCTCAACCGCTTGCTTGCCTCCCTGCCTGCCTGTCTGATTGCCCCTAATCGCTTCTGCCTGCCAGCCTGATCACCCCCTAACCAATGCCCTGCCAGCCTTATCAACACCTAACTGCTCCCCTGCTGGCCCAATTGCCCCTAGTTGCCCTCCCCTGCCAACCTGGTCACTCCTAATTTCCCTCCCTTGTCAGCCTAGTCGCCCCCAACTGCCCTTCCCTGCTGGCCCTGTCACCCCTAACTTTCCTCCTTTGCCAGCCGGGTCACTCCTAACTGCTCTCCCCTGTATGTGTGGACCCTTGGTCTTATGCTGTTGGATATATGGAAGATATTTAGAAAAACATCAAAAGGGCCAGTGAGCTATAAATGAACAAGAAGAGGGTTTTTATGCAAGAAGCATAGCAAGTTCTGCCATCACTAGTCATATATGCTTTGTAATTTACAGCTAGTGTAGCATATTAGAAGAGCTTTGGGTCAGCCTGTGTTTTTTTTATCTTCTGTGTTAAATCATGTGTCTTTAGAAAAAGACTGGGAGAAAATTATAACTCATGTTAATTGAGCACTTGTGATAGGCACAGTTCCAGAAGCTCGATATTCATTTAGGACTCTATAAAGATATGAGATGGAGATACTACTCTCATTTAATAGATGAGAAATCTAAGGTACCCAACTCTTTTTAAAAATATATATTTTATTGATTTTTGCCGAAACCGATTTGGCTCAGTGGATAGAGCGTCAGCCTGCAGACTGAAAGGTCCGGGTTCGATTCTGGTCAAGGGCATGTACCTTGGTTGCGGGCACATCCCCGGTAGGGGGTGTGCAAGAGGCAGCTGATTGATGATTCTCTCTCATTGATGTTTCTAACTCTCTATCACTCTCTCTTCCTCTCTGTAAAAAATCAATAAAATATTTTATTGATTTTTTACAGAGAGGAAGAGAGATATATAAAAATCAATTAAAAATATATATTTTTAAATATATACCGGTATTTTATTGATATTTTACAGAGAGGAAGAGAGATATATAAAAAATCAATAAAATATATATTTTATTGATATTTTACAGAGAGGAAGAGAGAGATATAGAGAGCTAGAAACGTCGAATGTGCCCGCAACCAAAGTACATGCCCTTGACCGGAATCGAACCCGGAGCTTTCAGTCCGCAGGCTGACGCTCTATCCACTGAGCCAAACCGGTTTTGGCTAGGTACCCAACTCTTAAGTAAGTTACCCGTGGTCATAGAGCTGGACCGTAGCATAAATGATCCCCCCAGACAACATGGCTCCAGGATCTACTACAAGCTTAACCACAATGCAGTGGTGGAATATTTCTGGCATATGACTCATATATTACTCATAAATGATATGGAAACATCTGGCTTCTCATTACTGTTTCCTTCAAAACTTCCAAATAGCTCACAATTGATTTTAAATACTATAGTTTCAGCAACTCAACTTTTGCTAACGGCAGGTGTTCTGAGCATATCCCTCTGCTCTGAGTATTTGTGGAATGCCTGCTTGGGCTTATTCTGTTCAGCAAGATGTCAACGACAGCGCAAAGGAGATGGGAGAGGAAATGCTGGTTTAAAAATAATAGTACTAGCAATAGCAATAATGCGAATACACCAGTTTACTAATGAAGATGAGAAATGACATATTTGAAGTTATTTTTAAAAAAGAAAGAAAGAAAAATGGTCTCCAATACTGTTATTTTTCTTTAGTGAATACAGCTATTTTTATCTACAAACATATGTATTAAAGAGAGTACCTCTTACATAATTGAGTGTTCTTTGTCCTTGATGCTAAAGTAATAATTATACCTCATTATTTAAAAGCAATGCAAAGAGAGGCTTTTAAAATTGACTCCTGTGAATTTTAGGTTATGCACATATTGGAAATTTTAGTTTCAGCCAATCTGCTTTTTACTTAGTGATAGTTAAATCCATGAGAGCAAATAAGATATCAAATGAACAAGTCCTGGTCCTGAACACCTCCTGCAATGAGAACAAATTGAATATTCATGATATTCTCTTCAGATCACTCTCGTTTCCTCTTTTCATACAGTCAGAATTGTAAAGATGGAGGAGACTTTCATGTCATCTAGACAAACATCTATTTGATTCTTGAATTTCCTCTGAAGGAGAAATGTACCACATCTAGGGTATGTCTAAACTGATGCATTTACTTGGCTATCTCAAAATTAACATGCCCCAAGGCAAACTCTTGACTTCTCCTTTCCTGACTTTTCCCATTGTTAATTTCACTGCCACCTACCTGTTGCTCAAGTCATAGATAAACAATCATTTTTGCCTCACCCCCTTTATCCTTCACATCTAGTTGGTCACCAATTCATTCTAAGTCTAACTCCAACTATTTTTTTTATGTCCCCTCCTCCCTTTGTGTCCGCTTCCCTATGTGTCACCAACTGAGTCCCAAGCATCCTAATCTCTCATCTCTACAGATTCAACACTCTGGTTTCTCGAATTTCTCTGGCTGTGTCTTTGCACTTTTTCTATCTCTACTCCTAGCAAGTCAGAGTGAAATGTTTTTTTGTGTTTTTTTTTTTTTTTTGTCTTTGTTGTAAATCAGATCCTTTACTTTCCTCTGTAAAACAGTTCAATAGATTCACATGGTGATTAGAAATAACCATAAATTTTGTTCCTGTATCATTTGTTCTCATCTCTTTGCATAGTGCTTATCCATGATGACCTTCTTTGATTACTTTAGATATCAATCCCATTCCCACTTTAGGTTATTTAGGGATTAAATGGTATAATACTGATAAAGCATTTAAAGTTGTGCTTAGCAAATAGGTACATACTTTTTATTCTAAGCCCTCCTGTTTTAGAATTTGAGAGCAGGGCTGTATCTGTTTTCTTCAACAATTCATAGAGCACAATACCTGAAAAATGTAGTATGTACATTTTATATTTTTACAATATATGTTGAATTAAATCTCTATTTGGAGAGTTCTAGCCTATAGAGAATTATTTTTTGTATTTAGTTGAAATTTATCTCCCATCTAAACATTGGGTACTATGTTTATAGTCTCTTATAAAGTTATATATATAAATATCTTTATCTATCTTTGCCATCAAAACTTAATAAAATTGAATTCATTATTAAGTATCATAAATATATTGAATTTAAATTATTTTAAATATTTAAAATTCTATAAATTCTAATCATTTAAAAAGTCATTGCTATCTAAATATATAACTAAACACTTAAAATTGCCTTCAAATTTACAAAAGTTGTCTAAGAAAATTCATTATACAAAAAGTGAAAAATGAAAAAGAGCTAAATGAAGATGTAGTTTTTTATTTGCCAAGTGATATTTTGCTTTAAAAGAGTTTTACTTTTAAATTACATGTTACTACAATATGGCATTTCTACTTGCTTACTTTTTAGAAACTTAATCGACAAAATTTTAGGAATTTTAAATCAAAGAATTGTATTAATACAGTCATTCAAGTTCTTCAATGAATTATTGGAATCCTTGCAAGAATATTTTCAGATTTTCCCAATGTGTCAGCAGAGAAATACACTTTCAGTTGAATTTTCAGTGTATTGACTGAAAGAACTTTAGTTATAGGGAAGGAACAGAAAGAAGCATTGAAAAGCTCAGCTGTTAACAAGTTTTTGCTGGAAGGGATTTGAAAATCGGCTTTAAAAAATCTGACTCAACTGACATTGATGGCCTCTGCTGGTTACCAAAAAACAAAAAAACAAAAAAACCCAAAACACATAATAATAAAAAGTACTGACAGAATGTGCTGCTCTAAAAAAAAAAAAAAATGACTTAAATCTGACAGCCTTATAGATTTTTTAGAATTTATGAAGAACCTCAAAGGAAACTATTGTTAAATGTCAGGCATATTATCCCTCTAGGTAGGTGAAAATATAATGTAAGTGAAGTATTTTAGAGATGTATAAACACTAAGTGAGATGATGAGATAATCAATTCTTTTTTATGTTTAATTAATGTAGACAGGTAATCCAATAATTTAACCCAGAAGAAAAAAGAATACAGCTTCAGAAGTTTGAGGGAAATATTTGTTCACATAATCTAGATTATTGATTTAATTTTGGTATAAAGCCATTGGCTGTTGGTGAAGAAAGAGTATCTTTTTAATGGAAAATGTAGTTTTATTATTAATTATTATTATTATTATTATTATTATTATTTTCTAAAAATAAGGGATGTATGAAATCAGTCCAGAGCAACCCCCTGACTTATTCTACAGTTTAAAATTATTTACCACCTTTAAGAGGGTCTTAAGGTGCACATACAAAAAATCATATTACTTAAACTAGCTCAACTCAGAAATCAAATTATTTATGGCTCTTTGTGTAGGCTTTAATACTCTGACTCTAGCCATCTTTTGGATGGCCACCAGAGCTATCTCTAAAACGGATTTTATTATGCTACTCTTTCTCTTCAAAATATTCCATCTCCCATTGTATCCAGCATAAGATGTGAGCTTCCCAGCCTAATGTGCCATTCCCTTGATAATGGTGATGTAGCCTAGGTTTACAATATAGTTTTGGCCTCTCAGCTTTACAACCTCTCTTAGAACCTCATCCTCAAGGCTATGTTCCCCTTATGTGCTTTACTTATTCATACTATGCCCTTCTGCCTTGCATGCCCTCCAACTTGTCTAAATGAACAACTCTTAACCCAAGACCCACCTCCATAGTAACCTCCTCTCACTTGCTTTCCATGGTAGGCAGAATAATACAAACAAACAAACAATAAAGTAGTCCATGACCTAATCTCTAAAACCTGAGAGTATATTGTCTTACAGGACCAAAGGGACTTTACAGTGTGATTAAATTAAAGATAGGGAAGATTATCCTGAACTATCTAGGTGGGCTGATTAAAGGTCCTTATAAGGGAGAGGGGATGGCAGGGGAGTTTGAGGAGGAGAGAAATGATAGAATGAGAAGAGGTCAGAGTGATGAGATTTCTGACTCTGAAAATTGAAGAAAAGGAATGCAGACATTCCCCCTTTTCCTGTGGAATTTGGAAAAGGAAGAGTATATATATTTTTTGTTGTCTCCAGAAGGAATACATCCCTGTTAACACATTGGTTTTATGCCAGTGAGAACCATTTTGGAGTTCTTACCTCTGTAACTATATTATAAAGTATATACTATGCAAATAATTTAATTTATATAATTATTTAATTATATAATTATTTATATAATAATAAATTATATAAATATATAATAAATTTGTGTGGTCTTAAGCCACCAGTTTTGTTGTTATTTGTTACAGCAGAAGTTAAAAATGTACCAAATACATAAACATGAGGAATGAACTTGGAATTGGGCAACGGACAGAGATTGGAAGAATTTTGTCCGTATTAGAGAATACCTAAGTGATCATCAACAGGCAGTCGGTAGAAATGGGGTGTTTAAGACACTGCTGATGGAGGTTCACGTGGAAATGAAGAACATGTTATTAGAAAGCAAAGGAGAGAGGATTCTTCTTATATACTGGCTGGTAACCTCACTGAATTGTGTCCTGCAGTTATATGGAAAGCAAAACTTGTAAATTATAAATTTGGATATATAGCTGAGGAGATGCCCAAGGCAAGTGCTAAAGGTTCATTCTAGTTCTTTTGGCTGCTTGTAGTAAAATGCAAGAGGAAGGATATAAATTGAGAAAAGAACTGTTGGGGTGGAAAAAAATGAGTGTGTTGCACCTATTTAGATTGTAAGTATGCTAAAATTAGGATTTTAGCTGTCAGGAAAGTGTGCTCTGGAAAGAAAGCCAAGATTGGCTGGGCAACCTTTGGCTGGGCAACCTCTGACTAGAGCATCAGAAAGGTCAAAGATCAGAGCACTTAGTCATTCACTAGGCTCTTTGGGGAAATTCAACATTCTACTCATGGATTCCCTCAGCCATCTCTGTAGAAGGCAAAGCAGGATTATCTTGGAAAAATCTTTGGAGAAACCTTGGGTGGGCAAACTTTTTGACTCGAGGGCCACAATGGGTTCTTAAACTGGACCAGAGGGCCTGCACAAAAGCATGGATGGAGTGTTTGTGTGAACTAATATAAATTCAAAGTAAACATCATTACATAAAAGGGTACTTTTTTTTTTAATTCAATAGTTTTATTCACCAGATCCGGCCCACAGGCCGTAGTTTGCCCAGCCCTGAGGGACACATTTTCTTGACATACATAAGAGACCTGCAGGGTTTTTGAGCATGTCCTTACCAACATGAAACATTGACAGCCTTTACTACAAGGGACAAAAAGATTATGAAACAAAAGAAAACTGACAGACTCAAACGTATACAGGTAGGAAATAGGCTCATCAACTTTTCAGCTGCAAACATATGCAGGAAGGATATCTCTATGGGCAGAGATATTTAGACCAAAGGCAGAGCCTGGACCATGGAGGATTATTCTCAGGCCTTGAAACATGTGTTGCTCATCCAGCTAGATTTCAAAATTTCTTGGGATTGGTGACTCTATTTCCTATCCATCTTTATATCTTTTTTGATTGGGAATATTTATAAATGGTACCTCATGCCTCTCTCACTGTTGTGCTTTGGGAACAGATAACTTGTTCCTAACTTCATAGATTTACAGATGGAGAGGAATTCTGCCCTAGGATGAGTCAGGCCTCACTCATACCTGATTTATATGATTTAAATGATAAAACTTGAACATTTTGAGCTGATGAGATTTTGGACTTTTGATGTTGTAATGGGTTGACACTTTTTAAAGATGTTGAGATGGAGTGTATGCATTTTGCATGAGGGACGAATTTGAATTTTTATGTATCAGAAGGCACACTGTGATAGGCAGAATGAGGTCCCCACTAAAGATGTTCACATCTGTGTTTCATGAACCGATAAATATATTGTTACATGACAAAGGGAATTAATGTTTCAGATAGACTTAAGATTGCTAATCAGCTGAATTTAAGATAGGCTTTTTGCCTTGCATTATTCCTTCTCTTATATTAACTGGTTTCTTTTTGTTCACATTTATTTGGTGTACTCTTTTTTTAAAAAGTATTTTTATTTATTAATTATATATTTTTTCAATTACATATCTGGTTACTGTTATACATCTTTTAATTTTAAACTTTTCTGAAAATATATTTATTGTAGGTGGGTCTGATTGGTCTAGCATAGTTTCCAAGCTTTCTTTGGAATCTAATTCATTATATAATTTTGATTATAATTTATGAATTAAGCCAATATTCCTCTTATTGAAATAACAGATATATTTAGTAAAATTTATGCCATAATGTTGCTTTATTTATTTTATACTTTTAAAAGCCTTTCATGGAAACATTTATTTGCTCTGCTTCATTAGTGTGCACCTGCATTTGTGGATGTGCATGCATAGTTCTGATATTTAGAAAAGCTTTCATTATTATTCTAGGAATTGATTTTATGTTTTACTTTAAAATATTCTCATTTTTCAAGTATAATATTAACACATGAACATACACAAAATGTCACAGCAAAACTCAGTGAATTTTCACAAAGTGGGAACACCCATTAATCATTGCCAAGGTAAGCAAATTGAATACCAGCAGAACCCACAAAGACTCCTTATGAACTCTCCCAGTTGCTACAACACTTTATTCTTTTCTTTCTTTTTTAATCTTCACCCAAGAATACATTTCCATTGATTTCTTAGGGAGAGTGGAATAGAGAGGGAAAGACAGAAATATTGATGTGAGAGAAACACATAGATTGGTTGCCTCCTGCATGAGCCCCTACCAGGACCTGGGCTGCAAAAGAATTTGCATCTGAGGTACACGTGCCCTTGATCAGAATCGAACCTGGGCCCCTTGAGTCTGCAGGCTGATGCTCTATCCATTGAGCAAAACTAGCTAGGGCCAACACTTCATTCTGAAACATAATTACAGTTCTGACTTTTAAAACTACATGTTATGTTTGCCTGTTTGGAACTTACATTATACAGAAGTTACTCTTTTTGTTTTTAATCAATATTATGTTTATGATATTCATCTATTTTATTGCACATATAATTGCTTGCTTGTTCCCATTGATCTGTAATTTTAAGTTGTATGATTATAACACCATTTATATCTTTTACTTTGATCAACATTTTGGTTGATTACAGTTATTGGCTATTACAAACACTGATGCTGTAAACATTCTTGTTCATGTCTGATGGTGTACATATGTATACATTTCAGTATAGTATAAACTAGACATACATTTTTTTCAATAGTGCACCCTATATTCAGATGTGGGATTTTCTGATTTTATTTTGTTGGTAACTTTTACCAATTAAAGTAAATATTATTTATAGTTAAATCATGCATTTTCTTTACCTCCATTTACTTAGGAGTTTAAGTTTCTAGTGTCCAAATATTTGGAGATAAATTATTTATTAAACATTTTTTAATTTATAGTCCAAAGAGTATATTAATTTTTGAAATGTGCTCACACTAGCCTTATTGACTAGTTCAGGTTAATTTTTAAAATTTAATTATTCTATGTATGCTATTTTATGAACATAAAATTTAATTATTCCATGTTCTCTTCTTTTGTTGCACATAAGATACTACATATGCTCATTAGACCAACCATGTTAATTGTGCTAATATTTTCTAAATTTCTAATATATTTTATTAGTGTGATCTGATAATAATTGAGAGAAATGTGTTAAACAAAAAAGAGAAATTCATACAGAGAAGGTAGATTTTTCTTACAGTGTATTTTGATGCTATGTTATTTGGTACATAAATTTAGAATTTCTATATCTTCTAAGTATACCGATTCTCCTTATTCCTGATAATGACTTATAACTGAAATTAAATTGCTATTTTGTATTAATATAGCATTCTATACTTTGCTTTGATTAATATTTATTTACTCTCCTTTCTTATTGTTGACATTTAATACTCATATTTTAAGTAGATCTATTATAAGCAAGATATAACTGTTTATGAGTTTTATTTGTTGTTTTTATCCAATTGAAAATCTGTCTTTTTTACCGCATGAATTTAGTTGGAACTGCTGATATATTTGAAATTAATGCCATCATCTTATCTTGTGCTTGCTATTTCATTCTATTTTCAATGTTTTTCCTTCATCCTAATTTCCTGCCTTTTATTGGATAGTTAAAGAGTTGATCTCTCAAAGAGTATTTAATTTTGTTTTTTTCCATTTTTCCAAGAATAGGATCCTTGACCTATTCTTGATTTCAACCATTTTATGTCACATTGTTTTTTGAATTTCTGATAGCATAGAGCTAGGTTTTTAAATCTAGTTTTGGAATAATTAACTTTTAAAAGTGAAGTTTTATTCATTTGTGGATTTAATATTAGTTTAATACTCTGGCATGTGTGTGTGTGTGTGTATGTGTGTATTATTATGAGCTTCATTTTTTAATGAGAATTTAGAATTCCCTAGATTTTAACAGTATATTTAAATATTGGCTTCCAATGACACTTCCTTCACATTCTAGGGGTTTGTAATAATCTTAGGTCAGCTTTTGAAAATAATTTCTGTGCTTATGGTTCTTGAACTATCCTATCTAATAAAAGAGTGATATGCAAATTAACTTTCACTCCATCACAAAGATGGCAACACCCATAGCCACAAGATGGTGGCACCCAATCCCCTCAGCCTTGCTACTGGAGTGTCCAGGCCTGATAGCCCGGCTGGGTTCGCCAGGACCAAGCAGCAAGGCTGGATCCGGCCCCAGATCTGGCAAATAGAGCCCGGACAGCAAGGCTTGGGGGCTTCCTTACTGTGGCAGTGGTGGGGAAGCCCCCAGGCCTGGCAGACAGAGCACACTGCAGGGTATTGGGGTTTTGTTCACATGGCGGTGGCAGACAGAGAGCGGACAGCAGGGCATGGGGGCTTCATCTCCATGGATGTGGTGAAGCCCCTAAACCCTGCAGAGAGCAAAGAACCATGGGGAGTGGGCCTAAGCCATCAGTGGGACATCTCCTGAGAGCTCTTGGGTTGGAGAGGGTGCAGGTTGGGCTGAGGGACCCCCGTGCACTGGGCCTTTAGTATAGGATATATAAATTCACACATTATACAAGTGATTGTGACTTTCTTCTATGTTTTTCAGTCCTAATTCCTTGTCTGACTTCAAGTCTCCTCAGTCTGGTAGGCCACTCTTTAAGCCCCACCCCAATGGATTCTGCAGCCCATCAAGTCTCCTAGCTAGGACCCTGACTTTGCAGTTCATGAAACCATCTGTCGTATGACAGATGGATATTAGAACCCATTTCCAATGCTCTAGGGCCTTCTTTATGGAGGCCAAACCCTTATGGGCTGCTGTTCCATTTCTTCATGGAAATGGAACAGCAGCCCATAAGGGCTTACTGTTTGGATTTGATTCCTCTCACCATTTCGAGCTCCTGGGAATTCCTTTTTGTTATTTGGCTATATTTTATTCTTTATTTCTAGGTACTAGTAATTGTAGAAATAGTGATATATATATCACCTTAGTTGGCTTCATTTGGGACATTTTATAATTTAAAAAAATAATTCTTTTAATGTAAAAATAAGTAGTTTGAACCATTAGGATTATATAAATGAGAAAAGGGAGTAATTTGAATTGGGTTTTTAAGAGAGTCCATTTATGAAGTTACTAAATTCACTTTTGAAAAACCACAAATTGCTGTGCTTTGACCTTTTGTTCATGTAAGAAAAATAAGCTTAGTAAAAAAAAGATCCTGACAGCTTGGCTTGCATCTCAGAGTATAAAACAGCAGCATGGAAAAATTAGCTCCCCATATGTGTACAGATAACTTCCCCACAACTGTGGACATCAGATGCTCATTTCTCAGTCCTTCTTCATCTCTTCCTTCCTCTATTCTTTCCTTTCTTTCTTTCTTCCACAAATAGTTACTGAGAAGACAGAGTTATGTTATCTGTAGCATTGATGAATTATTCTTTTGCCTAAGGCCTCTCATCTAGGAGTTCAATGATCCAGTGACCCTGTAATGCAAGAAATTGCCCAGACTAAAAACAATTTCTGAGAATAACTCAAGATCTTCATAATTCATTCGCTCTCTACTTTCATTTTATAAACAGCTCACTTATTACAATTCATGATACCTATTTATCTGCCTCCTTATATACTTATATGCCCTTTTCCCATGTGGCAATTATATCAAATGAGGATGTACTGTCCTCCATCAAGGAGTACACATAGGCCTCACTTCCAGCCTATGGTCTCTAAGTGGAGTCCTCCTTTCAATCCTAGGACTGCTTCAGAGATGGAAAAAACTAAGAGGTAAATGGTAATGGAAGCTTTAGTATTGAGGTGGATCCTGTTGGATAAACTCACTTTTAACTCTAATGAAGTAAAAAGCTAAAGCTTCTAATTCGATTCAAACCTTGAAGAATTTAATCTCCAAATGGGTCAGTGGTGACCTAGTCTCTGTGGAATTCTATAGCCAATAGGTTACTATGACATAAGATGACTTCTAGCCATATTGAGTTCCCTCAGAACATGATTTTTAAGATTTTTCTGAGTGACACTTGGGATATCTCTGCGACTTGAACAGTGAGGTATTTCTGGAGTCATCGTTACAAAGAAAATAAGGCATATTGCATGAGCTGCAAGTAAGATCTGTGACTTGCCCTAAGCTCTGACGGTCTTCCTGGTTTCTCCAGGGTTACTCATTAGCTTAGGTAATTACAATGAGACCACTTTCTCATTAAAAAAAATATTTGTTTCCATAACAAGAACTTTAAAAACCTGAAAATACTTAAAATTTTAAGATATATTAGAGAATATAAAATATATGGTAGACAGCTGAAAAATGGAAAAGTATCTATCCAAGTATTTTCTATTCTGATAAATGTAAAGAAAGATTTTGAGCCTATATTTCTGTTGCAAGTGGGAAATGGTCAGCCACACCTGCTTCTTCCTGCCTCAGGACCTTTGCATGAGCTGCCTAAAGTCTTCTTCCCTCTGATGTGCACATGGTTCATGTCTTTACACAGCTCAGGTCTCTCAGATTAAGTGTCATCTTTTCAGAGATGCTTCCCTGCCCGCCCAGTCCTTCCCCTGGCCACCTGATGTACAATATACTTCTCTTTGTCCTTAACACTTGATTCTTTTAAAGACCCTCTACCTAATCTACAGCACCATGGGGTGTTTTTTTTATTTAATTTTATTATTTGTCCCTTTAATATCTCTTTTCCTCCCTCACTCTACATATGAATGCATATGCCTGGTAATATTTGCTAGATACCAGACATTGTGCATCTTACCTTGTTGAGTACTCATATTTTGTATTTCTAAAAATATTCTTGAGCTAGTTCTTGGAGGAGATGAAGTTACTTAAAAATAATTTGGTTCTTTTGGATCTTACTTTTGGCTTTGCTAGACAAGACCAGGGTCACATTTAGTCTAGGGCTGATTTCGCCTGGCTATTGAGACAAGACCCTTTAAGGACTTTCGCCAATTCCTTGTGAAACAGGAGCTTTTCCATTCTGCCTATTGGAAAGAGCTACTATTCTCAACTCTCTGTGTTCTCCAGGCATGATTCCCTCAAATCCTTTTGGTTGGTTGTTTCCCCAGGCTTAGGTAATTTTATCACATGCGTGGGCTCTGTACTATTCAACTGAATACTTTAGGGAGAAGCACTATAGACTGTTCACTCTTTGCAGCTCTCCTCACTCCAGTATTTCGCCTTATGAACTCTGGCCAACCTTGATTTCTGCTGAATCCAGCTCCACCCACTTGACTCAGTGAATCCCCTGGACTGTGTCTGAGTCATTTCTTCCTACCGTGTTTCCCCGAAAATAAGACATCCTCCAAAAATAAGACCTACTTACAGGTTTCCTTCTGAGTGAAATATAAGGCATCCCCCCTGAAAATAAGGCCCCCAGGATTCACAGTTTGTTTGGTTTGTGTTGACAACTACCGTACTACCGTACCGTATACAGGTAATGAATTTCCTTTATTTTCATTTAACAATAAATGTGTACTGTATTCTTCTTCATGGAAAAATAAGACATCCCCTAAAAGTAAGACCTAGAGCATCTTTGGGAGCAAAAATTAATATAAGACACTGTCTTATTTTCTGGGAAATAGGGTAGTCCTTCTCCCCATGCTGTGCCATGATTTGGAAGCATCTAGGCAGTAAGCGCAAAAAAATTGTAGGGCTTACTTAACAGAGATCACTGTCCTTCATTGCCTGATGGAAAGTGTCTTGAGAGACATTGTTTTATGTATTTTGTCCAGTGTTTTAGTTGTATCATACTGAAGAATATATTTGGGACTTGTTACTCTGTCTTGGCTGGAAGTAGAAATCCAACTAAATTAATTTAAATAGAGTAGAGACATTTCTGGTCTTATTCATTAATGTATTCTCAGAACCTGAAAGTTGTTGGCCCTAAGTAGGATATTAGTGAATATTTGTTAAGTGAAAGAATGCAAAAGATTAGGATCCATTAATATTGCATTATTATTTAATTTTGAATCATTAAAGAACAAATCCAGATCTGTTCTTTCTTGACTAAAATGTACTCTAAATGGATTAGATGCAATGTAAAATTAAAAGTACCATACATACATATAGTATTTTTCTATTAATTTTATACATTATTATAATAATTGACTAAGTCCCAGATACAACTCAACTCATTACTTTATCAAGAACAACAACTCAATCCTAAAGCATACATAAGTGCACATGTCTGATATGTCTGATTCTAATGCAAAGCTTCAATTATTGTTCCACAATTCAGATAACTTCAGGATAAACTGTAAATCTGTTTTTAATTAATAGTATTGGTTAGGCTATCAGTGCTACTGTCATGTTTTTGGGGTGTTTTATAGTTTTTTTTTATGCTTATGTAATTATCTACTCTTGAGGGGGAAAAAGTTAAATGGCCCAAATGTATAAACTATGTAAAAATAGCTTTCAGAAAGAATAACTTTTTATTTAAAAAATGTAATAGCTCTTAATTCCTATTATAGATATTTTAGAAACAAACAAAATTTATTTAAATCACCTTCATCTCATCTAACATGTCAGAAGTTCACAAGTACTCTTGAATTCCAGAGAAAATTTCCCAGCACATTATAGCTAGTGCTATGCTGCTAAATGTTTAACAATGGACTCTCTTACAAAATGAAATGAATGGAACAATAAAGCCTTGATCTGTAGTGCTTGCTCATTGTTATAGGTTAAATTGCCTCTCTAAAAAGATACGTTGATTCCTAATTCTTAGCACCTCAGAATGTGGCCTTATTTGGAAATGGAGTTGTTTGTTATAAGTGTAGTTAAGATGAAGTCAGACTGGAGTAAGCAGGCCATCAATCCAACACGATTGATATCCTAACCAGTGGAGAAGAGACAAAGGCACAGACACACAGTAGGGAACCCAATGTGACAACAGGGGCAGGAACTGGACAGGTGCAGCCGCATGCCACAGAGGGCCCATGGGTTGGTGGCCAACAGCTGAAGCTCAGAAAAGCAAGGGATTCTCCCTGAAGTCTCAGAGATAGCATGGCCTGCTGACAGCCTGATCTCAGACTTTTAGCCTCCAGAACAAGGAGAGAATACACCTCTGTTGTTTTAAGCCACCCAGATTGAGGTGCTTTGCTATGGAATATGATGTATCCATAAAGTAAGTACTCTTGTTTGGACCAGTTTCAGTGAATCCACATGATGTGACAATGCATAGCCGGGAAAAGATACTGACAGTTTTGCCAGCTGATATGAGCCTCCTCCTACACTGATTATAGTATTCTACATGAATTTTTGGAAAAAAAATTAGTTGACAGAGTTTTTATCCATTAATTAACTCATCTAACAAATATATAATGAGCAATTATCATGAGCCAAGAACTGTTACAAGTTCTGGTAATATTATAGGAGTGAACAAAAACAATAAGAATCTCTCAGTTTATGTGGAACTTTCATTTTACTGAAATATGTCTTATTGATTTTTGAGAGAGAGGGGGAGAGAGAAGGATAGATAGAAACATTGATGAGAGAGGAACATCATCTCTTGGCTGCCGCCTGCATGCCCCTTACTGGGGTTAAGCCTGCAACCTGGGCATGTGCCCTGACTGGGAATCAAACCAGCGACCTCTTGGTCCTTGGATCAACACTCAATTGCTGAGCCACACCGACTAGGCCAGAAAACATATTTATATCGATTATCAGAGAGTGATACATGTTAAGGAGGAAAAGGAGTAGAGAATAGGGATAGAGAGAAGGGATACAATTTTAAATTTAAAAAGCACCTACTGAGAATGTGATATTTCAGCAGACATGAAGGGAGTGAGAGAATGAGTCATGTAAAATACCCAAGTGAAGAGAATTCCAGGGATAGAGAACAGCCAGTGCAAAGAGCGTAGGGTCAGGACACCTACCTCTGGCTCATGGAGGAATAGCGAGCTGGTCGGTGTGGCTGGAGCAGAGCAGAGAGTGGAGCAGAGGTGAGAGAGGCAGTGGGGATCGGAGAGTGCAGGCCTTTTGAAAGCCCGCTGAAGGGCTTTTGGCGAGGTGGAAAGGCATTAGTGGATTTCAAGCAGAGGAGTGCAAGGATCTGATTTATGCTTTAATCAGAATCTCTCTGGCTCCTTATTGCATTCCTTTTCTAACGAGTCTCTTGCTTCCCTTTAGTTGGTCCTTAACAATTATCTGGTATAATGCATTTGGATGGCATAGGGACATGAAAAGTAAAGGTCCAACGGCAGTGAAACAATCATTGCTTTAAAGCAAAGTGTAAAGAATGATAATTTAGATTGTAAAATTTTTCACTAAGGACTGAAGCTGCCACAGCATCCCCCCAAAATTAAAAGCTCTACTTGGTAGTCATGGCTCCATTTATCAAAAGCATTAAGATGGGGTTTCCGAGGGGTCCCTTTTCTGAACTGTTGTAATAGTGTTGTCCTTACCTTACCAATTCCTAAGACACAAAGGCTGGAGAGACGTTCTAGAACAGTGCTTCTCTAACTCAATCTTTTCTTTTTCTTCTTCTTTTTTTAAAAAATTCCCAATTTAGTGTGAAATGGCATTTTGGTAAAATATAATAAAGTACTAATCAGATATAGCAAAGGGATTTGCAGAATTCAAGCTCAAAATTGTATTATTAGGTAGAACATAGATCTCATTTCCGTACATATAATAGAAATAAGACAAAGGACACAAGAATTACAAAAACTATACCCATTGTTTATTGAAAGTATGTGCATAGGTAATAGGCAGAGAAAAATTCATATTATATACATAAATTTTAGATGTTCTATAATTTTAAATAAGCTAAAAAGTTATAAATGAAGGAGGTGTTCCCTATGTTAAATGCCTGTATACTTTGCACAAACATCATGGGTATCAATATCTACATATTGTAGATAAATATAAATTTGTTAAATTATCTAATCTTGGTTGGATTAACAATGATATTTTCATAGGGTTATGCATATGTAAACTACTTTGTTATTTTATTTTCATAGCATTCCTTAGAATAACCAGCCTCACAGAAGTCTGTGGATAAAAATGAAAGCAGAGATTTCATAAAATTTCAGCAAGTATGGGGCATTCATTTTAAATTTTGAGCCCAAGTAAAGTAAGTGATGCTGCATTTTCAAAAGTCATCTCCAATATTTTATCAGTAGCCAGTTCCAATAATTTGTGGCACGGGTTTTAGTTCAATTTAAATGATTTTTTTTATTGTTGACAGTATTACAGATACCCCTCATCCTTTCCCCTTGCCCCCAGGGTGCATTAATTTCTTATATGAGAATTTTTAAATTGAATAATAAATTGAATAAAATTCCATCTGCTCTGGTCTGAGTTGTGTCCTGCACCCCAATTCATATGTTGAAGTCCCAACCTCCAATGTGGCTATTGGAGATAAGACTTTTGAATAAGGTAATTAAGCTTAAGTGAAGTCATAAGGTTGGTCCCTAATCCAATAGGATTAATGACCTCATAAGAAAAAAAAGCAAGAGAGAGTTTGTTCCTTCTCACACACTGTGTGTGGGGGTGGGGTGGGGGTGTAGTGTGCATCAGGAACACCATGTAAGGACATAGTCTGAAAGCCAGGAAGAGAGCACTCACCAAAAGCAATCAGTTGGGAGCCTGATCCTGGACATTTTCCAGAGCTGTGAGAAAATAAATTTCTGATGTTAAAGCCACCAGTCGACAGCATTTCGTTATGGCAGCCCAAGGAAACTAAGGCAGTCAAATTCATAAAGTGTTTGCTGCCAACACTTTGCAGACGATAATACCAGGGTGTGGTGACAATCTATAAAAAAATTTGTTTTTCAGTTTTTCTACCTTTTAATGTTGCCCTTTGATATCAGCTTCTATCTGTAAAATATGGAATTCTTGCTTTTCATGGAAATATAAAGATTAAACATATCCCTCTTCTATCTCCCTCTTTACCTATGTAACTGCAACTCATCCTTTTAAGCCTCATCTTCAATGTCTCTTCTCCTTGAAGAGAATCTCCCTTGACATGAGACCTTGCCCCTTTTCTGTGCTCCTGTAACCTGTCTTCCTTTCCTTTCAGTCTTTGCAACTCCTTGTGACTGCTGTGTATTCAGTGGCCAGACTTCCCACCTCTGTAATAGTCTTGATGGTAGGGGCTTTGCCTGTACATTTTAGCAATGTGTTTGCAGTAAGCAAAACGCCTAATTCATGCAAGATTCTTAGTTAATAAAGATCGAGTGAATAAAGCCAGTCTGAGTTATCATTGAAAAAGCTGCCATTCCCTCCATAAAATTTCCCACAATTGATATTGCCTGACTTAAATTACATTATGCTACATTTCTTCAACCTTTGTAAATATGATTAGCATATACAGAATGTGTGCTTCATTACATGAGGTTTCGAAAATATGCTTTCTATTATGCTTTTCTTTTCCCCCTAGTTATATGGTAATCCTAGAATGCTTTAAAAGTGCTATAGTTTCATTATCAGGTAAACACAATTACTTAATTTCATAACATAAATCAAATTGCTTTACTCCCTCAATTGTAATTCTTTTAATCGAATGTAAATGCGCTTTTGTAAAATGTTTCTGAACAATTTTTAAATGAATACTGTTGTGTTTCTGTGTCTTACTATTGATTTGCTTATTAAATTACTTTAACTGATCTGATACAAAAGTAGGACTCATGCAGCTCCTGTAAAGTTACAATTGGTAGCATGAGAAATACATGATCTCCTATTGTTAATATCAGAATTTATTAAGTAGGAGGAATATTATTATTCATGTTTGGATTGCGACATTTTGCAGAGACTCGGACAATGATTTCATGGGAAAGGAAGAACAGCCTTGTGAAAGAGTTGCTCCATATACATGAGGAGGGGATAGGCAGTGAACATTCTTGTAATTTTGTGAGGAATACTTAGAACGTGCAGCTTTCTGGTAACTGTTCTCCCTGTTCATCCATATTATGCAATTTTATTTCCAGACTTCAGAAAGGAAAAGGAACTAATAATTGGGAAACAGATGAAATAGCAGAAGCTGTGAGAGGCTATGAATGGGCCTCCTAGAGAGTTCAGCACTGCCCGCAGCTGGTCAGCACCCAGCACAGCAGGATTCACTCCACACGCAGGGCCAGCAGGTGCCTGCAGGTCATCTCTGGTCAAGCACAGTTTATTCCACTGTCACCATCACCGATAAAAGAAAAATCCTACACCAGGTATCAGGCAAGCTGCTGGCTCTCTCTTTACAAGTGTGCTTCACAGGGAGTTTAGAAACCAATATCCTCGTTTAAAAAAATCTCAGTAAAACTAAAGAGAGAGAATCCTTCAAAAATGTCTGTACATACATATGACAAACGGTAGAGAGACAAAAGAATTTAAATTTATAAAACCCAGGAGTTGTTTTATGGACCTTTCTCAGCAATTTTTTATTTGTTAGCATTTCCTAACACCCTAATTGTGGTAGATTTAAGATCTCATAGAAAACTTGAATAATTAACACTTCAAAAACTATTCACCATATAAGTATATGTATTGAATATATATATATATATATATATATATATATATATATATATATATCCTATATAATAAAGAGGTAACATGCAAATTGACTATCACTCCAACACATAAGATGGCTGCCCCCATGTGGTCAAAGATGGCTGTCCCCATGTGGACACAAGATGGCCACCACAGGATGGCCAACAGGGGAGGGCAGTTGGGAGGGACAAGGCCTGCAGGGGAGAACAGTTGTTGAGAGATCCAGGCCTGCAGAGTAGGGCATTTGAGGGGTGGACCAGGACTGCAGAGGAGGGCATTTGGGAGAGACCAGGCTAGCATGGGAAGGGAGTTAGGGGTGATCAGGCTTGCAGGGGAGGGAAGTTAGGGGCAATCAGGACTGCTGGGGAGCAGTTAGGCATTGATTAGGCTGACAGAGGAGTGGATAGGGTGTGATCAGGCTGGCAGGCAGAAGCAGTTAGGGTCAATCAGGAAGGCAGGCAGGCAAATGGTTGGGAAACAATAGTCCTGGATTGTGAGAGGGATGTCCCAGATTGGAGAGGGTGCAGGCTTGGCTGAGGGACACTTCCCCACCACCACTGCTGTGCACAAATTTCATGCACAGGGTCTCTAATTATATATATATATATATATATATATATATATATATATATATATATTCATTTATTTAAAAAAGATATTCACAACTAATCCTAGTTGAATATTTTCTCTGTTACATCTGGTTCTACTTGATTGTATGTCCTCTCAGATTTAACACCAACTCTAATTTTGTGAAAGAGTCATCTACAGTGACTCCAATGGCAAAGGGGACTTGGGGTCCCACTCCACTAAACCATATGACTTTTATTATAATTATCTATATTCATAAATGAAGGTTTACTCCTATGATCTGTAAAAAAAAAACAAACAGGAAGTCACACTTATCCTGCTTCTAGCACTCACATGTGATACATGCTTTTATAAACTGAAAATAAAATTTTTAAAAGAAATGGATATAAACATTTAAAAGTCTCATTTTATACCCTTTAAAAATTGTGTATTTATTGTTCAGACTATGAACACACACATCTCATATAATATTAAACCTTGGGGAGAAACACCTTTCAAGCCCAAACTTTGTGTCAAAAGTAATTCTTTCTTCAAATTATGTCACCCTGGTTTTAAATATATACTCACAGGCAGAATTCTTGAAAGCATAACTGGTTTTATTTTTACCCTTCTTTTCAGCATGACATGAACTGTAGCTCAGGGCTTCAAATTGCTGTAGATGTAGTCTATGATATAAATGTGAATAAATCTGAATAATTAAACTATTTCAAAGTTTTCTAAGCACACTGAGTATGTAAAAGGATAAATGAGTTCATCTTTTTCTCCTTTGATCAATTTGAGGGGCCATGACATTCAGTGATGGTGAGTAGAGAAGAACTTGTCAGGAAAATACTCAAGTCATTTACCACAAGGGAACAGAGAGAGTGGCCTTGTTAAAATAGGTTCACAACACCTAGAGGACTTCCTGTAGTCCTTAGGCTAACATCCCTAGGTTAGGATTTATGACTGCACCCGCATCTCCTGCACTGTTCTCTTTACGTTCCAGCCTTATTGACTCTAGTAAATCCCTTGACTGAGCCATGCTCTTCCCTCTGTATTAGATAACATACCAAGACCCTTCTATGCCACCACTCCCTCACCTTCACTGGACTAATCCTTTGAATATCAGGTCAGACATAACTTTCTTAGGAAATCCATTTCTAATTACTCCACATCCACCCACACTCACATACACAAATACACACACACACACACACACACACACACACACACACACACACCAGACTAAGTTAAGTCCCCAAACCCCTTCTGCCCTACTCCCTATAGTACTGGTTACTTCTCTTTTCCCTACATAACATTTGTAATTCTTATTTAGTGTGTGTTTTCCCCACAAGTCTATAACAGTAGAAGCAAAATATAGATGTCTATTCTCAATTGAATTCTGAGCCTAGCAGAGCACCTGGAACATAGTGGGCATTCTATGTATTCTGAAGAAAGAAAAGACAGAAAGAAGGAAGAAAGGAAGAAAAGAAGGAAGAAAGGAAGGAAGGAAGGAAGGAAGGAAGGAAGGAAGGAAGGAAGGAAGGAAGGAAGGAAGAAAGGAAGGAAGGAAAGGAGGGAGGGAGGGAGGAAGGGAGGAAGGAATAGTGGATATATTTCCGCTTTCTTAGAGCATTTACTTTCAGAGACATATCATTGTAAATTTTTTCTCTGTCCCTTTGAGATAACAAAATTTCTCTCAGCTTTTTGCAAGTTTTATAACAGAGAAATTTCCTTTTCAGTGACCTGGGAGCCCTATAAAATGTAATCACCAAAAATGATAGCCAACATCTACTCCCCAGTTTCTGTGGGAAGGTGGTGACATAACTTAGATAAGTGGCAATTATCAACTACAGATGGCTAATCACATTGACCAAGCTCCCCTCATAATCCCCTGCACATTTTCACTAGCTCATCCCAGCACTTGAAAGCCTCCACACAGTTTGTTCCAGCAGATTGAGTTCAGAGTTTTGGCCTATTGGAATAGACTTGAATAAAGTCTTCTTTGCCTATTTCACTCTGTTCAGTGCAATTTTTCTTTGACACCCTCTTGGAAAGGGATCATGACCACTCACATGAGAGTTGGCCTGGCTTCTATATACACTTGAATTAAATTGGAGTTACATTATTCATGGCAGATGTGACCATTCTAGAAGGTGAACAAATGAATATTCAAACCCATTAAATAAAATATCAATGAATTCCCATTTAATGGACAGGACAGGAGGAGTAATTTGTTTTGAGGAGATTGCTTTTTTTTAATTGCTATTATTTTGAAATAGCACCAGGTCATTTTGAAAAGCATCTGGTCATTTCTAAGCAATGCAAACTTAAACAATTTCTAGGAGCAAAATCTGTGGTTGTCATGTTTCTGAGCTAAACCGATATTCTACCTTATGTAATGCAGCTAATATAATGGTGTGGATGGCAACCTTGAAACCTTGCTGAGTCTTATTTCCTGGTGGTCTGGCTTGGAACTGGTGGGCTTCGTGATCTAGTGGCAAAGAGCACTGGGCTTAGAGCCAGACTGCTTGGATAGTAGCCCGGTTTCTCCTCAATCCCAGAACTTCTCCTGACTCAGTAAAAGTGAGTAGCATAGCATCTGATGATGAGCATATGCTCAATAAATATTAGTTCTTATAATTGTTACTATCAGCATCTTCATCATCACTTTCACTATTTTGAAAATTAAACAAGATTATTACGATTTCACAACTTTGTGCTCTCTGCCAAATAAATGTCATTGATGGGTAACGGTGCTGACTTAAACTAGACTCTAGCCTTGCTGAATTATTTCATTCATGCACAACTCTGAGCTCTATTTGTGAGATGTTTATCTTTCTCTTTCCCCACCCCAATCTCTGATTTCTTTTAGTGATGGATGGGCAGATAGAGATGAAGTCATTGAAGGTTATGAGGTGGAAGCCAACGGGGGAATCACGATAAAGCTGCAGTCTCCAGAGGTCAGGTCATTTGATGATTATTTCCTGAAACTAAGGCTGGACACTAATACGAGGAATCCTTGGTTCCCTGAGTTCTGGCAACACCGGTTCCAGTGCCGCTTACCAGGACACCTTCTGGAAAATCCCAACTTTAAGAAAATCTGCACAGGTAACTCACATTCACAAAATTACAACTTAGAGGTGTGGATGTCTCTTATGACTCCATTACAGCTTGCTGAATGAGAATTAGAATGTGCTAAAGTGGAGATGCAAAGATTAAATTACCATATTAATTTATAAAATAGCTGGAGTGAGGAGAGTATGTGTGTGTCGCCCCAGAGATTCATGTTTCTATATTTTGGGAAGAACTGCTTTGTCTCTGGTGGAACAAATGATAAGAAGTAACATCAGTAAAGAAAAAGAAAACTGAGAATTTAGATATTCCAGGGGGAAGAAATTTTATAGCAGGTATCTTAGGAGGTGCTAGCCACAAATATGTGTATACAGCATTGGTATGATCCTTTTTATCTTCTTTATGACTTGATTCAATGTACAAGTCAGGAGAAGATGAAGTTGTGTCAGGGCCACACCACCAGCATGGGTGTATGTGTGCATAGGTAGCAAGAAACTCTGCACCCTTATTTGTAAACTGGTGATAATACCAACCAGAGCTTCTTGTGCCTTTTTGGCACATTGTTCTGTTCTTTCAGAGGCTAGTTGCACTCCACATGATGTCCTCTTCATCCCTGACCTCCCCTGTAAACTACTCTAATTTATATGTCTTAACATGGTAACTTTTATGAGTATTATCGGTACTGCATAGAGTCATTGTTGTCCCCTATCCATGCTGTAAAGATAGATTATCCTTGGTCCACCTTGGGGCCACTCAAAGCCAGTTGTCTACACTAGGTTGATAACATACCATGATATACAGCCATGACCAAATTTATATTGTTACATAGTTAATAAACATATATTTCCTTTCACTAGGCTGAGGAGATATTATTCAGGGAAGTCTAGAACCCATCTATACATACAACACTCATGCATCTCATGCATAACAATGTATACAGGAGAAAAAGGGAGAGAGAGAGAGAGAGAGAGAGAGAGAGAGAGAAAATTACTCCAGACCTAGAAATGTGTTTTGGCTTGCTTTCTGGGCAAGTCCAAAAACATTATACACATGATATAGAGATAAATCACAACCAAAGACAGTGAGATTTTATAAGAAGATGGCTAATTACATGAAATATTTCTAGTTTTAATAATATTCACACTTTGACATTAGAAATTATTTAAAATACCAATCTATTTAACGTCAGAGATATATGTCTGACTTGCTGAGGTTCAGCAGAGTTCACTGAGAAATTGTCTGCTGTGCATGTATTTTCTGTCAATCATGGTTATTAGAACTTCCTCAGGCATCTTGGGAGGCTCAGAGCCAGGAGTGGGGAGAGAGATGCCGAACAGCTAACCCACTTTCACATATGAATCTCAACTGACTTCTTTCTCTCAACTAATAGGCCAACAGAAATGAAAAACTCTAATGAACCAATAAACTACCTAGTGCCTTCACCCTATTTGCAAAATAAAGACATTGAGGGCAGATTTGGCAACAATTTCCTTAAGTGCATGCAGATAATTGCAGAGATGGTATTCAAATGCATACCTCCTAAATACCACAATGCTTGACTTAGTATTTAGTAATATATAATTTTTATTGTTCTCTAATTTTTCCCTAATGCATTTTGTTCAGTCTCAAACTGTGAGATCTTTAAAGATTGATAGCACTCGAAAATCTCATAGAATCCTGTAATGCATTGATTGGAATCTCAGTCATTTCTCAGTAGCCAACTAATGAGTTAATTTATATTCTTTCAGTGTAGGAAGGCAATGAGTTACTTTAAAAAAATAAAAGTTAAAGACTCTTGTTTTTAAAATAAAATATTTTTCACTAATTCACCATAATTTATTGAGTACCTAAAATGTATAAGGCTTTATTCTAGGAAACAGCAGAAAACAAAGCAAAAAAAAATTTAAATCAATAATCTTACATTTAAAATTGGGAAATAAATAGTAAACAAAAATAAATTTAAAGATATACATTCTCAATTGATCCTAAGAGCATTGGAGAAGTAAAGAATGAGGATTGGAAGTATAGATCGGAAGATTGCAGTAGAGAATGACCATAAAACGTCTCCCTGAGAAAGTGACATTTGATTGCAGATGTGGAGACTGTGAGGGAGTAACCCATGTGGACACTGGGGAAGGGCATCCCAAGCAAAGGGAATAGAGAATAAAAAGAAGCACCAGCATAGCTGGCTCAGGGGAAGAACAGTAAGGAGCCCAGGCAGGTTGGAGCCAGTGAGTAGATAGAGTAAGAAGTAACTCAGAGAGGCACACGAGGGTATATATCCTGTAGGACTTAATTGGATTTTGGCTTTGTTCTGAGTGAGATGGAAATCATTGGAAGTTTAAGCACAGCAGAGACATAGGTTGCCTGCTTTTTCTAAAGAAAAAAATCACTCTTTCTGCAGTTTTTAAACTTTAACAGATGGGAAAAGGCAGAAAGAAGCAGCACATTGAGAAATCCACTATAATAAGGCAGGTAAGAATGGGGTCATCAAGTGTGATGGAGAGAGGTGGTTGAATTCTGAGCACATTTTGAACAAAAGCTGAGGGGATTTGCTGACAGAATTATCAAGAATGAGTCTGGTCTACCGGGCCAGCGTGGCTTAGTGGTTGAGCATTGGCCCAGGAATCAGGAGGTCATGGTCCAATTCCTGGTCAGGGCATATGCCCAGGTTGTGGGCTCAATCCCAGTGTGGGGTGTGGGGTGTTCAAGAGGTAGCCGATCAATGATTCTCTCTCATTATTGATGTCACTGATGTATCTGTTTTTTCACTCCCTCTCCTTTCCTCTCTGAAAAAAAAAATATATAAAGGGCTCTGCAACAGTCAAGGTTATATCGCCATTTGCTGAGATGGGGAAGATTCCAAGAAAAGCAGGTGGGGAAAGAATCAGGAGCTAGATTTTGGACAAGTCTAAAATGCCTATGAGTGATGCCACTTTGCCATTGTGGTTCATTAGAAAAATTCAGAATAGTACTTAGTAAACATGTTTGTATGTCTTTATGTGAGGATTTCCAAGAAAAATATTCTGTGGCCGAAACTGGTTTGGCTCAGTGGATAGGGCATCGGCCTGTGGACTGCAGGGTCCCAGGTTCGATTCCGGTCAAGGGCATGTACCTGGGTTGCGGGTGTGTCCCCAGTGCGGGGTGTGCAGGAGACAGCTGGTCGATATTTCTCTCTCATCGATGTTTCTAGCTCTCTATCCCTCTCTGTGAAAAATAAATAAAATATATTTGTTTTTTTAAAAAGAAAAATATTCTGTGACTTGAGCTCTCAAAGAAAAATGAGAACTCTCTGACTATGTACAATGCTACTACATGTCATTGCACATGCAAATGTCAAGGTTAAAATCTAATGTTATGCAAATTCTTGGTTAATGTTCACAGCAATAATTAATAATATGAAAATTTATTAATTGCTCTTGTATATTATGCTTGACTTTCAAAGCTATTTTTAAAATCTTCTTATGTGATTACAACCCTTAATAAGCATGTTTATGTTTGCATTTCATGCTAGAGTCAAGTTTAGCAATTATTTCTATTTATTCTTAATTCTAAGTAAGGCAGAAGTTTTATCTAACTTTTTCTATTTGGAACTAATTCATCAAACTTATTAATATATTCTGCTGCAGAAATTCTAGAATTTTATCTTTAGCAGCATTTGTCTATTCTATATTTATGTATATACTTTTATGTTCTTCAGTGTTAATCTCAGTAGTTCTATAAAATTAGCTTCTGTGTTATTGAAGAACAATATAAACTTTCACAATATGTATCATTTTTACCTAGTTGTGTTCCTTGAGTATCAAATATATTTATTTCATAGTATTCAAATTAATATTGCAGACACATTTATGAAAATTAGTGTGAGGAAGTAGAAATAGCTTCTCCATACTATTATTGATAGCTACTGTTTCTCACCCATGTGTATCTCTTCTAATTGGGTGTTTTAGAAAGTTTAGACATTGCAGTATTATAGAAACCTCTATTGAGCTTAATCTCAGATGTCACTATTTAAATAAAGAGTTCATGTACACTAGGTTTGTCAGTTTGAATATTAAGGGTCTTGCACCCAGGCTGAATAATTTGGGAATCACCGTGATTAATCAAATAGTACTTCATACAAATACTATATATCACTGCTTAATTAGTTGAGAATATCAAGGGGTTGGAGATGGGTTAGAAAAGCACTAATTGAAACATCACAGACTAACTTCCAAAACATGAATCATTATGAATACAGTAGAAAGAGCAGTTGTAAAGCAAAACAAAGTCATTCTCTTTCAGTAAACATCTTAGTTGCTTACAGCATTTGGGTCACATTTGCAACGACATAGTGCTTTATCATGCCTGATGAGAATTGCTAGAAGGACTCCATGGGAGCTCAAGAGAGTATTGCGTTGGAAACACAACCTACTGGGTCCCACACTGGTTCAGTTAGGTATCTGCTGCATGGCTTAGTGGACCTCTGAGTCTCAGTTTCTACAAATGTAACATGATAATTTCTACTTCACACAGGTGTTGTGAGAATTGGATGAAATAATACAAGCAAAATATAAAGTGTTATTATTAGTTTCATATCTCACCAGAAAGTAAATAAGATATGACAGGGGTGATATAATTAAGATTTATAGTTTTTGAAATTATAAATTTAAAATAACTACAGTCCAGGATGTGAAAATTAGAAAAAAACAAGCACATGAAACTTAACCAATTACCCTTAGAAAATGTCAATTAGATATTTTCCTATGTAGCTTTTATAATTTTTCCCTGATTATCAAAGCAATGCATATGCTTTATCGTATGCAAATTTGGAAATATAGAAAAGCATAATAAAGAGAAAGAGCATTTAGAAATTGCTCTTATGCAATCACTGATAATCACTGTTAATTTAAAAATACATTTCTATTAGATACATGATTAAATTTTGGTATACTTTTATCTTTATTTAATTTTAAATGGTGTAGCAATATTACTTTATATATTACTTTTTAAAATGAATACTACCTTTTCTTTTAAATTTATCAACTTATCTTTGTCATTACATTTTTTAAAATTCTTAATGACTGCATAACATTCTGCAAACAGATAAGCTACAATTTATTTAACCACTGCATTCTTCCTACACATTATGGTGTTTAGAATTCTTCAAAAATTAAAGAAAGAAAAGGCTTCTGTGATATAATAACAGTTCTTCTTCCTAAACCTTTTTCTTGCATTTCATATCATTTTCTTGAGATTTATTTTCAGAAGCTGAATTACTAAATGAAAGATAAAAACCGTATTTCTAAGGCTTTCAAAAATAAGGAGTTCTAAAAGGCAACTCCTACTAGCACTGCATGAAATTCTATGAACTTTTATCATTTTGTTTTGTATAGTTATAATCATAGTGTTCGTATTATTCTGTGTCTTATTTGTACTTAGAATTATACTTTGCTTTTTGTAATGTTGATGCATAGTTTTTATAAAAACCATTTTGATAGTTCTGCAATATTCTATTCAATGAAAACACTATAATTACTTAGCCATTCTTATGTTTCTGGACATTTAATTTGCTTCCAATCTCCTTCTCATAAAAAACAAACAAACAGTGAATATGGGACAGAAAGTTTTCATGGTTGTTTTTACTATTTTTGAATTGTTCCCTCATGTCATCCAAAAACTTGACAGTTCTGGGATCTCTTAAAAACATGTATTACCATTATCTTGCAATATGGCAGTATTAAGATTTGCTATAGCAAGCAGTATGTCACCTGAATGAGTTTACCAGGTTCACGATGTCCTCACAAACCTTTTATACAACCTACTGAATTTATAGCCATAATTTTACTTCCTCCATTCATTCTTTGTACCAATTGGGAACAGATGGGCATAATGTGTTTTTAAAGCTAATATACATTTTATTTCATTATTGTTCAAGACATAATGAAAGATTTTGGATGACATCTGTTATGCTGAGCAACAGCTCAGGACTTGTAAAATAATGATAGATGGTCTGATGTGTCAAAATTTCAATACTGCCAAGTATGAGTACTCTTTTTTCTTGTTTAAAGTATTACATATAGTATTACATATGTCTCCCTTCCCCTCTATTGACCTCCCCCCATCCATCTCTAACCCCCAGCAATTGCCCTTACCATTCTAGTCTCTGTGTCTATTGGTTATACTTATATGCATGCATACAAGTCCTTTGGTTGATCTCTTACCCTCCCCACCACCCTTTCCCACTGAAATTTGACAGACTGTTTGATGCTTCTCTATCTCTGGATCTGTTTTTTGTTCATCAGTTTATGTTTTCATTGTATTCCACAAGTGAGTGAGTTCATATGATATTTATCTTTCTCTGATTGACTATTTCACTTAGCACAATGCTCTCCAGGTCCATATATGCTATTGTGAATGGTAACAGTTCTTTGTTTTTTATAGCAGTTTAGTATTCCATTGTGTAGATGTACCACAGTTTTTTAATCCACTCATCTGCTGATGGGCATTTAGGTTGTTTCCAAATCTTAACTATTGTAAATTGTGCTGCTATGAACATAGGGGTGCATATGTCTTTTCTGATTGGTGTTTCTAGTTTCTTGAGATATATACTTAGGAGTGGGATTCCTTGGTCAAATGGAAGTACCATTTTTAATTTTTTGAGGAAACTCCATACTGTTTTCCACAGTGGCTACAGCAGTCTGCAATCCCACCAGCAGTGCACAAGGGTTCCTTTTTCTCCACATACTTGCCAGCACTTGCCATTTGTTGATTTGTTGATGATAGCCATTCTGACAGGTATTGCATTGTCATTTTGATTTGTATCTTTAAGCAGGAGTGCTCTTGCTCCAGTAGCTTGGAGGCTACCATTTACAAATTTTAGATTGGTACTAATTTTTATAATATATTTGCTTCATTATCAGATCTCAAACTTCATGGACTTTCCATTTTGAATTACCTTACTATGCAAGATTGGATAAGATTGTTCTATTATTGTTTGATCCAGATTAAGATACTCTATAAACTAAGATGGATTATATTTATTTCTGCCCATTAGATCCTAGGGTAGTAACTTCTCTTTTCCTTGGAAGTTCGGCCCAAATGCCAATATGCATTCCTAGAGAATATTATTTGCCTACAACATGGAAATTAGTACTATTAATTAGAGATTATGGGAGACTTCACAATTCTTCACCCCTCCCTATGTCTATGCTCTTTGAAATACGACTTTACAGATCCTCACATTAAGAGGTAGAGTTTTGCCAAAACCGGTTTGGCTCAGTGGATAGAGGGTCAGCCTGTGGACTGAAAGGTCCCGGGTTCTATTCTGGCCAAGGGCATATACCTCGGTTGTGGGCACATCCCCAGTAGGAGATGTGCAAGAGGCAGCTAATCAATAATTCTTTCTCATTGATGTTTCTAACTCTCTATCCCTCTCATTTCCTCTCTATAAAAAATCAATTAAAAATATTTAAAAAATTCTTTAAAAAAAAGAGGTAGAATTTTATTCCCTGTCTTGAATCTGGATTTACTTTAAAATGTACTAGTTCCAAGTCTAGGCCTCAAGAGGCTTGACTTATTTTCAATCATTTTCTTGGAATCCTCTCCCAACTTTATGTAAAAGCCTGAGCTAGCCTTCTAATATATGAGTGATAACTGGGATCAAAAATAGGATGACCTCTCAGTTTAGGTCATTCTGGATAAGCCACTCTCCAGTCAATCCACTAGCTGGCTGTTAACACATTAGCAAGCCTCATTGAGATGAGTCATATCCAATCCAGAATAGCAGAACATCCCAGTTGACCTCCTGATATATACACTAAGTAAAGAGTTGTTATTTTAAGCCACTAAGCCTTGGGATGGTTCCTTATGCAACATTATGTAGCAATAGATAATTGATAAAGGGTCTCCATAAACTTATAATCTTGATTGTCATGAAGAACAATATAGCTGGTTTAAGTAAATATTTTAATTAATTTAATTTAATTAGATTTTCAACTCAGTGCTAGAGTATTTCCCCATAGAATAAGAATGGGCCTGGCTGGAGTAGCTCAGTGGTTGAGCATTGACCCATGAACCAGGAGGTCATGGTTCAATTCCTGGTCAGGCCATGTGCCCAGAGTTGCGGGCTCAATCTGCAGTGGAGGGCATGCAGGTGGTAGCTGATCTATGATTCTCTCTCATCATTGATGTTTCTATCTCTCTCCCTTCCCTTCTTCTCTGAAATCAATTAAAAAAAACATTTTTAAAGACGAATGATATAACAACACACCCTGTATCTCATGGAACAAAGCCAGTGATTTTTTATAGATCCTACAATGCACAAGATGTAAAACTCCCTGCTCCCAAGGCAGTAAAACTACTATTCTTAGGAATTCTGATGTGCATACAGGAAATGCTAACAAATGGGGTTTCCTTGTGCTGAGTCAAACACCCTCAAAACAATGTATTCATAGGTTCCCATACAATGCTGGTAGAAGTAACTTTATGGGAAAATGTTTCAGAAGCTTTGAATATCATCTTAGTTTGAGCTGCTATAACAAATCACTATAGACTGGTGGCTTAAATCACATTTAGTTGTCACACTGCTGGAGGTTGGGAGGCCTGAGATTGGAGTGCCAACATGGTTAGATGTTTGTGAGGGTCCTCCTTCTGTTTCCTTACGTGGTGGAGAAAGAGAGAAAGGAAGCAAGCTCTCTTATAATGGCATGGTTCCCATCATGAGGACTTCTCTCAAGACCTAATTACCTCCAAAAAGCCTATATCCAATTATTAATACATTAGGGATTAGGATTTAACATGAATTCTGAGAATATACAAACATTCAGTCAATAACAAATCTGTCTATATCTTTTGATTGAAAGAATAAAAGTAAACTAACCCTGTGTCACATCTGACATTATAATGCTCAGACAAATCACATTAATTATCACACATACATGAAGCTCTGAAAATAATATCACACTACAAGCAAAGTCTTGGTCCACCTATTTCTTATTAGGATTTTTAACTTGTGAAGTCAAATATAATAGCAAATATGGCTAGTGGCTACAGTGTGGACAGGGCAGATGCAAAAATTTTTCATAATTATAGAAAGTTCTATTGACAAAGGATGCATTCTACATTTCTAACCCCATAAAGTAAATTTGATTGCTTCTATGGTTATTTGGATTTAATTCACAAGTTAATGTTTTGAGTATTGTCACTTGTTAAATATCCTGACACTCTATCAGCAGAAAAAACTGTTAGGAGACAAGGCTTCCACTTTGCTTGGTGATTCCCATAGAGCAGCCACACCAAATAAGGTGGACTGGTTCTCACAAAGATCAGGTATATCTTCACTCGCCTGTTTAAATCCAGGAGTGTTCCTTATTTCATGCCATTTTTAAAAAATCCTCACCTGAGGATATGTTTTTATTTATTAGAGAGAGAGAGAGAGAGAGAGAGAGAGAGAGAGAGAGACATCAATGTGGGAGAGAAACATCAACCTGTTAGCATGTGACCCTTCAGTGAATGGGACGATACTCCAACCACTGAGCAATATTGGCCAGCATAATTTCATGCAATTTTTAATGATTTGATGGATTTATAGAAACATGTACATGTTCTATCATTTAAAACTAATAAAAGTTGATGCAAAGACATAAGTGCCCCATCCTTTTATTGTATATGCATCTTGATTCTGTTCTGAAAGGCCTTGAATGATGTTTTATCTTTTAATAGAAACATTTAACTTACAGTTGCATAATATTGGATATGCTAATGAACTTTGTTATGATGTCTGCAAACTACTTACTTGGAGATGGCTTAAAGTTCCTGTACCATTATTACTTACTAGAATTTGGTTCAATTCATTAAAAATTTTATTTGACAGATCAATTTTCTCCATAATAATCAATTTATATATTTCCAAAGTTTTATGGTCCAGCCTACTTCCTGAACAAATGTGAGAGTGAATGCTTTTAATGATTAAAACCTAAAGCTGTTCCTCATAAAGAGTTTACCCTGGCATGAGAGGCGAGCATATATTTGGGTTGTCCCAAGTAGGGTTACTCCACATCTTATATGTTGTGTTACTTCTGCGACCTTAAGTTAAGAGATAGCCAGACTTTTTCTCTGGTCAAATGTGTTTATTTGGGAACAACAAAGAATCACATTTGAGGTCACGTGCTCTAATGGCGAACCATGCTCAAGTCCAGATCAACCAAGGAAGGGACCCCTTTCATGAACTTGGGAGGAGCTTTTTAAACAAAGAGTTCATTGGAGGAAACTGAAATTTCAAAATAGAGTGGCTTTTTATTGGCTGAGTTATAGAAGTCTCCCAGCGGCTAAACTGTTACAGGAAGGAGTCCCGTATTCCTCCTGCTCAGGTGGTGTGGCAGCATGCATTGCTATACTAAGGCACATCTCTTCTTGTCGGTGTCAGCAGTGTGCCTTGAGTGACATGTGAGTGAAAGTGTTTTCTTTAAGCCTCCCAACTCCACTTCAAATGTGATTTTTTTGTTTATTAATTTTTACTTCTCACCAGGAGTATAGTTTTTCATTTCATGTCTTGTACACATTTGCTGCTGAGGAATTTCACACAAAATAAAAATTAGAATTTCAGCCACCATAAAACGTTACAGTCCTTCTTATGATGGATCTGACCAAATATACTTGGAGTTTGGCTCATTTACACTATTTTACCTTTTTTTAAATAGTTTTATTTAGGACAATTGCCATGTGGTAAAATTCACATATTTGAAATGCACAGTTTGATACATTTTGACATAAGTAAATGCCCAAAAAGCAATCATGACCCTCAAAATAATGAAAATATCACTCCTAGATTCCTTTGCATCACACTAAAAATTTCTCCCTCCAAACACTCCCTACCCTCCCCATCCCTATCCACAAGCAATCGCTTATTGGTTTTCTGTCACTATAGTTAATTTGCAACTGCTGAACTTTAATATGAATGAAATTGTACATTGTAAACTCTTTTCTGTCTGCATTCTACTAAGCATAATTATTGTGATGAGATTCAACATTGTATTGCATATATCGACAGTTCATTCCTTTTAATTGCCAAGTAGTGTTCTATTATGTGTTATATCACAATTTATTTATTCACTCACCTGGTGATAGGCATTTAAGTTGTTTCCAAATTTTACTTATTACAAACAAAGCTGCTTAGAAAGTCCATATACAAGTATTTGTATAGAAATATGCTTTTATTTCTTCTGGATCAAATTCTAGAAGTAGAATGGCTAGATCCTGCTGTAGCTATATGTTTATGAAGATGACTTTGAGCTGGTGGTATGTGTCAGTAAAATATATAGTCTGGATAACAATTGCCCTTCAAGGATGGCCTTGATGTCAGCTGGTTGGTTGAAAAATGGCCTTACAGTGTATGTGATAGCCTGGAAGTCAGAAAAAAAATCATAGGACTAGAATGGACAGCACACTGCCTATTTGTCATTTCATGGACATGAATATTTATTTCTTAAATATTCAGAGGGAAGCAGTCTTAGATGAATGCAATATTTATTGTGAAGGTCAGTGTCATGCAATAAGAAAGCTAGTTGGTTTCTCCATGGGGGTCTCTTATTTTCTACTTTCTGCAGTTGGCTGGAGGCTAATAACAGCCAACGAGAGGTGTATGTTTTCTACCGCTGCCTGAACAAATAATCACAAAGTTAGCAGCTTAAAATAACACCCATTTAGTATCTCACAGTCCTGTAGGTCAGAAGTCACAGTATGACATGGCTCAATTGAGTCTTGTGTCGTGTCTCAGAAGGCTCTGTGGATGAATGCTTCCTAAACTCATTTAGGTTGTTGACTGAATTCTGTTCTTTGCAGTTGTAGTACAGAAGTCCTTGTTTCTTTGCTGCGTGTCAGCCAGCAGCTGTTTCTATAAGTTTCCCACATGCTTTCTCATGCTTTCCATATGTCTGCTCCAGCAAGGGTAGTCCAAGTTCCTCTCACGCTTTAGATCTCCTCAATATGTGCTCTGTTACATTTCTCTATCTCCAGCCAGAAAAAAAAGCTTTCTGCCTGGGAGGCTCCTGTGGCTTACATGGGTCCACCTGGATAATACAGAGAAATCCTCATATTTCTAAGAGTTTCAATCTTATTTATACCTGCAAAGTACCTTTGCCATGTAACATAGCATTCACAGGTTCCAGATTTGGACATCTGTAGGTGGCCATTCTGCCTACCACAAACTATTTTGGGTGCTTAGAATATTTACTGTACACAGCCTAAAAGTTAAAAAAAACACCTATTATTCCTTATCTATTTCCTAAAAGACCCTGTATTATTTTAGTGAAATGATCACTGCAACCCCTTCCATCTGATAGCCCTGGAATATCATCTCTCATACCGTGTTTCCCTGAAAATAAGACATCCTCCGAAAATAAGACCTACTTACAGGTTTCCTTCTGAGTGAAATATAAGGCATCCCCCCAAAATAAGGCCCCCAGGATTCACAGTTTGTCTGGTTTGTGTTGACAACTACTGTACTACCGTACCGTATACAGGTAATAAATTTCCTTTATTTTCATTTAACAATAAATGTGTACCGTATTCTTCTTCATGGAAAAATAAGACATTCCCTGAAAATAAGACCTAGTGCGTCTTTGGGAGCAAAAATTAATATAAGACACTGTCTTATTTTGGGGGAAACAGGGTAGGAGTATTGGAATGCATTTAGCAGACACTGGTTTACCTCACATTTGTGATTGCTTTGGGCTTTTTTTTTTTTTTTGGCTCCTAACATGAGTAACAAGTCTTTTTCCCCTATCTTTGTTACAGTTCTCTATTCTAGGATCTGTTTTCTAGATTACCAAATTGACAAAATGTGTTTTTTCATTGATAACTGTGCTTCATTAAACCTAAATACTTATCTGTACATATTATTTGGGACAGTGGTCAGGAAAGGAATTAGAAGTAGATTTACTTCATTTCCTGGAAATATTGTGGTGAATCATCTGTCATCATTAGGCAGGATTCAGCTGGTAGGAAACACTTGGGTTCCCTGGTAATAGGTATTTGCTGTCATCGAAGAAGGAGTTAAACTCCTCATCAAAAGGATATGAACAATATCAGTAATGGCTGTGAGGGCTTAAAATCTCAAAAACAAAAGCCTAAATCCTGAGATACTGATTCTGGTCCTCTCTTTCTCTCTCTCTCTCTCTCTCTCTCTCTCTCTCTCTCTCTCTCTCTCTCTCCCCTCTCTCCCCTCTCACCCCTCTCTCCCCTCTCTCCCCTCTCTCCCCTCTCACCCCTCTCTCCCCTCTCTCCCCTCTCACCCCTCTCACCCCTCTCTCCCCTCTCTTCTCTCCTTTATTCTCTCTCTCTCTCTCTCTCTCTCTCTCTCTCTCTCTCTCTCTCTCTCATATTTATTAGTCTAGAAAAATTCAATGGGGAAAAGTCAAACCATAAAATCCTTTATATTTAGGCTAATTTTCTATTCTTCCTCCCTCTGCCTTTCTCATCCTTCAACCATTTCACTACTAATCAGGATTCTAACAGGACTGAACAGTGGTTGAGAAATGAAATATGGGTACATCAAGCCTAATTACTCTACCCAGTGTGAGGTTTGGGGAATGAGAAGCTAAAAATCAGTGACCAGAAAAGTGTGGCTCTTCAGTCATCCTTGTTAGTCCCTAGAATGCCTCTGACAGTCATGGGTAACTGGGTGGCTTTGTTCTCAACCTATGGATGACCTTTAATATAAAGATCTGGGCATAATTAGAAACCAAATTATTTCCCAAGATGAAAAAGCTGAACCCAGAAGATTTATTGTCTTGTGTATAGCCACACAACACAAATGCCATGTAAACTGTCTTATATAATAGCCTATTACCCTCCTGGATACATATGGGGAAGCTGAGGCCAGATTTTGTTATTGACTTAAGCTAATACAGTCACCATGACTAGCTTACATTGGTCACTATGAAGAAGCTAAGACCAGAAAGTAAGTCTATTGTTCCTTCTCCATACATGCTTCCCACAAGTCTATGTCAGGCAGGTGTGGACCAGTCATAGGGAAAGCAGATATGCTGTACGAGAGTGGCCTATGGTGTGGAAAGTATCTGACATGTCATTATCTGCATTTTTACACTCCACTAGAGTGCCACCCTGCCTTATTTCCCACTAATAAATCATTATAAGCTTGAGGTCTTTGCCTTGACAACCTTATTTTCTCTCAGCCCCAAAATATTCCGTTGATATATGACCAGATCTCATTCTTGCACAAATTCCTCTGTAAAGAATTTATTTTCATCTAGAAGTCTTTTTTTTCCTTTGTAGCTCAGCCAAAATTTAATGAGAAAAAGTACCTATTATGCAGTCTCCCTTTTAAAGCTAATAAGAGTCTTCAGATGCAGAAGTTTTATAGGTTCTATCTGCCCTCAGTTAGGAATAATTTAGAAATGAATAAGAAATGTTTTCATTGACTGGTATTTTGCAGATTAAATCTGAAACCTCTTGAACTTTGTTATTGCTTCAAGCAGATTGTAAGGGCTTCAGAACTTGGCTGTGGTTTTGAAACTCCTCCAGGGAGGTATTAATAGTGTCATAACTTGTATTTATGTAATGTCCTTTTTTCAACTGGTTTCAATCACTTGTACATTGTTTAAGTCTGTCTCTATTACATGAATATAAAGTTGTTAAGTGGAAGTCTTACCTTCTGCATTTTATAAGAAGGAGCCCTAAGGGCCAATGAAGTGGCACAAGCTAATGAAGGACACACAATTCTCTAGTAGGTATTTCCCAGCTCTGAATCCCTCTCTGGGGAAGTTGCTGTCACTACTGAGATGCCTACTTGCATTCCATTGCATTAGCTGTCCATTCTGTTTCAACTTCTGCTTCATCCCGATCCCAGCTACTGTATCCTTTTTCTCTTTATTTGCCCACCCACTAATTTCCATCAATACCCTCCTTCTACTCCAAGTTCTGGAACCCCATTCTTAATATTTAAAGTTGTGGGTCTCCCCAAGGAGCTCTGAGCCTTAATAACATGATTTTTTTTAGTGGATCTATGATGGAGTGCAGGAATCTTCATTGGAGCAGATGCCTTAGAAAGGGTCTAATTCTGATATTAGTTGAGAAAAGTGCCTCACAATCAATCCTGAGGAAAGGGCTTTAAAAGTTTGAGCCTATGACCTATGCCTACTATATAACAGGCCATTTGTCTTAGCTTAGGTTGAGTTCCTGAGAGGTAGAGCCAGAAGCAGAGATTCTTTTGCTAATGATTTATTGAGATGTGTTCTTAAGAGGAGAGGGAGAGAAGCCAGCTTCCTAGACCTTGAAATTGCTGCCTGCCCACAACTTGGCCTTTTCATAGAATTTAGGGTCTGTGTTTGCTACAGCAGAGATTTAAAAAGCACTGCCTCCACCACTTCCCAGCCAGGAAACTCCTCTTGTAAAGATATAGCACAATGATGTTATTGGTAAATTATGAGTTGCCATTTTCAATGATGTTATAATGCAAGCTCAAAGTTTTGAGGTTTGGAGAGCAGGAGAGTTTGGGGTTGGGTGGGTGGGGGAAAGATGGATCAGGGCTGAAATTACTTGGGTCTAACAAGCTCAGGTCTAAGAAGGCTTCTATGTGGCCTATACTTGTCGGTTTTTATTCTGAGTTTGGTTTGGGACCCAAGCTCCAACAAATGGGAAAATGTTGACTTGGCTTTCTTTGCTTGCTTAGTTCACCCATCTTCCTCAGGATATCATGTGTGTCGATGGCTGAAAAGAAGACTCATGAGTTTATGGATGCTTAGAATATTTGCTGTAGACAGCCTAAAAGCATAGGGACATCCTTTGATTTATTGCTTCAAATCTAAAACCCTCTGACTAGCTATTTAAAATTTAATAAATAATATCTATTAATATTGTTATCTTTATTAACTAAGTTAATAGAGGATCCATCTGTCAGACATCCTTGGCACTACTGCGGAGGTGGGAGAGCTTCTGGCTGAGTGACGCTCCCCCCTGTGGTAGCACACTGACCACCAGGGGGTAGCTCCTGTGTTGAGCGTCTGCCCCATGGTAGTCAATGTGCATCATAGCGACCAGTCGTTCAGCCATTCAGTTGGTTTGCATATTAGCCTTTTATTATATAGGATTGTTTTCTAAGAACTTTATTTAGTTTCATGAAAACAAGCAAGGTATGCTTCCATGCAGGTGGGTCTGTTCTGACCATATGATAGTGGTTTTGCAATTAGGCATAGAGGATGTGTTGTGGTGGATTTCTGGGAGCAAAATGACCCTCAGTTTTCCTTGTTCTTTATACCCAAGGCTACTCTGGACATCAAAAATGTTTCTCTACATCACATTCAAAAAAGCCAAGGACAATAGAAACTTAACAATAACCCATGACATTCCTTGGTGCACAAAAGAGTCTTTTCTATCTGTACTAATATCATTTAAAAAAATCCACCGAGGCAATTTATGCTGTTCAGTCTACATGAGTAGTTGTAGAAATACTTGGTGATTCTGATTCAGCTGTTGTTGAGGAGCAGGAAAACCATCATTGCCTTCACTTTATAGCTCTTGAGCTATCGGGAGGCACAGCTGAAAAACCAATGCCCAGTGTTGTTAGAGGATAGATACGCTTTTAGTGGCTTCCTGTTGACCTCATTCTAGATCAACATGGCAGTGTCATGCTGATCAATCCGTTTCGTTTCATGGTTTTCCCTTCCCAAATATTTCTGAGCACACACAGGGTGAATATACATACCCTGGTTCCAATGCTCATTTCTCAGCAAACTAATCTTTACATTGGCTTTTTTAGTTAATGGTGGAATTTATCTCTGCTGCCGCTTTTTGTTCCTAGCTGTGTAGGAAATCAGTGCAGGGGGACAAATGGCACATCTCTAAACTCATCAGAGTGCTATGACAGCTCAGCATGCCCTGTGTTAATTAGAAGGAAGCTTCTTCCTCTATGTCAAGCTCATTTGAAGAATTTTTCAAAATATCAGGGCTCAAAATAGTACAGTTCTTTGAATGCACACACACAGCAGTATTTAATATAAAACATGTGCAAGTGGACACAAGCACACACACAGTATTAAAAAGTTCTACTATCACTGAATTTTATAGCTGTAACTAGGATGAATCTCGAACAACACAGATTTTGGTCTAAATCTAGCATAACAGCCTAGACTTATACCTTTATAATGAGCTACAGGCATCCGTTGTGTTTTTTTTCTCTTTAATGTAGCCTTGGTTATGATTAACTCTGTCCATCATTTCTGCTATCACACTAGTGGGTAATGTGTGTTAAGGTCTCTGTGCTCCTCCTTCTCTCTGGAGTTGGACACTTGTTTATGTATTTTTGAGAATCAAATAAATACATAGAGGGGTGGAGGGCACACCCATTTCATCCAAATTCCAATGTGTAATGGAATATAATTGTCTTTGTTATACTTAGGGTACCAAAATGAACAAGGAATAAGTGTAGGCAAAGAATCATCTTGACTACATTTGTGCTTGTCTCATATATCTTCATCTAAGAATAACTAGAAACCATGGGGGAGGGGAATCTTGATATGTTGCCCAGTTATTTCTGTTGAACTGAATCCCAATATTAAAACATCATCCAAAAAAAGGTATAACACCTGGCATCCTAGAAAGCAAACTTCCCATAAGGCACTAAAAAGTCTCACAGTCAACAGAAATATTGGTGCAGAGATGCTAAATTCCATATGCTCCTTAAGAGTGTTTTTGATGAGTGTGTTTTGATAATTTTGAGCAAGGTTAGTTTGCAAAGACCTGACCCCAACAGTGAGGTTAGCAGTCTATGTCAACTACACGCATAAAGCATGAATGTCACTTAAGAGAGTCCCTTGTGGTACTTTTGAGCCTCCTCATAGTTTGTTCTTATCACATGGCTTCCAAACTGATATTGTCAACAAAATCTGTATGCCTGCCTCCAGGGTCACTCGTTTAATTGGATTCTTATGTTAACCTTCAGTGGGCATTTCCACTTAGAAAAGAAGAAGCACTTCCAGCTTTTTAAGTTCATGGACAACAATTGTGTCTAAAAAAACATCAATCCTGGAGCATTCTGGGAACTCATATAACCTTGGGAAATCAGTTAATACTTTCCTGTGGCAAGGTAAATCTGAGGGTCATAGAATATAGAATATTTATTTTTAGAGTGTGCTTCTTTCCAAATGAATTTTCCCTGTTGGTTTTAACCTTTTCCATGTAGTAATAAATGGAGCATTAATATGAAAGAACCATGCAAAAAAATCTTGCCTCTGTGTCAGCATCCACTGTAATAAATCATAGTGACCTCATCACTTTAGGAAATGTGTATGAGTTCTCTCTATAGATAATACACAATCTACATTCGGGCAGATTTCATGTTGTACACACAAATATTTATGAATGTAGTTTCAAATACCACATCTTTCCATGAGCCTGCTGAATGTAATACTACTCTAGGGCTGTGACTAAGTAAGAGACAGAGCTCTGCAATCAAATGGCTGGGTGTTGGGATAGTCACCACCACTCTCCAGCTGCGTGATCTTGAACAGCTCATTTGACCCACTAAACCTTGGATTTTCCACCAGTTATATCACCTATTTCATAAGTGATTGTGAGATGAATAATACATATAAAATACCTAATTAAATTCCTCTCACATAGCAAGCATCTGATCATATTATCTCTTTTTACCTAATGCTGGACCAGGTTTGATGCTATTTCTTGTATATTAAAAAATAAAAAAGTTTGTATTTTAAAATAGTTTTAAAGAAAAGTTGCAAATCTATATCAGAGAGTTCTCATATACTCTGCATCCAGTTTCTCCAGTTATTAAGATCTCATATTACTATGTAATGTTTACCACAATTAATGACCCAACATTGATACATTATTATTAACTAAATTTCACATTTTTTCATTTCATTAGTTTTCTTTGTTCTGTCTCAGGATACCACCTAGAATATTGAAAATTTTATTTATTTTTTTAATGTCTCCTTAGACTTCTCAGCTGTGAAAATTATCAAACTTCCCTCGTTTTCAATGACCTTGACAGTTTTTAGGTCAGGTATTTTGTAGTTGTCCCTAAATTTGAATTTGGCTGATGTATTTCTCACAGTCAGACTGGGAGGGATTATAGGGCTTTGGGGGAGGAAGACTACAGAAGTGACGTGTCTTTCTCAACAGCATATCAAGAGTATGCCCGACCAATTTAACACTGATGATGGCAGCTATCATTGATAACCTGGCTAAGGTAGTGTTTCTCAGGTCTTTCTATAGCCCCCCTTTTATGCTGCACCCTTTGAAAGGGGGTTACTAAGTGTATTTCATATGTAAGGGGTGGGGAATTATGCTTTACTTTCTTAAGGGAAGAGTATCTATGTAAATTGTAATTTTTCTGTACAGATTTATCTCCTCTCTAAAATTTTAATTTTTTATTTAATTAACTATTTTTTATCAGAGTGGATTTATGAGTATTTATATTGTAATCAAATTCTGTATTATTTCTTTTGTTGCTCAAATTATTACAGCTTTGCCCATTGGGAGCTCTTTCAGTTGCCTCTATTATTTTGTTTTTAAAGTACTTTCTGTTATTATAAGATGCTCCAGGCTTACCTTGTATATTTTCTACCCCAGCATTATTTAGTTGGTTATTTCTCCAAAAGAGTCCTAATCCCCTTTTGTTAGATAATGGCATTAGAAACCTAGATCTGGGCACTGGGAGTGCTTGTTACTACAATAAATGGAGCTGGGAAATATGTGCATACCAATACACATCTAAATGCATCTGTAATTATTTCTATATAAAGTCATTATATGTATATGTTAAGGTAAACTTAAATTCATACTGATGCCTTCACCTCAGTATCAGCACCACATGGTTTATTCTAGCTTTCCCATTCCAACTGTGATAAACTTGGCTTCTGCTGGCTGCCTTCCATTCACTTATTTATTCAACCTTGATATATACGTACATATATTTCTGAATTGTTAACTCATAACCCATGAGAAACATTTTGATCGATTAAGGTATAATGTTTATATTTTATAATAGATTTGGATTGGTCTAAGTTCTCAAGGTGATCCTTCATATAGAACCAATATCTGACATTCTTGACTCTGTAAATATGCCCTTCACAACATGAGGAGAGTGGTTGACATATCATGCAGATTCGGATAAAGTCTGGACCCTGTATTTGTTTTATCAACAAATCTGGCTATGCTCTTGGCCTCTGTGTTTTTGACAATATTAATCTTATGAGCTATTCTTTTAATTTCTGTGACAGGTATTGACTAAAGTCTCACTAGCAATGCCTTACTGGGAATTCCAAAGTTTATTCTCTCAAGAGATGCTTCTGGGAAACACCAAATAAAAGGCAATATGCCATTCAAGAAATCCTCACAATTGCAACACTGGGAAGATAATGTTGTGGTCTACAGGGCCTAAGTCCACATAAAATATCAATGTAAGATATCAACTGGTGGTACCTAGAGAAACAAACTCTAAGAGAAAATCCATAGTATGTCTCCTTCTTATGCGATGCAGGTGTGGGTATCTACATTATGGCCTGTACTTAAACCTCAGAGTCATCCGGGCTTCTATTCCAGATTCCCACTTTATGTATCTGGCATATGAATTTCAGGAAAAAGGCTGATGGATATGAAATTCTTTAATATGTCCCAAAGTAGACTCTTTATATACAGCATTTTATCAAATTATAGATATTGTATGGTATTTATCAGAAGTCAATCATAAAAGTAGATTTACAATGCTATACTTTTATGGTTTTGCTTTTGTAATAAACAAGACTCTATATTAGTTATCAGAAGATGCTATATTAGATGCTAATTAAATACATAAGAGATAAGTAGCAGTGATTTCCAACCCATGTGGCACAAGAATTTATACAACATGCAATACGTGACTATTTAATCAGGGGCACTGACCTCTTTTCTCTTAGATTGTCAAATAAAAATGACAACAGCCAGCACAACAATAACCCCTATTTTGTGTTAGATCAGCAAAAAAACATTTTTTATGTACTGCAGAATTTTAGTAATTAGTTTACGTGTGCCATGAGATGAAAAAGGTTGCACACTGATGATAGAGTTTTCACAAATAGTTCCTGTATTTCTGCAAAACCCACTTTAACCTATTCATTAAATCTAAACTTAGTAGCATGAAACAAGAGATAATAAACACACACACACACATTGACAAGAACTCAAAATAAACCATAATCACACTAAATCATGAAAATCCCTTACACATGTAAAAGAAATCATGTTTCCTATTACCCATAAATAAGCTAAAGTGATGCTATTAGCATAGACACACCTCCTTAGAGATTGGAAGAAGCTAAGAGGAAGAGGCTTGGCAAGGTTTCTGACCCAGTAGACTGCGGAGAAGGGAGTTGGTTCTTGATGAATTTTAACAACACTCTTAACTTACCACATTGGCTAAAGCAGCCAGCTCTCTGTAACATACTCCATCTCTATGATTACCTGCCAAATGCTTACTGCAGATCTGCAAAGATTAGTTACTCCAGGGGGAGTGGTTTATAACTCTGTTCCTCTGTTTTATGCCAGATCAATAACAAAGGCAAAGGCACACGCCAAGCTGCCCTTGTTTTCTCTCCGTAGACAAAGAACCTCACAGTTCAATGGAATGCTCTGAACTGATCCTCAGCAGCACTTCAACATACTAGCGATGGTCTCCATTTGTTTTTCATATACACCCTATTTTTTCAAATACACATTAGCTAAAATGCAATCGTATTTTCAGGGAATTGAAAGCTTACCATAATTATCATCTATTTTCAAGGAGCATGCTGTTCATGTGTTACATAACTGGAGGATTTCTTTCTTAACAATAGATTGTGATGATGTGTTTAGAAAAAAAAAAGTCTATATTATTCACATATGTTAGAAGCAGGTGGGTTTAGGCAATAAAAAGTCCACTAACAACAGTGATAATAACATGTGCTCGATTAAATTATATATTTTTTCTTCTCTTCCATCCTACATAGGGGCTTATTTACATTTTTAATAAATGAAAAAGAACAAACAGTGGAAGGATCATATTTTTCTGTGATGTGAACAGAGGACCTTTTATAGGAAAAAAAGAAAATACAAAGTCAGAGGGAACAAAGAATTCATAGGTCCTAGACTTGAGCATGGATAGGGTAGACTATTGAGAACACAAATTCTCTCTGGAAAATTATTGAAAAGATATAGCAGCCTAGGCCTTCAAGAAAAATTGAGGACAGTTTAGTTCTTTAAGGTAATTATTTAAAAGTTACCTGATTCAATTTCCTTTAATTAATTTAATATTTGGGTCCTTTAAAGGAGAATGACTTATTTTCTTTACTTGATATTTAACAATATAAAATAATTACAACTGTCTTTGTATTTTGATATGAATTGAGATTATATAAAATTATTTACTGAGTGTATAATGCTGTCAGATGAAATGAGAAGTGGAGAGCTACAAATGCCAAGAACTCAGAAAAATATTTTCTCCAGGGACAGTTATGTTTGCCAATGTTTCCCGTAATACTTCTCTGTTTTAAGGAATGTCTTGTCTGTTATGGGACTGCTCTGGTGCTTGGATAAGGATGCTTCTTGCATGCATAGTGCTGGTGGGTGGGTCACAGGTCCAGCTCAGGACACCACTGCCTCTGTTCCTTGCTAGCTCTGTGAACTTGAATTCATGCCCCATGAGATTTCAGTGTGACAGCCAGTGTAATTCCTTTCCAAATTTGGATCCTACTAAGACATAGACCCAGGAGTCAAATGCTGATAAAATATGTCTTATTAGTCATGAGATTATATGCATAGGAAACAAAAGAATTTGCCAGAGAACCAACCAGGATCTTTGAGTGTTGTCAAGTGTCTGCCTCCCAATGAGAGAAGGAGGCTGAGCCAAGCACGCCCAGTTTCTTTTTGTCAATTTCCCATTAAGTTGAATTCCCTTTTCTTCCCATTAGGTGAGCTCAAAAGCCTTAGGTGTTACTCAACAAGAGCGTTTTCACAGAAAGAGCATTAACTGAAGGGAAAGGAGGGCGTGTTTTCCTAACCTCTCTGTGCTTTAGTCTTCCTCCTTTGTAAAATGGTAATAATAGAACCTATTTCACACAGCCGTGCAAGGATTAAAAAAAAAATCCTAGTAACACCGAGACTAGTGTATGGGAATGGCTTTGCCAAGTACCAATGGATGTGGAATTGGAGAAGCGAAGCACAGAAACTTTAGCGGGGAAAGAGAACTTCAGAAAGAGAATCTGGTCCATTTGTGGTGGTATTTTTTTTTTTTTAAAAAAAAATTAGGAAACGGAGGCCCAAGGAGGTGTAGACCCTCGTCCAAGTTCCATGGCTCATTGTTGACATATTATGGTAGAACTGCCCCTGGGTCCCAGGTGTGCAGGTACTTGGTCCAGAGTTCTTTCTGGTCTACCACTCTGCTGACTAGCTGTCCTAAATGTCAGTGGCTAGAATTGCTGACCCTCCTCCCAACCACCATGAGTCTCCTGTTTCCGGAAGGTGCACCGTAGGTCCCTACCCTGTGGAGGCCCTGCAGGCTGCTGCTGTCAGGCAACAATTTATAGCGCTTGTTGTGGGTTCACAATGAGAACAAGATTGCTGTTTTAGAATCAAAGTAGATATTTTCACAATCCATGGTGAAGTACTTGGCAGGTATTCTTTTGAAGGTAAATAAACACAGTGAAGTATAATTATTCGATTCCATTTAGAGTATTAGAAAAGGTAATGCCTTAATGACACCCTAGTGGTCTCTAACAGTTAATGCACCACAGAAAAATGAATCATAAAAACCCCTTCTCTCTAATAACGCTTAGACTAGTGCTATGAAAAGGCCCTAAACCTTAGGGAATTAAAAATGTTTTCACCTTCTTACCAAGTGGTGATATTATTAGTTTGGATATTCTATTCACACTGGTCAGGAAAACCTGTAGCATATTCTGTTGGTTTGACGATAGATCCTTGCAACATTATCTGGCACAGTTACTATGGCAAAGAGGATGGTCCTGTAAAGGCCAGACGATTTTCTCTTTGTCACTCCTTCCCAATTGTTAGCTCCTCACGCGCTGGATGGGAGCTGAGGAGTTCTTACTGATGGCAGCATCCTCCTCACGTGTGGACCCAGAGGACTGACAGGGGAGGCCAGTGCATGGGCTCACTTTAGACTGACAAACTCTGCAAGCTCTTTGTGTTTATTTTGGAAATGGTGTGAGCTACAAATATTCCCTGGAAACATGTGCCCGGCCTCCTGGCTGTCTGCAGGATAAACACTGACAGGATGACTTCTCTGTCATAGTTTGCGATTGATAGATTGCACGTCAGAGAGACACCTGTGCACAACTGGAACAATCTCAGGGAGAAACCCCAAACCAGCTTGGCAGCGATACTGGTGACAGCAGGATGCCCTGTCCTCTGTCACCAGAAGAGCACAGCCTCTGTAGATTTCTGTACCTGCACTTGTGCTGCAGCTGAGTGTAACAGAAACAACAGGGATGAAGGGGCATGTGGGTGCCACCACCTTTCTTCCCTCACTCGTAAGTGGCAAGATGAATGTCTGGCAAGATTATCATGAACTCATTCTGTGAGTACCATACATAACCAAGCACAAAACAGTAGCAAGTATTATCAATGTGTTCATCTCTTATTAAAATTAGATACATGTAAAACTTTTAAATTAATAATATTTTACTGATTTTTATTGCACCTGTAGGTATACATACATATATGCCACATCGCTAAGTAGATACAGTTAAAGAGCAGCATGGTTCAAGACATGTGTCACCATTTGACCAGTTTGCCTTGTTTCCTACCCCTGTGTTTCCAGAATCATCATCACTCACTTCACTTTGAAAGGTGACCCAGTTTGGACAATGGTTATGTAATCACCCTAGATATGGATCAAAAGGAAAACTGATCTCAGAGAAAGCCAGGAGCTCTTAAAGTCTCTGTGCTGATGAATGACACATGCACTGGACAACCCCAGCTTAGGAAATGTGGACTGGGGGCAACAACATTAACTTTTAAAATATATGATAATTATTTAAATCAGTCACAGCGAGGAACAAAAGCAAACTCAGTGTCCATAAAGCTTGTTCAAAACGAAGAAGTTTCCTTTTGGTGAAGAACTCCATGTGTTTATTCTTATGTTTTCTTAGTTTGAGCCTGGACCGACGTCAATAGCTGCAACAAGTGGATGGCTGTGGTAATGATGGGAACCCTTAAGGTGGCTGCTGCCTTGAAGGCAATTTTGCCACTCAATTTTTGTCCATTTTCCCCCTTTCCTTCGTTGGGTCCTGCTAATTTCTCTAATCCGACCAGCTTTAAACATTTAGCTCCAGCACCTGGAGGTTTGGGGCAGTCTTTTAAGGGCAAATGCATCCAACACAGGGCATCAATCCATGTCTTTTATGTCCTGATATAGATGAGAGGGAACAGTGTGCAAACTAACATTGAGGGCCAGGGTTCTGGCTGACAGACGTACATTACCCCATTTTAATGACTTTACAGTTTTTGCAGATGTTTGCTCTCTTGTTTTACGGAACTCTCTAGACTTATTTTTGTGTGTGGGGGGGTTGATTTTAAAATGCCCTTTCGGCCTCACTTACTGCTTATTTCCTTTCAGAAAATGTCCTTTTTCCAATTAGAAAAGTAATACTTTAGCAAATGACACTTTAACAATTTCCTATTAAGCCACAGCTTCCTTAATACTTTGTGTTGCTCTCGAGTTCAGGAACCTCCCTGTCCGGCGGCCTATTTAGTCTGGAGCACAAAGGTCCGCTGGCCGGGGTGCTGGGAGCCTCATGTCGTTCTCAAGCCCACGTGCAGGTGAACTCGCCACTTCCCCAGTTTCTCGCACCCGGATCGCACATTGTGTAGACCCCTCACTATCAGTCAAGTGGAGAGGGAAAGCCCACCGCAGAGAGGCAAATTTCTGGATCTAAGTACAAAAATCTCTGAATGATGCCAGTGGTGTGTTCCAAATAGTTTTTGTTTCCCAAACCCGTCCCTTTTATTCCAGCGAAGCCAGTTGGTCTCTGAATGTCTCACCCATGCGTAAGTGCTGGAGTTTAGATTTCTGCTGTTGGAGCTCATTTATCATGCAGTTCTGTTCTTGGGAAACTGTTTGGCCCCTGGGGAGCCTTTGATCACCTGTGACAGAGGCAGAGATCATTGCAGGATTTTTCAGATTCACTGGTAAAAGTCTAAAGTATAAAGTATATAGTCAGACTCCTCCATCAGAAAATTATTTTATCCGAGTTTCTAATAACATGAGAATCTGATTTAAGTATTTTTGCACTGCCAGTCATATATCAGAAGAGATTCATACTCTGTAGCTCTTCTTCTTGCTCTGGGTTTTTGTGACCCTAGAGATCACCCAAAGAAAATATCAGGCTTTTGATAATGCACAAATTGATTTACTATGGAGTGTGGGTTTCTAGAGAGGCTACAGAGAATATTTTTCCAGTACTGAGATGCAGGGAGAATTATAATATAAGTCTCCGAGAACCAAGAGGTAATAAGAGCTATTCCCATAGCTCCTGAAGGATTTACTTACAATATTTGAAAGGGGTTATTTTTTGTTTTGTTTTTCTCAAGTTTTCACCTCTAAGGAGTCTGTTTTATATGTTATAAGACCATTATCAAAGTTAGAAAATAAAACTGAATAAACTATTTGCAGGCAGAATGTACTAGAGCTAGTCACAAAGCTGGAACGGGTGAGCCTGGCTTTCCCTTCCTCTGAGAGCCTTGAAAGCACAGGGGAATTACACCTGCAAGCCTGGACTCCATCACGGCAGCCTTGGCAGCAATCTGTTTTTGTGTTACAGGCAATGAAAGCTTAGAAGAAAACTACGTCCAGGACAGTAAGATGGGCTTTGTCATCAATGCCATCTACGCCATGGCCCATGGGCTGCAGAACATGCACCATGCCCTGTGCCCCGGTCACGTGGGCCTCTGCGATGCCATGAAGCCCATCGACGGCAGCAAACTCCTGGACTTCCTCATCAAGTCCTCGTTCGTTGGTGTGTCTGGAGAAGAGGTGTGGTTTGATGAGAAAGGGGACGCTCCTGGAAGGTAAAGCCGTCTTTTCTGTAATGGATCTGGAATAATGTGTGACTCTCCCTGAGCCAGACAGGTGGCAACTCCGGCCCCCTTTGGCTTCGTGGTTTCTAGGTGTCATGTGCAAAACAATTAGAAAGCTAAAGAGACAAGACTAATATATGCAAATTACATTTTAAAACATTGAAAAAAAAACGTAATGTAAACACACACGATCCTGCCTCTTGCCAGTATTACACTCCTACCCGGCTACCACTCAGAATAGTAGACCTCCTGCGAGCCCCAGAGACCAAATAGATGGCATCTCACCAGCAGGACTCTCCCTGGCACTGTTAGCTCCTGGCCGGAGCAGCCTTCTGATTGGTCTCAAGGCCACACAGGTGGTGAAATATTATAATATTACACCTGCTTAAAGAGCTTACTATATGAGGAGAATGAAGTCCAACACATGTATCCCTTTGTCTCAGACTAACTTATGTTTCTTTTGGAATAAGAAAGGAAAGAATTTTCTTTCTGGTATTGAGTCTCTATGGCTTCCAAAGAATTAAGAAGCAAAGGAAAATTATACTTAATTCATATATATATATATATATATATATATATATATATATATATAATGATTGAGGGGAAATATTTTCCTTTCCCCTAAGTCATTTTATATTTAGCCTGTTTTATAACACTGGTTTTATAGTACCAGTTAGCTTGGATTTCATTGGTACATAGAGAATGATGTCAGTATAAAGAGTAGTTATGTTTCTTCATATGACATTTCCTAGACAAGGGGTAATCAGAATAGTGAAATAGGAATTAAAAGTTGTAACAGAAAGGAAAAAGGCCCTTGGCTTGACTGCTGCACAGGATACCCACAATCTTCCTTTTCTCTCTCTCATAAGATGGTTTTGCAGAAAGAGAGATTTGGGAAAGCATATGCTGTATTAAAATGTAACATTAAGTCATTTAATACTCATTGCTATGAGCATATCTTTATCCTTTTTACAGCTGATAAAGCTGAGTGTCAGAGAAACTAAAAAATTTACCTAAAATCACACCGACAGTAGCTGGTGGAGACAATGCCGTGTGAGTCTGAGGCTTGTAATATTTTTGCCATATCACTCTACCTGTAGCTAATCCTAAAATTAGGCAAGGTTGCTGGCAATGTTCTCAATGTCATTTCAAAGGCACTGTAAGATACTATTTGAGAAAGACTACTGTAAGATACCCTAAATAATTCTCCACATATCTCCTCCTTTCATGTAAGTGTGAAGTTCTACGTTTAGAGAGTACCTTGTGGGGCCAAGTGGATTCTCCCTGTTAAAATCCACCAGCTCTCAGAAGATAAATAATCTAAGTCAGTGTTTCCCAAACGTATCTCATGATGAGAACCACCTGGTGGAGTTGTTAAAATACAGATTCCTGAATCCCAACTACATAAGATTTAATGATGTAATATGGAGTAAAACATAAAAATTAAAGAAAATGGAAAAAGGAAACCATTCTAAGATTAGAGCACTAGTTAAGTATACAATTTTAAGCTTAGAACACTAGTTAAGTATATAATTTTACCTATATGTTCCCAAAAATTGTAATTTAGCCCTTCTTAGTTGGGATTCAGGAATCTGTAGTTTAACAACTACACCAGGTGATTCTCATCATGAGAGAAGTTTGGAAAACACTGATCTAAGTAACTTTCAGCAATTAAACAATGAATTTATTAGATTCCTTTCAAGTTTCCATTAGGCGGAAGCAAGTTTAGGTAAACATGTGAGTGAGATGCATGGAGTGATTGAGGGCCTGGGCATGTGGAAGGTTTCCAGGTGCTGAGCACCTTAGGAAGTAATACCAGGTGGATCTAATGGATCTGAGATTCAGAACAGCACTCATCCCGGGTTATAATGCTGCGTTCCACTGGAAACTTGGCTCTGCGAAGGATCAAGTTTGGAAGGGAAACCTCCCTCCGGCAAAGGGCCAAATGCATTTTTAATATATTTTATTGATATTTTACAGAGAGGAAGGGAGAGAGATAGAGAGCTAGAAACGTCGATGAGAGAGAAACATCGACCAGCTGCCTCTTGCACACCCCCCACGGGGGATGTGCCCGCAACCAATGTACATGCCCTTGACCGGAATCGAACCCGGGACCTTTCAGTCCGCAGACCGATGCTCTACCACTGAGCCAAACCGGTTTCGGCCCAAATGCATTTTTAGACAATCCATAAATACGTGTTTTCTCTTCCTCTCTCTATTTGTAAGTTATTCAAAATATTGGGACACAAGTTTAGCTTGTTTTTTTTTTCTCTCCATCTTTAATTATATATTTAAATCATGTCCTTTCCCCTGGGTGTCTTTTCAAGGATTATTTCCTCCTGCTTGAAAATGATCATCTTCTGTGATCAATTTCTGTTTCAATCCACTCCCTCTGCTTCCATCTCCTGTCACAACCCATCCAAGCTTCTGGATCCATCTGTAATTATTTTAGCTAATCATCATGTAACATGAGCTGGATGCATTGAGAGGATGTTGTCAAGTTGCAATTTACAGCATGAGGAATATTCCAAATAAATGCCAGCGTGCTGGGCAGGCAGGGACCGGGGTCAGGAGAAAAGAGCAGTGTTCATTAACACATACAGCAAAAAGGAGGCCTTTCTTTGTTAAGACAGTACTTTTCCCTTGGTATCTTTCAGTGTGTTTTTCTTTTTCCCCTTCTGGCTTTTGGGATTTTTAAAAAAATGTGTTTTCATACCAAAAAAATTGTGAGCTTTTCAGTTTTTGCATGCTAATGAAGTGTGAACTGATTTCTCCTCTTCTAAGAGCAAATGAGGAGGTTGAAATAAAATCTTATGAAATTAATTTATAGGAAAAAGATACTCTAAAGCTGGCATTGCACTTAATCCTTCATTGGAAGTACATACATAAGATTTAATGATGTAATATGGAGTAAAACATAAAAATTAAAGGAAATGGAAAAAGGAAATCATTCTTAGCGAACATTCACAGCCAGTGCTATAACTGTGAGTTTAAAATGGAAAAGAATTGGAGGTGTAGATTAGTCTCATTGATCGGTAGAATGAGTGTGAACTATCAGCCCTCAGTTAACACCTACAGGGACATTGCTCAGACAACTACTCTGAAGAACATTCGGGTGTGTCTCAGCAGCCAGGAAAATAAGAATCCTCTAGTAGTCAAAAGTCAGATCAGCCAAGAGATGAAACTGTAGGTAGGTTTTGTTCAACTGGAAAAGTAGGGGGACAACTTCCTTCACTCTCTCAGTCTCCCCTTTCCATGTAGGGGACTGCTATTTGTAGCCATTGCTAGAATCTGGATGTGAAGAAGCCACTAGCTACCCTGTGGGCATTTGCACATTGAAAGCAGGAAGAAAAGCCAGTAAAGGACATGAGTTGTGTAGATAAAGAACTAGGCCAGATACACCAATAGGTTTCAGATACCAACTAAGGTTGATGAGTGGTAGCTTCTGAGTCTGGAGGATTCTGAGTCTGAATCTGGTTTGGAAGGAATTCCAGGGTGGAATAGGACCTTAGGGGAAGGGGGAAGAGAGCTAAGCAAGAGAAGTATGTGTTGATTAATTGTCATCAATTTCTTTGGGTCAAGAGCAAAGAGCAAGAGACAATGCCTCTTACCTTCTAGCTTGGGTGGTTGAAAGCTCATCACAGATACTGCAGAAAAACCATCCCACTTTGCAGAGTCAGCATGGCAGTCAGACCTTCATGAGTTATAATTTACCTGGAGTCGATAGCAGCATGCAGAGAAGATTGAGAAATGCCAGAGCATATTCAGTGCTGAGAGATAAATGGCATTGCCAGCACAAAAATGTTCTCCCGTTTTCTTATGGTAATAGAAATAACCAGAGTATTGTAGGGAATTCATAGAAATATACTGATATATTCATATTGCCTTATATATATTTATATGCCTTTGCTCCACCTGTGAAATAGTTTCTTACATACCTTATGGTTATAAATCCCCACAAGAAGCCCATGATCCTTAAAAGTTTAATGACATTCCTAAATAGTTTAAAATAGAAATAAATGGTTGAAAAGGTATTCCAGCTCATGCATCTCAATGCCAAGTCCTGACCTGTTTTCATCACAGAGGGAAGTCTCTCCACTGACCACGGTGGAAGATGCTGAGGTCTGCCCCCAGAACACTCTCAGGAGGCATAGATGATTTCTAAATGCAGATTTTGCTGTTGTGTAGCATTGCAACTCTTTAAATTACTGAAATCAACTGACATCATTTTTTGGATTCAGAAATGTTTGTCCTAACCAGGGACAAAACCAGTTAATATTAATGCGCAAGATAATAAATCCCCAACATCCTTGCTAATTAAAGATGCATTTCTCAGAGTTCTTACTCTAATCGCACCTAAAATAGGCTCCAAACTTTATAAAATTCACCTCTTTCAACCCAGTGTAATGAAAATGGCAACTTAATGTAAAAAGGAAAACTGGAATAAAAATAGTTAAGTCAAGGAGTTAATGTTTTCCAGACTTGTTACTTGTTCAAACAACGACTAAGTGCGTAATGACTTGGAGGAGATGACCAACTCAGCACACATAGACATATAGAAATATTATTTTGGAAAACACGCATAGAGAAAGCCTAAGAATACTGTGATCTTTAGCAAATATGGGCAATACACTGAAATTGAGAATGGGATACACATTTTTTTTTAAACCAGTGGAAACATGACAAACAAACTGAAATATCAGCAGTAGCTGGTGTTAGGACAGGAGATGATTTCGGCTTTTACTTCCTTCTCTCTGTTAGTATAGATTTACCAGATTTCTTTGCTTTGTACATTATGTCCATATTCTCCAAGACACACAAGTTGTTTCCTTTGTAGGTATGACATCATGAATCTGCAGTACACTGAAGCTAATCGCTATGACTACGTACACGTGGGAACCTGGCATGAGGGGGTGTTGAACATCGATGACTACAAAATCCAGATGAACAAGAGTGGCATGGTACGGTCTGTGTGCAGCGAGCCTTGCTTAAAGGGTCAAATTAAGGTAAGCCAGCCACAAATGCGTCCTCAGACGGTGTTTATGAAGAGGCCCCCTGCTTGGACAAAATTAAAAAATGCATAGACATTTTTCTTAGACAAGACCATCCAGGAAGGATGGGCCAGGCTTACTGTTTTTTTGTGCTTGTGGTTAGCTAAAATTGAAAAGACAAAGGAAGATTATGAAATGGAATAGGAAAACCATTTAAATATTTGGAATAGTCTTTAATTGAATCACAATGATGATGCAGGATTTTAAAATGAAATATGGAAAGCAGGGTGACGCATGATGGATTTGAAAGCTGAAACAGATGTAAAAGTGGAAACCAAAACAAATGATACTGCTTAGTTGTCGTTCTGTCTTTTGTTAAAGAAAGCAGGAGCTGCATAATGCTAAATAAGCACATAACTAAAATAAAAGAAGTTGAGTGAGGTAACACAGAAGTACTGCTGATCATTTCTCCACCAAGTTCTTTGCTTTTCCTGAAACTGATATTTTCTAGCCGGGAGAGAGTCCTCACTTTCTATTATCAGCTGCCTTTTCCCCAACTTGTAAGTAACCATTATATGACTTTATACATAAAACTAGAATAAATAAACATTAAATAACGAGCCTTTAGCCGGATGTGCTAGAAAGAATTCTTGGTGAAAGAAGATATAGAGACAGTGCCCTCTGTATCCCGTGCTATTTAAAACCCATCTGGATAATGCGCTAGGAAATGGAGTGTACGGGCATGATTATGAGCTCGCCAGGGTATTGATTAAATGACCTGACAGGTCTTTCCATCTCTAATTTTCTGTGATCTGTCTCGGGGAGCAAACAGGCTGTCACATAAGTGTCACCCTGCACAGCTGGAGCTGGGGTGGGTGCCCAGTGTGGCTCTGACCCTCTCACCATGAGCCATGGCCATCCTGCTGCGCCATTCTCATGAGCTGTGTAACCACCCACGCAGGGGTGAGGTACACTCAGGTGTCATATGCAGAAGTGTTGGAGTGGAAACTGGAAAAGCCTTATCTCTCCTGATAAAAAAAAAAGATAGAGATTTGCCAGCTGCAACATCTTTTGGCAGCTGTCCTGATGGACTCAACCTCCCACTGACACCAGCCACTTCGAAGATGAAACAAACTTCTGAGACAAATAATCCTAGCTTTCAGGATGGTGTGCTTTCTCTGCAGATGTGATGATGAAAGGACTTAATAATTGTCACGACAACTCACCAATCAGGATTGACTTTATTCGAGTGCTGTGACAGGTTCCTGGAGGCCGCCCACCACACTCAGGGTTAATTCTTAAATGATGGGTCATGGGAGATTTGAGCTAGGAGTTCTATAAGGCGCACATAGCGTGGGGGTATTCAGGAGGCTTAAAGATACCATTAGTTTCCTCTCAGTGCCTCAGAGTTTCAGTTGTGTAAACACAGTCGCTGTATATGAGCTGAACGTCAGCACTGCTTTTCCCCAAGCATACATTTCTGATTCTTGTCCCGATGAATTTCTTTCACATGAGACTGGTGAAGTGAATCTGAGGCAGCACATAAAACGTGGACAGTACATCTGTAAGGGAACAGCAAGTGTTCTGCACATACGATTCTCTCCCTTACCAAGCCTGCTGTGATTTTCCATGGTGTAGGGAAGGGCAGGAAAGAGGGAGAAGGGGCGGGAGGCAAAGGAAGGGAAAGTGAAAAGAAGAAAAGAGGTGGTGGAGGTCAGGGACTAACATTTATCAAGCATATACTTGTGCAAACAATAATGCTTTACAGGGATCATGATTCCAATTATCCCTGGAAACAACCCCTTAAAAACAGGTATCATCACCCCCATTTTACAGATGAGGAATCTGAGGTGCAGAGGGGTTGATTTACTTGCTCTAAGCTTTCTCATTAGAAAGTGCCAGAGCTGGGCTTGGTGCCAACCCAAAGCTCTTATTCCCCACAGCCATATGTTGTTCTACTATCTTTCATTATATGAACCGATATGTTTCCTACAAATGCAAATTTTGATTGCTAAGCCTTATTTTCTCAATAATTCACACTAAAATTATAAGCAGAGGTCCACATTTAAAATACCGAAAAAACAGAATCTAGAATTAAGGAAGCAACATTTGTGAAGGTGGTAGGGAGAGTTTGTTAGAGACCGGGCAACAGGCAGAGAAATCATGGGAAAAGACCCTGCAGATTGCTTTCACTGCCCTTCTATTCTTGTTTTTCCTGCTCGCCTCTCTGTTCTCCTCCCAGCCCCCAAATGTGTCTTTGGATTCTCTGTTCCAAGTTGATGGTTTGGGGACTGGAAGTTTGGATGTGGAGAGTGGAGGAAAATAAGTACTTTCTACAAATCTCATTTGACCAATCTGATAGAATTTTGGAGACATTAGGGGAACATGGAATATATCATAAATGGTTCCTCATTGCAAAAGCCATACTGTCATGTCATTCTGTCATGTCACCTTTTGCATGTGGAGAAAAGCCCAGTTACACATATCTTAGAATCTATAAACTTCAGAATTGGGTTAACTATTTTTCCCTGAACCATTTAAAAGATGAGGTACAAATATGAAGCTTTATATCTTCAAACCCCAAATTACATTTTCTAAGAATAAGAACAATTCTCGCATAGCCAAAAGACTGGCTAAGAAAATTACCAATAACATCATCCATAATAACTGTCCCAAAACATCTCAATGTTCTCTTTTTGTGAATCAGAGAAGACTGCCCATTTAAATTGTTCATAGTTAATATATAGTTAATATAACCATAATGGCAACCAGTGAAACAATGTGGTTCCTCCATGATGCAATATTTTCTAAACTCTGCAGCAGGGTGGCAGGTTTTCAATACAAATTGTCCATTATATATATATATATATATATATATATATATATATATATATATATATATATATACTTTTTAAATCCTTATCTGAGAAGCCTAAAATTACATAATGATGATGTGATCTGTCCCAGCTGCTAAAAAAAACATATTGGCTAAAATTTTGAAAAAAGTAGAAGGCAATTTTTTTTTGTATTATGCTGTGCAATTGTAAACAGAAAACTATACTGTCTTTGGATGAAGAGGAAACTTTTCAAACACTGGTTGTAATGAGAAGTTCCATGGAATTGTTCATTTATCCACAGCCACTCAGTAATACCTCCATCTTCACTTCTCATGCTTTGATCTCTTGGTTTCTGAACTTTTGAGTGATCATCTTACCTTGTACCCAGCCTGTCCACCACTTTCAGGGACAGGTCTCCTAGGAGCTGCTGCTGAGTCACACAATAGTGGGCAGACAGGAGCACAGCTGTGTGTTGAAGGCGGCCGTTGCAGAAGCAGAGCCCATTTACTTTTCTTAGTAAACATTTTGAAGTATAACTTTCATACAGGAAAGTGGAGGAGGAAGGCCATCGTCTGAGTATACAAGGTACTCATCCTACCTGGTCTTTACTCGAGCTGTTCCCACTGCCTAGAACACTCTTCCACCAGATATATTCAGGGCATACTCTCTTCCTCTCTCTCACATCTTTATTCAAATGGCATTGTCTTGGTGAAGCCTTACTTGACCACAATATGCAAAATTGCAACCCACCCCCCATTCCAGGTGTCTCCCTGTCAGAACATGGGCCAAGGTGAGGCAAATGAGGCACCTAGGGCACAGACTTTCGAGGAGGCCCTCACTCTCAAGGTCCTGCAAGTGCAGGATGAGTAGTTGCTTAACATGGAGGGAGCATGCCTCTTTATTTTTTTTAATATATTTTATTGATTTTTTACAGAGAGGAAGAGAGGGATAGAGAGTTAGAAACATTGATGAGGGAGGATCATCAATCAGCTGCCTCTTGCACACCCCCCACTGGGGATGTGCCCACAACCAAGGTACATGCCCTTGACTGGAATCGAATCTGGGACCTTTCAGTCCGCAGGCTGACGCTCTATCCACTGACCCAAACCGGTTTTGGCGGAGCACGCCTCTTTAAATGTGGTCCCTAGGTGCTGCACTTGCCTCATTTTGGTGCCTGTCCTGAACCCTATTCCTCTTTTTGCTGCTCTTTTCTCAAAGCCCTTCTCTAGAATGATAGTCCCACAAGGATGGGGATATTATCTGTTTTGTTCACTGATTATTTCTAGTTTTCACATAGTGCCTGGCACATTGTAGCACTCTAAACACACATTGAAAATTGAAATGTTTGGAGTGGGCTGGGGTTGCACTCCTATGACATGAGGCCATTTGTATCAAAAGAGATTTTATTTTATTTTTTTAAATACATATTTTATTGATATTTTACAGAGAGGAAGAGAGATAGAGAGCTAGAAATGTCGATGAGAAAGAGAAACATCGACCAGCTGCCTCTTGCACACCCCCTACAGGGGAATGTGCCCACAACCAAGGTACATGCCCTTGACCGGAATCGAACCCGGGACCTTTCAGTCCGCAGACCGATGCTCTACCACTGAGCCAAACCAGTTTCGGCTTAAAAGAGATTTTATTCCAGGCACCTGGGTACAGGTGGACTGATACTGAAAGGCATCAGCAAAGAGAGTAGAGAGGGGGAAAAAGGTTTTTATTAATTTTTGCTGGCTGCAAGTGTCCGGTTCGTGCTTGGTTCCTCCCAGTGTCAGATGGCTAGTGGTTATCTGGGCTATGCATTACTAGAGGTTGCAAGCTTTTTGCAAAATATCTGCTAAGCTTACTACGTTTTTCTCTGCTCCATTTTATTATCTTTAATCTTTCACAAATGAATGAATGAATGAATGATTAAATGTATGTTCTCTGTGTAAGCATTTCATTCCTCCTTCTAGCAGTGTACTTAATGCAGTATGTTAGGTTTTGAGCTTTTTAATTTCAATGGTCAGGTCTTTTCATTTATTTGTCCTTATGCATAGCACTGTATTTGGCATATTGGGCCACTTAACGAAGGGTTTTTGCCAACCTCTGAGATATAATTTTGGTTCTCAGCAAAACATGTCATCACCCTGCCAGCCATTATTACACTAAGAAGAGCCTAACTCTTGGAAATAACTGGAGATAACGTGACTGGGATGTGCACACGGTATTGATTTCTTCTGCAACTGTTTTCTAGCTGAAAAATGCACATAATTAACTTCACCCCATGGAGTATAATTCTGTGTCATTCTGTACAGAACTCATCATGCTTAGCTGGTTCAATATATGTCTATACTAGTGATGATTTTGTATTCCTATATCATTTTATTACATCTCTTCTATGATAAATGTAGAATTTCCCTAAGTTGATATTCTTATTTAGTTCTTACAACACTCTCTTCAATTACCTTTTCTTTTTATTCTCTTTGAATTATTTATTTCCACTTCTTCGCTTTATTTTGTATTCTATATTATGTCCTTTTTAAAGATAGATTGTTGAGTAATTAATGTGTGCCCAGAACTATGCCAGCATTCTGAATGCAAAGGAAAATTAAGCACAGCCCCTTCTTCTAGAAACTCATGGTGTAGCTGGAGAAAAACATACCAGCAATTAGAATTGATCATTGTCCAAACTCTCACACAGGGTGCTGTGGGGACAAGGGAGGGCAGGGCTACCTTCTCTCTTGCAGCTGGTTTTTCTATAGTCTTAATTAAGTAGACCCGATTCTTTTTATCCTGCTAGTCTCTCAGGTATTTCCCTTCTGAAGACATTTTCCCCTATTTCCTTTAACTTATAGTTACTTTTCCTTTATTATATTCTCTTGATGCTGTATTCTTTCTCCTTTTTCTAAATAAACCTTAATTTAAAAAAATCCATTACAAATCACTTCAGAGATTTAGTAGAAAGTGAATACTTGGTTTCCTATGGCAGAAATACTCCCAGACTCCCACAGTGTATATGGAATTGAAGCATAGCATTGTGTGCAGCAGCAGGTCTCAGGTCTCACTAACAATAAGTACAGCACCATGTATACCTGATGGGAGAAGAAGCAACAGATCCTCTGCCTCACTAAGCATTGGTCCTTCCAAAGCAGTTTCCATGAAATATCAAGCCTTTTATCATGACTTAGAGCTGTCATAGGAAGTGTTTTCATGTGGAAAAATACGAAAAAATATTAGTCACTATTGAATGTATGCCCTATGCAAAAAAATCAATGAGAATGACGAATATAATGAAGAATACTCATGATTTGGGGAGATTAAAACATAAATTAGGCATAATAACTTGAGAATTTAAAAAATGTATCTGAAATGAAACATATCTACCATATAGATATGAAATAGAGTTCAAAAGCAATTTAATCATTATAAAATTCCAAGTAAATTAATGTTTCAAAGGGTTTATCGCTCTAAAAATACTGCAACTTTTGATGTTATATCTATTCTTGAAAGTAGTGACATAAACTGATGCAGGAAAGATGCCATTTGAAATGGAAAAAGATAATAGTCATTCTTCTATTAAAATGTAGTTATTTGTTTACTGGATAGTTCTATGTTAGAGTTGGTGGTTAAAACACACACACACACACACACACACACACACACACACACACACACTCTTAGACACAGAGACACACAAACAGATAGACACAAAAACACACTATTTTGTCCCTCTCTCTTTCCCCCTTAAAGTATGTTCTCTACACAGCAAGCAGAATAATACTTCTGAAAAGCAAGCCACATGAATTACAAATTTGATAATGTATCTACTCTACTTAAAATCTCCCTCCAAAACAAATAAAGCAAACTGAGTTATGTGGACATTAATGAGGACAAATGCAGGGGTTGGCATGGAGAATGTTCTTCCATATAGGGCAGAATTGTGAAAGAAATTAATAAAGTTAGGAGCAAAAACAAGGATCAAGGACAAAGTGAATGCTTAACCAAAGAGCAGACATTATATTTCAAAAGTGTTGGATTAAGGAGGCACTAAAATTCCTTAAGTGGCTTAACTATATATTTTTTAAAAGATTCAATTTGACACTCATTCATTTGCTGCCTACTGTGTGTTCTTGGTTCAGTTCTGTACATTGATGACTTTGATCTGAAAACAATGGAAGTCCCTTTTTTTGAGGAGTATATAGTCCATACAAATGATCTCGGTAACTGTGTATACCACTCTAGAGTGAGAAAAAATTGGAGACCTATTACATGATTAGGTAACAGGGACCAAAAATCAGATGTAAAGTTATAAAATCTCAATCTAAAATGTGGCTGAAAATAGAAAATACAAATTCCATATTATAGACATTACTTGACAAAATTACACATACTTGGTAGCTGAATAAAAGAGTGGTAAAAATAACTCCATTTAAGAAGCTTCATTTTTAATTATTAATTAAAGGTATAATCTAAACACTTACTCACTCATTTATTCAGTCATTCAAACCCTAATTTTCAATATTTTCCATGTGCCAGCTACCCCTAGGATCTACATTTACAGTCATCCTGTGTAAATAAATTTGTTTAGCATTATCACCATTCGGATTTGTCTAATTAGTAGTATTAATTTTATAGTCTGAGAAAAAGATAGCACTAATTGAAGAGATATACAGTATTTTGTGATGGTTTTAATATACTTTTAATACTAAGTGTTGTGGGGTTGAACCCTGGAGTCAAAATAAGACCACTTGAGGCTGCTAATTGAGTTAAAAAAAGCAGGCAAGGATTTATTGAACTGGCCAGGACAGCCACAAGAGCACCACACACAAGTGGCCACACTCATGACCGCGCTGTTGCAGGTGTAGGCAGTCCTTTTAAAGGCTAAACCACAAAAATTTTCCTTTGTTCTGAATTCTAAATTCTAAATGCTGGGAACAACCCGCAGGGCAGCTCCCAGACACATCTTGCTGGACATTGGAATGTGGCCCTATCTTGCCAAAGCAGAGAGTACAGAGGCAGAGCTGGGCAGTTAATCTCTAAAGGTTATCTATAGTTTCTACCCCTGAAGCTACTGAGTCAGAGGGAATCAATCTCCTGTGGTCCTGGTCCACAGGCACAGGAAAATTGCCTTAGCCTCCAGGTCTCAATCTGGAAGCTGAGGCAACCACCCTATTGTTTAAGCAAGTAAGCGAGTGCTGAAGCCAGAATAGCAGGGTTAAAATTCAAACAGCAGTTTTTACCTAAGTATGGTTGCTATCATATTACACTAAGTAAGATTTAAAAGCAACTTTTATTTATTTATTTATTTATTTATTTATTTATTTATTTATTTTTCTCCTATCATTTAGAAAATTTTGTCATGTGTAATGTAAATTCCCCATACTTCTTCTGAGTGTAGGCATGAATTTTTTTTAAAAAAAGACTTAATTTGATTATCCTTTCCAAAGTTATTTGAATGAAAAAGAAGATAAAGGAAACCTTTGCTTTTTCTGAAAATATACTGTCACTTGATATTTTTAATGTAATTCTAAAATAGTGGTATGAAATTCAACCCAATCTGAGAAAATATAACTTTATTTTTACAAAGGCTACGGTTGGCATGACTTTAAGGGATGCCAATATTTGCAGTTTATTTTTTTTTATTTTACATATGAAAACGTGATAATGTTTTATGTGTTAGGCAGAGACTTTGCTTCTAGTCATGATGGAGTAACAGAGTCCAGACTTTGCCTTGTACTGTAAACAACTGAAAACTTGACACAGTGTATGAAATAATTGTGTTCCCATGCTGAGGAGTAGCACATGACCTTGATTTCAGAGGGGAGACCAACAAGGTGAACCTTAAAATCACTCGGGCTTTCTGCCTGGAGGCAATTTCCTGGTTGTTGTTCACTGAGGGAGAACACAGAGCTTGGCCACCTTGCTAATTTAACAAGACAGAAACCTGAGGAGTTTCCAAAGGCCAAGGCAGCTGGAATTTGTAATTCAGAGTAAGGGGGAGGAAAGGTTTTTGCAGAAAAAGTCCCAGAAGTTGGCTGCGAATTCCCTTGGGTATTTGATGGAATGTGGAGTTGAGAAGAGTAGGATAAAATTCAAAAAGTCCAAGTAGCCCTAGCTGGTTTGGCTCAGTGAATAGAGCATTGGCCTATGGACTGAGGGGTCTCGGGTTCAATTCTGGTCAGGGCACATTCTCAGGCTACAGGCTAGATACTCAGTAGGGGGTGTGCAGGAGGCCGCTGATCAATGATTATCTCTCATCATTAATGTTTCTATCTCTCTCTCCCTTCCTTTCTGAAACCAATAAAAATGTAATTTTTTAAAAGTCCAGGTAAAGAATAATTACTAGGTAGCTGGATTGTAAAGCTCACATGGAACCAGAAATTATTCCAGTCTTCACAAGCCAGAGTGGCAACACCTTGTTGAATGCTCAAGAAATTAGGTAGAGACCCCAGAGGGGCCACACCTTGATAATGAGACCAAACTCTCCATTAAGTAGGGACTATTTTACTCTAGATGATTGCTCTAGATGATTAAAAACACGACTCAAACTGAGCCACAAGTCACTTAGCTGCCTGCCAGAAGAAAGGGCAATACTTCTTCAAGAAAAAAATCTCCAGTGCTTTACACCTTATATGGGACCACACATTGTCAGCATCTAGTCAATAAACTTCAGATATATGACAAAGTGAGAAAAAGTGAGACATAACCAGAAGGAAAATTAAGCAACAGACACACTCCCAAAAATTATATTGATGAAGAAATTAACAGTCAAAAATATTAAAATATCTACTTAAAGTACATACTGAGGAATTTAAAATAAAACATGAATATCATGGGAAGGCTAATAAAATATTAAAACATTACAAAATGAGACCTATATAAAATGAAACCTAAAATATATAAGAAATAATATTTCAATGATTGGGGTTAACAGATATTAGAAATTATAGAAGTGAAGATCAATAAAGTCAAAAACATAGCACAAAATAGGCAAATGAGGCACACAGAGGCAAACAAAGTTAAAGAGATGAACAGATGCTCAGTGACTTGCAGAATACAGGCAAGAGGTATATCATAAGCACAATTAGAGACTCAGGAGACAGGCTAGGGAAAATCATTCAAGAAATAATTACTTGAGAAATATTCAAATGTAATGAAAATGTAAACTCTAATTCATGAACTTCAACAAATCCCAAAGAATTTGAACACATAAGTCAACTGGTAAATACCAGTGATAAAAAAAGAAAATCTTAAAATCAGCCATAATAAAAAGTTCTGTTACAGACATAAAATATAGTCAGAATTACAGTGGACTTCTCATCAGAAACCATATACAAGGCAAGAAAGGAAGGACATGTTTAAAGTGTTAATAGAAAAAAAATATTTAACCAAGAATTCTATTTGCAAGGACAATGGAATAGCAGAAAGTGCTAAAAGATATTTTTAAAAACCCTGTTATTTAAACTTTCCTACCAAGTGAAAATATTTTTTTTTCAAAAATGAAGACTTGTCAAATGAACAAATGGTGAAAGAACTCATAATTCTCACACCAGCACTACAATAAATGTTAAAGAATGTTCTTCAGAATGAGGAAAATTATAGAGAATATAAAATTGGGTCTATACAAAGGACTTAAAAGCACCAGATATTATAATATAAATATAAAATGTTTTTATTGGGTAAATATAAAAAATAATGTTTTTTCTTTCTTTTTCCAAAAGTACATTTCAAAGATGATTGTTTGAAGCAAAAATATTTTCCATGGGGGGGGGGGTATAAAATACGTGTACTAAAACAATACCCAATAGGAGGGGGAGTTGGAAGAATATTGTAGGCGGTCTTACAATGTATATGAAGTGGTATAATACTATTTGAATGTAGGCTGTGATAAGTTAATGGTGCGTATTTTCAATCCTATGACAGCCACAAAAGCAACACAGAGGTTTAGCGAGTATGCCAATTTTAGAGGTAAAATGAAGTGCTTAAAAAAATTCTCAATCCAAAAGAAGGCAAAATAAGAGGAAAAGGAAACATACTAGGACAGATGGAATAGATAGAAAAAAAATGGATGATTGATGCATATCCAATCATACCAATGATTTTAATAAATGACACATTAATATAAAGACAGAAATTGTCAGACTGGAGATGGAAGCAGTATCTAATCATGTGCTGTTTACAAGAAACTCACTTTAAATGCAGTGTGTTTTGATGTTTATTTTTGTACTGTGTAAGTGAAAAAGTGCTTACCCAACAACTTGAAAATGGGAGAAAGTTTAAACTGCTCAGATAATGAATAATTCTTCAGTAATTTTGGACTAGTGATTTTTTTTTCTTCCAACGATTTATGGGACCTTTTGAATTCACTAGAGCAAATAGCAAGACCAATAACTTTCTTAGCCATCAGTCTGTTTTTATCTCTATAAAATTTCTCTCAGACTTTCATAATTACAACAAACATTCCATACCGCCTCAGTTTTTATGAATTAATGAGTTTTTATTATATAGAAACTTTCATGTTTAAATATTACTTATTCTTTCAGAGAAGAAAGCTCTATCTTTACTCTCTGAGAATAATTAATACCTATTAATATGACTAAGAATAAAATGCACCTGTTTTATTATTAACTCCGTAAAACATAATACAGTCAATTCTCTTTATTAAATAAATTGTTATTAAAAAGCTTCCAAATCCAGCATGAAATGAATTGAAATTCACATTTGGACTCTAAGGTAACCAGGTATATTTTAATCCATGTGCTTAATTGTCTCCAGCATATAGAATTTTTTTTTAAAGTTACCTTTTTATTGCAGTATGAAAACAAGTCATCTGAAATAGCAGACTTTTCTGGAGAAACCTTCCTTAGGCATGTGAAATGTTGCTGTGTTACAGGTCATACGGAAAGGAGAAGTGAGCTGCTGCTGGATTTGCACAGCCTGCAAAGAGAATGAATATGTTCAAGACGAGTTCACCTGCAAAGCCTGTGACTTGGGGTGGTGGCCCAATGTGGATCTCACAGGTAGGCGCTGTTGTACTTACACACCTTGCCTCTGGTGACTGGCCCTTTCACAATGTTTAAAATGTGAGCAATCAGCTCACGCCCTGTTTGATGTTCATGTATAGTATGCACTCTCTAAGGCTCATGTCAAAGTGTATACACAGTCTTCTTATAAATTTTCCATGCCCTATGTTAAAAGAAAAGTTTGTTTAAATCTAGATTTAAAAATGAATTGACAGCGAATTCTGGTATGCCAGTTGTTTTGTTTCTTTTTAAAATTTTTCATTGGAAGATATTTCTAATCACTTGAATGTATATTTGAACATCTTTCCTGAACATCATGTGTGAGGTACTATAGCATGCCCTATAGGTAGAAAGATAAGTGAAATAGAGTCCCAGCCATGTCTTGCTTAAAATCTACTAGGGGAGAAAACATGTAAAAATATAGAATATAGTCCAGCTGTCTTGGCACAGTGGCTGAACTTTGACATATGAACCAGGAGGCCACAGTTTAATTCACAGCAGGGCACAAGCCCGGGTTGTGGGTTTGATCCCCATGTAGGAGGCAGATGATCAATGATTCTCTCTCATCATTGATGTTTCTATATCTCTCTTCTTCTGCCTTTCTGTCTCTAAAATCAACAAAGACATATTTTTAAAAACCCTCCTTGACTATAAGTAGATGAATATTAATGGAATTATCCTTCTAAAGAATGTAAGCCATCATATGTATAAAAAGTCATGTTAATATTCAAATGACTTGAGCCAACAACAGCTCTTTATCTTACAAAAGCCAAGTGTTTCATATATCCAAATATCCATATTTTTCAAATCTTTTCTTTAGATTCTTTTAGAATATACATCTCTCACACTAATTTATACTTAGTGTTAAATGCCATCTGTTGTTTCTGGATCTTTTAGTCTTGTTATTGAATAGAAAATGAGATCTCATTTGCCACTTATTTTGTGCCATGTCAGGCTCAGAGCAAGGGTGCAGTGCAGGACAACGTGTTATTGGTTGTTGCCATGGTAGCAGTAATTGTTAAAAAAGAAAACACACAGGCAGAGAATCCCCAAAATCACCAGAAATTGAGGAGTAAATGCATTGCTTTTAAGTAGGCATTTTATTTGCACGGTTAGATTTTTTTTTACTGAATTTCAGTTAAAATTGATAAACTTTTCTTTTCTGAGAAATGGTGCTTTTTGAATTGAAGAGAAAGTTTCTTAAGATATGTTTAAAATACTTTTATGAGAGAGCTGCTTTCCATATATGCTCCAGAGACTCTAATAGTAATGAATGAAAGCATGTTTATAAGTGAGTTTTTATTTTTATTAGCATACGTTTTTTGTCTATGAAGAAAAATTGGTATATTTCTTAGAGGATGTGATTTCTGAAGGTGCTAATAAGTTTTTCATATTTCTCTTTTGGGAAAAATGCACATTTAAATTTTACACTTTATTTTTGTATGATGCATAAACAGGGATCTCTTCTGCATAATATACAACTTGACAGCAGTTTAACAATTCATGGAACAATTATGTATAATCTAATGCTACTTATTTCTTTTAAAAAGCCAAATAGTATAAGAGAATTCCTCTTATTCTACACTAAAAGCTAGACTACACTAAGCTTAATCATTAAAAATAGAAAATACTAAATTATAGCCCTGGCTGGGTAGGTCAGTTGGTTAGACCAGTGGTCTGCAAACTGCGGCTCCCAAGCCACATGCAGCTCTTTGGCCCCTTTAGTGTTCTAACTCCACTTCTTCAAATTCAAAATAAACTCGCCCAGTCCGATAACCTAACATGTTTCCCCGAAAATAAGACATCCTCCGAAAATAAGACCTACTTACAGGTTTCCTTCTGAGTGAAATATAAGGCATCTCCCCCCAAAATAAGGCCTACCTAGCGTATCTTTGGGAGCAAAAATTAGCATAAGACATTGTCTTATTTTTGGGGAAACAGGGTACTTCTGTGCGTAGGCTACGAAGTTTCAATCGCACTGTATGTGCGCACCCGCACATGGTATTTTGTGAAAGAGCCACACTCAAGGGTCCAAAGAGCAGCATGTGGCTTGTGAGCTGTGGTTTGCCAACCACTGGGTTAGACCATTTCCTGATATGCCAAGGTTGAGGTTGAGGATTCAGTCCCCAATCAGGGCAAATATAGAAATCAATGAATGAATGCATAACTAAGTGGAACAACAAATTGATCTTTTTCTTCCTCTCTCTAAAAGTCAGTGAATGAAAAGTTTTAAAAGAAAATACTCAAGTATGGAAATTAACTAATATTAACCATTTTTGTTCATTAAAGTAGGTGCAGTGATCTCTCATATTATCTATTTATTTAATTTTATATTATACACAATCATCTGTTTTATACCTGTCTTTTTTTTTCTTTTGAGCAACTAGGGTCATATGAATGAATGAAATAAGGTTTTTACCATGGGGGATGAGCTTCATATGAAACTAGACATGTAAACAGTCAATTATGATATAAATCCTACAATAAGAATATGTGCAAAGTATCATATTAACACAGAGTAAAAAAGCAATTACTTTTTCCAGGGAAGAGAAAAGACATCACAGGGAAAGGAACATTAGAGTTGAACAGTGAATACTAAATAGGTACTTCATATTAGTGTAATAACATTAAAGAAAGCATTCTGATGAAGCCTTATGTAATCATGAAGTATTATTATAAATGTTATTAAATGCCCAAGACACTTTGGGTAGAATAATTGTGGCCTTTCTTTATTTCTTGATTTAATAGAACTTGTGAGCAAATACAAGTTAATATTAGTAAATTGTTAATGCTAGTTGGATTGTTGCTTAGAAGCACGGAAATTCCTTATATATATTCTAAAGCACTAAGATTCTCAGTGCAGAGGGAAAAGCAAAATTATTTTGCTTTTCTGCAAGGTGGGAAAGACTGAAAAGGAATAACTGAAAACCTGAGTTGGGGTCATTTGAAAGATGGGTCGCACACACTAGTATCAGCAGGGTCCTAACATCTTTCATTGCTCTGCAAGCTTCTTAAGTGGTGAAGATGAGTCATAGAAAAGACTATGCTCAAATTATGGACTTTTAAAATATTTAAGTTTGAGCCCAGCCAGCTTGGTTCAGTGGTTGAGCATCAGCCTGTGAACCAGAAGGTCACATCTCAATTCAAGGGGAGGGCACATGTGGCAGGCTCTCTCCCCAGTGTGGGGCATGCAGGAGGCAGCTGATCAATGAACATCAATTGTTCAGCTGAACAATTGATGTTTCTATCTCTCTCTCCCTCTCCCTTCCTCTCCGAAATCAATAAAAATATATAAAAGGTAAAAAAAAATAAACTACTGGTATTTAAGTTTGATATTTTGGTATACACTTCAGATGAGATTAGATGTGTGCTTTTGAGTTACTCTTCTTGGTTTACAACTTGTTTTTATTCACTGAGATTTTGTGATTGAAAATTCTGAGCAAAGTGCACAGCAAGGATTTCAAAAAGAATTTATATGTTACATCATGCCTTATAAATACATCACTTGACTTTTCTTTGTGGCCAGTGTTAATAGCAACAATAGTTTTTTGCTTAATATTATCATTTCAAATTTATTTGAACCAGGAGAATCAAATAGCCTTTGAGGTCACTGTAAAATGACTGTAATATTTGGTAGCAAACAATCCATGTACCAAGTTAGGGTTTAGCATCCATCATATTTTTAGTTTAAAAGTTTTGCTTTTTAAGTGATCCAGTACTAGAGGGAAAACTATCAGCCAAAATCAGTTTGGGGGATCGGAGCAAAATGGGGTGTGATCTGATTGTAAAAATTTAGGAAAGGACTTGAAAACCCTTTATGATATCACTTGTTTGAGATGCAACTACTGAATTGGTAAAGTAATGTCAGTGGCTTTTTTATTTTATTTTTTATCATAACCCTCTTCCCCTTAAATTTCACTTTAGAAATTTTAAATCCATAGTACATTTTGCCCTTATGGCTTTTGCTGTTTCTGGTGTATTGGTTTTTAAAATGTTTTAAAATATGTGAGTCTGATTGTTCCATTCTCAATCAATGAGTTGGGCATGGCACAATTACTGTCCTTGGGATTTAAAGAGTATTAGTTATGCACGTATGGAAAAATAGGTTGGGTATGCTGTTGTGCCATCGAAACTGTAAAAGTAGGTAGTGAAAAGTATTTGCATGTTGCTCTGTTTGGTAAGAACTAGTACTGTTGCCTCATGTATGTGACTAATGATTTTTCTTTCTCCTTATCCTATATAATAAAAGGCTAATATGCAAACTGGTCACTATGATGCGCACTGACCACCAGGAGGCAGACACTCAATGTAGGAAATGCCCCCTGGTGGTCAGTGTGCTCCCACAGGGAGAGTACCACTCAACCAGAAGGCAGGCTCATGGCTGGCAAGTGCCTCTGTGGCAACACAAAGAACCCTTCAGGGGATGTCCGCCTGTGGGCTTAGGCCCAGGGAGCAGGCCTAAGTCAGCAGGCAGACATCCCCCAAGGGGTCCTGGACTGTGAGAGGGCACAGGCTGAGCTGAGGGACCCCCGCTTCTCCCCAGTGCATGGATGTTATGTACCAGGCCTCTAGTAGCACAAATAAAGGTTTGAATTCTAAACTCAGAAAAAGAAAAGAGAAACTCAAATTAAAATCAGTAAGGGATTTAACCTTCATCAATATTAAGGTTCCTTTTCATTTGTTTAGAAAGTTGGGAATAAATTATTTGTTGTTGTTTTATGTGAGGCTGTTGTGTAAATATTTCTAGTCAGAACAGTCTGTGTAGCATGATCATCTCTAAAATATTTCTATTATATTTTAAGATGTTTTTATAGTACCTTTTTACTGCAGATCTCAATAATTGCTTTCTGAAAGCAATTATTTTACATAGCATCGATGCATAAAAAATGACATTTTTAATTTTTAAAAAGTACCCTAAGACTTTTTTTTAAAAAAAGTTTCTAACTTATGTTAAATAAGAGAATTATTCTGAAAGCGTACCATCTATTAGTTAATATATCTGTTATTTTCTTTTAACAATGTGTTATGTCACAGAGAGGCCACAATTTATTTCTTAGAAAAGTTTGGATTGTGGTAGTATTGCATTTTATAGTACTTATTAGACTATTCATTATATATTAAATCTAGTAGTTTTCCTTTTTTATTTTTAGTATAAGAACAATAGTACTGGGTTGTTTAAAATTCATTTCTGGATAGGAATACTTCTTAAGTGACATAAACACAACCCTGAGATTTTTCTACATCGATGAAGATATATGAGTATTATATCAGTGGATAGTAATATAGGAAGGAGAAGAAGCAACAATTCATAATTAGCTAATTAACTAATAGAAAATGTTGACTGTTTTAATTGGGTTTTATTACTTATGATAACACTTAAATAACCTTGTACAAAACCTAAACATATTTTGACCAGTTTAGTCTATGCCTGCAATTGTCCTTATGCATTGGCTATTGACTTAAGAGGTTGATTTTAATGGGCAAATTGGTTATTTATTGCTGAATCACTCCAAAACTTAGTAGCTTACAACAAACACACATTCATTATCTCAGAGTTTCTGTGGGTCAGGGAAGTGGACACAGTTTAGCTGGGTTCTCTGCTTCATGATCTTTCATAGGCCTAAAATCAAGGTGTCAGCTAGGCACAGGGTCTAATCTGAAGGACAGACTTCCAGTCCCACTTGGTGGTCATTGTGAGAATGTAATCCTCAAAGGTTGTTGGGCTGATAGTTTCAGTGTTTTGCTGGCTGTTGGATAAGGACTGATCTCAGTTCCTTGAAACATGGCAGGAGAGTCAGTTACCCAGATAAAAATCATTATCTTGTGTGTTGCTTTACCTAAAGATCCACAATTACATCGATTTTTAGTTATTTACTTTTATATTCTGTCTAAATGTCTATTCACATATAGAATATTTATGAGTCAGTAATTATGTATTTTAAATTTTTTCTCTGGTTTGATTCTCCTAATTCAGGTTTGAGCCCATTTATAAGAGAAGATATAGCCTTTCTCTCAGTTGTTGAGCCCACCCCAGAATTATTTGAAGGTTTCCTAAAGCCTGGCTTCAATCTTTATTTAGTTTATAACTTTGAATCTTTACCAAAGAAGAGCTTCTGAAATTGCCTTATGTAATTCATTTTTATTTTTAAAATTTTACACCACTGTGTTATTTACATCTTCTCTTTTCTACTCTGCTGCCTTTAAACATTTTACTCCATGAAGTTAACAATTAATTGTATTAATTGGTATATATCTATAGAATGTAACAATAAGTATCTAATAAAATTCCTCACTTTTGTAGAAAATATTTTGCCTGTAGTTCTAAAATTTAGAAAACAATTAATTATAGCTCTTAATTTAACTCAGGGTTTTAATTCAACTTCCACAGATATGACTAGTGTTCACCAAATTTAAAATATGGTATTCTTTTCTAACAAAAACTTTGATGTCAGAACAGTTCATGAAAAAAAAAATCAGGTAAAGTTACATAGAAAAAGATAAATGAAAAGAGGGTTGCTTTCAAAAGGTCACCCAGGCCTTGACAAAGACCACATTGACAAAGACCACATTGGAATTTAAATTGTATTTAGCAACTGCAGTATGCCAATGAAGAAGCTAATGAATATTAACTATTTAGTCTTTTGTTTCCTAATTTGTCTATAAAGCCTTTCATATATTTTAACCTGTTGATTGTGTCACATCAAAAAGTTCTCCCTAGTGATAGTTTTTATTCTAAATATTCTATATATTTAACAATCTTTCTAACTTTTCTAATGCTGGTATTTTTTTTAAAATGATCATTTTTTACAGATTCATCAAGGAAATTAGAAGATTTAAAATTAAAATGTGACTTTTTATAGGGAGCAGTTCTTCCAGGAAGAGATTGAGACCTTGACAGACAAACCCTGTCAGACAAGAGAGAGAGAGAGACCACTAAGATCAGTCAAGAGACTGTGTTTGTGAATGGTTGGCACTCATTTGTTAAATGTGTAGCTGCTCCTGGTTAGGTGTTTATCAGAAGCAAGCGCTGATTCTGATTGGATGGCATGTAAAAACATGTTTGCTGAGGGGTACTGCTGTTGATTGGATGAACAGGTTACTATGCCTACAAAACAATGTCTTCTCCTAAATTTATGGAAATATTTTTATTCTCACGATTTGGGAAATATTGGCATAGACCAAACACAAAATTCGGTTAAGGAGTTGTCTCCTGAACCTGAGACATTTTTCTCTCAGTGTGAAACACACACACAAAAAAGACTTCATTTTCCATCTCGAAGGAAAAGATTAGCCAGGCATTTAGGAACACAGCTCTGTCTCTCTTTTTAAGAGATGGGTGAAGGGATAGTTCATTCTTCCTTGGTATGTCTGGTACAGGGTGATAACTAAGAGGCTCTTAATTGCCACAGACAGATCAGACATAAATAATGGGGTGAGATTTAAAATAAATAATATGATATGTGACAAATAGAACAATGTGGATTCTTCTAAAAAACTCAGGTGAAATTTGTGTTTAAAACTCTGTCTGTAAGCTGGACTTGCCTGTAGGCAATAACTACATAAAAATAAAAATTGTATTAGTTTATTTCTTACTAACTTATCTAGTACATTCTCACCATTTAACCCACTCTGGAAAGAAAACATGTTTTCTCTTTCTAAAAGTGTGGAACCAAGTTTCACCCATTGAGTGTCATTCATTTATAATGCTGGTATTAGATAAAGAAGATAATTTTAATAGATTCAAGTATGTCATATTAGGATTGTGATGAAATTAGGTTTAAGCACATAACTGTCCAGAGGAAATAATAATGTATTTTTATTTGTGTAATACTGAAGCATTTTTAAAAAGCTTGGAAGATGTGAATTTAGCTATGCCTCTGGTAACTAGAAAGCACTGTTATTATTGATCAGTAGAAATCTTGGAGTCGTTTTAAATCTACATTCCCCCCTCACAGGCTGTGAACCTATCCCCGTCCGCTACCTTGAGTGGAGCAATATAGAATCCATCATAGCCATCGCCTTCTCCTGCCTGGGCATCCTCGTCACGTTGTTTGTCACACTGATCTTCGTGCTATACCGGGACACACCAGTGGTCAAATCTTCCAGTCGAGAGCTCTGCTACATTATCCTAGCTGGCATCTTCCTGGGTTATGTGTGCCCTTTCACTCTCATTGCCAAACCTACCACCACATCCTGCTACCTCCAGCGCCTCCTGGTTGGCCTCTCCTCTGCCATGTGCTACTCTGCTTTAGTGACCAAAACCAATCGCATCGCGCGCATCCTAGCCGGCAGCAAGAAGAAGATCTGCACTCGGAAGCCCAGGTTCATGAGTGCCTGGGCGCAGGTGATCATTGCCTCAATTCTGATCAGCGTGCAGCTAACCCTGGTGGTAACCCTGATCATCATGGAGCCTCCCATGCCCATTCTGTCATACCCAAGTATCAAGGAAGTCTACCTTATCTGCAATACCAGCAACCTGGGTGTGGTGGCCCCGGTGGGCTACAATGGACTCCTCATCATGAGCTGTACCTACTATGCCTTCAAGACACGCAACGTGCCCGCCAACTTCAATGAGGCCAAATATATCGCCTTCACCATGTACACCACCTGCATCATCTGGCTGGCTTTTGTGCCCATTTACTTTGGGAGCAACTACAAGATCATCACTACCTGCTTCGCAGTGAGCCTCAGTGTAACGGTGGCCCTGGGGTGCATGTTCACTCCCAAGATGTACATCATTATTGCCAAGCCTGAGAGGAATGTCCGCAGTGCCTTCACCACCTCTGATGTAGTCCGCATGCACGTGGGCGATGGCAAGCTGCCCTGCCGCTCCAACACTTTCCTCAACATTTTCCGAAGAAAGAAACCGGGGTCAGGGAATGCCAAGTGAGTAATCTGATGGGGTTTGCGCTCTCTCTCTCTCTCTCTCTCTCTCTCTCTCTCTCTCTCTCTCTCTCCCTTTCTCTCTCTTTCTCTCTCATTTGTTTCTTTTTCTCTATTTGACTAAATCATGTTCTTCACTTTTCCTAATGTTTTTTTTAAATTTTTTCTTAACATTTTCCTGTTGTTTTTGTTTGTTTGTTTGTTTTTTCCAATCTCACGTTCTGTTGGATTAAGACTATTCTTGTTCTCATTCCTTTGAAAGAGCAAGGAGCATGACGCACCAACCAGCTGAACATATTCTGACCTAGAATCCTGCAGCTTCTGTTCTGCCGATAACGTTTTCCCTTTCACGTGGGCCCTCTCTCTATGGAACATCAACCCCTCTCTGGGGTCAGAGATGCAAACTCTAGTTCTAATTTCTGGTTTAGACATTTAGATTAAAGGTCTTTTTTCTTAGGTTAAAGATCTTTTCTGATTTATTTTTATCGCTCTAGTCTAGAATCACTAATCCAGGGTGAAAGGAAGGAAATTAAGCACTTGGGGAAATTTTGCAAAATTTGACTGCAACTGAGCACCAAGAATGTCCTAAAATAAGTTTTTTTTAGACAACTGAAATATCATGTCCCTCTTATTTATTGAATGTAAATGTATAACATAGTAAAGATTCTATATATTAATTGAGTTATCTCAACTGCAAGGTCATGATCAGAGCTTTCTTAGCCATAAAGTACCAATAGAATTAAGAACCAGATAAAGGTGATGAGCCCCAAACTTGAGAGTCAGTGTGAACATCAAACTCCAGATTATTCTATCTTGATAATTTTTAGGCGTACTTTATGTAATAAACACTTCCTGACTCTGCATTGCAAAGAAGCATATGCTAAATTTTGCATGAGTCATCTTTTCTGAGATCTATGAAGTAAATTTCATGTAACATTTACTATTTTGAAAATGGCATGGATGCTTGAAGCTCTAAAGGTAATTGAATTGCCCAAAGATAATTTCTTCCATTAACCATATTAATTTTACTTTTTGAAACAATCCTTTACAATGAAGGCTTTTAATAGTAATTATTGTAATGTATACATTGCTTTATAACTATCCTACCTACCTGAACAAGTCAGCAAGATAAGAGGGATGGTTGTTATTTTTCTCCATTTTGTAGATGAGGAAACTGAGACACTATGAATTTATGTACAATTTCACTTGGTTGAAGTACAATTTCACTTGGTTAGCCATTCCTTGACTATGTCTTAACTGGCATAAAATGTCTCATCTTAACATATGTCAAAAATCTACATGCCTTAAATTTCTCGTTTTGTATCTTTCCTTGCCAAGCAGCACCATGAGCATCTTTTACAGAAATCCTGTCATTGGTTTGATGATCAGATGAGACAGTCTATGGAAAAATATATTTTGAAATCTATAAAGTTATTTCAAATAAGGACACCCCTAAATTTTTTTTCAGCATCATGGATGAATACAATAATTTACACTTCTCACTGTATCAATTTCAAGTTCTTCATAGGATGCTGATCCTATGTTGCTTAGTCATTTTTTGCCCTTGCTGTGGTTTTTCTGCTACCCAGCACCCCTCAGCAGCAGCCTCCTGGCAGGGGATCACCAGTGATATGAGAGCCAACCAACAATGCCATCAAATGAGAAAAAAATAGACCGTAACCACAGAGTCCAGATGTAAAGTGGCATAACAGTTTTCATTCAGAGGAAAGGAACAAGAGGAAATTAAATAAAAATAAGGGAGAAAATACTCTTGAAACTGGAGTATTTATAGGAATTAAGAGACATTCTTTTTCACAACCCATATGGCTTTGTGAGGATTCTGTCCCACCATCTACCAATATCTAGCTCCATGTTCCTAACTTGCCTGCCTCTATTATGGTTCATCAGAAACTTTAATTTGATTTTTGGTCATGGGTCATTAATAAAAGCTGTGCTCCCGGCCACTTAATGAAATGGGAGAACCTATGTGATTGAGACAGCTTGTGTTGGTAACCAAGAACGTGCATTGATGAGAGCTCTCCCTGTGATTCTATGTACAGACAGCATTGGGACCTGCCCAAGAGAGCAGTGACTTCTGGTGGAGAGTACACAGTGCCTGCTGCTGGGAAAAGATGAAGCTAGCCCGTGTTACTTTAAGGAGGTTTAGCGCCTCCTTCGCAGCCAGGCCCTGCAGTACATTCTGATCACTTTCTCACACCTGCAGATGCTTTCCTTCTACGCTGACAAAATCCCCTTCACTGTTTTGAATTTGGAACTAATTTTATTTGGGATCCTGCTTTTGAGAGAAAAATCAACTTGTTCTAAATTGAAATGATTTTCTAGGAAATGCTGGTTTCACCAGTAAGTTGCTTAATTTATTGGCTGTAATTGATCAGGCACTATCAGATTATTTACAGTAAGAAAGATACTTCTAATTAATAATTACATCATGCAGCTTTTTTTTTTTTACTACAGCCTGTAGCTTCTCCAAGGTATGCCACCCAGCTAAGCTGACCCAGAGAGGGTATTTGAGGCTAAATTTCGATGGAAAACAACCATTCACTTACTCGTGTGTCTCATTTATTCATTCTACGGTTGCTTCTCTTGTAACTCTCTCTGAGGTTGTAATTTTAAAATGCAACAATAATCTCAGTGCCTATGTTTTTACCACGTTATTGTTGTTATGTTTTTCCGGTTTATCACCAGAGTCACAAAAACTACAAACAATCTAATATTTTCTGCAGCAACAAAAATCTAGCAGTCTTGCCAACACAAGAAAGGGGCTGAAAAACTCTAGAGAACAAACACATCACCCAATGAGTTTATTACCATGCTGGATGTGTAATTCCTGCGTTTATGGTGCACTGAGGGTGTTCGGCAGTCTGCAGATATAGCTATAAACACAGAACAGATGCTGTAATGAAGAGCTTCCAACTGATCTATCTGTTGGAATATTATTCTGAGGAGTTACACGTCTGACTACATCCTCCTAACAGGCTGTTTCTGAGATACATGGGTGGGATGACATCGTGGGTCTGTTTTTGCAAAGTTTACTTCAATTTTTTTTTAATTTCATTCACAGCCAAATATCTGACTCAACCAAAGGTTTGGGCACTTGTTTTACATATTCTGAAATGTAATGTCATTAAAATAGTTGTCTGGGTTACTTGAGTTGCTTATAGTTAGGAGTCCTATTATGCATAATTCTACCGTGAATATTAACTGAATAGTATATTTGCCTTGATATTTGTAATTTTTGTAATTTCTTTAGCTGTTAGTTTAATGTCTTTGAATGGGGAAATATCCAGGCCTAACCTAATTTTAAAGATGTTGCTAAAATTCTCTTTGTTGGCAGTAGAAGAAATATATAAATGCATAGTTATTCACAATTAAATTATTTAGATCCAAGTGATTTATCACTTCCTTTTAAAGCCAAAATGAGTTAACATTATGCAACTGAAAAAAATAAAATATTATGTAAATGACATGTTTCCTTTAAGAAAAATGATATCAATGACCAAATGTCAAACTAAAATTTATAGATATTTTCTGGATAAATGACTTCAATGAGTGCCAGATAATTTGATGGCACATGGAACTAAAATGTGATAATACTAGTACACTTCTATGACCTGTATAACTATGCAAAACTAAAACAATTACAGCCCCCAAAAGGCATTAGATTGATGTAAGCAAATAATTTTAAAATTTAGGTTTCTAAATGAATAGAATATTATTAGGTTCTTGGGATTGTTTTTTAAGCATTTGAGCATATGTTTCTACTGAGTACAAGAACTAAGTGAAATACTAAAAGAAGTGATGCTATGAAGAAATTTTACTCTCGGTCTGCTAGAAACACTTTTGTCCACAAATAGAAGTAAATAATTATAGACATTATGCTCTGTATAAGAATTTAAATTTGTTTTTCTTCCTTTGATTATGAAAGGAAATATGATAGTGAGCCAACAGACATCACTATCAAATAGAAATAACAGGTTCTTTTTTTATAGAAAGAACTCACTATTCCAGCTTGTAAATGAGAAAAATCTGTCATTTTGAAGTTATTTTTCCCTTAATAACACAATAAACGGCATTAAAAGTTATTACAATTCTTCACTTGCTTTTAAAGCAAATAACAAGATTTTATCAAAACAAAGTACTTGTCATAAAATTTTACTGCTTCATAGTAACATTTATGAAAGACCTACTGATTACTCATTAATACATTCAATCAATCATTGTTTCAACAGTAATCTTAAAAGCACTTTATAATATTGGTGTTAGATAATATTCAAGATAAAAAATATATAAGAAGCAGAAACTGACTGCACCAATCTTGCAATATAGTAAGAGACACATTTAAAACTATGACAGAGTATACTGGATTAGGTGCCATAATAAAGGACCAATATGAAAAAGAGATTAAGGTCAGCTGGTGGAATAGTATCTAGAAAGAAAAGCTTTCTTAATAAAAGTGGAATTTCCAGTTGACCTTAAAGGATGTTTTTTCCACAGGAGAAACTGTTCCATTTCACATATGGAAAATAATGTAAGTGAAAATTCACCATGTTAATGCATTTACAGGCCACAACATGGAATCTGGTATGAATGAAGTACATAGAGAAATACAGTGGTGGGTAAACATGTAAGTGCAGAAAGAGGACATATTACAGATTGATCAACTGTTCTAAGGAGAAACTTAGATATTTTTGTATATAAACTATAAGATGCAGTAAAGATTTTTGTGAAGTATGATCACAAGTAAGCTTTTTTTGGGGGGAAGAGATTGACTATAGAAAGACGCTTTAATCGAGTACTATATTAATCCAAATGACAGGTTAAAAATAAAAGTCTTAAACTAGAGTAGTGAAATGAAAGTCAAATCCATAGCATCATATATGAAAAGAGTTTTCTGAATTTCATTTATTAGAATTGAAATGTTGACTGTGGAAGAGGAAGAAAGGAATAAAAAAATCAAATACCACTCTCATGATTTGAGCCTGGGTGACTAGAAAAAATACAGCCATCATAAAAACAGATCAGAACTGTGGGTGTAAGACTGGGGAAATATTGATGACTGGGTTTCGGATTTGTCTATTGAAAATGTTATAAAAGCATCCAAATAGAAACATTTTAAGTTATTTGGAAATTTAAGTCAGGGGCTCCAGGGAAAGGTCTGAGCCAGAGTTCAAGATTTGAGGGCTCAGTTGTCAGAATATTTAGAGGCCAAAGCAGTGATATGACATATAGAAAGAAGAAAATAGGAGGAACATTAGGAAACACACTTGAGAGATAAGAACAGTTAGAAGGTGTTAAAAAAAAGAAAGAAAGAAAGAATAAAATAGAATGAGGAAACGGAGGAATTGCAGTATCATGGAAACCAAAGAGGAGACTGTGCCTTAGGCAGCTCAGGTTGCCATAGTAAAATCCCACAGACCGGGTGGCTTAAAGAACAGATAATTTTACAGTTCTGGAGGCTGGAAGTCCACATCAGGGTGCCAGCATGGCTGACTTCTGGTGAGACCTCTTTCCTTGGATTGCAGAGAGCTGCCATCCAGCTGTGTGCTCACATAACCTCTTCTCCGTGTAGGTGCAGGGGAAGTGAGAAAGGGAGGAAAGATCTGTCTAGTGTCTTTTACAAGAGCACTAATCCCATATGAGGCCCTCACTCTCATGATTGCTTCTAACGCCGATTGCCTCCCAAAGATTTATCTATTGATACCATCACATTGGGAGTTAGGACTTCAACATATGATTTGTGGGACAGGGCACAACCATTCAGTCCATTAACAGAAGACAAAACTTAGAATCCTTGAGATACCCAAGGATGGAGATGCTATGGTTATTTGTGACTGGTTTTAAGGGTGTAATGCGGGTAGAATTTCTATTGCAATAAGTTGAGGAGTTTGGCATTAAAGGAATTAAGATGTTCAGACAGTATTTTAGGAGGCCAGGGAAAAGAAAGGAGTGGTATCATAGAGGAGAAATTAAATCTTACTTGTGATATCTGAGAAAGAAACATTGAAAATATAAGAGAGATCATATGGTTATGCTGGGAAGCCCGAAACATTAATATAGAGTTTATGTACTAACATAGAACTCTGCATTAGTGCTAAAAACTAATGAGGGCATGCATCATTATTATCAGTTCAGAATATCCATGCTGTATGGAGCGGAGGAGCTGTGTAGCTGCTGAAAGTGGAGGCATGCGAGTGTGACTCTGTGTGAGATGTGTAAGAGGAAGGGCACCCTGTTGGACATGGGTTGGCAACCTGTCCATGCTTGGCCACAGCTAAAGAGAGATGAGGTCATTTGCATTCCATCTGTTAGCTTTAGTGTTCAGTGTACAATGTTATCTACTCAAAAGGGTAACGTGTGAACAATGTGTTCCTAAAGCTAATTCAAGAGTAAAACTGTTAGCAACTTGAATAATGAAGCAAATAAGGAGAGAGAACCAGTAGTTTGAAAATTTCAGATCGTGAGAACAGAGCCTGTAGGCTCATTAATTAGAATCCTTTGACTGCAAGTTATAGAAGCCAATTAAATAGCCTAAGCAAAAAGAAGTGGGGTGTTTAATACAAAGAATATAGGGAACAATTTCAGATATCTCCTAGTAATGAGGTTTGAAACATTTCTGGGCCATGTATGGGACTGGATACCTAATGAGAAAGGCCCAGGCGTCAATCTCATCTTTTGTCTCCCTGCATGCCTCCTTACTTTATCCTCATAGATCTTCTTTGTTCATTTCCTGGACCCTCATGATGAGTCTCAGGAGAGCCCAAAGATACTGCTTCAGTTCCTCTCCCCAGGTGGTTCTACAGAACACAAAGAGAGAAGGATTGGCTCAACTGGCTCAGCGGTCTATCCACTGAGGTCAAGTTTGTAATGGACAAAGAGGGTAGTCACTGAGTATAAAACTGTCTTCCAGAAAAGTATCACTCCTGTTCCCCATGAGTAGGATCAGGGAGGCAATTCACAGAGAGGTGGGTATGATTTGAGATGAGCAGAAGCCTTGTCAGTGTCTAAACCAGGGTAATCCCATCTCCGCCCAACACTATCCTTTTTCCCTTGCCATCTGAGTAAGTCACTTCTAAGTACTAGCATTTTATATTTGGAAACATTGACAAAAAGGAACTATAAAACCCACATAGTGGTGGCTGGCCAGCCAGCCAAATAATTAATCACCTATCCATGCAAAACAGGAGTAACTATCCCAAATTCCAATACAGATGCCAGTGGAGGAAAAAGAAAACACCGTGGCTCTGGCACACCATTTATTATGCAGGTGTGAGGTGTAGAATCAAACAAATTTAACTACCAGACCTTTTCTAGAGATTCCTGGCTACAAAATGCTTATTAGCTGCCTCAAAAGGAAAAAACAAACCAACAAACAAAAAACCACAGGAACAAAAAGGACAAAAAAATAAAAAGATTCTTTTAAAGGAAAACAGCGTTACAACATTATTTTCTGAATAAATTAAAATACATCACAACAAAAATAAAGTATTACTTGCTAACTGTCCTTAATCTATAATAATAAAAGCGTAATATGCTAATTAAGACTGGGCAAAGCCAGGGCTGTGAGGGAAGCTGGTGCAGGCAGCCAGATTTGTGCATTGGGCCTCTAGTAGAGTAGTAAAAGAAAATCAGCTAATATTAATAAAGTTAACCCCAAAGTGTCTATTATTTTATTTTATTTTAAAACAGTAAGAGAAATCTCCTATAGTTGAAGGCAACTTAATACCCTCTATGCAGACCATTTTTAAGATAAATGAGAAGTCTACTGCTAACAAAATTAGGCCAAGTCCCTAGTGATACTGCTAGCCATATTGAAAGACAAGTTGCATAAAAGAAATCAGTAACAATAAGAAATAGTTTCCTTTCCCTGACTTCCCAGTTATGATAATAAATACTGTTATCTTGCTCCTAGCAAATGTTCTCAAGCACTGTGAGATTGGTATCATTTTCTACTTGACCAGATTTTTCACTGATTATGTTATTTGGCTTAGGTGGCTATGGGATGGGGAGTAAAAAAACGTATTAACACAGGAAAAAGTTAAGACCTATATGATCAAAATGAAAATAAATTATGACAAGAGGGCAGGAGTGGGGTGAGGCAGCAGAGGGATGGCTGTAGTTCTGTCATCAGCCAGCTCTGTGATCTTAGCCATGAATTATGTCTTATTACAAGCATGTCAGGTGATTTTAGTAAGGTTTCCATAATCCAGGCCTTTGTTTGACAAATATATGGAGGGGTTATTGCTTTATACACTGTGGACAGTTGGCTGGTGAAGATCTATTGCATGGTCCATAACCTCAGAGAACTTCAAGTGGAGTGAGGGACACCAGCAAGAAACCTGAGGACCCTGTGACAGGATGAAGTCCTATGGCAGAGGAGGGGGAGCGTGTGCTTTCAGGAGGCATATAGCAGGGGCCTCTGCTATTGACCTTTGAGTCAGAGAAGGCCTCAAAAGCCAATACTAAGTCAAAGAAGAGCTATGACCATGGTTGTTCCATTAGCTAAAAGCTACACCAAGTGGTGAGTTAAAGTGGGGAAGATTCAGAGAGAGTGTTCCAGGCAGAGCTGGGGGGGGGGGGGGAGAAGGGGGGGACACTGGAATGAGGAGGCAAGAGAAATTACATCATATTAGCAAAATGAAAAAAAACAAAGAAGAAGGTTTCATAGGGCTGACAATAATTTTATATAAAAAATATTTGTTTAGTTTCAAAGATTTATAGCCAAAGTTATTCTAGGGCTGATCCCAGTATAAAATCAGTTCTGCTCTGATGGTTGGAATGGTTTCAAGGTCTGACACCATTTTTTAAGACTAATAAGAGAAGCACTGATGACCCATTCACTCAGCAAATGATTTTAAAGTGCCTACTATGAGGCATTGGGGTAAGTGCAGGAAATACAGTGGTGAACAAATCGTATCTGGCCTCTGCTTTGTGGAAGTTGAAATCTAGCCAGGATACCAGACACTGGATGAGTAACCACAAATGTAGTGAGTTTTTTTCAGGATTAGAAGGATCTGACCAGTGCATGGAGGCTGGAAACATTCCCCCAAAAAAGTTTTTATCTCAGCTAAGACTTCTGAAGGAGCAAAGAGGTTAGCTAAGAAAGGAAGGGGAACTGGGTAGATAAGTCAAGGAATAAAAGTGTAAAGTCTATAAGCTGGAAAAAGTACTGATGGCTGAAGGAAATGAAATAATTCCAGGATGCCTAGAGATGAGGGAAAAAAAGGCAGGCGTGATGAGAAGGGACTGGAAGGGCCGGCTGAGACCTGACCCTAGGCCTTAGGATCTTGGATCTTGTCCTCTAAACAACGGGTAGTTGCTAAAGTGACAAAGCAGGGGTGCAGTGTGATCAGTGAGAAGTGTGTGCTAGAACTAGCACCCCAACCTCAGTGTGAGGAGAGCAAGGTGAGAGGGTGAGGTGGAGGAGGGCTGCTGCAGCGTCCAGGTGGAAGACAATAGTGGCCTGACCCTTTAAGGCTTTGCCAGTTGAAATGAAGACAGTGAACAGAGATAAATGCTTAAAAGGTAAAAGTAAAAAAGTAAGGTTGCTTTGTAAAACTCTTATTTTAAGATCCACAAACATTAAGCACAGTTATGCTTTCACCTTGGGGGGTGGTTTGGCTCCAAACCTATGATATTTGAATTGTGACCAGATGTAATGTGTTACACATCTAAAGCATGACTGACCTACAAGAGGGTGAGACTGATCAGACACAAAAAGAGAAGAGCAGTCACTGCAACAAACAATGGAAATGACCATGGACCTGTCGGGTGTGACGTTGGGTGAAGGAAACTGAAGCATGGGATTTTTGAAAATTTAAGTCCAAATGACAAGATGATCCTTAAGACTAAAAGGATGAAGCAAACTATCTTGGTGTCATGGCTTCAAACATTTAAGTGTTGAAACTTGCCACCCTCTACCTCTTCTCTGATTCCCTGGGAACAGGTTAACTATTCAATGTTGTCTTCCCCACCTATAGGTCTACTTGTGTATGTCGGGGTTCTTGTCCCAGCATTAAGAAGGGGTTCAGCAATCTGGAGAAAGGCTGTGCGTAGATTCAATAAGGACTCCAAAGACGAAAGGTAGTTTTGAAAGGCATTGGAGGTCAGAGGAGCTTCAGCTAAAGGAGCTAAAGACTCTCTTTGTCTCAGAACCCTGTGCTTTTTATTAACATAATTTGTCCTAAGGCAAGGTGGAGATAATACACTTCAAAGGATAGGGTTTTAAAGGGTAGGGTTTACAGAAGCATTGTCAGATTGGGGAGTAGCTTACAACTGTTCAGGAATTTGGCCAACAGGAGGCAATAACATGTAGATTAAGATGCCCTGAGCTATCAGGCAGTTAACAAGTATCCTATTCAAGTTTGGAGGAGATGCTTTTTAGCTGTGACTCAGTCCTTATTGAGCCCCCAAGCTTCATCAACCTTTTGATGAAACTCTTGTAATTATGACATTCTGGATTTGGTTCCCAGCATATGTATAGTTTAGTATCCTAAATCCTGCACATTATTTCCCATTGCAAAATGAAGTTGGAATTCTGGTTTATGACGACCTTATTACATGAACTTGTTTAATAGAAGTCTCACTCTGGATGATGTATCACTGTTATTGGGCAAACAAAGCAAGTTCTGCTATTGGATCTGCCTGGGTGGTGAGAATTGAGAGCAATTACTGCCAGGCTGAGAACCAGATTCTGGGTAAGGGAATCCCTTACAGTGTGCACAAAGTTAGATTTAGTGTTTTAGTAAGTCTAATAATGTTGCCTTTTAATCCGAATATTTAGTTCACTTACATTTGATTAAAATGCTGACAAACTATTTTCTATTTGTCTCTCTGAAATGATTATATCCATTAAAAAATGTCCTATTTCTCTCCTTTCTTGCCTTCTTTTGATTAATCTACTATTTTAATATTCAATTTTCCAATCCATTAATTTGTTAGTTTTATATTCTTTCATTATTTCTTTTATGGTTACTCTAGCAACTATAAGTATTCTCTAACTTTTTATAATCCCCAAATAAATTACTATAGCAATTTTATCACTTTCAAACAAGGCAAGTATCTTAAAACACTTTAACTGCATTTACTTAGCGTCAACTTTTGTGCTTTTATGTAGTACATTTTAATTTTGCACATATTTTACATTACTATTACGTTTTGCATAATCAATACTTATATATTCCCATATATTTTCCTTATGTTGCATTCCATTTATAGACTGAACTGGTGCGAGTGTGTATTGCAGTTTTACAAAACTTGTTGTGCTTCTCCTGATACATCCTGTCCAAGGGTACAGCTACCCAGGGGTCCTGAATAACAACCTGGGTCCCAACTCTTTGCTTGTGCCTCTGGTTCTTTAAAATGTCTTGAACTCCTATTTTGATTCTTCAGTGCTATGAGACGTCACTGAGTTTTAGCAACTTTCTTCTTAGCTTTGTACCCTGTGCTTTGTGCAAGCGTAAAATTTGCAAAATTTCCTAGAGGAAATCCATCAAATGTTGGTCTCACTTTTCTTGACCTTTCTTTCTCCAGGATCTTGGCTCCTCGATTCCTGGCTGCCTTGGAAAACTTGAACTCAAATTTCTGTGTCTATAGTCCTGGGAATGAATCAAGTTTTTCTTGCTTCTTTACCTCTTAGTTAAGAACCTCTGTCTGGATTCTCAGTCCATTTCCCTGTACCAAGAATGATCAGGTATCCCAAGGGAAAATTGAGCTTAGAGATTATCAACTTATTCCTTCAAAGTTTTCTTCATTCTGATTTATTGGTCCCTTGGATTCTGGTTGCCATGACAGTTTCCTAATGTCTTTAAAGGGTTTTTAAAAAAATATTTTATCGTTTTTTTTTTTCTAGTTTTTCTCAGAGGAATCATTGCTTTACCCTAAGGTACTATATCTTAGCCAGAATCAGAAGTCTTCTTATACCAGTTTTAATATCTCCCATTTCTCTTCTCAATAGGCAGTGATATGACTAATATTCCTTTGGGGGCTATGATGACTATTCTATTGTGAAAGAAATTGTATGATTATTGCCTATTCAGTTATTTTTCTGGTTTGAGGGGTGGTGACATGAGATATTAATGATTCTGATTATAGAAAAATGTTTATAAAATAAACTTTAGTGGAAACATATATCTAATATTGATGTCAGTGCTTTAGGCAACAATATCAGAAGCCTCACAAAATTTTAGACTTAAGTTATGTAAGTCTTTTTTGTTATCATTACAGCATCAATTTTAAGTTTCTTTACCAAAGTAATCATTTATTTTCTTCTTTTCTTTCTTTTTTTTCCCCCAAAAAAACATTCACAGGTGAAGATTTTTGCTTTGGGCAAGTGTTTTCATTTCCCCCCTCTTTTTTCTGTCTGGATAAATCAGAGTAAAATAATAAAGAGACTCACTTTAGCTGTTGAGTGCCTAAAGTCTATCTGGAAATATAATAGAATAGTTTTCCTTTTATGAAACTTGTTTTTTCTCTAATTTTGAACTTTTACTCTCTCATTAGTGAACATGCCTACATGTGAGAATAAACATCTTTAAATATATGTATAATAAAATAGCTTATTTATGGCATATTGACCAAATTTTTTCTACTATAGAATTCTGAAATAAGAGAGACTTCAGTATTGGTTTAGATAAAATATATCAGTATGGATTTCCAGATTCTCTAACTTCTATTTGATATTTCTCTTTAATAGTTTCTCATATTTAATATATATTTTTAGAATATTTACCTTACCTCTTTTTTGAGAAAAAGAAAATATATTCATAGCTTCTATTAATATCTTAGTTTATTGGGGTAAAACTAAAAAGAAGAGAGGAAATTTTACTTCTGAATTATGTGTTATAATAAATTTATTTTTGTAATAACAGTCACTATTTTTCATATAAAAGAGATAAATATTCACTGGGCAACTTTTTTTTTTTTTTACTTTTTAAAAAATATATATTTTATTGATATTTTACAGAGATGAAGGGAGAGAGATAGAGAGCTAGAAACATCGATGAGAGAGAAACATCAACCAGCTGTCTCTTGCACACCCCCTACTGGGGATGTGCCCACAACCAATGTACATGCCCTTGACCGGAATCGAACCCGGGACCTTTCAGTCCTCAGACCGAGGCTCTACCGCTGAGCCAAACTGGTTTCGGCAACTATGGGCAACTTTTTAAATATAGAAAAGCACAAAACAGCTAATAAAAATTAACTACAATTCTAAATATCACAGAAAATACCATTAACATTTTTATGTATATCTTAGTTTTTACACATACATGTGTAAATAAATACATTACTTTATATATTTACATATATAAATAAATACACAAATAAATACATTACTTTTACTAATTTTTTAAATTTAAATTTTGCTGGAGATTTTATGATAGTCAATTTTTAGTGTTAAAATTAATTTATAAATTAATCTATAATAATGAAAATATAATATACAAATCAACCAAACAACCAAACAATGGAACGACCGTCAGGATCACCTTCAGGATGCAGCCAGGGTTACAGGGTGGCTGAGGTAGCCAGGGCTGTGAGGGCCTACTCTTGCATGAATTTCATGCATCAGGCCTCTAGTAACAATAGAATAGGTACTTTGGATATTCTGCAATTAGCACAATGATGAAGAAGCTCAGAACTACTTCAATCTTATTTTCATATTAAGAATGTCTCACCATTTTGTTTTGATTCACTAAATCATTTGTTAACCATTAATCATAAATAAACTCAGGAAAGTCTCAGTTTATGCCTTTTATCATGACATAATTTTTAAGAGCACTCATTTATTTTTAAAAGTAACCAATTTTAATGAAAAATTACATAGTTTTCTTTTATTTCTAAAAATTGAGGCAGGTAAAAGGGAGATAAAGTGACATACAATACTCAAGCTGACATGGATCCTGCCTCAGAAACCTATGGCCTACCTACTATAGGAGATAATAATTAACATCATATCTATATTTATAAAAAGCCGGCGACTAGAATGCTGTAATGACTAGAATGACCAGTCGCTATAATGCCCACTGCAGCCAGGGAACCAGCCCAATGGTGGGGCTGGCCAACCTCTCGCAGCCCCTCCCCCTGGCTGGCCCCACCTCTGATCAGACTCTCCCACCCCAATTGAGGGCTGGGGGCCAGCCAATCCCCTCTCCCCTGCCCCTTTCTCTGGCTGGCCCCACCCCTGATGGGCCCCAACCACCCCAATTGGCCCATAGGCCCTCCCCCAGCCGGCCCCACCCCTCATTGTCTCCCCAACTCCAATATGGGGCTGGGCTGGCCGGCCAACCTCCTGCAGCCCCTCCCCCTGGCCAACTCTGCCCCCAATTGACCCCTCTCACACTTAGATTAGGGGCAAGGCTGGCTGGTCAACCACCCATGGCCCACTTGGGAGTGGGGTTGACTGGCCCACCATCCACAGCCCTTCCCCATGGCTGGCCCCACCCCAAATCAACCCCCACTACTCCAATTGGCCTGTGGCCCCTCCCCCAAGCCAGCTCCACCCCCTTCTCATTCCCCCACACCAATAAGAGGTAGGACCAGCTGGCCCACCATCCACAGCCCCTCCCCATGACCATTACCCTCATCAGGTGCAGGCTCATGGCTGGCTAGTGTAGTGGCAGTGGAGGGAGCCTCTCCTGCTTCCGGCTGGCCAATTGCTCACAGCCAGCCCGGACTTAATCAAGCCCTGATTGGGGAGGGCCGGTTTGGCAACCTCCCCTGTCTCCTCCTTCCAACAGGCTCAGCCCTGACCTACCCTGATTGGGGCCAGGCCAGCCAAACCCCACATGTGCATGAATTTGTGCACTGGGTCTCTAGTATATATATAACAAAGCTGAAAAGAATCAGAGGAGAGATGCAAAGATATAATACATATTTAAATGTGCTCGAGAACTTAATAAACATCTTAGAATTCTGAAGGAAATATGCACCAAACTGTAGAAAGTAAGTAGGTTCAGGAAATATGAACAAAGAAAGAGGTAGGGAAAAAAATATCATTTTACAACCATCAGTTTGGCAAAGATTAAGAAATTTAGCAAAACTTTTGGTTTTTGTAGAAGAAAAATAAATGGTAGTAGAACAGCTCTTGCCAAAAATAAGTGGCAAAGCAATATAAAATACAAAAGCTATCTTTTTATAGTAGGGAGGATTAGGGAAACTAAAACTTTAGAGATCGGAAAACTGAGAAATGAGCAGAACTGCGGCTGCTTTCCTTGAGTCAATTCCCGGCACTGGCTAGAGGCTGAGTATCCACCCATGGTTGGCCCAAGCAGAGAGTCAGTGGAAGGAGCAGGGAAGGCAGAGAGATCCTGTGTCCTCTTGAAGCTGGAGTGATAAAATGAAAGGCATAAGAGGTTTTAACACATATCCAGCTTTTCTTTCAAAATATTTGCTGATGTCTGCAATTGGGTAGGTTACAGAGGTTAAAAGATAAGCCAAACACCACTGGCATACAGAATTGATTTTCATAGAGTCCCTCAATGCTGAGGAGACAGATCCACCTGCTGAGAGAACTACTTAATACTCTTCGCAATCAGACAGGCTGGACGACAAACCCAAAGGCACTCTAACAAGTGATCAAGGTTCCTTCTCAAGGCATTTGTGTAATTCTAAAATTGTATGTGGCAAGGGGGAAAAAATCAAAACTGAAAATTCTTGAAAAGTAGGGTGAAATTTCCTTAGCCTCTTAATGCTGAAGAGATATAGAGACCCGCCAGACAAAGAGTACTAGCACACAGATAGGTGCTCTGCTAAAAGTTCTGAAGGATATCATGCTAAGTGAAATAAGTCAGACAGAAAAGGTTAAGAACCATATGATTTCACTCATATGTGGGACATCAAACTGAAAGCAATAAATAAGGGAAACAAGCAAACAAAAATTCACAGACACAGACAACAGTATGGTGGTTAGCAGAGGAAAGGGGGATAGGAGTTAGTTAAGGTAAAGTTGGTCAAATATATGGTGATGGAAGATGATTTGACTTGGGGCGGTGGGCACACAATGCAATGTGCAGGTCATGTGTCACAGAAGTGTACACTTACAACCTATATAACTTTACTAACCAATGTCACCCCAATAAATTTAATAATAATAAAAATAAGTCCTGAAGGGATATGACCTACTATGAACTGATTCCTATCCAAATTGCAAATGAACTTTGACTCAATTCTGTTCCTAATTGGGATAAGTTGATATGTCTCCCTCTACTTATCAGAGAAAGTGGTGAAGTAACTCTGGTTGAGATTATACCATCTAGAGCCTTCTCAAGGAAGCCAAATATTTAATAGAAGCCAAATATGCTAAGTGTCCAGTTGTCCAGTCGGCTGTTCAACCAATCAAAGCATAATATGCTAAGGCCACTCAACTGCTTGCTATGACATACACTGACCACCAGGGGGCAGATGCTTTGACCGGTAGGTTAGCTTGCTGCTGGGGTCTGGCTGATTGGGACTAAGCGAAATGGGCTGAATACACCCTGGAGCCCTCCCACCCCTCCTCCCCTGCTGGCCAATCTCCATGTTGCTCCCCAGCTCCAATAGTGCATGGTGGGGTCCCTCAGCCTGGCTTGTGCCCTCTCACAACCCAGGACCCCTCGGGGTTGTCAGAGAGCTAGTTTTGGCCCTACAGCAGAATGACCAGTTGCTATGATGCATACTGATAACCAGGGGGGCAGATGCTCAATGCAGGAGCTGCTCTCTGGAGGTCAGTGCACTCCCACAGGGGGAGCACCTCTCAGCCAGAAGCTGGGCTTATGGCTGGTGAGTGCAATGGCAGTGGCAGGAGCCTCTCCTGCCTCTATGGCAGTGCTAAGGATGTCCAACTGACAGCTTAGGCCTGTGGTAGTGCTAAGGATGTCCAACTGACAGCGTGGGCCTGTCCACGCAGAGCAAGCCTAAGCAGTCAGTCAGAAATCCCCCAAGGGCTCCTGGACACCCCCTCCAAGTGCACGAATTTCATGCACCAGGCCTCTAGTTTTAAATATACATCTATGCAATGTCTTATATGATATAAACTATGTTTAGGCATGCAAGAGTTAGTACCATATAATCAAAAATTCAACAGAAACAATTGGCAATAGAAGCAGACCAACAGGTGACATACTGATCAATGTTGAAGAAGAATATCAGAAAGCCAAATCATTATTCTGAACATGGGTCAATAAAGGGGGAAAAGCATCTATTTGGCTTGCATTTTCTTTTGAATTCTACCTCATAGGATTCAAATAGCCAATAAGAGAATGTTCTTTAGTAACTAGGAAGTTCTTCAGTTACAGAAGGGATAATAGTATTATAATGTCACCATTTTATACTTTTGTAATAAAGTAATTGACCCACCTAGTGATTATCAATGACTGCTAAAACCATCAGATGAAAGACTGAGGGGGAATTTTATAATATATGTGTCAGGCTGACAACACCTGAACCCACTGGTCTATTTTAATGGGATTAGTAGACAGTCTAATGTACTTCCCAGTCTTATATAATAGGAAATAAACACCACCTCATATAAATTATTCTCCCCATATAATCAATCTTTAATCTGACCAAGCCTTTATATCTAATTTTCAATTTAATGGAAATAATATGGGACAGAAATACATGTTAAATGACATCACATGAACTTCACCAGTAAAATCCATAAACTGAGAAATAATCAATGTTTCTTCAGAAAATAAGTAGTAAGCAAAAAGGAGAAGGAAATATCTATAGATTTAAAAAGACTCAAGATACAACCAAAACAATGTGCAGATCTTATTTGAATGCCAATTTTAAAATCAAAGTAAAATAAAAATATATGAGACAACCAGGGAAATTCCAATACTGGATATTTGATTATATTAAGGAATTACTATTAATGTGTTTAGGTGTGATAGCATTATTAGTTTTTCTTTTTTTATATAAAGTATATACCTATATTTTGGCATATGCTGAATTATTTATGGATCAAAGGACATAATGTTTTAGATTTGTCCTAAAATAAGTAAGTGGGACTATAAATTAATGAGATTCACATATGCATTGGTTAGTATTGAAACTGGATAATAAGGAAATGGATGTTCAGTTTAACATTTTCTCTCTCTCTCTCTCTCTCTCTCTATATATATATATATATATATATATATATATATATAAATTTCCATAATAAAAAGTCAAATTTAATGATGCCTGAAAAACAGAATTTGAAAGAATATGAATTCTCACTTATTAGTGTAAGTTGTGGAAGGACTTTGCAAAAACAATTTGTCAATATTTAAGAAAAATAAATGTGCATGTCCAACAATCTACAAATTTTAAATCTGAGTCCATACCATAGAAAAAATCTCCCATATGTGTGCAAGGAGACTTAACCAAGAATGTGTACTGCAGCATTGCCTGAAATAGAAAAATGTAGGAAACAACTGAAGTGACCATAAGTAGGAGAATTATTTTGTTATAGTGTAATAATTATTCAGTTTAGCTTTAGTAAAAAAAAAATACTGAATGGAAATATAGTGTGATGCTATGTAAAAGTCCAGTAATATGCTGAACACTACCACATATTTATTCACACATATGTATATGCATGTTGTAAAAACATTAAATATGCCAGTAAATAATACATAGTAAGGTTTATCTTAAAAATGAGAAAATAAGTTTTAATGATAATGCACAGAGGACTTGAAATATATTATTAATGTTTTAAAAAGAAAAGGGACTTTAAGAAGGTCAAATGTTAATGTTGTGATGTTAATTAATTGAAACTTACTAAATCATTCTCCATAGTCTCTTATTAGCTTGGAAATCTTTATAAGTAAGAATTTTTAAAATAGAGCAATATTTTACCCCTAAATGGAGAATCTGCACTATGTGTGTTTGCAAAAAGCCTTACTGGACTATGCATCTGTTAAAAGGCAGAGTGGAAGACATTAGCATTTAGAGAGGACCTACACACATTCAGAGCTCCATTCTCCACTCCGAAGAACGGGTGGTGAGAAAAAAATATTTAAATTCAGATAATAGGAAAAATAGACTTGGCTTTTAAAAACAGAGTTACAGATTATCCTATTTATCTGTAAAAAAAAAAAAAAAGTAACAGCAGTCTGCTAAAATGGTCTTGAGTGGTTGCTGTCATTCTTTAAGATTACTTTGGACAGCTGCCACATTATTATTTCCATGGTGAGCTGACCATCTGGAATTATACAGACCATTTTTTTTTCTGTGCTAAATGTAGATTCACCTCCAAACCTATCACAGGCAGGCAACTTCAGACACAGACAGCTAGCCTGACTCTGTGCACCTGGCCTTTACCTGCTCCTAACACAGCCATTCAATGTCACTAACGTTGCCTGTAAAAATAAATAAATAATAAATAAATACATAAATCCAGAGAGCAAACAGAATTCAGCTTATTTTCTGCTAGATGTTAAATAAGGAAAGTAGCTATCTTGGCGGGGGGGGGGGGTGAGGACAGTTATGTGACACCATAATCAATTATGTGATACCATAATCAATAAAGAAATTTTTTTTAAATGAAAAAAAGGAAACCCTAAAAAAATAAATAAAATCCACGAGTCAAGTGTAGTTTGAGGTACTCTGTATGAGTCTCATCTAAATACACACTGAGATTTAAAACCTCCTGGTCTTTTGTCTCTGCTCTTGTTTCTCCATACTTCAGAGGAAAGGTATCAGTAGTAATGGCTTAAGCCGAGACAACACTTTGTTATTAGGAAGCTTTTACATGTACTGTTTCAGCAATCCTTCTTCATGGAGGACAAAACTGGGTCTGGAAGGGGAAAATACACAGTTGGGATGTTTCTGGTCTCCTGAGTCCTATCCAGCGATATTACTGCTGTGCTATAAGGAGTTAAGCTTATTCATAACATCTCACCTTCATGTAAAGAATAATTGCTAGCAAAGAAACTGGTGCATGGGCAACCTGCTCTCAAGAAAAGAATGTGTTTAACATTTAAAGGAAGTACACTGGAAGAGTGTGGTGTGGTGTGTGTGTGTGTGTGTGTGTGTGTGTGTGTGTGTAATTTAGACAATGGGAAAGCTATGCACAATACATGAGTTTAAAACAAGCAGTGACTCTTTATTTAAAAAGGAACAAGAAAGAAAGAAAAAGGCAAACTTTGTACTTTCCAAAGAATTGAAGAGGAATCTTTCTAAGTGACATTCTGGGGTCGCTTTAAATCCACAATATCTGCCAAAAGATTCAAGCACAGATTTGGGACTTATAATTGACAAGCCCCCATATGCTCCATTTTCCCTCCAAGCTTTCGCTCTGGCTCTGGAATCTGAGTTTGGTTAAATATGTGGTTTTACAGTTGCTAAAAATACTCTGAAGTCAAACTCCTTCTCCCAGTTTTTATGCAGTTGGCCACCCTGGCATCAGATTGTGCAAGGCTTAGCCACTCCTTTCATAAAAGTGGTGTCATTTACACCTCAACACCAAGAGAAGGGCGGGGACTAAAGAAATGACGCCATGAAGGAGATGCTGTAGTTTTTCAACCGTTTCAATCCACAGTTAGTGAAGGTGGCTTTGGGGTTGCTGAGAGTTGCTCTGTGAAGTCTGGCTGTCCGGACAGCTGAAACTCCCTGAGGACCCACAACATTGTTCACTCGCTGCAGGAGTGACTCCAGGTCAGCCACAGAGGCCGCAGAGCTCCCTGCCCTGGTGCTTGGAGACACAGCAGTGTCCGCCCACACTCTGCCTGCCCGAAAGGTTTCTGCGTTGTTTTCATCATCATACATCCCAGCACACAGGACCAGCTACATCATTTGCAGAGACCAGCGCAAAGTGAAAGCGGGTGGGGGGAGGGGGGAGGCTCAGTTCAAAATGCAGAGGGAAAGCTGTTAAAAGGACTAAAATATGAAGCTCTTCCCTTTCTTCTGTGGTCTCCCTCGCTACCTGCCAGGGCATTGTTTTATTTGTCATGTAAAGTCATGCTTTCTTGTGTGTGTGTGTGTGTGTGTGTGTGTGTGTGTGTGTGTGTGTGTGTTGGGAAGGAGGCGGGATTGACAGGGTAAGTGCAGGTCCTTCTGAGAGCTGCAGTCTCCACTATGCAAGTCTGCACATGCAGTTCTCAGGTTGCCACATTCCCATCCAGCCAATCACTGAGCAGATGCCACTGAGGACTTGAACCAGGGAGCTTGCCTTCCCAGGAGCTTCTTGCTTCAGCCAGTAGTAGACAGGTGACTCTCTTACAGCAACAGTTCAGGGACCTGTAAAGCACTGGCGTTGAAGATGGGCAAGAGGCACAGTGGCCCTGCCAGTCAAGGAAGGAGAGGGCCCTGGCCATTGGCTTCTTCCAGATGCTACAGGACACGTGCACAGGACCCTGATCTTCCCTGCTGGTGCCCAGAGAATCCTTGAAGCATGAAGGATGTCTGTGCTCCCAGGGCAGAAGAAGGAAGTGGGGGACTAGGCTGACTCAAGTCCCAGGGGGCAGGAGAGCAAGAAATTGAAGGTCTGTTTAGGGACTTCTGGGAGGCACGACTGTGCCTGAGCTGGGGCTCCAAGTCCAAAGTGCATGCTCCCTTTTCCTCTCCAACACCACAAAACACAAATCACGAGATAAAATTATTATGAATTTCAAAAAGATGGCTATGGGGCTCTAAACCCCAAGTACAGAGTTCTTCTCATGAGGGACCTGGTGTCTGCATTAGTCACAGGGCCATGAAGCCAGCCCTGCCAGGGTCTTGGCTCCCCAGACCATTGGACCAGAGAACATGTAAACATCATCTATCAATACAATTAGAGGATTCAAGGGGATGCGGGCAGTTTAGCAAGGCAGAGCCAGAGGTCTTGAGTATATTTTCTGCCTCTATCATGAAAAATTGAATTGGAATATTATTTTGCAGGTTAATTGATCTTTCTTACTGGTAATTTCCTTTGCATATTCACACATCACACTTTTGTTACTTCATGTCCTCTGCTTGCTATTGTTCTCATTGTTGTTGTTTTTTTTTATGACCATTGCAATTTCAGATGGGCATATTAAAGAGCAGAAGTATATTATTTTCACAAGTTCAAAAGAAATCATTATCTCTTTGTCTACTTACATTAAATAAATGGATCACTGCAGGAGTAATGAGGTTACACCAAGGTATCTCATCTCTAGATGGGGGTTTCAAATTGTTCTGGGTAGATCACACATTTTCAAATGGTTTATTGAATTGCCCAAATTAGAAATACACACATTGATACATTCTGTTGTTTTCTTTCTTAACATCAACTGTGCTATGGAAAATATTTTTCCCTGCCCCCTACATTCAGATCAGTTCCATTGCTTTAAGGAATTAAAAAGCTATTCTTTTGTATTCTTGTTTCACATTTCAAACTGACACCTCTCCTTCCCAGCATGCCAGGCCACAGCCTGAAAAACCTGGAATGGGGAGGGGCCTGGTAAGTTCCTCCTCGCTCTTCTGAGCTCCCCCTCCTCTCTGTCTTTGATGGGTAAAGAGGACAGATGACCAAGGTCTTTGGATAGCCTGGAGCTGTTGTGATCCTCTTCTGATTAACGCTGAGTCATTGTCAACAAGATCTTAGGGTGGGTGGTCCAATGCTGATTCATAGAGGACATTTGTGGCTTTTTAGAGCCCTAGAGAGAACTTCATCCCTACAGAGTTCCCTACTGTGGGAGATTCTCCCCCGTGCAGCCAGTGTCACCATGTTACCACAGTACCTGCCGATAGTTCCCCTGGAATATATTGTTCCTGAACCTCTTCTCTGTAACTGGCAGCCCTCTTATGTGGCGGGACAAGAAGATGGCTAGATCCCAGCACCTTCTGAAGTGCTACATAGTTCATGGGAAACCTACTTATTCTCCAACAAATGATGGAAAGGTGGACTGCATATGACTGTCCCTTTATCCTCGTCTTGTCCAGTCAGTGCTTCTCTCGCCTGCCTGATCTACCTTGTATGCCATATGAGGAGGCATCCAGCCAAGAAATGAGGGGGCATCCTGCCCTGTGACAGGTGCCTTCAACCTCTTGCCACTCCCCTCTTCCCTACCATTAGACCAGGAGATACATGTGGCATTATATAAAGTGACAGCAATGCTTTAATAATAGCACTAGAGGCCCAGTGCACGAAATTGCATGAGACCCAGACCTGGTGCGCTGCAGGACCCATCAATGCACCTCCTGGTGACTGGTCTTTGGTTGTTACGGTGTTATGATCACTGGTTTTTTTATTATATAGATAATATGGAGAAAAACTAGCAGCTATGGTATAATATATAAAACCATGAACTACTATTGGAAATAAAGGGAGGTGACAAGAGGGGAGGGAAAGAGCTAATTTGGGACAGACACTAACACAACAGAATAATGTCTGCCACTTGGAAAGATGTAGTCAAAGAATGCACTCCACTGATGTGGCTTCCAAAAAATGAGCCTGACAGTGAGAAACAGCCTTAGTTAAGGAGGTTCCAGGACACACAGGTGGAGATGACGTGGAGAAAGGCTCCGGAGCCAGGCCAGGCCCTGCCCCAGCCCCAGGCACCACCTGAGTGGTGTCTTCGCCTGATCTGTACACATGCATAACCACTCACTCACTGGGTGTCTTTTTCTTTTCAATCTTCAGGAAGAGGCAGCCAGAATTCTCGCCCACCAGCCAGTGTCCGTCGGCACATGTGCAGCTTTGAAAACCCCCACACTGCAGTGAATGTGTAAGAGAAGCTGCATGGAAAATAGAGCGGTTTGCCCTTGCTTTCTCTCTCCTGGGTTTTACCTCTTTCTAACATGGAAACACGATGTGGTGCATGTCATCCAGAATGAGGAACCATTTACGTGCCATGGTTTGCACGACTGCCTTAATTTGGTTGTCCATCTCTCTTAAAAGGACACTGTCAAGTTGTTAGTCTTTTCGCTTTTTTATGTTTCGATGCAAGATGCAACACTTTTTCTGATTATGGAGATTCACTTTGTTTGTGACTCCCACTCACAAGCTCGAAAGTGAATTTTCTCCTTCCACGAAGTTGTCAGCTTCTCCTTGGCAAACAGAGCTTTTTCCTTTTATTTCTTTTTCTGCCTTTTTGCTGTTGCACAAATGTTTGAAATTGATCCTGTCTGCATTAAAGCAAAGCCATACTTGAGCTTCTGGAAGAGTTCCACAATGTCAGTTTCAGGGGGTGGGTGCTCACAGGAGCCTCGGTTGGGGTCTCTCATCTTGGGGAGCACAAAACAAAAGTTTTGTAAGCCCCACTAAAAGAAACTTTTATAAAAAGCAGAGCGGTTGTTTTCCCAGAATTCTAAGTGCTTTTATCAGATTTTCCCCTATCTGATAAAAACAATGCATGTTTGGTCCAATTTTTGACCTGTAGATCTTGACAGTGTCTCTTTAAGTTAACAAAAGAACAAAGACCATGTTCAATTCATTGTGCATGGAGTCTGTGGTCATTTTCAGCTGTTCCTTTACAGCCCTCCAAACTCCTGGGAGAGTCAAAGGTACACATTCCTGCAGCAGGAGGGAACCCACTGATGAGGTGTCTGTGGCTTCAATTGCTCTTCAGATGAGAAGGGCCTAATCTGTTCAAACATTTGCGACTGAACTTGGCCTTGGAGGCTGGTGAATGGGGTCCTAGCATCTCTTCTCTTGATTCAGTGGAGTGCATTGGGAAGTCTGTGTTCTGCTAGACCCTTAAAAAGCCCAAATGGAAACCAAATTATATTGACTCTTTGAGGGGAAAAAATACAGTAGCGATGTCAATATGTTTCAGGTGGTGGTTTGAAGGCTCCTGTATTTATAGATCAAAGCCACTCTAGTCTGCTTGGATGCATTTTAAAAAAAATTCTCCCCAGTCAAAATCCATTGAGTGTTTCTTGTACCAGGCATTGAGTCTGACCAAGGACACAGCAAGGAAGTCATGATTATGACAGCTGCTGGCTGCCTGTCAAAAGGTATTGATGGGGAGAGTAAATATACTTGTCTTGTCATGACAGCAGGGTGAGAGAGAGAGGAGAATCTCCTAACATTTCATGATGTGAAGGTGAGTGCCTAAAAACAGAAGCTGAAAGCAGCTACATCCTTGGGAAGTGAATGCAACAATCAGCAAAGCTAACAAGTTGGAGACTATACAGAATAAAGAAGATATTGGTAGCTTCAAGGCTAAGACTGGCTAATTTTAGCCTTGGGTGTTCCTGAAAAGAAAAGGAAAAATACTCTCTGTGTCCTTCGGTTCTCATAGCTTTTGCAAATAAGAAAGGTAAAGGGACTAGTGATGGAAATAAAGTATCTACTGGACCATATGGTCTACCTAGATCTGTCCTGGGTCTAGGAAATAATCTCAGCCAAGCAATGTAACTGCCCTATATTTCAGGTAGAGATGAAGAGCATCAAAGGATTTGCTATTTAAAATATAGGTTTGGTAGCATGGACCAAAGAAGCAATGATAATGCTTGACCTGACATTTCTTCATAGGGAGCATAATCTAGGTTCATCTCTACTTCCCGGAGGAATCTAATTACACCTGGCATAGGGTTGCTAAAACAATGCTTTTGTATCATATGATATTTTAAATAAATTTTGGCATGATAATTTCTTCAATCAGCCAGTAGTCATGTTTAATATGTGCTTAGAAAAAGTTTAGTTATCATCAGAATTCAGCTCTTCAGCTTGAAATTAAGTTGTCAATTTTATTAAAACAGTAGATTCCATGTCCAAAGTTTATGGGGCCTTTCTTACTTTATTGACCTTGTTGAGGTAATTTCTTTATTAACTCATTGAAGAAAGCTCAGGTTTAATAAAGGCAAAGTGATTTCCTTGGTGCTGATTTTTATCCAGTATCATATAATTTTAGGATAAAGAATGTGATTGATCTAAAGATTCTTAAAGGAGGACTATTTATTTATTTATTAAATTTATTGGGGTGACATTGGTCAACATGAACACATAGGTTTCAGGTGTGTGTTTCTATGTTACATATACCGTGTACCCACCACTCAAAGTCAAATATTGTCGAGGGGACCATGTATTTAGACTTTGTAATATGGGAAATTCCAGCTAGCTGAATAGTTCTCTGGCTTGCTTATGATGAGATGAGACTCAAGAAGAGTGGGATAAAATTCACAATGCTGTTTAAGATTTAATATCAACAGAAACTCCAGCTTCTCGTGTAATCAAAGAACATTTGTCTTGAATAGCACACATTCACCAATTCTCTACCTTACAACTAGTGGTGAGTCAAAAGGTGAGAGATTTTAATTACATTCAGATAGGCTCCCAGAGAATGATACTGACTATGCAGGTTTTTCTGGAAAGTCTTCGAGAAGTGGAATTGTATTTCATGGAAGTTGTTTGTTATCGAAGACTAGCTAGAGATTGTCTGGGAAAACAGGAAAACAGTGGTCTGATTCAAGTGATTTCAAATAGTTCCTGTGGCTGAGATTCTACAAACATCACCACTCAAACTGCATTTTGGTTCCAGTGCGCTGAAGCAGGTACGGATGAGATCTTCAGCGTGTCTCCATGGAAACAGCACCACGCCTTCCTTGAAAGGCCTCCTGTTTCAGCCATAGCAGCAAGGCCTGGGCAGAATCACCCTCACGTTTGTCTGTGGCTTTGGCTTGTTTTCTTTTCTTTTCTCTTCCTTTCTTTTCTCTTCTTTTCTTTTCTCTTCTTTTCTTTTCTTTCTTTTTAAAAAAATATATTTTATTGATTTTTTACAGAGAGGAAGAGAGAGGGATAGAGAGTTAGAAACATCGATGAGAGAGAATCATCAATCAGCAGCAGCCTCTTGCACACCCCCTACTGGGGATGTGCCCGCAACCAAGGTACATGCCCTTGGCTGGACTGGAATCTGGGACTTTTCAGTCTGCAGGCCGACGCTCTATCCACTGAACCAACCCAGTTTCGACTTGGCTTGTTTTCTTAACTTGGACCCCATTCTCTCCAGGCGTGGCCTAATGGCATTTCCTATTTCCACTTTCCTTTTCAGAAGAAAGCAAATGCTAACCTCTCGGGTTCCCAGGAGTGTCTTCCCTCCTCCTTACGTGAAGGTCTTTCCTTGTCTGTGGGCTCTCTGGATGCCATCCTTATGTCTGTTGGGAAGCTATTAAGCCTGGCATTGGACATAAGGGAGACAGGTGTTGTGTGAGCTTCTCCCTCAGGCAGCTTGTTCGGGACGCTTTCCTCCTGATCTCAAACACCCACCCACTGCTATTCCCGTTTTAGACCTTTCTGGAGTAGAGAACAGTGTTCTCAGCAGATGTAACTAGTACTTACTGAAACAAATGAGAAAGTATCACTCTGACCGCTAAGATAGACTGATCTGTGTACACCACCCACTTCCAATTAGTCTCTACAGTGCTGTAAATATTGCGTTTTCTGTTTGGAGGGATCGCAATATTTAATGAAAGGAAAACCAAAGCAAGGAAGGTCCCAAGCCTGTTGTAGCTGAAACTGTAGCCCCAGGCCGGCTTAGCCCTCAATGCTATGGGTATATATCTTCCCTTCCTCCCTCTCAGGTCTAACAAGGGTTTCCTCCAATAACTTCCATATCAATAAAAATATTTAGACACCCAAGGTACCGTAGCTACACCAGACACTACTGCATTTAATCTTCAAGTATGAGATTAGTTTAGGCCTGATACCTGTCTTTTGAAAGAGCAAGAAGGATGGGATCCTTTGTATCAATTATGTGGTGTTTCTAGACCAGGGAGCTTTTCTTAGGAAACTGAGTCAAATAAAATATTCGAAGGAAGAAGTTGGTGGTGGTGATAAGGTATTGAAGTTATCTGAAATTAAATAATAGTCTTATTTTATTTTTATAGTGCACTTATTCCTCTTTTTTGCCCCATATTTTATACATTTTTTTCTCTTGTATCAGTAATGGGCTTCAAATCTTTTCAAATAGGATAATTGCTTTACAAACTAAAATGGATATAAACCTTCAACAAAATTTATGATATTTACTTTAACTAGTGGCCACTTGAACACAAAATACAAAAAAGTTCTTCAAGGTTTAGTTGCATTTGTATCTAACAGTACATTTTATCACGACTGCATTTGTGTGCATTTAAAAATCATATACCTATAGCCAAAACCGGTTTGGCTCAGTGTAGAGCGTCAGTCTGCGGACTGAAGGGTCCCGGTTTCGATTCCAGTCAAGGGCATGTACACGGGTTGCGGGCACATCCCCAATCAGGGGTGTGCAGGAGGCGGCTGGTTGATGTTTCTCTCTCATTGACGTTTCTAGCTCTCTATCTCTCTATCTCTCTCCCTTCCTCTCTGTAAAATATCAATAAAATATGTTTTTAAAAATAAAAAATAAATAAATAAAAATAATATACCTATGGATGAGAACAGCAGGGGGGGGCGGCTTAGGGCGAAGGGTTGGGGGGACCAGTTATAGGGGAGCTATGGGGGAGGGAGGAGAAACAATTGTAATAACCTGAACAATAAGGATTTTTTTTTAAAGACAATAAAATAGCAGTACCCAGCCAGCTGGTGTGGCTCAGTTGTTGAGCATCATCCCATGCACCCACATTCTCATGCAGGTTCAATTCCCAGTCAGGGCATATGCCTGGGTCATGGGCTAGATCCCCATTAAGGGGGCGTGCAGGAGGCAGCTGATGGATGTTTCTATCTCCCCCTCTCCTTTCATCTCTAAAATCAGTAAAAACATATTTTAAAAAACAAGCAAAAAACAAACAAACAGTGCCTAATCTACAAAGACATACTATTGATTTAGTCTAAAAACAATGCTCAATGCCCATGTAAATCCACATCAAGCTTTCTGTGATCCGCAGGTTAGAAATAACTATCCCAGGAGCCAAGGTTTGCACTCTGTACTGCACTTTATACAAGATGACCCTTTTTTTTTTCCTCTCCACTATCTCTGGATTTTAGAAAAACGATTTATGTTGTCCTTGAGAAAAAAATCTAATTTTCTTACTTTGATCAATGCCTTGGGGGATTATGATTGCTTCCTAATTAAACAGTACTTTACAGCAGATTCAGAGCAAGACTGTAGGGGAAGGAAAGCTGCTAATTTTGATTAATTCCGATTAATTCCGGGGTGATGGTGGGGAGAATATCCCACCAAAAGAATAAAAAGTGTATCAAATTAAAACAGAACTAAATTATGATTATATCTGTCTGCCAGATGGTTGATAATACCTTTAACACATGGGAAGTGCATGATTTTAAAAGAGGCTCCCATAGAAATTCTGAACAAAGAGGAAAACAACCCATGTGAGTGAGTAATGTAAGTCCCAGACATATAAGGATGCCATTTTTTGCTAGTGCATGGGAAGACAGAGGTCACTTTTGGCTGCTCTCTGTGGAGGAGACTGGTTGAAGCAGGGGCAGACTTGTTCTCAAGAGACATTTATTTATTGATTGATTCATTTATTTTTCTCAAGGTCCTCCCCTTCCCTTTGGTAACTATCAGCTTGTTCTCTATATTTGTGTGTCTGTTTCTATTTTGTTTGTTCATTTCTTTTGTTTTGTTTTTAAACTCCACACCTCAGTGCAATCATATGATAGCTGTCTTTTCCTATCTGACTTATTTCTTTTGGTATAATATCCCCCAGTTTCATCCGTGTTCTCACAAATGGCAAGATTACATACTTTTAAAATTGCCAGATAATATTCCATTATGTATATACTACTTCTTCTTTATTCATCTAAGTTGTTTTCATATCTTGGCTATTACTAGCAATGCTGCAGTGCGCATAGGGGAGCATAGATCTTTTCAAGTTAGTGTTTCTGTTTTCAAGGGACTTGTTTTATAAAACACGCAGACCTATCTAAACGAAGGCACAAGGCATCTTTTTTAGTTTCGGGGTTTTCTGAGTGAGCATCAAGAGGCAGGGATTTGGAGAAGGTGTTTCTATTTCAGTTGAAAGAAGATGGAAGACACTGAGGTTAGATGGAACACAAATAAAATGTTTCATACATGAGCAAGGCCAGAGGCAAATACAAGTTTTTATACTTTCTGGAAGAAGTATATTGATTTATATACTTTATAAAGAAACAGTGTGAGTTGAGTGGGGATGGAGGAGATAGAGGAAGATGAAAGTGGGAGATGAATTTACCTGTAGTTTCAAATATTAAATTTAATGTAACCATTTGGAGATGAGATTTTTTTTAAGACAATTAAAATACAGTGTAGATGGTCACATAGAGAAAGAAATTACCCTTTCCACAGATAAAAATATTAGCTATTATATCTATTTTAGAATCTTGGTGTCTAGAATTTCTATAGTAGATATCAGGATTCTTACAAGAATCTGTACCTAGTCGGCTCACTTCACTTTTCAAATTATAAAGTACGAAATGTCAAAATATTATCCTCATCATAATGTGACACACATATAACTTTTGAAGCAGTCACACCTGCATTTTCAAAACGATTAAATAAGCTGTTATATTAACTATTGATCATTTCCTACTTTTTTTCATACAAAAGATTATAATGTGGAATCTATTTTACACACCCACCCTTTTAATGTCTCAATGTGTTATTATTGTGCTACTTTCTTGTTTTCATGGATAGAGCAGAAGCAAAAACTCCCAATAGAACAGAAAGCATTTTCGGATTTAAGTATTAACGCTGTTGTTATTAATAACATGCTATGGTCAAGTACCACCATCTGCTAAAAGGTTACATAGAACATAAGCCAAGAGTCCAAAAGTAAGGCCATAGTTACTACAACATACAGAATAAAATATGTTGTCGGGCACACACAGTGTATTTCCTCTTCTTCTAGTCTATGTGGCTGGTTTTATGAAAGTCCCATGAAGATGGAATGGGTAAGGATCTGGGGCTGTTGTTGCCCTGGGATTTTTCCTCATCCAGGTTCAGTCAGGAAAAGGCCAGGGAAGGGTTTTTGGTCTCAGTAAGTTTTGCTTTATCCGAATCTTCATTTTGTCTCATTGGAGAACTAAAGCAGGACGGAGCATCTGTATTTTCCTGGACTTCCTGGTTCTATCTCTTTTCAAATATACCTGGTTAAGCGTCCCCAGTGTGGAAACCCCACACCACCTGCTGTGAGTCGGGGCCTTTATGTGAGTGGTGATCCATCCTATGTGCCAGGAGCAATGCTTGGAAATAAAAGGAAAATCGGTAGTTATGAAACACTGAAACGGAGCGTGGGTCTGGGTTTCCCTGTCACCCGCTTTTCTTTCTCGCCCGCACAGGTACCACGCGTGTGAGCGTGCTGCTCTGGTAACAGGGGATTCCTGCATGGCAGAATGGGCAGCTGAGAGGCCGTATGCTAGGGCCCCGCGGGACAATGAGAGCAGCTTTGTCTGTGGGCCTGACTTTGTTCCAGGGACAAAGAAAGCGAAGAAGAAAGGGAGGTTGCTGTGTTCTGTTACTCGCCTGTGACTAAGTTTTGGAGTCTTTTAAAGACGCGCATTGAGCAATAACCTTATCGTTGCCTTAGAAGGTGTGTGTCTCTGTGTGTGTGTGTGTGTGTGTGTGTGTGTGTGTGTGTGTGTGTCTGTGTGCGTGGTTGTGCAGTAACTTTTCGAAACTTGAAACCTTCAAAGCTGCTTCTACAACAGGCTGGCTTTTCCCCCTCTCTGACTTTCCGCAGGGTCACAAGGTCCTGCCTCATCCTGGGGTGGATGGAACCACCAGCCACCACCGTTTTGGAGCCAACCTGGGGCCCACACTCTTAGCACTGCAGCTTCCTAGCATTGCACCAGCGATAAGGACAGGCTGGGGGTGTGGGGGACAGCTGAGGGGCAAATCCGATTGCATTGAGCTGGGCTTGCAAAAAAAAAATAACGATGTGTTTTACCCGTGTGCATGCAATACCTGTGCGATACCTGCCAATAAACCCCTCTCTGTTTTACCCGTAGTTCGAATGGCAAGTCTGTGTCATGGTCTGAGCGGGGTGGAAGTCAGGTGCCCAAGGGACAGCACATGTGGCACCGCCTCTCCGTGCACGTGAAGACCAGCGAGACGGCCTGCAACCAGACGGCCGTCATCAAGCCCCTCACCAAGAGTCACCAAGGCTCCGGCCGGAGCCTGACCTTTTCGGATGCCAGCACCAAGACCCTCTACAACGTGGAGGAGGACGCCCCGCCCGCCGCGGGCTTCAGCCCCGCCGGCAGCCCTTCCATGGTGGTGCACCGGCGCGGGGCCCCGGCCCAGAGCCCCCCGCCGCTGCTGCCCCACCTGGCGGCGGAGGAGGCGCCCCTGTTCCGGGCCGACCCGCCGCCGGTCCCCCAGGGCCCGCCGCCTCCCCTCCCGCAGCCGCAGCCGCAGCCGCAGAAATCCTTCCTGGACGAGCTGCAGGGAGTGGTCAGCAATTTCAGCAGCACCGGCATCCCCGATTTCCACGCGGTGCTGGCCGCCCCCGGGGGCCCGGGGAACGGGGTGCGGTGCCTGTTCCCCCCGCCGGCGCCGGCGGCCCCGCAGCACCTGCAGATGCTCCCGCTGCAGCTGAGCCCGTCGGGGGACGAGCCCGCCTCCCCCGCCGCCGCCGAGGATGAGGACGACAGCAGCGAGAGGTTCAAGCTGCTCCAGGAGTACCTGTCGGAGCGGGAAGGGACCACGGAGGAGGACGAGCTGGAGGAGGAGGAGGAGGGGGAGGGGGAGGGGGAGGAGGGGGAGGTGGGGGAGGTCCCGCTGGCGGCCCGCAAACCCATCTTCCAGGCTTCGCCCGCCCTGACGCCCCCCTCGCCTTTCCGCGACTCGGTGGCGTCGGGCAGCTCGGCCCCCAGCTCCCCCGTGTCCGAGTCCGTGCTCTGCACCCCTCCCAACGTGACCTACGCCTCCGTCATCCTGAGGGACTACAAGCAAAGCTCGTCCACCCTGTAGGGAGGAGGGGGCCGCGTGGGGAAGCCGGAGAAGGCGGGGTGGCGAGCACCCGCGCCCCGGGGTGTGCGGAAAGCTGGGGGGCGCCTGGGCGTGGAGGGCGCGGTCGGTGGGAAGAGAAGGCTGCTGCTGCCCGGAGGGAGGCCTGAGGGGGACGTTCCGATTCTTGCATTATGCACAGTCTTCCCTGGGGAGAAAGGGAATTCTGACAAAGCACAACCCCCATATAGTATGTAACTTTTATCACAAAAATCCATCAAAATGAAATCAACAAAAAACACCTCCCTTTTTTTTGGACAATTGTGCATGCCCCCCCCCCCCCCGACACGCACACACACATGGCCAGTTTGAAAGGTGCAGGAGGTGAGGACCATCGGGTGGAATCATGAGTTTCCCTCATGGTATTCCTGGTGAACTTGGTGGAGCTGGTCAGAGCAGGGGGTGAAGGGGGGACCAGCAGGAACCAGGCAGGGAACTGAGGGTGGAGCACAGACTTCTGGTCTTCCGCAGACCCCCTGGCCGGGTTAGGGGCCTCTCTCCTCCCACTGCACCTGGCACAGAGCAGCCTGCTGCCACGCTTAGAGAAAGGTGCATGGGCATCCTGTCGCTGTGTCTGGGGAAAATAAGAGCAAAATTATCACCAAAAAGTGCTTCATCAGTAGAGCTAGGGAAGGATGCAACGAGAAAACTAGACAATACATACCTAAGCATGGAGCTTTGAACAAAATCAGCACATTCAGCTTCCCACATCTGATACTCGCTTGCTGATGATGATTAGGGGAAAGGCCAGCACGAGAGAGATTGTTTCAAGGGTGGCCGATGATCATCTGTGGATTAACTTGCGGATTAACTTGCGTTAGCGCCAGGAGGGCTCTCCTTTGCCCGCCGGTTACAGAGAACAAACCATGTGGCCAACTTGTTACCTTCCATTAACTGTAGCAAATAATACTTCCCAGTTGAACTTCTAAGATGCAGTATGTGTATTTGGTGCCAACATTTCTCCCATTAAAGTACAGCAACAAATCCATCTCTGAATTTAACGGTGTACTCATAGCAACTACTACTGGCAAATTAAATGTTTTAATGACGCATAACTCTTTCCTGTTGTCACAGAAATCCCAGTAACTAGCGAGTGAACGTGTTCTTGTGTTCTTGTATACATGTGATAATAAAATCTGTGCAATGTGATGTCAATCTACCTGCAACTAGAAGATTGTCTTTCCGATATAATATAGATATTCTTGCGTTCCAATCGTATTTTATAGACCATCCTCATATCTACAGGAACTGGTTGCGTGCTGTGGTCCAATGTTTTTCATATGGGCCTTTCTCTTCCAAGAGGACACTTATTTTTTAGGTGTTTTATGATCTGGAAATGTTATTAATGAAGTGGTTTGAAAATTTGTTACAGTGAAAGTTTACAAGAACTGTGGGCAAAAATAAAAAGGTATGTTTTATAAACTTGCACACATCATTATTAAAACATAAGACTTGAAATGACAGTTTTTAGATGATTTCAGGTTACTCTAGGATGTGGGTTTTTTTTTTAAGCTTTCCCACAGCTACTTGAGCTTGATGTGCTAAAGCATATAATAACTTCGAAGATTGATCATAATTTCTCAAATTATTTACCCCTTTTTGCTTTCTTTTAATTTTTATTTCCATGTATTATTGTTCCTATGTTTACACGGTCATCCTTTAGGTTTTTATTACTTGCTGTGTGTAAGAACTGTGGGCAAAAATAAAAAACTGTGTGGCTTGTGTGTGCAAGCCAGGTGTTTTATTTTTGCCTTCCCCTTTTCACCCCAAATAAAGAGGTTTACTTGCTGTTTTTGATTTCTATCATTTATGGAATGAATCTTTCCATATGGAATTCATTCCATATGGAATGAAGCATATGGAATAATATGCTTCCTTATGTTGAAGCTTGTGATGTCTCAGTCAAAACTCACCTTAGACTCTTTAAACCCATGCTGCATCATTTGTTCAGAGTTTAGCATCAACTCCAGTGGCGGAGGCTCATGTTTCTTCAGCCTTCCCCAAATTCTACTGCCAAGTTTAGTCAGATGCACATCAAAAATGGACTGTATTTCTTTAAAAAAAAATTATAACACCTTTAACATTTATAACACCTTTGAGGGAAAGACCTTATGATTGAAATGTGGATTTCAGTTCCATGTTTTCATTGTAATGAAGCAGAATGAGAAATATGGATGGTTCCTATCTATGCTTATTACAACATAACAAATAATTGGCAAACCAGCAAGGGAATGCATACTATTTCATATTAGTGAAACATATTTTTTATCTTGAGGCCATTAACCCATGTCCTTGATATCACAGGACTTGTGCATTCAGATTTTTTTAATAGACCAGGAAAACTGGTTCTGCTATTAAAATACTATAAGATGTCAGCTTGTCCTGAGGTTTTTGAGACATTTGTTGAACACATTCAATATTGGTCACGTAATTGTTCTGAATGCCTCCTGTTATGATTAAGTTTTCCTCAATACAATAGAATATTAGGTCTTATATTATAATTGTTCAAAATTGGAAATGGACACATGCATACCTGATACCCAAAGAGCAGAACTCTTCCCCTTAATGTATGTGCTTATACATGCTGTGTAACTTCTTGTAAACGTGTTTTAGTTTGGCTTGTTACTGCCTTTTGTCAAATAATCTTGACAATGCTGTATGTATAATAAATATTTTCTATTTATTAAATGTGTGTGGCCCTCCTCCATAGTTTGTGAGAGTTACAGACACAGAAAGAGACTGGTATCGGAGAATATCCCAATGGTTTGATTTTGCTCAGAACTTGTCCTCTAGGTGAAAGGTGGATGGAGAATACTACAAAAAATCTACAGACCGGGTAGGTGACAAAGAAGAGTACAGTTTGATCATGAGGAAGGTGGTAACTCAAGCTCTGACAATTAAAAATGAAACCCTGCCAGCCAGTGTGGCTCAGTAATTGAGCATTAACCTATGAACCAGGAGGTCACGGTTCAATTCTCAGTCAGGGCACATTCCCGGATTGTGGGCTCAATCCCTATAGGCAGCTGATCAATGATTCTTTCTCATCATTGATGTTTCTATCTCTCCCATTCTCTCTGAAAGAGAGAAAAAGGGAAATTTTAAGTTTTCAACACCATGGCAGACATTGTTATGGTCTTTTAGACAAAGTGTGAGGCTTGACAAACTTCCGGATCATCAGCAGAACTCTGGACACAGAGGCCTCTAAGAGCTCTATCTTTGTTTCATCTGTGCCCTACAAGGCTCACACTCTAGGGGCCCTGGTATCTTACTCTTGCTCACCCCAAGTTCTTGTCCTCTACATTTCCATGGAGACTCCACTGGCCCTCAAAATAAGGGAGCCTTTGCTGTTCACATCTTCATCCAGGAAATGCCTGCACAGGAAGCCACCTACCCTGTGTCATTCAAGGAGAGAGCATGGTGGTGCAAAGGCCATATTTGTGAGATCATGATGTGTTTAGATGGAGCAAGTTCTGTATAGGAATGAATTACAGACTCAGGGGCTGAGACACCAGGGGTGTTAGAAAACAGAGCGAGAGATCATGAAATGGGAGCTCGGTGTCTCAGAAGAAAAGTCATCCTATATAATAAAAGGATAATATGCAAATTGACCCTAATGGCAAAATGACCTGGAATGATTGGCCATTATGATGCACACTGACCACCAGAGGGCAGATGCTCAATGCAGAAGCTGTCCCGTGGTGGTCAGTGCACTTCCACAGTGGGTGCTCCACTCAGCCACAAGCTGGGCTGATGGCTGTGAGCGCACGGGTGGTGGCAGGAGCTTCTTCTGCCTCCTTGGCAGTGCTAAGGATGTCTGAGTGGGCCTAAGCCATCAGTTGGACATCCCCCGAGGGCTCCCAGACTGGAAGAGGGTACAGACTGTGCTAAAGGATACCCCTCTGCCCTCCCCACTCCTGAGCGCTGCACCAAGTACACAGATTTTCATGCACTGGACTTCTAGTAGGAGAGAAAATGAGAAACAAAGGAGTAAAACAAACAAACAAACAAACAAACAAATAAATTTCGAGTGTGTAGTCCATATATTATGAGGGCCTCCATTTGGAGACTCCAGAAACTTCACCATAAGGAAGAAATTTTGAGAGACAGCAGTTGTCATCCACATATGGCAAATGATATGTGAGTCACTGCCCCAGTAATTTCTGCAGAGCACCCCCTGAGAGGGAATCAAAGATAAGGGAAGCAAGATTTTATTAACCTACCCTCTGCCAGACATTTTGCTAGGTTCTTTGTATTAATTTTCATGTAATCTTCCCACATGGGTATTTTAGAGAACTGAAGTACCTTGCCTGAATTATTTTCTGCTGTAAGCGGCCCAGCAGGTATCCCACCCCCTAAGCCTGTGCATTTTCCCTTCCTCTCCAGAACCCCGGAGAGGAGGCAGGCGTTGGCTTTCCTACCACATCTTATTCCCGTCCCTGACAACGTTATCGTTCACAGGTCTCTTTCTCTCAGTAGATTGCAAGTTACCTTTGGTTTGAGATCCATTTTTCTTTCTAATTTCTGAGTCTTCAGGACAAAATGGATACTCAGTACATGTTTGTTAAGAAAGGAAATGGTGCTATAACACCATATAGTTGTCCCAGATCGATTCTCTGAAGATTTATTTCAAGATATTTATGGGGTCCAGGGCTCTAAATTTCAACCTACTAATTCTGACTCTGCCAACTGGGAGGACACGTGTCTCCTGCATGAAAAACAAGCTTTCTTTTTGGCATCAGAGAGAGCTGTCCCACTGGGCAGCATGTCTGAGTGCCTGCGGGCTATAGTCAGTGTCCACGGAGCCCAGCCAGAGGTTTAGAAAGGCAGTTGTTGGCCTGGGTAACAGTGTCTTCTGTAGGAGAACTCCAGGTAAGAGGATTATTGAAGAGAAACCTGATTGAAATGAGAGCGAATAAGATATCTGGGGGGAAAGCATGGGCTGGGTTGGTTCCCTCCACACAGACATACATACACATCTTCCGACAAAGTAAAAGGCAAAACCAGTCACCAAGGCTTGGGAGAACATGGAACCTATTTAGAGAGCCAAAACAATGATACCATTAAAGCCAAAACTGGTTTGATTTCCTCAAGGTAGTTTGAGAATCAACATTTGTAAATTAATAAGCAAGAGAAACAAAACATAGAAAAGGATAACAAAGACTGAAAAGGAGAAGAATGATACATGAGTAACTGCCCCAATAATTTTGTAGAGTTGGAAGTGAATTTAGAAGTCACTTAAAGTGTATTTCACCCCATTTAGGATTCTGTTCCCATTGCTCCTGTTTCTTTCTTTCTTTCTTTCTTTCTTTCTTTCTTTCTTTCTTTCTTTCTTTCTTTCTTTTTAAAAAAAATATATTTTATTGATATTTTACAGAGAGGAAGGGAGAGATATAGAGAGCTAGAAACGTCGATGAGAGAGAAACATCGACCAGCCGCCTCTTGCACACCCCATACCGGGATGTGCCCGCAACCAATGTACATGCCCCTGACCGGAATCAAACCTGGGACCTTTCCGTAGACCGACGCTCTACCACTATTTCTCTTTCTATACCAGGCCGGGACCAGTGGGGAAGCCACCGCTGAGTGGGGTAGGGCAGGGGAGGGCCTGGGGTTACAATGCCTGTTGCCTGCAGTTATGCAGTGAGAGAGAGCAGATCGCCCTGGACACCGGGAGAGCAAGTCCAAAAGGACATTGTGAATAAGTCACAAGGCTGGTGAGAGAGCAGAGCTATTGCAACACACCCAGGATGAAGGTGTCAGGGGACCAGGCATGCGGAGAGGCAGGCCCGGGAGGGCACATGGCAGGACTGTAGTCTGACATCATTCCAGAGACAGAAGGCTGGTGACCAACATGAGCTTTTGGTGACAGCCACAGGGGTTCTTCTGGAGGACCTGGTTTATTTTAAGGGATGGGATGGATTCAGGTGATTTTAGTCCTCAGCTTAGCAATTTCTGTAGACGAGGGTCTTGCATTTGATAAGAAATGCTAATGGTTAGAAAATTCTTCACTTTCCAGAGCTAAAAATGTGCCTTTTTCTGACAGTTGTCCAATTAGAGTTCTGCCCTCTGGGAAAAGGTTGAGCAAATTTAGTCCATGTGCGCATGACTTCCTTTGGCCACTGAATACAGTGATTATGCCATTAGTTAGTGGTTTATTCTCCTAGCCAGACAGCTTCGCTTCCTTTCACTTCTCTCTTTGACATTAGGTTCCTAAACTCCTAATCAGACCATGGCCATATTCCAATTTTTTAAAACATATTTAAAAACTGTTGCATGCAGAACTAGGCTTACTATCACACAAATACTTTTATCTCATTGATCATTATTCTGGTGTGGCCTACTAAGAGTGTGTTCATTTTGTGAGCAGACTTGCCACATTTTGAGTGCACCCTTAGCTCAGAGCCAGCTGTAATCCTTAAGGCATTTTCATATGCACCACAGGAAAGGAATATGAATGTGATATTTTATTGGGTTGGGTTTCATGATGTAAATATCTGTGTTTTCCGATTGGTCTAGGTGACCCTGTTAGTGGTTCTTTCTCAACCTATAGAGCCTAAGACCGTCTCAACCTATAGAGCCTAAGACCATCTCAACCTATAGAGACTAAGACCATCAGAAAACACAGATATTTACATTAAGATTCATTAACAGTAGCAATATTACAGTTATGAAGTAGCGACAAAAATAATTTTATGGTTGGGGGTCACCACAACGTGAGGAACTGTATTAAAGGGTCACGGCATTAGAAAGGTTGGGAACAATTGCTTTAAGGTAAGACTTATTCTCATTTTGTAAATGAGAAAAGTAAGGCTAAAAAGGATGAAGTAACTGCCTAAGATCTCAAAGATGGTTGTATATAGGGCAGTCAGCGCACTGAACAAACACACTAAGCTGAAAATTATGCTGAATACTATGTCAAAAATGCTACACTGAAAACTGTTCTGAAAGCTCTTTTTACATAAGCACACTTCCTTTGAATAGTAAACTAATGAAAATTTTATATTGCTTGCTCTACAGTTGCCACTGGGAAGTGGGTGTGAGTTATGTCCCAAAGGGCTCTGGATTCCACAAAATTAGGGAAATTTGCCCAATTCCATAAGCAGAATCATTGTCATGTATTAACTCACAATGCAAAGCTACAAAGAGAAAAAAAATTCTAACTCAAAAATCACTGTTTAATTATAGTATTTTATAGAGTTATTAGAAAAGTACTCAAAGTAAAATAAATATGGTAATTATTGTATTCTCTATGAGTCTGCAACTTAATAAGTGATATCTCATTCAAAGTAACATGTTTACTGAGAATTTCTTAAAAGAGTCACTCCTTTTTTCTTTTCTCTTTTTTTTAAGTAAGTCATTATTACTTCTAGAATATTTATTAAATGAATGTAGAGGGGGCAGAGGAGGTAGGAATGATCCCTCTCCTCAAAAATGTAAAACATTTCATGAGTGGATATAAAGATAGTCAGCTAAGTTCCTAATAAGAGTCAACTAACACTTATGAAATGGAGATCAGCATTGTTTGCTTATCTCTAAAACATCAACAAATTAGCTGCTTTTTTTTTTAAAGAAATTCAGCTCTCATTTTTTAATAGACTAAACTCAACAGATTCATTATATCTAAATTTTTATTTCATTGATTGGTACATTTGGCTTATGGGGAGATTGCAGTGTATATGAAAGAATCCTAGATTGGAAATGTTTAGCCATATACCAAATTAGCTGTTAAATCAGTTAACTTCTATAAGCTTCAGCATTTTCATCTCTAAAATAATGAGTTTGGATCATACAAATAATAATAATAATAAATGTATCAAAAGACTTACTATGGCCGAAACCGGTTTGGCTCAATGGATAGAGAGTAGGCCTGCGGACTGAAAGGTCCCGGGTTCGATTCCAGTCAAGGGCATGTACCTTGGTTGCAGGCACATCCGCAGTGGAGGGTGTGCAAGAGGCAGCTGATCGATGATTCTCTCTCATTGATGCTTCTAGCTCTCTGTCCCTCTCTCTTCTGCTCTGTAAATTAATCAATAAAATATATTTTAAAAAATAAAAAAAAGACTTACCGGTACTATGGACTTCTATATCCCCAGCATTATATTCTTGGGGTTGTTTAATCTATATTCAAAGTGTGCGTTAATCAGGATTTGCAAAGTTGTGCTATAGTATCAGGAAGGAAGGAGGGGAGGAGGAAGGATAAGGGGAGGGTGAAAGCCCCAACTGAAACTTCAGTGCCTTAATAAAGTATTTCTTGCTCACATTCAATCACCTACCGGTTGAGCCACCATTCCTCATCCTCATAGTAACCCTATGTGGAACATGAGGTTTCTGTCACTGCAGTCAGGGAAATGTGTGACTGCAGGTTTGTAAAAGCCAGGTGGAAACTGGAGGGCTTCCTTTCCCCCACACTCCTTAGCTCTAGAGCCCATCATGTGTTCCCTGAAACCTCGCTGCAAGGGAGGCTGGGAAATGTAGTCATCCTAATGCCTGAGGACAGAAACGGTGAACACATGGCCTTGCCTGTGCCAGGTATTCTCCTCAATGTGCAAACAAGAAAACTGGAGCCGAAACCGGTTTGGCTCAGTGGTAGAGCATCGGTCTGTGGACTCAAGGGTCCCAGGTTCGATTCCGGTCAAGGGCATGTACATTGGTTGCGGGCGCATCCCTGGTAGGGGGTGTGCAAGAGGCAGCTGGTCGGTGTTTCTCTCTCATTGACGTTTCTAGCTCTCTATCTCTCTCCCTTCCTCTCTATGAAATATCAATAAAATATATTTTAAAAAAAAAAGAAAACTGGAGCTTAGATATACCAGGGTCCACATCATCTTAAGTGATGATGACAAAATTGACGGGATGGCCGGAATCCAGGGCTCAGGAGAGGACCCTGACCTTGCAGACCAGCAAATTGCTTCACCCCCTTCACGACACCCAGTAAACAGCACCTGCGTGGCGGGTTCTTTTGGTTTGTTTTCCTTTTTCATGTTTTTACTGCAATGTGTGATCTTCTATGAAGCCACATCGACTCGTTCATGGCAGAATTTTTTTGGACAGATTTTTTGCAACCAATCTTTCTATCAAAGCCTACTCTGATAATACAGAGTGCCACCAGGCCTTCAGGGAGGTTCTACCACCCCAAGGAAATGAACCTGACTTGACCTTAATCTATAATAATAAAAGCATACTATGCTAATTAGACCAGATGTCCTTCCGAAGCCAGGGCTAGGAGGGAAGCCCGGGTCCTGGGTGCCAGAGGGAACCCGGTGCCGGCAGCCGGGGAAAGGAAGACCTTCTCGTGCATGAATTTTGTACATCAGGCCTATAGTTCTTCCATAATGAGGCATTTAATTGACCTTAAGTAGTGGTTATGGGAGTGATGAACACTTTTAAATGATTGAAAATCATTAGTGTTCCTAACTTTCTCCTAGTTATTAATCAAATGCAAATTAACTTCTTACTGCCTAGCTTGTTAAATAAGTAGTTAAACGTTATGAGATTGGGGAAGGGGTTGAAATGCTCCCATCCACAGGATTATTGCAGAACCCCAGTGATGGAATGAAATACTTTTCTAGGAGAGAGGAGCAGTTTCTGCTCATTCAGGCTGGTAATATCTGGCCTGATCAAAATACAATCTATTTCTCCGGGAGAAATAGGTAGCATTTATCATTTGCTTAGATACATTTCAGTTACCTGTGAAAAGCATACCCTTTCATGGAAGGGGGCTTCAGCCTCCCCTGCAAAAGGGAGCCTCAGATTTGCAGGGCGGGAGATGCAGAGAGAGGGGAGTTATGAATGGGCACTGACCACCAATCCACAATGCCTGGTGATCCTGTAGGCAGACATGACTGTTGCCAAGATACAAAAAGAATGTTATTTAAGGCATTATTTACAGCCACTTAAAAAAAAATCAGGTTCTCTGCTACACTGATTTTCAGACAAATCCTACACATTTTAACAGGCAGTAAAATACCTGTCTACTGGTCAAATGCTGTATTATTTCAGTCTGTTCGATCTTCACAAAGCTGTTGATTCTCATTGCTCCTTCCTGCCCTCCCCCTCTTCCCTCCCATGGATTGAACCTCTAGATCTGAGGTCTGTAAATATTATCCACCTTTCCCTCCCTATTTGGTCATTCCAAATTTGCCTACATATAAAGGCTAAACTAAAGCAAAAAGACACACTCATGAAAGATTTCGTTTTCCCCAGTTATCATTTTGCTATTTACCATTCCTGTTGGCTTTGGCAGGTAACATTGAATGGCAAGCTGTATTTTTCTCTGGCTCTGGTATATGTTAAAATTATGATACTGCAGAGCATTATGTATAATGTACTAAGCAGTTTCACTTTAAACCATTAACTTTCTATGTTCCTCATTCTTACAAACATCATCAATATGAGACAGGTTTTAATTTTATCTCCAAAAATGTTTATCAAAGGCTTAAGAAACAGCACCTCTGTGTAGTTAAAAGAAAAAAAAAACAAACCAAGAAAAAAATATTTCTGAGCTGATTCCCCTTAAGCTGCAGTCTAGAAAGAGTCCTGGACCAAAAGTTCATTAAACATGAACTTCACCTCCTTATCCTTTCTTATCAGGAAAGATAAGAAAATGTTTTGCACATTTTGGAAACCATGGGATCACTCAAGATATTGGAAGTAAAGCCTGCTATGTCAGTGAATTTAATTCCTTAGCAAAAATCATTCTCCTTTCTATTCAAATATATAGGTAGAAAGGGTACTTACGCATACACCACCACTGCTCAGAGAGTTGTTGGAAGCTCTTCCAGAGGTTTCAAATAGAATGTTTAGCTACTTCGTGTGTCACCTGGACAAAGGCAGGATTGGGGTTCATTTCTTCCCTGCGACCTTTGTGATACAAAGGAATATCACCATGTTTTGCACATTTAGTAGTTTGCTGCTGAGAATCATGGTTCAGGATGGGAACCTCCAAACCTAATCATTTCGACTACTTTCTTCCCGTAGAAGTACACTCTCATTGTTGGCAATAGACAACCAAAATCCTAGCGGTCTTTCAAGGCCCAGGTTTTAGATAAATCACTTACCATTAATGAATGTGAAAAATATAGTGGGGTCCCTCTCCGGCAGTGGTTCTCAACCCAGTCTATACTTGAGAAGCAGCCAGGGAGTTTAGAAATGCATTACGTGTGCGGGGCCTGGTCTCTCCGTGTTTTCACTGTGCTGCCAGGTTTGAGAATCATTGTTGTAAGAGTACAAGCAGAGACACTGGATTTAAAAAAGAAGAAAAAGAAATTCTCAAGAGTTGTATAAGTCTGCTTTTATTTTTATTTTTTAAATATATTTTTATTGATTTCAGAGAGGAAGGGGGAGGGAGAGAAAGATAGAAACAATAATGATGAGAGAGAATCATTGATTGCCTCCTGCACGTCCCACCCTGGGGATCAAACCCCAGGCATGTACCCTGACCAGGAATCAAACCATGACCTCTTGGTGGATAGATAGAGTCTCAACCACTGAACCACAATGGCAGGGTCCATTAAAAAAAAAAAAACAACAACAACAACAAAAACTCATGCTCCTCTCTGTAATCCTGGCTCACATTTTGTATAACAAATGGTTTAGGAGGCCCTCATATAGCATGCCAAATGGAGGAAGAAAAGCTACAGTAAACAACTCTGAAGGAAATGAAGAGCTTTCTTCTCTGTCTTCATTACTATTCATCTTCCAACTGGAGCTAGCATCCTTCAGTGGGAGTGAGGTTTAGACTGAATAGTGAAGGAGGCCGAGTAGGAATGGGAGAGGCCGTATTGGAAGATGGGCTCGATGTGCCATCAATAGCAACAACAACAACAACAACAATAACAAACATCACTGGTTTTATTCCTCATATTTTCTTCTCGACACAGACATGGACACACTTACTAGTATCTCTTCACCTGAGTTCTATCAGACTCCTTACAGTTCTTGTATTATCAGAAAGAATCTATAACTGATTCATTATGGAGCCAGTTATAAAGAATTGACAAAGGGCCAAGCTTTGTGCTAAGAGGTCACAGGCAATGTAAAACCTGGACATGTAGACAAAATGCCCAGGAACACAAAAGTGGCCGTGACCGGATCTGGCGCAGCGCCAAGCCTTTGCCCTGCTCAGCAAGCATGACCACCGCTGCCTGTGTCCGCTGCATCATCAGCCCACTGGCCGTCCGCACGGAAAAGAGCTGTGCAGCGAGGCACCTCGGGGAGTCCCTAATGAGACCATGACTTATTGATGCTTTTGTCTCCCAGAGGGCTTTGCACACATTAATGGCCCAGTTAAATACCTGATCAATAAATGCATAACAAATGCTGAATTTCAAAGGGAGGACATCTTATTATTTGGTAACCATTAGTAATAGAGTACATGTAAAGGAGGTTGTCAAGTTAGGTGGCATTAATGTTTCTGATACCATCTATGAATTGTGGAATCTTTTTTTTTTTACTGTTTTAAAAAAAGAAGTATACAAAGATCGTGGCTTATGGAAATTGTGTGTGTGTGTGTGTGTGTGTGTGTGTGTGTGTGTGATAATGCCTGACCTAGCTACTCTTGACACTACAAAGATAAAAAAGAAAGAAGACCACAGCATCAGGCACTATAATAGACATGTACATAAATCATGTCATTTGATTTATAAATACATATTATAATGATCATTTCTTATCTGAGTAAGCTTACTCCTTCATAACAACATTATGTGTTGTGGTATTATTTTTTTCTTGGATTTGTAACCAGAAGACCGTTCTCTTTTCTACACTAGAATTACCTCCCCAAAATTTTGTGTATAAAAACAAAATGCCAATAGTATTTTACATGAAAATATTTTGTAAAAGCTCAGTTAAACAAAATTAAAGACACTTCTCTACTATAGACTATCTTAGAGGTGTTTTTTTTTAATGCAATAGGCATTGGAACTCTCTAAGAGAACAATATGTATAAAATGCTCACCCTAAAGGTTAAACCAATACCTATACCTTTATTTAAAATGACTTCTTTTGGGGACACTGCCTAAGGAAAACCTTTCATGAAGTCTTTTTTTGTTTCTGTTTTACTGCACTCGGGGGTTATAAGTTCTAAAACAGTATTGAATAAAGCCACAAATACTCATCATAAAGTCAGAATGTGGTCAGTGTTCTTAGAGAGAAAAATAGAAGGCAGGGCAGTTCAGAGAGAAGAAAGTACCTCCAGCTGCTAGAATAAACTGCCCAGAAAATGTGACATTTGGACTCTATCATTAGTGCCATCAATTTCTTCCCTGGACTCTGCACTCCAAAACCAGTGATTAGCAACCTTAGTTGCTTAAAGAAAGCTTTGTCAGGAGCCTGCCAAGAGCTAGAAGCTTCTCAGGGATGAGGAATCCCGGGCTCCATCCCAGATCTGTGGTTTTTAAGGTGAATTGTATGCACATTAAGTTGGAGGGGCACTACTGTGGTTCCGTGGTTCTCAGCTTTACTACAGGTTAGAATCACCTATCAGCTGAGGAGCTTTTGCAAAATTTACCCAGACCAAGTAAGTCAGAGTTTCTGGGGATGGGCCCCAGGCATCACCATATCACCTTTTTTAAAGTGTCACGGAGATTCCAGAATGCAGCTACAGTTGAAAGACTATGGTTTAGGTCTAGGGATTACCAATACCTCTCAAAGTCCTAATTTTAGACCACTCCTCTCTCTCTCTCTCTCTCTCTCTCTCTCTCTCTCTCTCTCTCTCTCTTTTCTTCTTCTTCTTCTTCTTCTTCTTCTTCTTCTTCTTCTTCTTCTTCTTCTTCTTCTCTTCCCCTCCTGCCTATCTCTAACTCTTTCTATATACACTCTTTTTCTTTCTCCCTTTCTCTCTATAAGAGGGTCAATTCTTCAGGAAGACAAACGAGTATTTAATGTGTATGCCCCTAACAAAAAGTCATCAAACTTCATAAAACAAAATCTAATATAAATTCAAGTAGAAATAAATAAATCTACTATCATAGTTGGAGAGTTCAACACTCCCCTGCCAGAAGGGAACAGATCCAAAAGGTATACAATCATTGAGAACATAGTTAAACTCAACAACACCATCAATCAACTGGATCTAATTGACATCTATAGACTACTTCATCTGACAACAGCAGAATACACATTCTTCTTCAGCTCACATGAAACATTTACAAAGTTAGATCACATTGTGAGCCGCAAAGCATATCTTTAAAAAATTTAAAGTATAGAATACATACAATGTTTGTTCTCAGATTACAGTGTAATTAAACTAGAAATCAATAACAGAAACATAACTGGAAATTCCATAATATACAGAGTTAAACAACATACTTCTAAATAACAGACAAGTAAAAAAGTAAATCTCAAAAGAAGTTAAAAAATAATTTGAACTAAATAAAAACACAAATTATCAAAATTTGTAAGAAGCAAAAAGAGTCTTTAAATACATATTTAGAAAAGAGAGATCTAAAATTCTAACTTGGAAAACTAATAAAATAGAGAGCAAACAAAGCCCAAAGTAAGCCAAACTGAGAAAGACAAATATCACATCATCTCACTTGTGGAATCTAATAAACAAAATGGATTGACCAACAAAATAAGACCCAAAGTGGGGAAGCATAAAACAGACTAGCATACCTTGATGTGGGGTAGGGGGGACAAGAAGAGATAAAACAAAGAAGTTATATACTTATATGCATAGCCCATGTATATGGGCTATAGGGTAGTGAAGACCTGAGGGGAGGGGTTGGGAATAGGAGATAGTGGAAATAAGAAATATCTGTAATACTATCAACATTAAAATATATATAGTTAAAATTTTAAAAAGCCTAAAGTAAAGCAGAAGAAAAGAATTAATTAGAGTAGAAAAATAAAATTGAAATTATAAAATAAATGAAAGTGGGATACCCTGATAGATTCCATGGAAACTAAAAAGAATAATAAAAGGACACTATAAACAACTCTATGCCCACAAACGTTATAACTTAGGTGAAATGCACCAGTTCCTTGAAAGATATAATCTATCAAACTCATAAAAGAAGGCATGGATAAAATGTTCTCAGTAAAATAAGAATAGGAGGTAGCTTTCTCAATTTGATAAAAACACATTTTAAAAAAACACAGCTAATATAATACTTAAAAATGAAAAATAAAGCTTTCAGGTGCAAAACAAGAATGTCCTCACTCACCACTCCTTTTCAACAGTGTAAATCCTTTTTGAGAGCAGAAATCCTTACTAATACAATACGGCAAGAAAAATACTGAAGGTATTTTCTATCTCTGCCTCTCTAAGAACACTGACCACAATACTAATCTCTATATAAAAGCCTAAGTGACCTTTTCACCATTCAACTGGTAACTATGATGAACACTGACAACCAGGGGGTCAGATGCTCAAGGCATAGGCAGGGAAACAGGGATCAGATTGATGAATCTTAGAAGGAAGGGGAGAGGGAGGAGGGTGGGAAGAGATTAACCAAATAGCTTTTACTATATATATATATATAATTGATTTTTAAAAAAATATATTTTATTGATATTTTACAGAGAGGAAGGGAGAGAGATAGAGAGCCAGAAACGTCGATGAGAGAGAAACATCGACCAGCTGCCTCTTGCACACCCCCTACTGGGGATGTGCCTGCAACCAATGTACATGCCCTTGGCCGGAATCGAACCTGGGACTTTTCAGTCCGCAGACCGATGCTCTGCCACTGAGCCAAACCAACCTCAGCTATAATTGATTTTTTTACAGAGAGGAAGGAAACGGATTGAGAGTTAGAAACATTAATGAGAGAGAAACATTGATCAACTGCCTTCTGCACATCCCCCACTGGGGATGTGCCTGCAACCAAGGTACATGCCCTTGATGGCAACCGAACGTGGGACCCTTGAGTCCACAGGCGGACACTCTATCCACTGAGCCAAACCAGTCAGGGCAGCCAAAGATCTTCTCTGCATACTAGAGACCTGGTGCACAAATTCATGTACTGGTGTGTCCCTTGGCCTGGCCTGCAGGGATGGGGTTGAAACCAACAGTCTGACATCCCCCAAGGGGTCCCAGATTGCGAGAGGGAGCAGGCCAGGCTGAGGGACATGAATTCATGCACTGGGCCTCTAGTAACTAAATAAAAGTTATACAGATTGGGAAGGAAGATGTAAAATTATATTTGTTTGCAGATGGCATGATCAATAGTCTATGAAGAAATCTGAAAAACAGAGAGAAAAAAACAACAACAAAAAACTTGTGGAACTTATAAGTAATTATAGTGAAGTTGCAAGATAAAAGGTGAATAACAAAAGACAGTTGTTTTCTTATATACCAACAACAAACAAGTAATATTTGAAGTTAAAAACACAATATTATTTACACTAGCATCATTAACAGAAAACTAGCATGTTTTTATCCCTTCATGGTCTTTCCTGTTGTATACTGAACTCCAAATGCCATACTTACATGGGTATGTCTGTGTATTTGAATATATATATATATATATATATATATATATATATATATTCAAATATATATTCAAATATATATTCAAATATATATTCAAATATATATTCAAATATATATTCAAATATATATTTAAATTAATGAACTAGCAGTATACAGCAAAAGGAGGGAAATTTCTATATAATAAAGAAGTAATATGCAACAATTTGTCACACCTTACACAAGATGGCCACTCCCAAGTGGTCACTAGATGGCCACCCCCATGTGACCACAAGATGGCCGGCAGGGGAGGGCAGTTAGAGGAAACCAGGCCAGCATAGGAGGGCAGTTAGGGTTCACCAGGCCTACAGGGGAGGGAAGTTGGAGTGACCAGGCCTGCAGGGGAGGACAGTTGTGGGTGATCAGGGCAGCAGAGGAGGGCAAGTAGGTTTGACCAGGCCAGCAGGGGAGGGCAGTTGAGGGGAACCCAGGCCTGCAGGGTAGAGCAATTAGGGGTGACCAACCCAGCAGGGAAGGGCAGTTGGAGGCAACTGGGCCTGCAGAGGAGGACAGTGTGGGCCCAGGACAGGCTGGCAGGGGAAGGCAGTTAGGGGTGACTGGGCCGGCAGAGAAGAGTAGTTGGGAGCAATTGGGCCAATAGGGGAAGACAGTTGGGGCAATCGGGCCAGCAGGGGAGCAGTTAGGCCTAGATAAGGCTGGCAGCAGAGTGATTAGGGGGTGATTAGACTGGCAGGCAGAAGCAGTTAGGGGCAATCAGGCAGGCAGGCAGGCAAGAGGTTGAGAGCCAGCAGTCCCAGATTGTGAGAGAGATGTCTGATTGCCAGTTTAGGCCTGATCCCAGCAGTCAAACATCCCCAGAGGGGTCCCAGATTGGAGAGGGTGCAGGCTGGGCTGAGGTACAACCTTGCCCTCCCCCCCCGCCCCAGTGCACAAATTTTGCACACCAGGCTTCTAGTATTTTCAGAAGAGAAAATGTATTTTTTTAAGGTGAAAAGAGGGGAAGGGTGCAGAGAAGTTAAATTGGTTTAGTGGAAGTTATTTTCCATTAGCAGTGTTTTTCTTTATAAAAATTCAAGTTTAAGTGCATACTGTTTTTCAAGATGATATGGTGACAGTGAGTCAGCATGCCTTCTCTTGGGGTTCTTAGCTACCCAACATGGCAATCTGTCTCATGATCATGCTTATTAATTTTATGAGATAGTATAATTTATTGAATTGTTCTTCTTAACTTACTAGAAAAATGTAGAATTTATTGTGGGGGGAAAAACTTCAGATTTGACATTCCATATTTTCTTTCCAATTAGTGGTTAATTAAGAGTTAAATGTTATCCAATAATTTCTAAGTGGTTTTGTCTAAAAATAAATTCTTTAGCTGAAGAGGCTGCAATGCAGATAAACCAAAGAACAGGCTACAGTTGAAGGAAAAAGGAATATAATCATATACTATTCAGTGACATTCAACTATAATCATTTATGTAAAATTGGATATAACTGATAGCTAATAAATGGACTTGTTTAGCATTAGGCATTTAGCATTTATCACTCAATAGTAATTAGCATAAGTAAGTGTTTTAGAGTGAATGCAACTAGTGAATAGTTGCATTTTATTATCTGCGTAACAGCATATGACTTGGAAGCAAAAAGGAGATCAGCAGTTTATTGATTAAATAACAAAAATTTAAAAGTTATTTTTATTAAGCATTATTGAAGTATTTTTTCCAGTGTGTAAATTCTATCAGCCCCATTCCTTGCTTTTGTATAAGATATCTGTGAATCCCCATTTACTTTTTTGGAGAGTTCAGATTCACTTCCTTGCTGTTAATAGTCTATATTGTAGCATTTAAGAGTCATCTTCATTAGACTCAATTTTCTAATGTAAATCTTTTTTATAGGTGATTTCTTTAGTGGTTACCTAACAGTGGTAGGTCCCAATTTTTTTTTTATCTCTTTCATTTTGATTTTCATGTATACAGTCATAGAAAAGCAGGAAGGTTTTGGACCATAACTTGAAATATGTATTATTTGTACAGCTATCTTATGACAAGAAGACTATAGGCAACAGATTGGCATTATGAACATTAAATAAATTGTGATGTTATTCCCTTGGGCTTAGTGAGACAGCTGCCCAGATAAGGATCCTGGGATATTTAGGATGTTATAAGGCTGTGAGAACCTGCTGCATATCACACAACAGGTTCTCTGTCTCTGAGAAAATCATGTCATTTCAGAACACATTTGGTTTTAGTCAATATTATTGTTAGTTGCTTCTCTGAACATAACCACAAAGGTGGAAGTTAGCTTCTAAAACACCAATTAACATTTCTGGTGTTTTAGAAGATAAGGCTACCACTATTTGTTACAAATGGCATGCACCAATGTGAGATACTAACAGAAGAAAGAGTTTTTATATGAGATTAGAGGCCTAGTGCACAAAAATCATGCACTCAGAGGAGGGGGGTCCTTCAGCCTGGCCTGTGCCATCTCTCAGTCCAGGAAACCTCAGGGGATGTCCCACTAACAGCTTAGGCCCGCTTCCACTGAGCTTACTCGCCAGTCCTGAGCCTGGCGTCTGGCTGAGAGGCATGCCCCCTGTAGGAGCACACTGACCACCAGGGGACAGCTCCTGCATTGAGCATCTGCCCCCTGGTGATCTGTGAGCATCATAGCCATTGGTTGTTCTGTTGTTTGGTTGATTTGCATATTAACCTTTTATTATATAGGATAGATATCTTTAAAAACACATTTGTAACTACACATTTGTAAGCCTAAAAACTACTGACAGGGAGTTCCATCAGTAAAACTAGGGGATAGGTTTCTTAGAACAATGGGACCTGTGCCTACCCATAGAAACACTTGGTTTCACAGAGTTTCCATTAATCAGTGGTAAAATAAATTAAATGTGTGCAGTACAATAGAATTAAACTTATTTTATCCAAAGGGAAGTTTTCCTACTCCAAATGTATGTCTTTTTAAAGTTTTTCATGTTAAAATGGTTTTGTATTATGAAATTACAGTGAAGATGTTATAGTTTTTGTTTGTATGTTTTTAATGGCAAAAATTGACATCCATACATTTATCCTCTTCTGTTCTATATGAAAATTTGCTTATCTGTAAAATCTTAAAGTTTGGAAGCTGCTTAACACAGGGATCCTTACCAAGCCTTCTGAGGTCAGAAAGCGCCTTTGTTTCCCACTGGAGGACTGCCTCCTCTCTGTGGCCGGCAAACTGTGGCTCGTGAGCCACATGCAGCTCTCTGGCCCCTTGAGTGTGGCTCTTCCACAAAATACCATGGCCTGGGCGAGTCTATTTTGAAGAAGTTGCATTAAAAGAAGTTTAAGTTTAAAAAATTTGACTCTCAAAAGAAATTTTAATTGTGTACTGTTGATATTTAGCCTTATTGACTAATGAGTTTGCCGACCACTGACCTAGGCAGACACCCTGTGATCTCACAAAATCTTGCCCTCCCTGAACAAGTTGCTTTTCTCTACACCTGCAATTCTAGCTCTAGCATAGGCCATCAGAAGCTTGGCTTGTCATCTAGGGTAGCTGACCAATGTGGGAAGATGGCCTCAGCCATAAAGAAGGGAAAAAGAAGCATTCTACCTCTGACCTTATACAAGGACAAAATTATCTTGATTCTTATTCTTATTGCTCCACTTAAATCCTCACATACCATTTACAGAAAAACATAATAGGATTCAGAAAGCTTTTGTGATTTATTTATGGTCTCATAGCTAGTGGCATACTCAGAATCCACAAATCAAAAATATCTGACTTTTTCTTAGATTCAAGTGATGTCAGCTTTAAAAAAAATCTTTAGGAGAAGAATTGAGGATTAGCTCTGAGTCACACAGATTACAAACAATTCAAGAAACTTTCATGGGATTCCTGACAGCACAAATATTATTTATGAAATATATCCCTAATATATTATTTCACGAATGATCCTCAGTATTATTCATGCCCTGAAATGTTTTGCACTTTTCTGCAACTTGTTATCCTGCTGGAGATAAACACGTTCCAGCCTCTCTACTTATTTCCACATGGTTAAATGACTCCTTCGGTTCACAGCTATTTTTTAATTAAAGGAAATGCATGCTCCCCTCTGGCTATCCTTCTCAACATTGGGAAAAGTCATCTAACTAAACCAAGACAAAATTACCTCCTGTGACCAAGAGCTTTGTGGCAGCACATTTTTCTAATGACACTGTGTCTGACAGTTCTGTGGCTAACAAACTTGTTGGGGCTTTTCCAAGAGAGAAGATGCAGACTGCAAGTTTTTCTGAATATCGAAACAACTGAAGATCACAGGGAAATTGGTGAATTATTTTAACTCATTCCCTCACCCTGGCCAGTGTTATCTCTGCCATGCAACACTGTTTGAGCCATAGAGAGAATTTGAACCATACCTGCTAAGAGGCTTAAGTCTGAAGGCTTATTAAGAATAAGATTCTGACCTATTCATTGTATTTCCCTTTGCTTTTTTCAATACTTTGTTTTATTTTCTCCTGCAATATATTCCAGACACTATTAATGTGTGTGTTTAAGGTATTCAGATGTTTGTTACATTGCTATTCTTTTAAAAAAGGTGTCTATATTTTATCTGGGTTGCAGATGTCTATAAAAATCAGCCTTAAGAACAAGTCCTTTTATTTATATTTACATCTTTGCCTGTACATTTCTTTTAGGTCCCTTGCTTGTAGGGAACTTTTAAGGAACACCAAGTACAATAAGCATGCTTCTGAGACCCTGTGAGCTCATCCTTCAGGAGATTGTAAGTTTGAAATTTTGTTTTGACTTTGTGTTTTTTTAAAAGTTTTAATAAATCTTTATTGTTCCAATTATTACAATTGTTTCTCCTTCCCCCAACCCTCATAGCTCCCCACCACCTGGTCCCCACTCCACCTTCTGCTCTTACCTCCCCCCCCCCTCTGCTGTCCTCATCCATAGGTATATGATTTTTGTCCAGTCTCTTCCTGTACCCCCCACACAGAACCCCTTCCCCCCCGAGAATTACCAATCCCCTCCCATCCTATGCCCCTGATTCTATTATATTCACCAGTTTATTCTGTTCCTCAGATTTTTAATTCACTTGACTTTTAGATTGACTTGTTGATAGATATGTATTTATTGTTCATAATTTTTATCTTTATTTTTTCTTCTTTTTCCTCTTTTTAAAGAACACCTTTTAAAATTTCATATAATACTGGTTTGGTGATGATGTACTCCTTTAGCTTTTTCTGATCCGTGAAGCTTTTTATCTGCCCTTCAATTCTGAATGATAACTTTGCTTGGTTGTAGGTTCTTGCTATTCATCACTTTGAATATTTCTTGCCACTCCTGCATGGCCTTCATAGTTTCTGTTGAGAAATCAGCTGATAATCATATGGGTGCTCCCTTGTAGGTAACTAACTGTATTTTTCTTGATGCTTGTAAGATTCTCTCTTTGTCTTTTGCTCTTGGCATTTTAATTATGATGTGTCTTGGTGTGGTCCTCTTTAGATTCCTTTTGTTTGGGGTTCTGTGTGCTTTCTGGACTTGTAAGTCTATTTCTTTCACCAGGTGGGAGAAGTTTTTGGTCATTATTTCTACAAATAGGTTTTCAGTGTCTTGCTCTCTTTATTCTTCTGGCACCCCCATAATTCTGATGTTGTTATGCTTGAAGTTGTCCCAGAGGCTCCTCACACTATCTTCAGCTTTCTGAATTCTCTTCTCTTCTTGCTTCTCTGGAAGAGTGTCCTTTTCCTCTTTGTATTCCAAATCTTTGACTTGATTCTTGCATTCTTCTAGTATGCTGTTGGGTCTCTGTATGATATTTTTTATTTCAGTCAGTGTATGTTTAATTTCTAGTTGGTTTAATTTATTTTTCATATCCTCGAGGGTCTTGTTAAGTTTATCAGCCTTCTCTAGGAAATTCTTGAAAAACCTTTTAACTGTGGTTTTGAACTCTATATCCAGTCTTTTATTCTCTTCTATTTCTTTCTTTCTTTCCTTTTTTTTGAGATCTCCTTCCTTTTCCCAGCATTTTTGCTGCTTATGCAAAAGCAGTTTTGTTTTGACTTTGAATCCCAAAGCCAGAGAGAGGGAAATCATGCAGACACAGTGGAAGATAGTGTGTGGGAAGTGACTACCAGAGAGGTTAATGCCAGTCTCAGTTAGGATGAACCAGTTTATCCCAATAGAGAAACCTATCAAACAAGATGAATATGTTTGAATATTTGGAGAAATAAGAACATTGAATAAAGAACTCTAAATACTGCCTGTCTGTGCAAGCTATTCTTTCTGGCGGGAAAACAAAACAACCACCATTCAAAAGAGAGTTGCAGATTGTGCTAATAACCTTAATCACCAAAATGTTTTGTAGTTTCCTTGCTGCAGCCCTGGAAGATCTCAAAAGCAGGAGAGATGCAAGATGAAAAGTGCAGTACGGTATATTTTAGAAAAACTGGGGGTCCCAGATGCCCTCATTTGGAAAGTGAATATTTATAAGCCATTTAATGAGTGAAGCTCAGGTGTCCTGGTTCCTGCCTTCCACAGTTCCCTGTAGCTAGATCCAGATACAGCCTCTGGCCTCCACTCCTGGGCCAGTCCTAGAAGAGGGAGGGCATGCAATGGGAACTCCCATGCTCCCTGACCACTGGGATGTGGAATTGAGTCAGTTTCGATGTTGACTTCTGTAGGCCAATGTGGGGTTTTGTAAGTCAATATTTAATGCTGTACATTCACTCAGTCACAATTATTGGACTCCCAGATCTTCCTGTGTTTCCATGGCTGCCTCCTAATAAAAAAGATCTGAGCTCCTTGGAAGAATGCAGTGTTTCTGGCCTCCCATTGATCAAGGTCTGTGTCTAAGCCATTGCCTTGTAGTCCACTCTATACTTTGCCTAGTTCTCTAACCCCTTGGGAAAATGAGAATCCTCTGCCGCCAGCCTGTTGGAGTTGTGATTTTGTGCCCTTACCTACTTCTTTATAAAAAAAGCTGAAGTCGGTTTTTTAGCCCCAACAGGGCATCAGCTGTTACTGTGTTTGATATTGGACCAGACCTCAGTCCAGCTACCTCAGTACTTGAGCTCTGACTAAGAAAAATTCAGAATCAAAACTCAAATTATAAGAAGACGTTTACTTAGAAAATCATAAAGGTAGAAGTAAAATAAATGGGCATGGGCTCAGCTGGTATGGCTCAGTGATTGAGCATCGACCTAGGAGGTCATGGTCCAATTCCTGGTCAGGTTACATGCCTGGGTTGTGACCTCAGTCTCCAGTGTAGGGTGTGCAGAAGGCAGCTAATCAATGATTCTCTCTCACTATTGATGTTCCTATCTCTGTATCCATCTCCCTTCATCTCTGAAATAAATAACGATATATTAAAGAAAAAGGAATTGGCCCTGAGAAACAAGTTACAGAGTCAAAAGGGGGGGAAGAGTGTGGGGGGAAGACTTGGAGCTTAGGAGAAGGAGAGAGGCAAAGAAAAGGCACCTGGGGGAAGAGGGTAGAGAGATAGCCCACTGGATCATCCATGCTGTGGGTTTTTATAGATACACTAGAGGCCCGGTGCTTGAAAATTCATGCACTGTAGAGGTCCCTCAACCCAACCTTCCCCCTCCTACAATCCAGTAGCTCCCAGGAGTGGGAGGAGACCTGGCTATTAAGGGAATGCAATGCCCCCATCACACCTCTGCTACTGCCACAGAAAGCCTCAGCTGGCCCTAGTTACCTGAGCCTTGGATGGTGGGGGGCTAAAGGAACTGGGTGCTACCATCTTGTGGCTATGGGCACCACCATCTTTGAGGGCATGACAGTCAATTAACATATTTCCTCCTTATTGACTGTGGGTGCCACCATCTTTGTGAGGGCATGATGGTCAGTTAGCACATTCCTTCTTTATTAGATAGGATTCTTATTCCTAATGGCGCTCATTTGAATTGTGATCTTACAAAAAAACTATGGGTTTTTCTAGAGCAGAAATTGTTTGATTTACCTTTAAATACAAAGTTCAAAAGTGCCTAGAATTTATTAAGTGCTCAATAAACATTTACTGCATGAATAAATGAATGGGTGTATGAGGTTGATCTAAGAAAACTAATGTTATATGTGGGCATCTCTTCCTTTACAAGTTTGTTTTCACTGTTGATTATTTTGGAGCAAGGTTCAGGAGTCTGCACTTTTATTCTATTCAGGTAGCACTTTAAAAAAACATATATGCTTCCATGTTCTTGATTTTAAGTTTAAAGAGAGAAATTCATACTTCAGTGCTATGTTAAGATACTCTTTTTGAGCATTGCAGACACTAAGTGAATTATGTGTTTTCAAAGGAGTTGAGATGCAACCTTAATTGCCTATTGATTTTCTCTGGATACAAATTAGCACAGCATTATTTTTTCTAATATATCGTGTATTACACTTAAATAATTCTTCCAAATAATGATTATGCATGCACTTTGCAGCTGAATCTAAAATAAAACACCCTGTTTCTAAAAACTGTAGACATATTGCTACTCTTGCTTTATAAGAAGCAATAGATAACCTTTTAGGCTTTCAGGAATATTAAAGCATTATCACAAGTCTAAAAGTATTGATACCTAGAGAAGATTTTCAGATAAGCTAGTCTGATATACTATGTACAAGACTAGGTAAATGGCAAACATGTTTTTGTTGTCATGGCATTTTCCCCCAGGGGTTATATAATTTTATTAACAGCTGGATTGACTTATATTGTTTCTAATGGAATAATCCTAGAAGGAACATAAAGAATTGTTGTCTACTTCAATACCTCATAGATAGAGTCAGTCACCTCTCATATTTACATCTGATATCAGCAGTTGCCTGCTCTATTTCACCTGTTGGCCTTTATTTTTTAACATACCTTACACCCTCTAGTCTCTTCTCCAGTGTCCTCTTTCCCTTTGCACAACAGAGCTCAGGGCCCTGAATAAATGGATCATCCTTTCAAAGTATGATGACAACTTGAGTTGACAACTTTCAAAGTATGATGACAAGAGGAGTCTGACTTGTACTCTTCCTGTAATGAATTGCAAAAATATAAGAAATTATATTATCACATGAAATTTCTCTTCTCTTCTTTTCTTCTTTTTCTTTTTCCTCTTCTTCCTCCCCTTTCTCTCTCTGTCTCTCACTCCTTCTCCCTCCTACTTTGAAAGGAAAAAGAAAAAGAAGTTACAGCAATATAATGAGAGGAAGAATTTTTCTTAAATATGGCACAATAGAAAAAGTGGAAATAAACACACCAGTAACAGCTGCTCCAAACATGATTAATATATCTATAGCATTTCCCAAACCATAACAAAAATATTGACTACACCCACAATATTGATCAAATGTTCAGTGTCAAGCAACACCAATGCAAAGTGGAACTGAGAGATAAGCAGCTATTAGTCAATAAAGATTAGTCCCTAGATGGTCCATTCTCCCAAATGGCTTCTCTGAATTAGTAGCTATGGCTTCAGAGTGGAATTGCTCCTGATATTCTCTGCCTGTGTAAATAGATGCTTATCTTCAGCCATCAGTTTATTCAGAAAAGTGTTGAATTCACATGATTACCGAGTGAGTGTGTTTAATCAATGCTCATAAAAGTAGCAGAATTTGGCTTCAAGTAGCAGTAATACTTGCAAGAGGGCAATGCAATACTAAGGTAGTTCATTAAGAACGACATGAACCCAGTACTTGAGTATTATTCATATCTGAGTACCTATTCAACAATCACAAACCAGCTATCCTGGAAGTCAGTGAAGAACAGTGGATAGGCTACACTGTTTTTTCACAAAACAGCCTATGGCACTGACATCCCTCGTGGGAATTGTCACTATAATTGCCACTTCATTACTGTGCTTTAGTAATAGATCAATTTTTACTTCAGATCATTATGCAGGGAAATGTGCCTTAGGAGTTTAATTTCTCTCTACACATCTAGAAGGTTTCCCTCTGCCATCCTAGAATAAATATTTCATAGGAAAGATTGACTAAATATTTCACAGGAAAGATTGTTTGACTGTATCAAAGAAGCTGGAGCTGTCCAAGCTCCCTTAAATTTGATGTCTCTAGAGGAGACAAAATGGCAGAAGAATAGATGGTCAGGTTCTGAGGCTTGTCCCGAAGCAGAAAGAGAGAGCAGCTGACCGTCGCACTTGGAGTGTTTGTTAGCAAGCTAAGAGACAGGCGAACTCCAGGAGAAAGTGGGGGTCTGCTGATCAGGGTGCCCCTGACAGGGAAGCACCCACAGCTGGGCTGGGTCCCCTCCCAGAGCTACCTACAGGCTTGGATGGGAAATCTCACCATCTTTAAAGGAAAAGTGGGTTTTGTCAGAGGCCTGAATACCCACAGCTGCAGCGACCGCAGAGCAACTGTGAGCTCCAGAATGCTGGTCCCAGGCGGCACGAACACTTGGACTCAAAGGAGCGCTCCACCGCACGACAAAAAGGTCTGATTTTGAGGAGATAGGGTGAGTCCCCGCTGTGGAAGACAGAAGCCCATGTGCACTAGGCATGCAAAAGCTGGAGGACTGGGGCGGTGTTTACAAGGAGAAGCCCCTGGCTGTTGGGCTGGTGTCACATGTGATTGTGCACAGGGCTCCTAACAGGGGAGATATCTAAAGAGCAACATTTTGATCTGACTCAGAGGCATATCTGGAGAATTACAGGAGAGTGCAGTTCGCTCTGACTTGTGCACGTGCACACCTGCCCTTCCCCCTCTCCCCATCAGTGTCACAGAGAGGGGAGAGGGAAAAAAAGCTAGAGAGGCTTTAGAGACATGTAAGTCAATCCAGAAACACTGCCACCCAGAGGCTAAATCACAAACTGACCCTAGTGTAATAAAAAATCAAAGCAAGGCCTGATTAAAAATCAGGACTGGATTACAACACTGAGGAGCAGTGAAACGCAGGGAACTGCAATACAGTTCAGACTGGGAAACAAGCATGCCAAACAGAATGATAGAGGAAGTGAATGACTTTCACTACTGCAAATTTAATTTAATTTTTTATTTTAATTTTTTTATTTTTGTTTTTATTTTCATTATTTGCAACATTTACTCAAGAAACTATTTTTTTCTCTTTTCCTCACTTGATTTTACCTTTTTAATTAATGCATTTTTATTTGTTATCAGCATTATTACTACTACTATTTTACCTTTTTTATCTTATTTACTTTTGTTTATTTTTATTATTTTTTAAAGTGTCATATTATTTGCTCCTTACTTTACTTTGGGATTAGTGTTCTACAGTCTATTTTTAGAAGAAGAAAAAAGCTGGGGTAGCAATACTTATATCTGACAAATTAGATTTCAAAGTGAAGGACATAAAAAGAGATAATGAAGGCCACTTCATAATACTAAAGGGAGAAATCCAACAAGAAAAAATAACCCTGGTAAACATATATGCACTCAATAAAAAAAACTCCTGGAGGACATTTAGGGAGATATTAATAGCAATACAATCATAGTAGGAGATTTTAATACTTCATTATCACCTTTGGAAAAATCATCTAAACAAAAAAAATCAGCAAAGAAACATCAATCCTAAATGATGCACTAGACCAGATGGAATTAATCAATATCTGCAGAACATTCACCCCAAAGCCACAGAATATATATTCTTCTCAAGTGCACATGGATCATTTTCAAAGATAGACCACATGTTGGGACATAGGCAAAGTCTCTTCAAATTCATGAAGATAGAAATCATATCAAGCATCTTCTCAGATCATAGTGGCATAAAACTGGAAATCAACTACAGAAAAAATAATCCTAAGAAATCAAACACATGGAGACTAAATAGCCTGCTATTAAACAAGGCAGTGGGCATTTTCTCTGTTTTTCACGTCCCACAAGGAAAACAACAGGTTCCTGAGGGGAGGAGCTGGGGATTAAGAAATTAGAGAAAGAAAGAGACAAGAGGCAGAAATAGATTCAAGCTGGGCACTAGGTGAGTACCATCTCTCTGATAGAGAGACATTCACACTCACCACAGACAACAAAACATATTTATTGGTTTCCAAAGGGGATTTTAAGGTCAAAAAGAGTTTCAGTTGTGCCCAGATCCTATTCATCAAGATCTGGGTAAGTTCCTCATTTTTTTGGTACAAGATTTAGCATATCAAGACCTGGGTGAGTCAAGGTCCTATTTGTTCCTCATTCCAAGCACATGGATAAAGATAAGAAATCAGTACTGATAACAGGATTCTGCCAATGCCCTCCAGCTCAGGTGCTCTCTACAAAACAAGGACTGGATTACCAGAGAAATCAAGGAAGAAATTAAAAACATCCTGGCAACAAATGACAATGAAAACACAAAACAATCCAAAATCTATGGGACACAGCAAAAGCAGTTTTAAGAGGGGAGTTCATATCTCTACAAGCCTATTGCAAAAAAAAAAAAAAAAAAAAAAAAAAAAAAAAACCACAAAAACAAACAAAACAAGAAAAAAATGATAACACATTATCTAACTCTACAATTCAAAGAGTTAGAAAAAGAGCAACAACAAGAAAAGCCCAGTGTAAGCAGAAGGAAAGAAATAATAAAAATCAGAGCGAAGATAAACGACATAGAGACCAAAGAAACAGTACAAAAGATCAACAAAACAAAGAGTTGTTTTTTTGAAAGGATAAAAAAGATTGATGAACCTCTATCCAGGCTAACCAAGAAACAAAGAGAGAAGACCCAATAAACAAAATCAGAAATGAAAGAGATAAAATAACAACAGACCCTGATGAAATACAAAGGATTGTTACAAAATACTATGAATGACTTTATTCCAACAAACTAAACAACCTGGAGGAAATGGACATATTCCTAGAAAAATATAACCTTCCAAAAATCAATCAGGAAGAATCTAAAAATCTTAATAGACCAGTGACTTTGGAAGAAATTGAAACAGTCATCAAAAAGCTTCCAGCAAACAAAAGCCTAGACTCAGATGGCTTCACAGGAGAGTTTTACCAAACATTCAAGGAAGAACTAAAACCTATCCTCCTCAGACTATTCCAAAAAATTCAAGAGGAAGGAATACTTCCAAATTCCTTCTATGAAGCCAGCATCACCCTAATACCAAAACCAGATAAAGACAACACAATGAAAGAGAATTACAGGCCAATATCCCTCATGAAATAGATAGAAAAATCCTCAACAAAATTCTAGCAAATCGACTCCAGCAGTACATCAGAAAGATCATAAACCATGACCAAGTAGGATTTATTCTGGGAATACAAGGATGGTACAATATCCTCAAATCAGAAAACATGATACATCACATAAACAAATAGAGATAAAAATCATATAGTTATGTCAATTGACACAGAAACAGCATTTGATAAAATCCAATACCCTTTCCTGATAAAAACTCTCAAAAGGTGGGAATAGAAGGATCATACCTCAACGTAATAAAAGCTATATGTGATAAATCCACAACAAACATCATACTCAATGGGCAACAACTAAAACCATTTCCCCTAAAAACAGGAACAAGACAGGAATGCCCACTCTCACCACTCTTGTTTGACATAGTACTGGAAGTACTAGCCATTGCAATTAGACAGGAAGAAGAAATAAAAGGAAAAGAAGAAGTAAAATTGGAAAAGAAGAAGTAAAATTGTCCTTAATTGCAGATGACATGATATTGTACGTAAAAAAACCCAAAAGACTCCATCAAAAGACTAATAGATTTAATAAGTGAATTTGGCAATGTAGCAGGATACACAATTAACGCCAAGAAATCTATGGCATTTCTATACACCAACAGTGAACTTACAGAAACAGAGACTAAAAAAGCAATCCCATTTACCATCACACCAAAAAAACTTAAGATACCTAGGAATAAATTTAACTAAGGAGGCAAAAGACCTATACGCGGAAAACTACACGACTCTGAAAAAAGAGATAGAGAAAGATGCAAACAGATTGAAGAACATACCATGTTCATGGATTGGTAGAATCAACATTATCAAAATGTCCATACTTCCCAAAGCAATTTATAGGTTCAATGCACTCCCCATAAAAATACCAATGGCATATTCCACAGACCTAAAAAGAACTCTTCAAAAATTCATCTGGAACAACAACAAAAAAAAAGACCCTGAATAGCCACAGCAATGCTGAGAAAGAAAAATAAAGTAGGAGGTATCTCAATACCAGATTTCAAGCTGTATTACAAAGCCACTGTGCTCAAAACAGCCTGGTACTGGCACAAGAACAGACATCTATATCAGTGGAATAGAATAGAGAATCCAGATGTCAATCCACATCACTATGCTCAACTAATATTTGACAAAGGAGGCACGAGCATACAATGGAATCAAGACAGTCTCTTCAATAAATGGTGTTGGGAAAATTGGACAGATACATGCAAAAGAATGAAACTAGAGCACCAACTTACACCATATACAAAAATAAACTCAAAATGGATATAGGATTTAAACATAAGATGAGAAACCATAAAAATACTAGAGGCATCCACAGGCAGCAAAATCTCAGACATATGCCTAAAGAACTTCTTCACTGATACTGCCTCTAGGGCAATGGAAGCTAAAAAGAAAGTGAACAAATGGGACTACATCAAAATAAAAAGCTTTTTTACATCAAAAGAAACCATCAACAAAACAACAAGAAAACCCACTGTATGGGAGAACATATTCGCAAATGTTATCACTGATAAAGGTTTAATCTCCAACATCGACAGACATCTTATACAACTTAATAAAAGGAAGATAAATGATCCAATTAAAAAATGGGCAATGGACCTAAATAGAATCTTTTCAAAAGAAGACAGAAGGAAGGCCACGAGGCACATAAAAACCTGCTCAAAGTCACTAATTATGCGAGAGATGCAAATCAAAACGACAATGTGGTACCATCTCACATCTGTCAGAATGACTATCATCAACAATTCAGCAAATGACAAGTGCTGGCGAGGGTGCGGAGAAAAAGGAATCCTCGTGAACTGTTGGTGGGAATGCAGACTGGTGCAACCACTGTGTAGAACAGTATGGAGCTTCCTTAAAAAACTGAAAATGGAACTCTTATTTGACCCAGTAATCCCACTCCTAGGAATATATCCTAAGAAACTAGAAACACCAATCAAAAAAGATATATGCACCCCTATGTTCATAGCAGCACAATCTACAATAGCTAGGATTTGGAAATAGCCTAGGTGCCCATCAGCAAATGATTGGATCAAAGAACTATGGTAATCTACACAATGGAATACTGTGCTGCCATAAAAAAGAAGGAATTCTTACCATTTGCAGTGACCTGGATGGAATTGGAGAACATTATGCTGAGTGAAATAAGCCAGTCAATGAAAGAAAAACACCACATGATCTCACTCATTTATGGATAATAAGGAACATTATAAACTGATGAACAAAAAGTTAGATACAGAGACAGTAAAGCAAAAAGCAGACTGTCAAATTACATTGCGGAGGGTAGTGAGATATGGAGGTGATAAGAGATCAACCGAAGGACTTGTATGCATGCATATAAGCATAACCAATGGACGAAAAACTATGGGGAGGGAGGGCATCCTTGGGAGTGGGGGAGGGATGGGGATTTGTAAGGTATGTACACATATAATATCTTAATAAAAAACATATTTAAAAAAATTTATGTTTCTAGAAATGGGAGCATTTATAGAATAACAGGGCTGGGAGAAATTCATAGGAAGCTGCTGCCTATGAAAGGGAGGGATGAGAACTGCTCAAAGGTCAGACTTAGTAAACATGGGAAGAAAGGCATGATTTCTTGGGGTGCGGCAGGAAAAGTCCGTGTTTTCTTTTGGCCAACATCAAAACTTCCCATAGAATTGCTTAGGCAAAAGTGTGTGTGTGTGTGTGTGTGTGTGTGTGTGTGTGTGTGTGTGTGTGTGTGTGATATTTACAATGTGACAGCCAAGTACAGATATACAAGCAGGCATCACAAAATAAGGACTGGAGCTCAAAAGAAAGATACAGACTGAAGATCAGGTTTTGAGAAACAGAGCTTTTCTAAATACCAAATCAGTCATCTCAGAATTACTGCAGCAGTGCAGCACTTAAACACCTGATCTCTACGATTCCTTAAGTAATGAGAAGATAAGTGGACCAATCTTAGAGGTACAAATTTGCCAGTAAGAGAGTTCATCTAGTTAAGTTGATTCTGCTCTACTTGCTATCCATTTCCTTAAATGGAAGATTTGAGGGAACTCTCTGGAGTAGGTTATAATAGGTTGCCAGAGGAAATGCTCCTACCACAAAAGCAAAGCCAGAAGAAGATGCTGCTGGCTCTGTGATACATACTCCCGAGAAGCTGCTCATTGGAAGGCGCCTCTGTTACTCTTGCCACCTCCAAGCACTTCTGGGAGGCTGTTGTGAGAGAAAACCCTCTACATTGAAGATTTTTCTCTCCTGGAGATACATTATACGAGGAGTGGTCAAACTTCTGCAAGGAAAAGGAAATGAGGGATCCAGGCCAGGATATATATATATATATATATATATATATATATATATATATATATATATATATATATTTCAGAAAGGAAGTGAGAGGGAGCAAGACATAGAAACATCAATGATAAGAGAGAATCATTGATTGGCTGCCTCCTGCACACTCCCCACTGGGGATGGAATCTGCAACCCAGGCATGTGCACTTGTGGGGATGGAGCCTGCAACCCAGGCATGTGCCCTTGAATGAAATCACACCTGGGACCCTTTCATCTGCAGGATGCTGTATCCACTGAGCCAATCTGGCTAGGGCCAGGCCAGAACACTGTTATAAGGACAGACATCCAGGATTCAGTAAAATAGGAGACTCAGAAGCCTGCTGGGGCCCTATTCATAAATGAGGTGAGATGCGTGTTGCCTTCTTTCCCTCCTGCCTCGCTGCTGCAGGGTGGGAAGCCTGGGAGCCTGACACGGAGGGGTTTTCTTCTTTGAATCGTAGCATTTGTTCAAAATGTGTCCCTAACCCCCTGACTGAGCTACTAAAAATAATGTGACTCCTGAGACAAATTGTGAGTAATGCCCTGAACAAAGATATAGGAGAGGGAGGAGGATGTTTGCAACTGAGACTGCAAAGAGAAAAATCCATGTGGGAGAAAGGAAAAAAATAGAAAAGGAAAAAAATGACTGCAAGAGGTAATGTAAACACACTGGTCTCCCATCTGATTGTCTCCTATTTTCTCTGTCCACAGAAATATTCAAAGATATTGAAAAGATTTGTGGAGCAGTGCTTTTGGATAATTCAAAATTAACTAAGAAGAATGTGAAAAAATTCTTAAAATAGAAAAATTATATCCAGGGGATTTAACCACAATTTATTCTTATGAATATGAAAAGTAGATTAAGTACAAAAGGTTTAGTTCCAATTCAAACACTTTGATGATGTCAGTACCATTAAAAATAAAAATAAAAGTTTGCTCTGGGAATTAGTTTCACACCTTGTGAGAGTCAGGAATAGTCTAAGTCTACCCCCATCTAGGATTCAGCACAGGGCCATAAAAGAAGGCTCTCAGCTTTTCAGTGCACTGAGACAGTTCAAAACTGGATTCTCTTTCGTATGTTCCTTGTGGGTAAGTCTAAATGAAGTTCTAAATAAAGAGTCTTAATCATCATTATTCAGGCATAACCCAAATCAATTAAAATAGATGAGATTATTTTAGCAATTGGCATGGAGAAGCCTTGGTGTCAATTCCCAAATCCTTCCAGGGGGAACTAATTCAGGTGATATTACATCAAACGATGCTTGGTGTTCATGTAATTCAGATGATTTTGCACGTTAAAATAATCCTCATAAAGTTAATTTAATTTTCATAGTTCAGAAAATGTACAGGGGGAAAAGCAGCCTTTTCCACCCAAGTAAACAGCATTGACTTTAAGGGCAGTTGTCTTCAGATTTTAAAACAGAAAAATAAGAGCCTCTCCCCGCTCCCCAGACTCCACAAATCAATTGCCATTTATGCCTTAAAACTTTCTAACCAAAAATCTTCTCAGATTATTGTGACGGCTGTCCCCAAACATCTTGCAAGGATTCATTATTCATTCTTATATTACATTAAGATTTGAATTTCTTTTTTTTAAATATATATTTTATTGATTTTTTTATATATATTTTATTGATATTTTACAGAGAGGAAGGGAGAGAGATAGAGAGCCAGAAACGTTGATGAGAGAGAAACATCGACCAGCTGCCTCTTGCACACCCCCCACTGGGGATGTGCCCGCAACCGATGTACATGCCCCTGGCCGGAATCGAACCCGGGACCTTTCAGTCCGCAGACCAATGCTCTACCACTGAGCCAAACCGACCTCGGCAAGATTTGAATTTCATACAGTTGTAAGAACTCTTCTCTGTCTTCAAATAATACTTCATGAATCACCTGCCCAGCATTGCTATGCTACTACTATTATTACTACTACTGTGTTTCCCCGAAAATAAGACATCCTCCGAAAATAAGACCTACTTCATGGAAACATAATACATCCCCTGAAAATAAGACCTAGTGCATCTTTGGGAGAAAAAATTAATATAAGACACTGTCTTACTTTTGGAGAAACAGGGTATTTTTATACAGAAGGAGAGACCCACATTTCCCCAAACAACAAAGATTGATTCTTAAACCTATGATCTACTAGGAAGGAAAGAATGGAATTTTCTCTCTCTCTCAACGCATCAAGTGAGAGATTCAAAGATCATCACAGTGCAATAAATCACTGACAGAATTTGGCAGCCTCATCCAAACCTAGTCAGTTCAACAGCTTCATTTCAACAGTAGAATTGGGGCTACAATCGGTGTCAGTTATTAAAAAAGTAAGCTTTGGGGAAATAACTGTTTTCACACAGCCCAAGATGTGGTTCCCTGGAATTCTGATGGATAGAAGGGATGGCTAACTGACCCATCTAGAGCACTTGTCCCAAGCAATGATATTAAATTATGCCTAATGGTGACTCCAGTGAGAATTTCTCTATTTAAAATAACCCAGTTCTCCTAGAATTTGGCCTATGAGACAGGAGTTGTCTTGTTTCACCTATTTGCCAGATTACATTAAGATTTAGAATCTAGATTCACATATAATTATATCTGCTGTGGGAAACCAGGACAAAATTTAGAGGTCAAAAGTTTTACAGTGTATCCAGATAGTCAGATATCGTAGGTCTCCAGGTCAGGAAAAGAAGCACTGAGACATGCCATTGGTTCCTGGGGAACAGGATCTGCAAGGTAAGAAATAGGTAATTTTTTATTTTTTGCTTAGGCTGAAATCACCATAAAGTCATAATCTATGAGTTATTGTGAAAATTAGATCATGCCAAAATAGCAAGTGGAGAATACGTAAACTGCGGGTATTAATTTCAGCAGCTCTTTAGAATATTTTATTTATTTAACAAATGTACGCACCAGAACTGGGTACTGTGGTCAGCTCAGTGCTGTGGAAAGCTGAGAAGCAGAGGTGAACACAGGCATGAAAAGATTAATATTTTAGTTCTATCAATATTTATTAAGTGTCGTATTAGGGAGATGCTGTGGAAAATATCCTACATGAGATCTGACCTCCCTCCTCCTATACTCGGTCCTCTCCTTCCCCGACAGACTAGGTAATGCTTGTCCTTCTCAGAGCAATGCAGAAGGTTAACAGGCACAGTTCATATAACCCTTAGTGGAGCTCGATTGCCCACCTGCCATGAGAGAAGAAAAAGGAATGTTTGCAAAACTACTTAAAGAGTATTGTTGAGGAACAGTGCTTGGTGGTATTTTATATTTCTTCTAGAGGCCCAGTGCACGGAATTCATGCACTTGGGGGTGGGAAGGTGTCCCTCAGCCTGGCCTGCACCCTCTTACAGCCTGGGAGCCCTCAGGGGATGTCCAACTGATGGCTTAGGCTCGCTTCCCCCCCTCCTCCCAGAGAGCAGGCCTAAACCAGTAATCAGATATCCTTAGAGCTGCTACAGAGGCAGGAGAAGCTCCTGCCACTGCCACTGTCACTGCCACTGCGCTCACCAGCCGTGTGCCCGGCTTCTGGCTGACTGGAGCTCCCCCTGTGGGAGTGCACTGACCACCAGGGGGAAGCTCCTGGTGGTTCTGCCATTTGATCAATTTGCATATTAGCCTTTTATTATATAGGATAAATATTTGGGGAAGACTTGTTCCTTGGTAGATCAGATAAGGCAATAGGAAATTCTAATTGGATGCTATCCAGGGACGTGTAAACAGAAGTAATATGAACCCCTCTCTCTGCAGGAACCATTGCTAGTGAGCTTCCCTATGGGGTTTGGCTACAGACTGAGGATAAAACAACTGACTTCTCCAAAGCATCTCCACCCACCCTGTCACTGGCAGGAGTGGACTGAAAACACAGCAAGCACCTATAATAAAGCAAAATAATGGAAATGAAAGGGAGAGATATTTTCTAAGAAATTTGAGGAACAATTAGTGAACGCTCTCTCAGCTTGGGAATTACATTTTTTTCAATGATTAGATATTACCAAGAGAAGTACAAAACTAGGAATGGAGTTCTAAAAGCTATAATTCTCTCACTATACTTTAGTAAGTAACTGACTGAGTTTCTGCCCATCACTGCTTTTGTTCTCTCATCTCTAAATTCAACAAACTGAAAATAACCATGTCCCTCCTATTTAATGGAGACTCTCGTGAAGTTGACTAAATTTATACCAACATAGTGTTTTGGACTCTTCAGCAGTAAAAGAAATGAAAGGGCATTATTGATCCTTTTGTAAACAAGTTGCTTAAGGAGACACTATAACATTTTTAAAATGTTATATTTCACTAGTCTGTGTATCTGCAATAGGAAATGAGATTACTCTAATGTATCTATTTATAATTAACATGCTTGCACTATATGAGATTTTAGAATCCTTGTAAGTTGAAAGAACACTTTATAGGAGGAATAATACTTTAGGCTATTTTCTTAATTTCAGCAGGCAAAATTATGACAAGACATTTCACTATAAGAAACAATGGGCTAGGTGATGGAGATACAAAAAGAAAAATATTTCTTATCCTCAAAGAGGCAACAGAGATGAGGTGAGGTCAAGTCATAAGCAAATTAATGCAGGCATATTCTGTGGTAGGCACGTGCCAATGGACATGACAACAGAGGAGAAAAAGTAACTAAATCTATCAAAGGGTTGAGAAAAGAGTTTACCAAGAAGGTGATATTGAAACTGGATCTTTTAGACAGAATTTGCAGTGTATAACTCAAGGACAGACCAAGTATGTGAAAGCACGTATAGGAGTTCAGAGCTAAGAAGCTAAGAAGACACAGCATGGAGAATGTCCCACATGGCTGGGGCTTAGGTAGCCATAGGTGGGGCAGTGGTAGCTAGATAGGATACCAGTGCTCTTAGTGCATGGACACCCTGTCTTTTATTTAATTATTCATTTCAGTGCCCCTAACTTATTTTGTCTAGAAATATCTGCATGTGACTATTTTTAGTCATGATTTCTCAATGGCTTTAGCCTCTGAGATATGTAGAAATGGTGCCCTACATTGCTCACTACCCTAGGGTGAGTGTGTGTATTTATTTCCCTCATATATAGTTCACCTGACTGCATTGTTTATCCACATGCCTAGTTTCAAAGGGATTCATTTGACATAGAGAGCCATAAACCACTGCATGCTAATTTCTTGTACCACCTCCCATGGGCTTTGCAACTGCCTATTTACAGCAGGCTCTCCGTTTAATGGTTTAGCAAAAATGGAAAACTAGTCACAATAAAAGAAGGGATACTTAATCTTAGACTTGGAAGTTACACTTAATTTGGGTAAAACAGAATGTTAAAGAGGTCACAGGGAAGCTGAGTTTCCCTGTTCCCGAGCCATAAGTGGGACACTTACCTAGTGTTAGGTGGCTCACAAATGCAGACCCTTAATCAAAAAGGACATTTTAGCACACTTGTAAATTTAAAAAGTTATAAAAATCTTGGATAGAAGATAATTCAATTAATATTTAATGAGTGCATAATATTTTCTAGGCACTGCTGTAAGAGATATAGGTACAGAAAAACAAAAAAGAAAACACACAAAATCTTAGCTTTCAGAAATTTACATGCTAGATGAAAGAGACCGCCATGGTGTCCATACATACATACAGACAGACATACATACATACATAAAAAAGGGAAAGGGGGATGGAGAGTGATGAAGGCTTTATGCATAAATACTATTTTATATTAGAGCAGGGAAGGCTTCCTCAATAAGGCAATATTTTAGGGAAGACCTAAAGCACAGATATGTGCCGGGTAGCAGGAACTGAGGTCACGGGTTGAATGCTGTTTGTAGTATTGAGAGAAGAGCAAGGAGGCTGATGTGACCAGAACAAAGTCAGAGAAGACGGGGATGTAGGAGGGGATATCAGAGCAATAGCAGGGACCAGGTCATATAGACCCGTGGGTTTTGCTCAAGACTCTGGATTTTGCTCTGAGTGAAATGAGTCGTCATTGGAGGGTTATGAGCATAGACGAGGCATTTGATTTTCATGTTAAAATTATAATTTTTACTAATAAGGAGAGAAGAGACTATGGGGGACAAGGGTGGAAGCATGAGGCTGTTGCAATAATTCAAGGAGATGTTGGGTGATGTTGACTAGGGTAATAGTGGTGACTTGATTATGAACCTATTTTAAAGTCATCAGAATTAGAGTGCATGGTTTTTGTCTGCTTTATTCTCTCTGTATCTGCAGCTTCCTGAACACTACCAGACACATGGCAGGTACTTGTATTTTTAAAAATATTGAGTGAAGGTATTGGCTGGTGGCTTATATGTGTGGAGTGAGGGACAGAATAGAGGCAAACATGGCTCCAAGTTTGGAACCTGAACACCAGAAAAGCAGAGATGACACTTGAGAGGGTAAAACATTTGGAAAAACAAATTCTGGGGTGGGAATTGAGAGTTTGGTCTTGGCCATGGTATATAGGTGAGTGGATTAAAAAAGTCTGGAGTTCAGGATACAAGTCAGAGGTGAAGATCTCAGAGCCAATAAAATACAGACAATATGTAAAACCATAAGCCTGGATGATTTCAGCTAGGGAGTAATATAGATAAAGAAGAGAGCCGCGATACCTGAGGACACCCCCATATCATGGTATCAAGGACGATGGAAAAATCACAAAAGATGTCTGAGAAAGAAAGAGTGTCCAAGAAGGAGGAGAAGCAGAGAGTAATGGCCCAGCAATAAGGGAAGAGAATGTGCCAATGAGGAAGGTTTCTCCATGTGCTAAGGCAATGAGAGGCCCAATGAGGTGAGAACTCAGAGCTGACCAGTGGATTAATCGTGGGAAGATTACTATGATCCTCAGGACAGATAATGGAAGTATAAGTAGAAGAATTGAATATGAAGAGCTTGTGTAAATTATCCTTCTGTAAGTGGGGGGGGGGGGACAAGATGGTAGCTGGAGGGGAGTGTGGAGTCAAAGGAATAGTTCAGTAGTGAGGGGAAGGAGAAGGAGGAGGAGGAGAAAGAGGAGAAGAAGAAGGAGGAGGAGAAGAAAGAGGAGGAGGAGGAAGAGAAGAAGAAAAAGAAGAAGGAGGAGGAGGAAGAGGAGGAGGAGAAGAGGAAGAAGATTATTTAAGAATGCACTACATAAAATCAAGGTCAGGTGACAACACAATATTTCACCAGTAATAGAAAGTAAGCATTAAATTAATAATTATTTGAATCTTATACTTCTTTTTTATTTACTTACATTCTTCCTGAAATAAACTTTGAATACATTTGAAGATTGGGTTCCTCCCACCAGCAGTACCTCTAATTCAAAAGTGTGTTCTTGCCTGTGCAACTGCTAGCGGTTTAACACAGGTTGAGAGCCGCTGCTGTAGAGCCTAAGACCATTGGAAAACACAGATATTTATATTATGATTCATAACAGTAGCAAAATTACAGCTATGAAGTACCAACAAAAATAATTTTATGGTTGGGGGTGACCACTACATAAGGAACTGAATTAAAGGGTAGCGGCATTAGAAAGGTTGAGAACCACTGCTATTCATTCTCCCTCTTCCTCTTCATTCATCTGTAGGTCAGGACTGACTAACCCAGTTGCGTTCACTTGATGTGGACGTTGGTCTCCAGTGTTTCACTCATTCTTGCTTCAGCTCCCCCATGTCTCTGGATTGGCTGCATCCTGTGTCTGGGCTTCTTCTCCAGAACCCCCTCCAGGTCCTTTCCATTAAAGAGGCAGAGGAGGTTTTCTTTGATTTCTACTCCTTGACAGAAAGAAACCTCATAATTATCACCAGAATCTAAAGCCTGGGTGGATGCTATATTGTTACAGAGTTTTACAGAACCTGGTATGAAGGCTGAGTTATTTAAAGCCAAGCAAATTGCCATTAAAAATTTTTAAAACATCATGCCATTATTATTTCTGAAACACTGTCAGCAGGCACTTAAGCATATTAATTGGAACGGTATTATAAAATAAACGTATCATGCAAAAATAGCAATAAACGTTAGGATACTGGGAAAATTAATGATCATTAGATTTTAATTTTCCCAGTATCCTAACGTTTATTGCTATCTCATCCTCAATTTATTTCACTGAAATTTACCTCGTGGAAGACACTACGCAGAGTTGTCTGTAATACATAACTGAATAAGAAATAGTTCTCATGATTAAAAAAGGAAAAACAAAAAAAAAAAGCATCAAGATTGCAATTGTTTATAGCCACCCACAATACACACAGACACACATTCACACAGCCCCCTATTATTTATTCTACAAACACATCGAGCACTTTCACATCTAGGCTTTCCGCACAGCCATTCCAGCTCCCTAAGGCAGCCTCCCCCCAATTCTCTGCTTTTGAAATGCTATTCATCCTTCACATTTTGATTTGGCTTCCTGGGGACATATGGATCTCTACAATAAGAATTCACCCCTTCTTCATGCATTTTGCAAGGGGGACCATTTTCCTGCTGATAAGTACTTATCTATTAATCCCATCAGACTGTGAACACTTGGAAGAGAGGTATTATCTTTTATCCTTCCCCAAATCCCATCAGTATCTAGCCCAGTGCCTTGCCCATGGTAAAAGTGCAAATATGTTTTTGTGGAACTAAATTGTTTCAGAGAGCATCAGCCTGAGAAAGCTCAATCAAGGACCAAAAGCCTAGAATTGTTAGAGTTCTGATAACACTGGGTATACTTTATTGGATGTAGTCTATGATAGGAACTCTGCTAAGAGCTACATATACAATATGTCTAATCCTTACTTAATCCTTCTAAGACCTCTTTGAGATATACTTTTTAAAGCATCTTCTAAAAATGAGAAAACAGAGGCTCATAAAGTTTACCTGGTATCTTAACGAAGACTGTGCACCATTGCAAGGGGCAGGTCTGAATCTAATTGAGGCCTAACTCAAACTAGACTTTAATCTAGTTTTATTTGACTCTGAGTCCATGCTTTGTCCACTATCCAAGCTGTCCTGGCACCATCCAACAGCCACCTGTCCCATCACGGAGAGAGACAGGAGGAGTGCATCAGTGGTTGAGTGTTGCCCTGTGCTGGTCATTGTGCAATGGCTCAACATGCTTTATTTCATTAGATGTCCACAAAACTTCCATAGCACAGACTTAGTGGCTTAAAGAGTGTAAGTAAAATTTCCAAAATGCATGACTACCAGTGGCATAGCTGAGATTTATACCTCGGGCTCTGCTTCTAACCAAGATATTATAATAGGGTTAGATCTTCTGGCATAATTAGACACTAAGATCTGGTTATGCCAGAGATTTCATTGCCCACTGAGCCCCCTGTGCTTACCCAGAATCCTTTTTTACTTGTTCAATTACAGTTTACATTCAACATTATTCCGTATTCATTTCAGGGGTACAGCAGCATGGTTAGACAACCATGCACTTCACAGAGTGGTACCTTAGATGTTTCCAATATTCCCCTGCCCCGCACATAATTATTATAATATTATTGACTATATTCCCCATGCTATACTTGACATTTCTGTGACTATTCTGTAACTGTCAATTTGTATTTTTTAATCACTTCACCTTTGCACCCAGATCCCTAGCTCCCCATTCTCTCTGTGCTCTGTATTTTAAAAATTTTAGTTGACCCATAATGTCAGGTGTACCACATAGTAATTAGATTTTATGTGACTTACAAAGTGATCACCACAATAAGTCCAGTAACCATCTGTCACTGTGCAAAGTTATTACAAGAGCATTGACCATATTTCCTGTGCTGTACATTACACCTCGTGACTTACTTTATATTTAGAAATTTGACCTCTTACTCCCGCCCCCCCCCCTTTTTGTTTCTCCTGGTGGCCCCTCCTCTCCTCTTGTCCTACCTTTCCTCTTCTTAGAGACTACAATTTTCCAATCCTCAATCTGGAAGCTGTAGCTACTTCTTTTCCACTCCCTTCCCATAGCCCAAAGTCCCCTTTTCTGGATGCCTGTGGTCCTGTCTCTTGGGAACTCCCAGGCACTCATGGGTGAACCTCTGGGGGATTCAGTCCAGAGGATATCGTCCCTCTTACAATTTCCGGATGTGTAAAATATTTCTTGTGCTTCTTACTGCTACCTTCTTCTTCTTCCCTATCCCAAGTCAAAAGGAACTGAAACTTTCTCCCCTTTTAGTACTCCAAATGTAGCTGGACAATCAATGGGTCCGGGCTGCCTGTCACTACCTGGGTCAATTAAGCAGAGACAGGGTTGAATCATATATGAGCTTCTACTCCAATTCTGCTGGCAGTACAGGAGAGCAGCAGGTCATCCACAGAAACCTGTTCTGCCTCCCACCATAAGCCAGATGCTTATATTGGGTAGAAGGACAAAGATGACATGGGGAAGTGGGCAAACGATTATGCCATAGGGTAGTTTGCAGGTAATGGGGGATGGAGATTTGCAAAGGCCTGTGGGTATGCAAAGGCTAGGGTCTTCAAAGGCTGGTGGCTTTGGTTTCTGCAACAAAGTTGTTCATCTTTTCATGATAATAGGCACCTCCCTGATGGGGAGGATGGACCAAATTTCCAGGTGAGCTCCCAGGTCCCGTGTGTAACCCCAGCCAGGTTAGAATGTGCCTTCTTTAATCAGAACAAAACAATCACAGGTAACAGAGCATAATTAATATTTCTTACAATGATAGCTGGCCCCCAATATTCTATTTCTGCCCCCTTCACCTCTTTTTAAACTGCCCTTCTTGCTCTCTTTTTCCAGTTTTACTCCTGCAACATTTGTCAAAATGACTTTGCAGCTACTGATCCTCCCACTGTATGTTTTGCTGTTGTTGTTTTGTTTTTTTGTGTGTGTTTTGGTGTGTGTGTGTGTGTGTGTGTGTGTGTGTGTGTGTGTGTAGGGGAAATTGGGGAGGGGTGAATCGCAGTGTGGAATTATTGCCCTCAACCAACGCTAGGAATGCTACACCTGCCAATAGTGACTCACACATAGAGCAGAATGCAGAAAGCAGGGACTACTTTCAATGCCTCAAATCAAGAAAAGTTGGACGGAGAAGTAAGGGTTTAATCAGGACAATGGGAAAGAGTAAGATTTCAAACTAGGTGACAGGTAGGTTGGGTAGAGTGAGCCAGAGGTAGTGAGATAATACAGGGGCAGGAAAAGGCATGAGTCACTATTTGCTGGTTATAAAGCTTGTTGACAGGAGAGACAGCTTGTTCGGAGTAAAGGCTAAGAGAGAAGTGACTCACCTTGAAGAATGAAGAACGCTGAAGCCGAGAGGCCCCTGTTTGAGGAAACAATCTTTGCATCCTCTCTGGTTCCCAAACAGGGAATTGAAAACATGTTTGACTCAATAGCAGCCCACAGTGTCATGAGTGGGAGTTTAAAGATTTACAAAGCCAGCCAGTACACGTTATGTAGCTGATAGTCATTTAATTGGCCACATTATTAAAGTGCACATGCACAGAAAATCACTAATGAATCTCCGGATGTGTAAAATATTTCTTACACTAAAAAATAATCACGATATTTAAATACTAAGACATAGTCAAATTAAAAGGTAAATCAAGTTCTTTCCAAGTGGCCACATTTCAAAGCTGGAGTAAGGCCCTTCCAGCAGGCTGCATTCTCAGAAATTATATTGCTTACAAAATGCCCTTCTTTGACCCATTCATATTCATTTAATTTTTTTCTGCTTCAGAGACAAACCATTTGAGCCTTAAAAAAATGTTTAACGATTTTCTATATTAGAATTTCTCCTTTGAGGTCAATGTGATTCATTTGAAAAACACCTGTGAAGTGAGGGTTGTTTCTGTCTTTGCAACTACACAGACAGCTCCTGCTGTGTGTTTAGGGATCAGTTGTGTTTTAACAACTCTTCCCTCTCACATTCTAAATATCTTTTTTTTTTTATTTCCTCTTGATCTTCTCTGCAGTTGTCTATATTTTAGATCATTTGTCCCCCCATTATGACTCAGAAATAAAACTCAACATTCTTTGTCCCATTGCTTTCTGTCATTTCTTCCTTTTCATTGCAGTGTTTCCACTGCTTTTCTGATGGTTCTGTGGGGGAAGTCCCTCCTTCTGAAGGCTGTAAGCCCTCTATCAGAACACTTAATTACTCCAATGCCATTTTATGTTAATTTGCCTGTTTATCCACTAGACTAGGAGTCTCCTCACAGAAGGAACCAGATCTTTTATCTTTGTATCCTCTATAAACTAGAACAGTGCCTATCACATAGGAGGTCTTCAATAAAACTTATGAACATTTATGAATCTGAAGTGAGACCATTTAGATTGTCTCCCTGTCATTTACTCACCTTGTGATATGGATAAAGCATTTCACCTTTTCAACTTATTCCCTCATGTATCAAATATAACAATACCTCTGCCCGGTGATGACAAGTAGGTTGGTTCTGGTCTTGTGGTTTTGTTTTCAAAGGGTCAGAGTCTGGAAATTTTGACTAAGGCGTTTTTGTGGTATATCATCCTTCAACACTAACACACATTTAAACAACGTGTAACAAATCTTGAAACCCCTTGGTGTTTTATCTGACTCAAAATGCCAAACCACATACACTGAACAACCACCCACCACTGAGACTTTGTTATCTTTGGTTACAAGGAAATTCCTTAGTAAATTATGCGTTCCAGGACATTTCTGTCACTGTTCAGCAGGACTGAATTTGCAAAGCTCGCCCTCTTGCGGCCAGACAGTTCCAATGCAATCCACAAACTGTTAACACTCAGATACAGAGATCAGTCTACCTGCCCCCTTGAAGCCACTAACTGATGGAGGCTGGAACCTACAGTACAACAGTGCAGAGCAGGGCTTATGGAATGAGATGTCAGTTTGTGTCCGGAACCTACATCTCTTATCTATGTCATGGAGGGTTCATTCTCTTATCTGTAATGTATGATAGGGGTATTCAGTTAAATGTATTAATACCGGTATGGAGCGTAAACTATTATTTGCCACAGAGGCAGTGTTCAAAGATTTAAAAAAAAAAAAAAAACATAACATTTTAGGAAAACAGGATGAATTTATATAATGAGCAAAAGAGTTAGTACGAGTGCACTTACATTGCCTACAGGGACTCAGAATGAGTCTGCACAGAATTGCCTCAAAGTGCTACACACATTAACTAGACAAGCAATTGCTAGTCCTAAAGGGGCTCCAGGCTTTACCAACTGAACATTTCAAAAATATATTCGAAACAGACAAAATTAAGAGTTTAAAAACAATGGCATAATCTATGTTAAAATGTGCCTTCCAAGGCATATTTCGTAAAAGTCTCCATGATGGCATTCCCATGGAAACATAGGAATCTGGGTTTTGTAAATATTCAAACCTTCTCAAATAATGTCCTTGAATGATTCAGAGTAAAGTGGCATTTGTTAAAGGTTCTTTCTCCTATCTTTTCTATTTCCTTTTAAAATTCCCAGGCAATTGAATAAATATTGCAATGACTAGTTTAGACATGAAAATCATATTGCAGATAAAAAAGTAGATAAATTGATTCAAATGGTCTTTGGTGGATTCAAAGATGATATTAAATTTAGCCAGAATCAGCCATAAATTTGATTACTCTGCATTCTCTAGAAGAGTGTGCCAACTAGCTATGTGAAAAAATAGTTAAAAGTGGTAACTATGGGGCCACCACACGAAGTCTGCAATATAAAATACAATCTATTAACAGAGAAGAGATTATAATTGTATTTGGCTCATGATCTCATGAATATTAGATTATCCTGCACAAGATAGAAACAGAAGGCAATAAAGTGAATTGTCCAAACAGCCTAGAATTTCTATTTTGCCAAGCTGTTCTACATTTACTGTTGAAAAATGTATGAAATGAATATGGATTAAAATGATAATATTTAAGTAGCAATATGTAACCTATGGTAAAATATTGCAAAATTTAAATTTCTGATATGTTTAAATATTTGATACATTTATAATTACTTAAAATTATATTAATAACAGGGGTACTTTGTGCTTTTGTTCGTAATCATATTAGATACTACAGAGACAAGAAAAACGAGAGGCTGGATATTTAAACAGAAGGGTACACACAAAACACACTTACACACGCACAGCAAAGAACGTGACAGGGGACACAGTACTAGGTATTAAATAGCTCCTTAAAGTGAGACTGATTTTTAGTATATTTTATACATTTATAAAATCTATTACATATTGATAAATATTATCACTTTGTACAGATGACAGAGAAGCCGGAAAAATGGAGATTGGAGAGGTTGTGATCTCCTAAAATCACGTAAGAAATGGCAGAGTCAGAAACTGACCTCACTACTTCCACATCCTACGCTCTTTATCGAAGGATCACAAAGCTGGCCAATGGATAAAGCTAAGATGTAAACTCAAGGGGAATAGAGTGTTCATTCAGTATTCGCTTACCAAATTTGTAATGAGTATCACTTACATAAACACTAAGGTTCTTCTAGCAAAGAAGACCAAGCCCCTGCTTAGCCCTCAGAACGCAGAGGGGGACACGAAGTACTCAATGTACATTGTAATGCAGAGCCAAAGTGACTGACAGAGCACAGGATGCCGTTGCAGAGGGGGAAATTGGGCAGCCATCCTAAGCTTCGGGGAAGTGAAAAGAGAAGGTGATGCTGAAACTGAGAGCTAGACTGTTAGGAGCTAGACAAAGGAAGAGAGAGGAAAGGGGGAAATTCAGAGCAAACACCCCAAGATAAAAGAAAGCATAACATTTTAGGAAAACAGGATGAATTTCTATAATGAGCGGTTAGTATAAGAGGCAGTAACATTATTGAGAAGCAGTAAGTGCCATCTTCCAAAGTTTAGATTTCAAATTTAGTTGTTTTTGTTGTTGTTGTTGTTGTTTGTTTTTTGTGTTTTTTTTTGTGTGTGTGTGGAGCTACTGATGATTTTTAAACAGGGTAGACATGTGATTTTAGGTTTTAGACATAGCATTCTGAATTCTGGCTAAACATGGCCAATTAAACACAAGTGTTTATTTGCATTTGCTTCTAAAATTCTGGTAACATGGAAACAGATGAAATTTAAAAGTTTAAAAACCCAAAAGATCAAATAGAACAAGAGACAAAGGGAAATGAAAAATGGCTACCCATATTTTGAAGATGTAAAGTATGCAAAGAGTGGCAACAGAGGAGAATTAAAAATATTCTTGCAAGAGAGGAGCCCAGAAGAAACAACAGAGTTCATGGTGTAAACATGGAAAAGCTCAGGCACTGAGGGTAAAGGGGAATAGAAAAGTTCAAAAGTAGACTCTGAACTGCTTAAAGTGGATTTTTTTGTCACTTTGAAGTTCAATTACTCGATGAGATTCTCTCTGCAATCTGTACCATAGCTTACTACCCAAACACATGTCTGTAGAATACATAAGGCCTATTATCAGGAGAAATTATGCTGAAGAGGATATCAAGCATGGTGTAATGAAGGACAAACTGCCATCCTAAAAAGAGGATTGGAGGGTGAATATCTAATGCTGAACATTAAGATTTCTAAGCAACCAGGCTTATTGCTCTCAGAAAGGACACGAGAAAATTATTTTCTGGAAAACTAGAGCAGCCAAACAGAAAACCTCTATATATCTATCTATGTATCTATATATCTATGTATCTATGTATCTATATATCTATATATCTATGTATCTATATATCTATATATCTATATATCTATATAGCCATATATCTATATATCATCTATATCTATATATAAAAGCCTAAGTGACTGAACAATCAATCAGTCAACTGGTTACTATGGTGAGCCCTGACTTCCAGGGAGCAGATGCTCAATACAGGAATTGTCCCCTGATGGTCAGTGTACTCCCACAGCCAACTTCCAGTGGCTGGCCAACCTTCTGTGGTTCCTCTTCCCGGCCGGCCAGTCCTGATCAGCCCCAATCGGGACTGGGTGAGATGGGCCCAAATCAGCCCAGATTGCCAGCCAGGCTGAGGGACCCCACCCATGCACAAATTTGTGCACTGGGCCTCTAGTATTGACATAAGAAGAGCAACAAAATAGCTGTATCTCCTACCCAACTATTTGGCTATAAAACTGACTAATCAATAATCCCTACCTATGCTCTGACCGGTTTGGCTCAGTAGATAGAGCATCGGCCTGCAGACTGAGAGGCTCCAGGTTCGATTCTGGTCAAGGGCATGTACCTTGGTTGCAGGCATATCCCCCGTAGGAGGTGTGTAGGAGGCAGCTGGTTGATGTTTCTCTCTCATTGATGTTTCTAACTCTCTTTCCCTCTCCCGTCCTCTCTGTAAGATATCAACAAAATATATATTTTTAAAAAATAATCCCTACCTATGCTCACAGAATTCCATCTAAGGAGGGTGTCTCACTTTTGAATCAGTGAAATATCATTAGACACTTAAATATAGCCTCTATTATGTAAGACAGAAACATAGTAAAGAAAAAGAAAAAACTCCAAGAGGAATATAGAAATCAGGACAAACATTTTTTTTAAAGAGTTAAAGCAGATTATTATTCAGATAGATATGAGAAAAGCATTGTTTGTTTAAAAGAAGTGGCACTGTTAGAAAAAATAAAGAACAAATAAGAGTCTTAGAAATAAAAAAAAGATGATATAAGAGAAGTACATCAGGAAATCTTTCAGAAAGAAGAACCTCCCACAAACAAAAGTAAAAAATAACATAAGTGTGATGAATTACTTTTCAGAAAACATTTTCTCCTCTTCCCCACTGAGTAGAGGCCATTTTTTTACTCTGTTGATGCTGGGCTAGGACAACAAGGCCAAAAACATGTATGCAGAAGTGATCATGCATTGCTTCCAAACCAAAGTGTCAACAGGCACATTTCTTGAACATCTGCCATTTGAAAAGCTACTGGTCCAAGGAAGATGAGAAATACAAGCAGCAGATGACCCTCATCTGCGAAGTCCAGCCAAACCTTGCAGAGCCCTAGCCCACTTAGACTGGTGAGCACCAAATACTTGTTTTTGTGTAACAATGGGCTCCAGAGAAGTTTATTGACTGATATAAGACAAAATAAATAAAAATCAATACAAAAAAAAAAGACTCGACCTAAAAATTTAAACAACCAGATAATATAAATTTCACAAGAGAAAACCAAGAAAAATAAGGGGATAATATAGAAAGTAAGTAATACAAGCAAAATTGTCAGAATTGAGTGATCTAAATCTCCATATTAAAAGAGCCCAATGAATCAAAAAGATCTGCACTAATGCAGATCTTTTAAAATTTCAGACCATCAGAAATAAAGAGAAGGGAAAAAAAACATTCAGACAAAATAAACACACATAAAAAAATGTCAATCAGAGTGGCATTGGACTTAACAGAACAGTGTTGAAAGGAAGAATTCAATAAACAAATGCTGTTGAAATTAAAATTGAAAGGGTCAGAATTCTAATCTAGAATTATATAACTACTTACTAGAGGCCCGGTACACAAAATTAATGCACAGGGGTGTGTGTCCCTCAGCCCAACCTGCACCATCTCCAATCTGGGACCCCTCAAGGGATGTCAGGCCTAAACAGGCAGTCAGACATACCTCTCACAATCCAGGACTGCTGGCTCCCAACTGCTCGCCTGCCTGCATTCCTATGGCCCCTAACTGCTTCTGCTTGCCAGCCTGATCATCCCCTAACCACTCCCTTGTCAGCCTAATTGATGTGTAACTGCTCCCCTCCAGCCTGATTGCCCCTAACTACCCTCCCCTGTAGGCCTGGTTCCCCCTCCCCCAACTGCTCTCCCCTGCAGGTTTGGGTCCCCCCCAACTGCCCTTCCCTGCAGGCCCAGTCACCCCCAACTTCCCTCTTCTGCTGACCTAGTCACCCTAACTGCCCTCCCCTGCAGGCTTGATTGCCCCCAACTACCCTCTCTTGCAGGCCTGGTCCCTCCTAACTGCCCTCCCCTGCTGGCCATCTTGTGTCTACATGGGGGCAGCCAAGTTGTATGTTGAAGTGATGGTCAATTTGCATATTACTCTTTTATTAGATAGGATTAAAATATTAAATCAAATGTGAGGGTAGAATAATATTTTCAAGCCTTAAGGACTCAAAAACTGCGGGGGCCTGATGTGGCGGGATCTCCCTTTTCCGCGTCCTGCACGGAAAGAGAGATGAACCAACCAGTTCTAAGGGGAGGCAGCCAGGGATTGAGAAATATTAGAAATAAAGAGAGAAGACACAGAGATAGATTTTAAGCTGGGAGCTGGGAGGGCCGCCGCCCTCCTCTGCTGGAGAGGCAGACTGAGGACCTCCTCAGCCACGCAGCACATCTGTTTATACTCCGATCTAACAAGGGGGTTTCACAGAAAAACAAGGAGCCTGGGAGGGCCCAGGGCCCACCCACTCCTTCCTCCTGGACAAACACAAGCCAGGAACTAAGAACATCTCCGCACTCTCAGGGCAGGAGTGCAACTGACATGATTCTGCCAATATCCCGGGCCCAGTCAGCAACAATCTAAAGAATGTCCAAGTATCTTCCCATTTGGCCCTCTACAAAAAACATTTTACTTTCAAAGCACCTTTTCTGAGAAAGTTAGTGAAGAATATGCTCCAGTAAGATGGGGTAGACTTGGAATCCATGATGCCAAAGCTCCAACCTATCAGAGAAGTAGAGAAAGAACCCAGAACAAGGGCAAAGGAAAGTTCCAAAACAAAGCTGTGCAGCCAGCCTAAGGATTTCCCATCCAAATGAGTAAAATACAATGAAAGATACTATAGGAGGAATATCTTCACAAGAAATAATGGAACTAATAGTTTAATTGATAACATTTTGACTGTCTTATGAGAGATTTGATAGGTCTTTTTTTGAGAGTTTGGAGAAGATTTCTGAATAAGGACCTAACACATGCAGCAGAAAAGGTGAAGTGAGACATTGTCATTTACAGGAAGAAACAAGAACCCTGGTAAAGGCTGGATTCTCATCAGGTACATTGGCGCATGTGTGTTTTCCCTTCCTATGTGAATTATGCTTGCTGCATGCCTGAGTTTGGAGTTCTTGGAAGCTGATCTGAAAAGATAATCACTTGGATTTAAGTAGTTCATCTGGGAAGTAAAGGGAACCCTGGCAGAGGAAAGGGGCGGTGAGAGGAAAGAAATGTGGGAACTATTACATTCTAATCTAAACCCTTGCCAACCCACGCATTCACTTCACCTTAGAACTTATTTGGAATTCTGCATCTCAGGCCCCACCCCAGGCATCAGAATCAGAACTGGTGCTGTTATGAGATTCCTAGATGACTCATGTGAACTTTTAAGTTTGAGAAGAAAGCACTGATCCAAACCATGTGCTCCTAGACCCAGAGCATCAGCATCAGCTGGGAACTTGTTTGAAATGCACATTACCCGGGTCCGCCCGGACCTGCTGAATCAGACCCCTCAGGGAGTGGGCCTGATACTCTGTCCTAACGAACCCTTACCACTCAGCGAGGAACACCGGATCCAAGCTATAACCCTGCCTTCCCTGGTAGTTGTGACCATTTTAAATGTTAAATCATTTGTCTCCTATAGTTTTAGCACAGCAGTTCTACTTCTAATGCCAGTGGTGCCCCGGGAGGGTTAGAGAAGGAGAAACCTATGGCAGTATGTACATATGGGCCAATATGCTGCACTTATGGCAATAACTGGAGGGTTCCTTCCCCCAAGCTGGAGAAAACTGGAAAAGCTCTCTAGTTGGGGGAACGTAAAAATCATATGTTGGTTGGCCATAAAACTTGAGAGATAAATCCATGTGTGTTTTTTTCAATAGCTATTCTAATAAAGGTCTTACTCCCACCTTGACTTTTAGATTTTAAAACGCCTCCACCTCTGGAAAACAAAACAAAACCCTTTTCAGTGGTTGTCAGGTGGAGTGAGGCTAGCTGGGTAAGCAGTACTTTAGTTCATTTAAGGAAGAATCAGAGGTATTAGCTTCCTGTGTTTCTAAATAGTAGGGAGGAAAGTATCCCACATTCAAAAAAGGCAAGACATTCTTCTTTCAAATAAAAGCCCTCAACCATCCACTGCTTTTCAATCAATTCCTAGGATTTATCTCAGAGTCTCTAGCAGCTGAAAGCTGAAAAGTAAAATACCCATGAGACCCTTCGTCATCTTCCTCACACTCACGCCTTCATTTAAACACTAACGTGTTGTTCATCCTTATCAGGTTCAGAGCCATCCTGCCCTTCCCTTTCACCTCTCCTAACATGGGCCCTTGAGTTCACAGCAGCACCACTTACAATAGCCAAGACTTGAAATCAGCCCAAGAGCCCCACAGTAGACAAGAGGACAAAGAGCTGTGGTGCATTTAGGTAATGGAATGCTATTCATCTGGAAGGAGAAGAAGAAGAAGGAGGAGGAGGAGGAGGAGGAGGAGGAGGAGAGGAAGAAGAAGAGCTTACCTTTTGAGAAGTCATGGATAGACATGAAGGGTATTATGCTAAATGAAATAAGCCAGTCAGAGAAAGACCAATACCATGGGATTTCACTTATACCTGGAATCGAATTAAACAAAATAGCCCTAACCGATTTGGCTCAGTGGGTAGAGTGTTGGCCTGCGGACTGAAAGGTTCCGGGTTCGATTCCTGTCAAGGGCATGTACTTTGGTTGTGGGCACATCCCCAGTAGAAGGTGTGCAGGAGGCAGATGAATCGGTGTCGCTGTCATCGATGTTTCTAACTGTCTATCCTTCTCCCTTCCTCTCTGTAAAAAATTAATAATAAAAAACATATATACTAAAAGGCGATACCTTTGTGTGGAAAAACAAAACAAAACAACAAAATAGAAACAGACTCAAATATACAGAGAACAGACGGACAGCTGGTGGGGGGAAGGGGGCTGGATAAAACAGGTTGAAGGGATTAAGAAAAAACAAAACAAAACACACACTGAAAGCATACTCATAGAAGTGGGCCCTAGAAGTGAAGCGAAGCCAATGATCTCCAGATGTCAAACCGCCTCCGTGCAGACAGAGCCAGGGATGGAGGAGGTTCAGTCCAAGGCCAGCACCTCCCTAAGGTCCCTCCCCACGCCCACCTCCCGCCCTCCCCGCTCTGACCCAAGGACACTTGCAGGAGCTGGCTCAGGGGCGCCGGCACTTGGTCAGGCTGACCTTGAACCACCTGCACTCGCCGGTCGGTGGACCGGCCGCTAGGGGGCGTGCGGGCTCCGGGCCGCCCCGGCGGGCTGGCGACGCCCCGAGGGGAGGGCCCGCCGCCAGTCGGACCTCCCCCGAGGCCAGCCCGGCCCCCTCCCCGCCCCGCACGGGCTCGGGTTCCGGGTCCTGTGACCGATCCGCAGCGTCGCGGGGGCGGCCTCGGCGAAGTTTCTTTGGACGGCGGGCGGCGGGCGGGAGGAGCGGGGCCCCGGCGCGGATGGCGGGCGGCGGAGCCGGGGACCCGGGCCGGGGGGCGGCCGCCGCCGAGGCCCCCGAGACCCGCGAGCACCTCTTCAAGGTGCTGGTCATCGGCGAGCTGGGCGTGGGCAAGACCAGCATCATCAAGCGCTACGTGCACCAGCTCTTCTCCCAGCACTACCGGGCCACCATCGGCGTGGACTTCGCGCTCAAGGTGCTCAACTGGGACGGCCGGACGCTGGTGCGCCTGCAGCTGTGGGACATCGCGGGTGAGCGGCCCGGGCCGGACACGCGGGGCGCCCACGGGGGGCGGGCGGCGGGGCGGCGGCCTCGGGGCGGGGGCGTCCTCCGGGCTCCGGGCCAACCCCGGACCCAGGGGCTGGGACCCTGCTCGGTCTCCTCTCGGCCTGCACTCGCCTGGGCACGTTGGAACGGAGACTAAGTTGCACGGGGGAGGGGGTGGTCGGAGTCCCCGGTGGAGCGGGACCCTGGGCCGCGCGGGAGCTGGGGGATGCAGCCGCAGGACAGGGGAAGTCGGTGCACGGCTCTGGAGCCCCGGGAGATGCTCCTGATGAGTCTGGGGGAGGCGATTCCTGGGCGAGGGCTGGAACCGAGCCCGGCTCCGCGCCCCTGACCCTGACCGAGGGGTTGGAAGCCTCGCGGGCCTCTCCAGAAGTTCTCACTCCGAGCGCTTTCACCCTCACAGAGGAGAGCTGAAGTCCGTGACTGACCCAAAGGCACTCCTCCAGGTGGTGGCATAACCAAACTGAAACCAGGTCCTTGCCAGAACTTTTTTTTTTTCACCCCCTGCCTGGCATCCCAGACCCCTCTTTGTGAGAGCAACTCCTCTCTGCAAGGACTGCTCTCTTTTCCAGGCCAGGCCACCCCAGGAAAGGTTTCCAAAGGCATCTCCTGAAACTCGACGCTCCTTCTCTCTCTAAACCAGCATCTAGCGCCCCATTCTTGCACCCTCTTCTTCGCCCGCCCCCCCCCCAACCCCCATCTGTTTTCCTGGCCTTTGCTTTCAAGCTGTCATTTGGGAGCCTAACACCCCTCTGTGAGGGGTACCTACCTCTCCTCCCTGCTCTAATTTGTGAACGCTTGGACTCCGGGTGGTGTGGTGGGTGGGATGTGGGTATTAAAAAAAAAATGTCAACTTTTGGGAAGTCTCAATATGGAAGCGGTGCCCTGTTCAGTTATCACCAGTGCTAATGTTCAGGGTGGAGAGGCCGTCCTCCACCCTGTCAATGCATAAACCGAAGGCCATCCTTCTCCGGTCACCCCGGTGGGAGGGAGAGGACAGGGGCTGTGGGGACACAGGTCTGGGAGCGAGGCACGGCAGCGCACTTTTCATCCAAAGCTTTCTACATATGAGAAAGGGCTGGAAAAAACTGTAACTCAGGTCCCCGTTTATTTAAGACCAGACTTCCCTACTTCAGATAGGAGAATAAGTTTATGCTCACCCGTCCCTCAGAGAAAGGGGGGATCATCAGCCGGGTTTTTCGGTTCCAGAAAAATCAAGAGTTCGTTTGAAAAGTCATCTTTTGAAGCCAGAGGCCTCTTTCGAAACACTTCCTGCTATTTCATAGAGCGCTTCTGAACAGCACAGTATTGCTTTATGGCAGCCCTGGATCCTAACGGTTGCCCCGCCACGTGAGAATCATTCTCCCGGAATCTTCAAGGGTAGCTGTGGATTCCCATGAAGGTGATTTTTAAGCCCCTGCGTAGGAGGCTTGTTGACTTTGCATTAGTCTTCATTTAAATAACGTGGCATTTAGCTCTTAAATTATGTTTAGGTCCCAGTGCAGGCAAATGAAAGGTTTATATGGCACAGTTGCACAGTTGTGTTTTTAAGCTTCAAGGAAAAATGCTGCTATTTAGAGACTTGGAAAGCAAAAACATCAGAGTTTTCTTTCTGGGTATCACATCTTTTTTCATTCTTCCTGAAAAGACCTGTGCTGCCAGGAAGGACACATGGTCTTTATCGGATTCTGATACATATCAGCCCAAATGGAATATTCTTGCCTTAAAACACACACACACACACCCACCACCACCACCACCACCACAACCACCACAACTATCACTACCCCTTCCCACCCCCCAATGGATTCCTGGATGTTAGAGACCATTCAGCCCATACACACCAGCAATTAACAAGATCAAATTTACAAGGTAATTGGAAATTATTAGGGTCGCCTGATAAATAGGTTTTCAGGGATAGAGTCTTAATATATAAGAACACTGAGAGACAAACATAACTTGGCTTTAACGTAAGGTTTAAAGAGCTACATCATTAACTGTGTTTGGTTTGAGTATTTGAATCCTAACTCATTCCATTGGAATTAAGTAGTAATGACGTAATGAAGGCAAACTGGAGGCCACTCCAAAAACTTTCCTCTGGACAAACACATATCTGCCTTATGTAGTAACAAAGTTGAATCATATTTAAATCTCAAAGGATAGAAATAGTCCTTAATTGCAAAATAGTAAGTAGAGCTGGCCACTTGATATGACTAACTTGAGGTGTGCTGTTAAAATATGAGCTAGTTTTTCTGTTAATGTAGAGTTAGGAAATGCGGTAAAGAGATTATGTCCACTCTGTACTTGAGAGCTTTGGCAAGTGTGACAGGCAGGAGTTGTCCAAATGTTTTTTGTGTTTTTTTTTTTTTGTAAATGTGGCCAAGCAGTTCCAGTTAAACTATTCAAAATAAGAAAAATAGTGCCTCTTGTACAGACCTTGGGGAATCCTTTCTTAATCCATCAAATGAATGTGGCTTTAAAATACAGATGCAGTTTAATATAATTTTTGTGTTAGGCAATTGCTGTCTCTTAATTCATGCCTGTTTTGAGACTACTGCTTAACACAAACTGAAATATATTAACAAGAGGCCTGGTGCATGAAATATATTAACTAGAGGCCTGGTGCATGAAATTTCATGCACTGGAGGGGGGATTCCCTCAGGCCAGCCTGTGCCCTCTCGCAGTCTGGGACCCCTCGTTCCTTACCGCCTGCCTGAAACAGAGGCAGGAGAGGCTCCCACCACCGCTGCTGCTCCCATCAGCCGTGAGCCCAGCTTCTGGCTGAGTGGCACTCCCCCTGTGGGAGTGCACTGACCACCAGGGGTCAGCTACTGTGTTGAGCGTCTGCCCCCTGGTGGTCAGTGCTCTTCATAGGGACCAGTTCTGCCATTTGGTTGATTTGCACATTAGAGTTTTATTATATAGGATATGGAAGTCTCTGGCAAGGTGTTTAATAAATTCACACAAAATTAAGATTTAGCAAGAGATGTCTCTGATCTTCACTTATTAATTATAGATGAAGTAGTATTTGACTTACTACTTATTTATAAGCTTATTAGCAACTATAGAATTTTCCATGTAGATTGAATGGCTGGTTTAGGCTAAATCTTTACAAATAAACAAACAAGCAAACTTTGTACATTTTCATCTAATATAATTTAGCCTTCATGTATTCATTGAAGTGAGTTGCATTTTTAGGGGAGGCAGATTTTTATGTATATACCTCTTGGAGTTTTCAGCTGGGCCTGAGAATCAAATTGATATGATAGGTTAACAGTAGAAATTTACTTAATGTAAGTTTTACATGACCCAAGAGCCCTCATAAGGAAATGAAACCCCAAGTAGCAAAACATAGTTGTTTTTTTAAAAAAATGTTTTGTTTATTTTTTAGAGAGGAAGGGAGTAGGGAGAGAGAAAGAAACATTGATGAGAGAGAAAAATCAATTGGCTTCCTCCTGCACAGTCCCTATTGGGGATCGAGCTCGAAACCTGGTCATGTGCTCTGACCAGGAATCAAACCAGAGTACCTCTTGGTGCATGGGTCAACACTCCACCGCTGAGCCACACCAACTGGACAAACCATAAATATTTAAATATAAATTGAACAAAAAGATACCTTTAGTTCAAAATAATCCTTATGTCAAGTGGCATTTTTGGGATTAAAATTTCTTTATAAAAATCTGAGTAACACTCCTTGGGCCATAGAACAAATCAGCAAAAGCCTGCTCTGAAGTTCATGTAAATATTATGAACCCAAACATAAAATGCATGCTTGGAAGACATTTTAAATTATATAAACTATACATAGATTTAGTGTGTATTTTTTTATTCCCATCTTAGATTTGAATGTTGACCTTGATTTTCTTGTTCCATCTTGCATATTGTCAATTACTATATCTATTGGCCTGTTCTTGTCATATTTTATAACTTTTAACCCTTTATGAACAAAATCTGGACTATTACCTCTGATATATTCTTGACATTCAAAATATAGATATAATAAAGTCAAAGATTATTAATGTTCAGGTTTCTTCTAGATAGGAAGAAGCAGGGCTCTGAAGACTTAGTCTCTGTAGTTTGTAAAGTCTCCGTCTTAAACAGTGACTGCTACAGTAACTTTCCAAGGGCTTATTGGTGTCAGTTACTTAGTAACTCATTTATAGGGATTTTAAAAGAATGTATTACATCTGACTCCCGTACTATTCTGCCGTCCTCAGTCTTACTCAGGTGCACCTGCTTTACTGAATTACAAGTAAAGCTTAATGTCCCTTTTACATCTTTCAATATTCCTCACTTTCTGAGTCCTGAGACACTTTTAGGTGCCACCGTCTGTACTGTGCATTCAGAATTGCACAGGCAGGATGGCCAGCATGATAACATGTGTTACCCAGGTTGAAATTCCCTGATAATAATATGCCAATTGCCTTTCCTTTATTATTTCTTTATTTCTTTAAATACGTTACCATTCTTAGTTGCCTCAATTAACCCAAGCAAAAAGGTGCTCAGGTTAGCTGTATAAACAGACAAATAGTAAAAGGTACTAAAACTTGACTTTGCTCCCACCATTTTCCTACTAAAACTTGACTTTGTTCCCAACCATTCTGTTGTTTGAATTAAATTATGAACTTTTAGAGATCCCATAGTCTAAATACAGTGAGGTATAGTAACTTGACCAAGAAAACATAGGTATCAATAGCACTGTACAGAGACAGGTCTCATGACTGAGATATGAAAACAATCAGCTATTAATAGTATGTCCAATTTGGGGTTTACTGGTGATAAAACAGCAGTATAAATTATTGTCTAAATTTGCAAATGTCCTGAGCACACCCAGGAAAAGCAAGATAGTAATTGCAGATGCTTACGTGGTCTCTGTGACATCACTGATTAAACCGGTAAAGCCATGCATTTGTCTAGAGATGCAGTGTTATTTTCAAATATACTTTGGGAGAACTTTTATTTATCATTTGTGAGTTATCCTGATCTTTCAATTTTCTTAAGCTTTTGATATGAAATGTTAATGATTCTTATTCTATTTTTAAATGTCCCCGGGGCTTCATTTTTATTCAGGTATGATGGGGTCTGGACATCAGGAGACTATAGCCATTGTAGACAAAGTTTGTTACTTATGGTTCCCAAGAGGAGGACCCCCTTGGTCAGGTGGCAAGATGTGTGAAGGGAAAGCATGGTCAAGAGCCTTGACTGTGGCTTTTGTAGGAGGGAATGCGCAAGGCAGCGTAGACAAGCTGAGCAAACTTAAGTTTGTGTAGTTGGAAAGGTTTCAGCGGTCTGGGACAGGAGGTGGTCCTAGCTGTCTAATAGCTGGCTGTGGGTGATTTAGGGCCTGAGGATAGAGTCCTGGACTGCAGGAGACTGTAACCAGGAGGCTGATGGAGTGTGTGGACTCTGGATTGGTTGGTTTACATATCAAAGACATACTCTCAGCAAGTTGTCTCTAAGAACTAGCTAAATCTCAGCAGTCCTTCCCTTGGTCCACAAAGCCCTAAGACAGGGGTGGGCAAACTTTTTGACTCGAGGGCCACCATGGGTTCTTAAACTGTACCGGAGGGCCGGAACAAAAGCAACCTGACCATGCTGGCACTCTCATCTTGGGCTGCTGGTGAAGGAGCGGAGGGGAGAGCAAGAGAACCCTCCGCTCTTTTGGCTCCGCGGGCCGGATAGAACAGCCGAATGGGCCTGATCCGGCCTGTGGGCCGTAGTTTGCCCACAGCTGCCCTAGGATGTCAAAGCTTCATAAAATGTAGAAAATAAAAAGCATAATTAATATATACTTCTAGGAAACAGATTGAAATTATACTTGCAAAGAGGAAGACTTTGAAGGCCAAAATAGCATATTCTTAAAATAGTAAGGAGTTCACATTTCAACTACACTTACCTAATAGAGAGAGGGTAAGTTGACAAGTTTAAGTTGTATTATGGTTGTAGAGATCTTCCCTTGAATCAAACTGTATCAACAGACTTGGCTTCATCTGACAAACATCACCATGAAGTCAGCTATCTCACCTAGTGAGTGTGAGGTTGGGCCATCCAAGGCTGGTGAGCAGAACCATAAAGTTTTTATGGAGTAAAGCTGCAGTTTCACCACGCAGCTATTCCTTGGCCATAGTCCATATTTTTGTGGTTCAATCAAATGTACATGCCTTGCTGCGAAGCCAGCTAGGAAAATAGGGCTTTTAAAAATATTTTTATATTGCTTCTCTTAATAAAATTATGCAATGGGGTATTGGGGTAGGTAATTAACAGTCCTCCATACTTAGCAAATTAGAATTCCCAGAGATGAGGCCTGAAAATTTGCAATTTACCAAGCCTCATGGGTGATCTGATTTATTGATTTATACTAAAGTTGAGGACAGCTGTCTGGTCACTGACTTACAGAGATGGGTCATGGATCCAGATATTTCTGACATCACAGGTTTAATTGTTATGTTATCTCCTTGTGATTTTTCATAGGGCTCAGTGATTGAGTGTTGACCCATGAGCCAAGAGGTCACTGGTTCCATTCCCAATCAGGGCACATGCCCAGATTGTGGACTCAGTCCCCAGTAAGGACCTTGCAAAAGACAGCCTATCGATGTTTCCCTCTCATCGATGTTTCTGTCTCTCTATCCCTCATTCTTTCTCTCTCTAAAAAAATAAATAAATAAAGATACATTAAAAATAAGAAAATTAGAGAAATTAATGGAATTGTGTTATATTATGTAACTCCCTTTACCTTCTTAGTAGTACAGCAGTAAACTGTGAAATTCAGTGCATATCAAATCTACACTCATATGGTGCTAATTTGATGCGTTATCTTTTAAACTTCTTTTACTGAGAATAATACACTCATTTTATGGAAAATGTGCAAGTCAGTGCAGGGAACAGGGAGAATGGGCAACTAGCATACAGTCTATTATCACATCCTTTTATTGGTTATTATTATGGTAGTTGTTTAAGAAATTGTTTTACTTTTAACAATACCTTTATAATTCTAAAATCTAACATGTTAAATACTAGAGTGTAATGCTGGGGTAAGTTTATAATAGCTTGATAAATTAGTAGCACAATGAGTCATAAACTTGATGCCTAAAATTAGCAAAAATACTCATGTGGCTACAAATTATAGCCTCTTACATGTAAAACCCAAGACACATTACAACATCACATTATTACCTAAATCAAGTGGTATAAAGTGTTAAATGGACATATAGTTATCCTTTTAGAACCAATGATTGGACTTAAATTTTGACTGAGTCTTAACCTATTAGCCGCCAACCATAAACTTTAATTCTTAACATATCCACACCACACAAAACAAAATTTATGCATTTGTCTTTGTAGTGAATAACTGTGGCTTTCTTCTCCACCCAGTCCTCTGCTGTCATTGGACACAACCTAGGAGCATTCAGAGTTGTAGGAATTTCACTTAGATATTTGTGGAAAGTAAAATCTCAGATTAATCAAGATTTTTTTTTTGGGGGGGGGACTAAAATTATTTTATCCTTCCATTATTCCATTAATATCTAAAATTGTATGATGGTATAGCAGAATTTGAAAGAGAAATATATTAATTCAGGGTAGCTTTGCATTTGTTATTATCAATAAAATGTAGATAAAGCATGCTTTTCATCATGTATTTTACTAGGAAAATGTCTTACTGCAGTGTTTTTTTAACATTGGTCAGAGTTATAAATCTCAGATTAGTGTTGATTGCCACTCATGTTTTCTTAGTCCTCTACTCAGTAACTTGGCTGATCGAAGGTATAAGCTTTAAAAGTCAAGACAACTGCAAGTTCAGAATGGCTGACATCATATTTCCATAGGCATGTGGGAGTCAGGAGACCCAGGTTCAAGTCTCATCTTCTTGAGTCATTGCTACTGAATACTGGTCAAACAGCTCTTTGCGTGTTTCTTCATCTGTCAGCTGAAGATAAGGTCCTTCCTATTCCAAGAATAGTGTGATATCAGATAGTAAGAGCATGCTTTGCCAAGTCCTATATGATAGGGTAAGCAATAGATTCCCCCCCCCAATGTCTTTGAAGAACTCTGTAATTTGATCCTTTCTTTAATAACACAACCATGGTGCCACTTTTTGTTCTAAAACAATAGTTTTGCATGTGTCTGCCTTCTTAGAAGAGAACAATCTTGTATATGGAGTCAGAATCCGGTGGAGATGTGAAAGATGAGTTAAGAACATGAGATTCTTTATCTCATGTCCAGGCCCAATCTTTTTGGTTAGCATTAACCCACTATACTTATCTTTTTCCTGCAAGCTTCCTTTTCTTCTATTTTTGTCTCTTCTTCCTCTACTCCCAGCTTTCTTTTTTCCTTTGGTACCTCTCTTCTCTTAGCCCAAGGGGAGAGGGACGTGATGGACTCTGTACTTTAAGTACTGACCTTGAAGGTTATGGACGCCTTGTTGTACATGGGCAGAACAAAAATGAGTTCCTTGTGTATTCAGGCCACATGATCAGCCACTCTGCTTTGTGAGTCAGCTCTGTGTGTATGTTTTTGGTTTTTTTAAAATATATTTTATTGATTTTTTACAGAGAGGAAGGGAAAAGGATAGAGAGTTAGAAACATCGAGAGAGAATCATCAATCAGTTGCCTCTTGCATACCCCCTACCGGGGATGTGTCTGCAGCCAAGGTACATGCCCTTGACCGGAATCGAATCTGGGACCTTTCAGTCCACAGGCTGACGCTCTATCTACTGAGCCAAACTGGTTTCAGCTGTGTGTTTGTTTTTAATCTCACAGTTGATGTTGCAGTGGAATGGGAGATACATGTTTATGCCATTATTCTTAGGGTCAGAGGGGTTCTATCTAAATAGGGATCTTGTCTAAATTAGGAGTGTTTAACCTCTTACTATATTTTTTTTTCTAGGGCAGGAGCGGTTTGGCAACATGACCCGAGTCTACTATAAAGAAGCTGTTGGTGCTTTTGTAGTCTTTGATATATCGAGAGGTTCCACATTTGAGGCCGTCTTAAAATGGAAAAGTGACCTGGACAGTAAAGTTCATCTTCCAAATGGTGGCCCTATCCCTGCTGTCCTCTTAGCTAACAAATGTGACCAGAAAAAGGAAGGTGGCCAGAGTCCTTCCCAGATGGACCAGTTCTGCAAAGAGCATGGCTTCACTGGATGGTTTGAAACCTCCGCAAAGGTGAGATTCCCTGAGTATCCGCCCTGCTGTTACCTTATACATATAAAGTATTTAGGTGGAACTGGGCTGACCAGAGATGCAAGCAGACCAGGAAGAGCCTCTGGACAGGGAAAGCTCCCGCAAGGATTGATGACTAACTCCTCACCCATACCTTAAAGGGAAAGCACAAGGCCACAAAATATACCTTGTAATGGTTAAAGTTAATCCCAACTTTCCCCATACCAGCAACTTTTCAAGGAAACTATAAACAGATAGAACAGATATAAGCTTAACCTCTAGAGATGGTTGGAGTCTCTTTTCCTTCTCTCGTGAGACTCCACAAGAAAAAAAAAATGAGACTACTCTGTGCAGTGGCTTTACCTACTTGTCCTCTGTGCTCAATGAAACCTGCTTTTCCACATTAACCTCTTGTTTGTCTGACTCCTGTCTTGAATTCTTACCTGTGCAAAGCCAAGAACCCACTCCTCGGGCATCACTCAGAGATGGGGAAGCAACATGATGGATTTATCCTATTTTAATGTGACATTTTTCTTCAGAATGTACCGTGTTTCCCCGAAAATAAGACATCCTCCGAAAATAAGACCTACTTCATGGAAAAATAAGACATCCCCTAAAAATAAGACCTACCGCGTCTTTGGGAGCAAACATTAATACAAGACACTGTCTTATTTTCGGGGAAACGGGATATCCAGAATGCTTGAATTAGATGTTCAAGGGCAGGGATGTTTTCATTTCAGTTGCTTCCATTCATGTGAGGGACAACCCAGAGGGGGGTTGAATTTTTCTTTGCAAACATCAAAATAGTTTTTTTTGAACTTCAGTGGCAAAAAGTTTAAAATAGGAACATCTAAAAGGGTGATCTTTTGTCCAAAAAAGAGTTTTCCATAGCCGCATTACGCAGTAGCATTGAATTCTTGACTAACACTTCAGTGTTGGAGAAGATGATAGCTGGGGACCTTTCCTAGTTCCTGTGGATATTCTTAATGTTTTCTTCTGTGGGTCAGCCCTCAGAACTGATCCTGTTCCGTATTTCTGCTTCCCAGGACAACATTAACATAGAGGAAGCGGCCCGGTTCCTGGTGGAGAACATCCTCCTGAACCACCGAAGCTTTCCCAATGAAGACAGCGATGGGGACAGAATTAAGCTGCACCAGGAGGCCTTGCCGGCAGAGAGCAAGTCGCAGTGTTGCTGACGTGGCTTCAGCTCCTCTCCTGCTTGCCGGATGCAGCCTGACTTCATTTCTCCATTTGGAGCAAATTCCTGAGAAGGGATTGAGAGGGCGGACGCCCGGCTCTGGGATCTTCCCGGGCGATGCTTTAACATGACTGCGAGGCCACCTGGGTGGGAGCCTTAGCTGAAGTGGGTGTTAATGTCTGTCCTGAGCATGGCCAGACAGGGAGTGAGAACTCGGGCTTAGAGTGAGTACTTGGGTTCAGGATCATGTTTACATCCCTCTTAACATCGTTGAAAATGTCAATGCTCAGGATTTGGTACGAGTTGCAAGTTGTGGCTCTTAGTGTCAGCACTGGGGTGGTAATAAAACTCTCCCAGCAGTCTTAGTAATTGTACGAGTCTATATTTTTGTATTCTAACTTCACTTTTGAGGGAGGCTTTTCGACTGTTAGCCACAGAAGGCTTGACGTTTCTGTTCAGTAAGGTTTCCCCCCTCAAAACTTCTACCCAGAGCTAGTTTTATCAGCTCTATTGACAGTCATGGTCAAGGAGAGAAGTTATTCAAAGATTAGATCCAAGGTTCCATGCTATGAATTGTGAGAGAAACAAGGTCCTGTGGTTTTATATAAAGTTTGGGGCATTTAAAGTATAATACATGAGGAAGGTACGTCTGGCTCACAATATTTGTATTACCATTCAACCCATTTAAGAACAGAATAAATATTTTGACTGATATCTTTGTTTTTGAATTAATGTAGCTTGACCAGGCAATATGGGGTCTATTTTTATGCCTTAGAAAACTTGGTGTCTGTTTACTTTTGCTTCTCTTGTTAAGGAACTTAATGGTATCATGTGTAAGGTGCAACTTCTCTTTTTTAGAGGGATATTTAAAGGTGTTTATGACATAATCCAAAGGTAATGTGAAATGAGCTATAAAAAATTGCCTTATACATTATTATGAACTTGGATAGGAATGATCCGTGCATTTGTTAATAGCAGGGGGGAGGGGATAGCACAGAATTACACTTGATCTGACAGGCACAGAATTATGCTTGATCTGGGAATAAATAGTAGTCATGGTTTGCAAAATAGAGCTCATCCTTTTCATCAACTAAGCTTTGCCTGGGAGTCACAGATATGTACATTAGAGGCCCGGTGCACAAATTATTGCATGGCCAGGATGACGGGACCCTGGTGGTTGACAGGCTGGCCCTGCCCCCTGATCAAACTCCTGGTCACGGGGACAATTTGCATATTACCCTTTTATTATATAGGATTAGAATATGGTATATTACATTTTTAAGTAACTCTTTGACCTTTTCTGTTATGTATTCAAGGTCCTTGAGAAAGCTGGCAGAGGCTTATTTAGCTTTCACTCAATTTACATACTTAAAGAGGGAAAGAACCTGCAAGTTTCAAATGGAATACTCTCAGAAAAGGTAGGGAGGAAGAAGGAGTGGGTACAGTCTCTTCCCTCATTTTCAACAGGGAGAATTAAGCCTTATTTTTAATTTGTATTGTCCCTTACTATCAACCCAGAATAAACATGTGTACAAGGGAGAATATAGAGAAGCCCATCGCTTGGATATGCATGCAACAAATTAATAATAGCAGTAGTAAATAACAATAACTAAATGCTTAGCTACAGGGGGAAAATAAAATGCACAATTGGATATTATTTAAAAAGTTTAACGAAGTTGGAAGATCTAACGGTCTGTATTAAACAAGTCATGAATCCAGCAGCATCCAATAGAGCAAGTAGAAGAGTTCTCCAAAGGGCTATACAAAAAGGGACAGTTTTAATAAGAAAGGGAGCTATTAACAAAATAAAGGACTATTTTTAGACCAAGACATTGTGGGGGGAGTGGTGGACAGCCAGAGTTTTTTATATGCAAATTGCTTCTTTTTTTCAATGGGGGATTGGAGTGGGGGATGAGAAGGCCCAGGTCACACATTACCTCATTCACCAGAGCATTTCAGGGTGTTAACTAAGATTGCCTTTCTGAGAGGGACTGAAACAGCAATAAATCAGGTATTAAATCTAAGTTTGGTGTCATGGGCTTTAGCATAAGTGATGGCATTTGGGGCTGGCCGAAACCCTTTGACTTGGTGAATAGAGAGTCAGCCTGCAGACTGAAAGGTCCCGAGTTCGATTCCGGTCAAGGGCAAGTACCTTGGTTGCGGGAATATCCCCAGTACAGGGTGTGTAAGAGGCAGCTGATTGATGATTCTCTCTCACCGATGTTTCTAACTATCCCTCTCTCTTCCTCTCTATAAAAAATCAAAATATATTAATAATAGTAAAATGAAAATAAGTAAAAACGAAAGGCTGTGTGAGCCATTCAGAAAGATAAATACCAAAGTCTTTATGGCAATTACCTCAATAAAGGCTAAAATTGTAGATGTTGATCAAAGCTGACTTGGGCTTTTTAGACAAGGTTTACATTTTTGTGGTACAGTTTCATTTTATACCTACCAGGATATTCTCTGCACTGTCACTGAAATCAAAAGGAGCCTTCCAACGGGGAACATAATACTTTTAAAATATAACAAACACATTTCCCCCTCATTTATTTATTGGTCTTTCCTTTACAATCAACACTTTTGTGTTTTTTTTATTTTTTAAAGTATTACATATGGTATCACATATGTCTCCCCCCCCCCCCCCTTGACCTCTCCAATAACAAATTCTAATGAAAGGGCAAACACTCAATCCGAAGTTTGGATGTATATCTTTGTGTATTGAGTCAGCTCATATAGGATCATCCCTGCTCTGACACTTAAATTGCTCATCTGAATGAAAAGGGAGTTTTATCTGTGTAATATGTAGAGGTCGGTGGTAAGCTGCAGGTATGACACAGTGGTTCTTTCTGTTGCTTTGGGCAAGTTACTTGCATGGCTTCAATGGAATTCTGAATTGAACAGAAATTGCTTCCCACACAGTTATAATCTTACCATGCAGAGGCTAGAAATTCAGAATAAATAATAAAAGACCGTCCAGGTTCACATTCAAGGCTCAGTGTGGATTGTAGCTGATGATGCGAGAGCGGAAAGGTGACCTACTGGTAGAGAGATCTTGCTTTATGATGTGAAAGACATTCTGGTAGCTCTGACTTGGATTTCACACAGGTAAATGGGGGGGGGGGAGGATTTTAAGGAAGGAGCAAATATGTTTGCTAAATTTGTGTCTTTAAAGCTGTACCCTACAGAAGAAGTAAGCAATCCCCAATAAAAAAAGAACATAGAATGGGGCCTATAATCTGATTATAAATGTATCGTTATTTGCCATAATAGCTAGCATACCATTGAGATAAACATTGAAAAAATGGTAGACATATAGTTTTTCCTATATTTTTCCAAAATATTTTTGTGTAATCCATAGCTTTATTTATTGACAAGAGACTTAGTGGATTAAAGATGGCCCCAATTTCTGTGACTCTCACCTTGGAGAATTGGAGTAGATTATCTCCTCATCCTGTACCTAGCGTGGCCCTATGACTGCATAAACGTAGATGGTGGCAGAAGTGACGCCATGCCAGTTTCAGGCTTAGCCCAACTGAGGACTGACAAGCAGCTTTTGTTTCTTCACTCTGGGACCACTCACTCCCAAAACTCTGCCTCTCTGAACGTCGCTGCCACCCTGTGAAAAGCCCAGGTGACACGTGGGGCCATGCGAGGCACTGTGGTCAACATGCCCAGCTAAGTTGCAGCCTTCTGCCAGCATCAATGGCAGCCGTATGAGGGAGCCATCTTGGATATCTCAGCCCAGTAGAACCACCCATTCGCTGTGTCCCTAGGTGACATCTCCAGACCCAAACCTCCCAGATGATTCCAATCAACACACAGAACCATCAGGAGTAATAAAAAGATTGTTTTAAGCTATTGCCTTTTGGCTGGTTTGTTATACAGCAATGGATGATCAAAATAGTCATCTTGCATCAAGATGTATGTTAACTTGTGTTCAAAGTTAAGTGTTACAGATGGCAGAGTAAATAGAAAATTAGTAAATTCAACCTATATCAACGATTGTGCCTGCAATCTAATGGTCTCCTCAGAACCACTAGGCATCCACTTGGAAAGCATCCCTCATGGATAAAGGAGGATTAACTGTATCATTACTCCCTTGTTTCTATTTCCTTTTATATTTCTCCTGAAACTTCGTATCCATGGAATTACATAGCAAATACTCTTATACTTTGCTCCATTCATTAAACTTAATGTTTTTATGATTTATCCAGGTATTTATCTATACATGGTTAATTCCTTTCTGTTTCTGAATGGTATTATTGAAGTTATTTATCATATTTTGTTTATTCTCCTATTGATGGAAATTTAGGTCATTTCCAATTTTTGCTATTATGAATAAGCTACTGTGCACTTTCTTACATGTATATTTATGTGGACATGTGCTTTGATTTCTCTTAGGTAAATGCCTAATTATAGAATTGCTGGATATTAAGGTAAGTCTGTATTTAACTTTATAAGAAACTAACAGTTTTGCAGAGTCATTTCCCATTATCAGTGACTTAGAATTGCAGTTGCTTGGACTCCTCTCAACATTTGATATTTTGTATTGGTTTGTTTTTTTGCTCCAAAATAAACGTCAACATAAGTTAGAGCCAAAAAATAACACTGCTCTAGCCAGCTTATTGGACCTGGATGGCTTCACTTGTATACTTGGTGGTGCCTCATTGTCAAGTGGGATGGCAGGCAGGGCTTGGCTATGAGTGTTCCAAAGTCTAGCGTGGCAGCTGGGATACAAAATCAGCGAGAGAAAGCAAGCTCCAATACACTTTCACTTTCCAGCACTCCTCTGGGTTCATGTTTGCTAATGTCCCAGTAGCCAGAGAAAGAACATATTTAATGGATGAAGTAATAGACTCCACCTTTAATGGGAAGAACTGAAAGGTCATTTTGGAATAGAAAGTATTTGAGGCCTTTCTGCAATCTACCACAGTCTCCTCTTTAGCCATAAATCATTTTTGTTCACTTGAAAAATATAATCATTCTCATTTCAGAATTCCCAAGTTTCATTTCATTGATGGCATCACACTCATTGTTGAGGGTATTTATTTAAATCAGATCCAAGTGCAGAGGAGTGCCAAGAACTGTAGTAATCAAGCTAACATGAGTGTTATTGGATAAAAATTAATTATAAAAACTAGATCTTACACAAAAGTGAGACTAGATGGACAGGTTGTGGAAGGATCAGAAAGAGAGTCACCAGTGAGTCTACCTAGTGTACTGGTGCAGGCAGACAAGTTAGAACTTGCAGGAAATTCTGAGAAACAAGTATATCCAGCCACTGATGTAGGACCAAGAAGAGCAAGTTCATGGCAATCTCTATGGGAAGTTGTTGCCCTGGTGTAGTTACCATTTTTTTTTGGGGGGGGGGGGGGCGGGGGGATACAATCAAGTATCTGACGGTAGAACTGGGACTAATGTTAATCAGCCTGGATAATAGGTTGGACAACTTGGTAAAATGTGATCATACTGTGATGCAATGGACACAGCTGTTTCACTCTAGTACTAAATCTGACACCAATAAGAGTAATGGCCACTGATTCATTTGTATGCTTTAAATCATACAGAAGTACCTCTTTTGGCCAAATCTAAAACAGAAAAGGAGCCGAAGCCGGTTTGGCTCAGTGGTAGAGCGTCGGTCTGCGGACTGAAAGGTCCCGGGTTCGATTCCGGTCAAGAGCATCCCCAGTAGGGGGTGTGCAAGAGGCAGCTGGTCGATGTTTCTCTGTCATCGACGTTTCTAGCTCTTTATCTCTCTCCCTTCCTCTCTGTAAAATATCAATAAAATATATTAAAAAAAAAAAGAAAAGGAAATTCTGGGAAATGTAGTCCTCAAGTTGACCAGGTTGACATAAAATAAACCTCTATATTATTTATAGATTTTTTTTTTTAATTTCAGCATTGTAGAAGATCTATGTCTACCATTATATCTCATTGTTTTTATTTTATTTTTTCTCATTGGGTTTTAATTTACACTACCCTAATGACTGTACTTATTGGCCATTTATATACCTTATTTTGTAAATGCCAGAATTTTGTGCCAAATTTTGTTTGTTGTCTTTTTATTATTGAATTTTAAAAATACTTTAAATATTTTAAGTACAAATCTTTTTGCATGAATATATTGCAATACATTTATCTCATTGAGGCTTCCCTTTTAATTTTTCTTAATAATGACTTTTTAAACAGAAGTTTTTAATTTCAATGAAGTTTAGTTTATCAGATAATTTTATTATGTTTAGTAATTTCTGTGCTCTAAAATGTCTTTGAATACTCTAAGGTTGCTGAGATATTGTCTGATATTTTTAAAAAACATTTAGATTGATTTTTTTTATTTAGATCTGCATTCTAACTCGAGTTCATTTTTGTATATGGAATAGTGTATGGATCAAGTTATAGTTTTTTCCATGTAGAAATCCAATTGTTCTGTTACTATATATTGAAAAACACATATAATCTTTTCTATCCATATTAAATTTAATTGGTATATTTAAAAAAATAAATTTACCACATGTTCTTTATATGTATCTATTTCTGACTTTCTATTTTGATTAATCTATTTTTCTATTCCATATTAATGATTATTATGGCTTTAGAGTAATTCTTGAAATAAAACAAATTTTCCAAATTTATTTGATTTATAATTTTAAAAGACTATATTGTTCTAAATCATTGGCCAACCTATATAAACATCAATATTAGATTGTCAATTTATAACAACAACAAAAATAACCTGCTTGAGTTTTCATTGGAAATAGACTGATTCTATAGAATTCTGGGGAAAATTAACATTTTAATAATATTTGGTCTTGTAGTCTACGAATATGATGTATCTCTTCATTTATTTGAGTCTTCTTTAACTTTAGCAATAAAATTTTCAGGTAGAAGCCATGCACAACTTTTGTTCAGTTTTATAACTAGGCAGTTCTTCTTGCTGATATATTTTCAATAGGGCAGCCAGATTATTAGACTAAAAATAAGTTAGATAATGTCACTCCTTGTTTCATAGCTAACAAGTGGCTTCATTTTAGCAAGCATAGTAAACCTGAATAATTTTAAAAGCCTAAAAACTCCTACATCATCCTGCCTCATTGCCTGCAACAAATTCTTCCCCTTGTTGTCTCTTTAGCAACCACACTGACCTCCTTTCTCCAAATGCTTCCCTCTTCAGAGATTTTTCATTGTTGCTTCCTTTGCCTGCAACAGTCTACTTCCAATAAATGCATGTCTCCTTCCTTCCCAGACTTCAGGTCTTTCCTCAGGTGCCACCATGTCACCTCACTTGTGACCCACCACCTGATATGATATAAGTCTGACTCACCACCTCAGCACTCCCAGTCCAATTCATCTGTGTCACTTTCTGTCTTCATCCCCCCAGGAGAGACACCCCTGCTTACCCCTGCTGACCTGGCATCCCATCAGTTTTCAATTCCTTTTATTCTAAAAATTGTCCCAATTTGAACAATAAATTATTTATCACCCAGCCTTATCCTGACTCATTTTTCTTCATGGCACTTATTAATTATGTGTCATATTGTAGACTTGCACTTTCGTTTCCTAGCTCTCCCAAAGGGACTCTAAATTCCACACAACAGAGTCTATTTTTTATTGTTGACTGTTTTGTCTTCAACCTTTCAAATGTCACCTAGCACCTAGTGCTCAGTAAATATTTGCTGTATTGAGTAAATAATTAATAAGTATTCTATACTCGCTGAGTGACTTTTGGGAACTCACTCTGCCTTTTGAACTTCTGTTTTTCCTTCTCTCTGTAAAATGAACTTGTAGATTAAACAAGATCATTAAGACCTTTCCAGTAAATGTAAAACACAATGCTTCCATCTAAAATCTCACTCCTTGCTGATACAAATTTCATTGAAGTCAACAGTTGCTCTGTGCAGAGGGAGAACAGTAGAGTAGTGTTTTTCATAAGCTAGAGTAATCATCTAAAGCAATAAAAGAAATTGTTCTAAAGTGAAATCCCATCTAAGCGGCACAGATTGACTTAAAAGTAATAAACCAGGGTAACTTTTCTTGCACAAATTCATAGTTTTCTGACCTAATTGAGCTTGTTTCCATACATTTGAGTAATATTAAAAAAATATTTCATGAGATCGGTAAAGTAATTCAGGGAATTCATTTTATGAGGATGACTGCCAAATTTCTATCTCTAGCTCAGACCAGTCCCCTAAAGTCCATACTCGCACATCTAACTGCCTCTCTGCTTGTGTTTCTAATAGGCAATTCAAATTGAGCATGTTCAAAGCTGAACTTTTCACTTTTCTCCCAAAATCTACTGCTCCAGTTTTTCTCATTTCAGTGGATGACAGTTCCATTTTTTTTTTAAGTTGCTCAGGTCAAAACCCTACTATCATCTTTTATTTCCCTTTATCTCATAGCCCACAGCATTCTATCAGCATATCTTCTTATCTATACCTTCAAATTCGCTGAGGTCAGCCCATTCTCACCGCTCCACACTTCTGCAGTGTAGACAATGTTGCATTTCTCTGAATTACCACAATAGCACTTTAATTAATTTCCCCTAGCTTTTTCTCTCTTTACTTCTCAATACCTATCCGTGTCTACAACAACAAAGCATCCATAAATATTTCTTGAAAGCCTAAATCAGATCCCTGTCCCAAATCTAATTGCTTCCATCCAACTCTGAACAAATGCAATGTTTCTCTCAGGGGCCCATCGGACACTCCACTACCTCTTTTACTTTATGTTTTATGACTTTTCTCTTTGAGTTTTGCTCTGCTCATGGTGGCGTAGAGCACACCACATACCCTCTGACCTCAAAAAAGTTCTTGCTATTGACCTTGCCTAAAATACTCTTTGCCTCAGAGGTCTGCATGGCTTGATCTTACACACCAGGTCTCTCTTCAAACATCACATTACCAAAAGAGCCATTCCTGTGCTCTCCATGTAAAATATCAGCTTCCTCCCTAGCACCCACATTTCCTATTTTACCTTCATTCCTTTCTCTTGCTTAGTGATTAGACTCATCTGACATACTGTAACAACACAATTTCTTTGTGTATGTTTATTGTCTGTCTCTCTCACCTGGAATGTAAGTTCATGAGGTCTAGGGCTTTGTCTGTTTTATATCTCTCCATCCCCTAAAACTGGGACTGGAACATAGTAGACGTTCAATAAATGTTTCTTAAATGAAAGAATGAGTGGATCTATTTATTAAGCAGAATATTTATATTATCTAATGCTCTTCATCCTCTTCTAATTTTTAACTTTAGCTCCATTAAAGAAGATTCAGTGAAACAAATTTATTATAAATGTCATCTTTACATTAATGTTCATTTTATAAAGCGGAAAATATGCACAAATGCAAACAAAGTAAAGTGCCCAATCACACTTATAAATAGCATCCTCCAATTGCAAACATATGCTTGAAATCTAGAGATTGGATGACAAGGTAGGTTGTCAATCCTTTTAAGCTCTCAGAGGAGAGGAAAGGGCTGGTAGAGTCAGAGGAAGTTTGATGCTTTACCACTTTCCCAGTGCAAATGCTCATTTCTTGCTGTTTTACTTCTTTGAACAACCTACAAAGTGTACGTCCTTATGCTGTCTTCAAGATCTACTAAGTTCAGAGTTCTACTAAGACCTTCCCCACTGAAGTGATTTTAATCCTGGGAGTGCAGTTGTCTGTCTGTGTTAGCACTAAATAGGATGTGAAACTTCATCTAGTTCAGCCGGACAATTTTCTAAGTGAGGAAACTGGAACTCAGAGAGGGGAAATGATTTATCCAAAACTTCTCAGAGCTGACCCTGGAGTCCAGGCCTCCAATTCCCCATTCCTGCTAATCTCTTCTGCACTGAATTTCATTACCCTGTTTTCATATTAATGTAATATAAGAAGTAAGTTATATGTCCAATAACAAGACAATGATTAAATATGTTCAAATGATGACCTACTACTCAGCTATTAAAAATCATTGAATGACATGGGTAAATATTGGCAGTATAGCTAACTAAAAATATCAAGTAATATAACTTCAACTTTATAAAATAGTTGTGTATATGATGAAAAGACTCAATATGTCAAAATGTTATTGGATGCTATTTCTGGAAGATGGGAATAGAGATGTGTGTTGTTTTTTTACTTGTATTTATACTTTTATAACTCTGAAATTAATAATTTTATAATAAAAGAATATTTTAAAAGAATATTTTAAACTTTCCCTCTGCACCATAGAGATAAAGATAGAAATATCCCTGAGAGAGAAATATTGAGCAACTGCCTCTACTAGGGATAGAGCCTGAAATCAGAACATGTGCTCTGATTGAAATAAAAATGTGACCTCTTGGTACATGGGCCAACGCCTAATCATAACCATGGCACCATAATGCAAGGCCGGACTCATTGCATTGTTTTGTATAAGTTCTAGTTTCTGTTTGCTCCACAAGATTATGAGTTCTTCAGGGACATGAAGCAACTCTTATTACCCAATGCATAAAATTAAATCTCCAGATAAATTAAACCTCCATATAAATACAATTAACTTGAAGCTATAAAAGAAACAAATATTATTATTCATAGATAGGAATACAAGGTAAAATTTACAATATCATATAACTAATAAAAAATGTATCAAATAAGCAGGAAAATGCTTTCCATTCAGAGGGGAAGTATAAGTCAACTGAACTGACCCAGAAATGGTATAGATGATAAATTTAATAGGTCATTAAAAGTTGTAACTATAGTTCACATTTTTAAGATGGCAATAGACCTCCAGTTTCTCTTTAATTGCTATTTTCCCCAAACTTTCATAGGCCTGACATGCATCTGTCAGTGCATCCTCTTCCACTCATACCGGGTCCTAGTTTACCACAGGTCAAAGTTGAACAATAGCCCTGCAATTTCATGTCAGGGCTGTCAGAGCTCCATCTATCACCAATGACAACTCATCACCTATAGGCATCCCTGAAATTCTATTTTAAGATTTTTCTTTTTACTGTGATATCAATCAATTTGATTATGCATGTCCTTGCCTGTAGGGTTGTTGTTGTTGTTTTTCATGTTTATTGGGCTCAGGGTTTATTGGGTTTCAGGGATTTATAGCTTATACAAAATTTGGAAAAATTCCGATCATTATTTTTCAGTGTCTTCTCTCCACCCACCTTCCCTGCCTGTTCAGGGACTCCGACTGCATATACTGCATATTAGTCCATTTGAAGTTGTTTCATAGCTGCCTGACTGTTGCTCTATTCTTCTTTTCAAAATCTTTTTTTTCTCTGTTTCATTTTAAATAGTTTCTATTGCTATCTTCAAATTTGCTAATCTGTTCTTCTGCAATGTCTAATTTGCCATTATTTCCATACAATCTATTTTCTCAACATAAGCACTATATTTAGTTTCAGATGTTCTTAAGATGAACCTAACACATTCAATCTTTCTCCTAGCTTCTTAAACATATGGCATACATTTAAAACTATGTTAATGTCTGTGTTTTTCCTGAGCCACTTTTAATTGGCTGGGTTTTTTTCCCTTTTATTAAGATATATTTTTCTACTTCTTTTTATCCCTAATAAGTTTTATTGGACACCATTTATTTTGAGTTTTACTTGTTGGGTGCTGGTTATTGTGTTGTGCCTGTTAATATTCTTAAGTTTTATTCAAGGAAGCTATTGACTTACTTGGAAATAGTTTGATCAGTTCAGTCCTGTTTTTCAGGTTTGTTAGATGGGACCAGTGAAGCATTTAGTCTAGGATGAGGTTTTTTACCACTACCCAGAGGGCAAAGCTCCATACCCCATTTCCTGTAACTATGAGGTTTTTCTCCTCATGCTGGTGAGAACAGGCCCATGTGAGCTCAGAGAAGTTATTCCTTTGAATCCTTTCATGTGGTTCTTTCTGTGGCTTCAGAGCATTTCCTTCTGTGCATGTGCCAATCAGTACTCAGGTGAGACTGAGGGCCTATCCTCCCAAGGTGTCCTGCCTGACACTCTCCTCCACATTCTCCACTCTGGGAACTTTAGCTGCCAAATGGACTCCAGCTCCATTCCCCCAAATCAGGTCCACCATCAGGCACTCCCGAGTTCCCAGGCCTATGACGTCAGGGACAATGACAAAGCCCACCTTTTTTGTTTTCCACCTCTCTGAGACCAGTGCCTTGTATTGCCTGTTAGCCCATGTCTTCCTATAGTTCCTTTTGTTTATTAGTTATTGCATGTGAGAGGTTAAATTCACTCCCTGTTACCTCATCTCCTTTGGAAGAAGAAGTCTTCCCAAATCTCATTTTATAGTCGTCTTCCTAGATATCAAATGATTAAGGCCAGTTCCCAGGAAACAGATCCTAATGCTGAGATTTACATGTACAGTGTTCTCTGTAACATTTCTAAGGCGGTAAGGCAAGCAGGATTGGACTGAGCGAGAAGTTAAACCACAAAGTTGGGAGCTCTGGAGAGAGAATGATCTTTCAGGGCTGTTGTATCCCTAGTGAGATGCAGGAGGCTCTCAGGGAGAAGACGTAACCTTAAGTTGAGTGAAGCGGCTGCCTCTGGTGGGGGGGTGTCTTTGTCTGGAAGGGGATCTGGATTAGTACCACTGGATCTGCTGCATGGCTGCTTTCAACATTATACACATGTGGGTAGTTTGCACCCTGATAAAGTGTTTTATTACAGTCAGGAAAACTATGGCTTCTTATTTAAATAGCTTATGAAAGTAGAAATTATTTTTTTGCTAATATTTATTTTCTTGTTATCCCATTTGTAAGACTCTCTCAAGAATTTCCTTTAAAAGATCCCTATGAGTTAGGGTTTGCATAGGATAGTGAGGCTTTCTCTAGTAGGGACAACTGGTTTCATATCTACAGGATCCATGTCCTCCCTAACTAGTGGGCTCTGAGGAGACTGAACATTAGGAGACAGAACTAAGTGGCAATTTATAACATTTTCAATGACATAGAGTAAGCATTTTTCTGTAACTGTTTGAAGGAGACAGTGTAGCAGAGGGCTTAAGACTATTCACGGGTATAAAATTTTAGTTATGCAAGGTGTATATGTTCTAGAGATCTGTTGCATAACATTGTACCTATAATTAGCAATGTTATATTGTACACTCAAAAGTTTGTTAAGTGTTCTTACCATAATGAAAAACATAACACAATACAATACAATACAATACAATACAATACAATACAATACAATACAATACAATACTTGTGCACTCTGAGACTGATCACTTTTACATCCTGGCTCCGCTTCCTCAGTGCTTTGGACTTTGGACAAGTTGTTATGCCTTTCTAAAGCTCACTTTCTGTCTCTATAAAATAGGCTTAGTGTAACACCTCATAGGATGGTGGTCATTGAGGGAGTCAGAGGCAGAATAACATGGTTATATAGAGGACTAGTCTGGGGCTGACTTCATAGGCTTGAATCCTCACTAACTTAATTTAACCTCTGCCTATATTCTTATTTACAAAAGAGAGATTGTAGTAATAACAAATTCCTAGGGTGTTTATAAGCATTGAGTTAGCACAGAGAAAGAGCTTAGCAGAGCACCAAGCATATAGCAAGTGCTCAGGCATGTGAGCTCTATTAGATGTGAAGGGGGCTTGCAAAGTTTGGATTGAATTTGCAGAAAAGTAGAACCAGGTCCTGCTTTAAGGGCTCTTGCAAGTCTAATAAATGAGAAAGGCCAGGGCAAAAGTAATGATGCATGTAGATTTTAAGTTTGTTCATTTAGTTGGTTACGTTCTAGACAATTTTGTAATTGACCTAATTGCAAAGAGGTAGCTGAGCAGCACTACCAGTGTTGAATGTCCTGTGGCTGCCGTTCAAAGTGTCCGAGGTGACTTAGAGCTATGACTTTAAGAAACAGAAATGTTGCCTCCCTTCCTGCCCTACCCCTACCCTTATCCCTGTCTGGTTTCAGTCATCTGGAAGGATGGAGAAGTGGTTACTGGAGCTCACTTCCCCCTGTCAGCATTCCCTGAGCAGTCCGAAGACAGACCCCCTGCCTGTTCCGTTTCCGCTGGCAGGGGGAAGTGAGCTTTTCTAACCACTTCTCTACAGAGCAGGGGTTACTGAAGCCAAAGAATTCTTCCTCAAACATTGAGTATAGATTGGAGAGAGGCTACACTCTAAGTATGCGTGATGAAGTCTAAGTCTTGCTTTTCGGCCTTTGAACGGTATTTAACAGCCGGAGAGCTTGGAAGTCGCCAAGCTGAGTTGCAGGGCAGCCATCTGCATTTGCTGTGCTCAGAAGTGACTCTGAAGGTCACAGCAAGGACCATCAGCCTGCAGCCTTGCAGAGAGCAAAAGTGTGCAGTCAGGTTGATCTTGCTCTGCCACCTGCCCCACGCCAGGCCGGTCCTTACCTGTCTACCCACTTCAGGCTTGTTACCTGTGAAGCAGTGATAATATTGGCCATCACTATTTGAGTACTTGTGATGCTCCAAGCACAACATTTGAGGTAAGTACTAGTCTTCCCTTTGCACAAATGAAGAAAATGGAATTCAGAGAGTTTAAATAACTTACTGAGGGTAAGAATTGGTATTTACATTCAGGTGTGTCTCTATAACCCATGTTAAGGAGCCAGAACCCCTCCCTAAGCTTGGAATGTAGCAGGAATGCAATAAATCACAACTCTTATTGACATTTAAGATAACATTGTCCATGATTATCATTTGCAATTAAGAATATGGGATAAAAGAAAAAAAAAGATTATGAGGACCAATTGTCCTTTTCACACTGACACATACAAATACCATCTTAAGGTTTGTTGAGGAAAATATTTGCTTCTTAGTGTTGTGGCTTGACCAGAGCTTAACTCCATAAAGAAAGGAAATGCCATATTTGCATGCTGCACATAAATATAATGAAGGTGAAGGAAGATGGCACTAGAAATGAATAAGAGGAAAAAAAAGGAAGTCTTGTCGGTGGGGCTGTAAATTGGTATAGCCAGAATGGAAGACAGTATGGAGGTTCCTCAAAAAATTAAAAATAGAGCTGCTGTATGCAATTCTACTTCTCAGCAATTCTACTTCTGGGTATTTATTTGAAGAAAACAAAACCACAAATTCAAAAAAATATATATGCACCTCTATGTTCATTGCAGCGTTATTTACAGTTGTGAGGCTATGGAAGCAACCTAGGTGTCCATTGATGGACAAATGGATAAAGAAGATGCAGTATACATATACAATGGAATATTATTCAGCCACAAAAAAAGTGAATGAAATCTTGTCATGGACCACCATATGGATGGAAGTAAAGGTATTATACCAGGTGAAATAAGTTGGACAAAAACAGATACTGTATGGTTTCACTTATATCTGGAATATAAAAAAACACACAAATGAATAAACAAATAAAATATAATCAGATCTATAGATAAATAGAACAAGCTGGTAGTTGCCAAAGGGGAGTGCCAAAGATGGGGGGAAAAGATACGAGAAAAAAAAGAAATAAGTAAGCATTTTATAACTTTTCAAAAATATTTTATTATTTTATTCCATCTCCCGTCAACTCCCTTATTTTTATCCAAATTTAACATGAAAAAGAAATCTCTGAGTATAATAATGTTATATTTAGCTTACATTGGTGTTTCTTCCTTTCATGCCTTTATTCCAAATGCTACCACTAAGTTACTATACAACCTTTGGCAAGACATCTCCCTTCTCATGGACTGGGTCACCTATTACCTATAAAATATGGACAGGCTGTAGATCATTTCTAAGACTTTTCTTCTCTATTATCTTGGCATCTTACAACCATTAGCCTTGGATGGCTTCAGGAATGGTCTGTTTCAAGATGAGACTCATCTGTCCATGGGTTGGTTGTTTAAATTTTGCTTTTTTTTTTAAATCCAATAGTTTTTTCTTATGCTTATGGCTAAACATTCAACTACTCTGATGAGATTTTTCTATTACACAATATTTTGTCAAACTTCAATCCTCTACTCTCATCCAGGAGAGATCTCTGGAAATTTTAATCATGGGATAAATGAAGGAATGCCCTCAATATATCTCCATCGTCTTCACATAGATAGATGTTTTGTAAGGCTCTTCCCCCATCATAACATTAACACTACTAACTTTGAAATTATTTATTTTGCTTATAGAAATACAATCAAGTTGAAAAAGAAAGAGAGAGAGAAGTACAACAAAGTTGCTGGCTGATAGTTATCTGTATAACCCCCAATAACATTAGATTGGGATAGTCCAACCAAGCAGAGGCTATGCTGAGTGGAGAGTGGATATTTACTTGTCAGAGCAGTGGAAATACTTGCTTTTCAGGAAGCTGTTTCTCCCTGTAGTTGGGCCTCTGAGCATTGCCCAGTCCCAAGAGCAGAGTGTTCCTTTTTTTAAACATGTTTATGACTAGGCTCATGGGAGAGGCAAGGAGTTCTAAACGTCAGTCAGATCTCTTTGAAATGAGATTGAATTGGGCCAGCACAATGTTTTCTTTGGCTTCAATGAATTTAAAAATGTTTCCCGTCTAAGCATTTCTCAGCTTCATTCATTCTTTTTTCTTTTCTTTTCTTTTTTTTTTTTTCCCTGTTCTTGAGGACAATGGATGGGAGCCAACATCTCTGAAAAAGGGGCCCCCATTTGCTGGGCTTTCGTGGTGTGCTAAACATTTTACATACATTTCATTTATCCTCAAAATAGAATGGTGAGTTAGGTATACGTATCTCCTGTTTATAAATGCATAAACTGAGATTCAAAGGGAAAACTTGCCCATGGCAAGATACTGGTAAGTACGCCTCGGTTGGCTGAGCATTAAGCTGGAGCCTAATAGGTCTTGGTTTGCTTGGATCGTGGCATTTGGCTCCGTGTCTTCTCAAGTGTTTCAAGGGCCTCTGGATTCTATGACTTGGACTTATTCTTTCAGATGAACGGACTTTATTTGATCATGAAAATCAAACGTTAAGCAACCAAGGCTATCACTATCTTGCCTTCTCTGCAGGAATTCCCTTGCATCCACTCTGTTTAAACCGTAGGCAAATTCAGTGATCTCATAATTTTTCTTTAGTTATTCTGGAAGGAACTTGTTCAGAGAAGACCTGGGAGAGGGACCCTCATAGTTATCCGTCTTCAAATAGCAGAACAATCCAAGAGAGAGTATTATCTATGGTTCCGAAGGTAGGCCTGGTACAACCCCAACTGTTCAGAGCTGCCCATCAATCCTACTGTCAAGCCCAGGTTCCTCCGCACACCCCCAACCCCTGAGATCCCAATGCCTGGGTGCAGAGATCTGGGCTCTGCGTTTGCGCAGCACTCAGGCCCCGGAGCCCCGCCTCCGTCTGCAAGGCGCGTGCTGTGGTCTCCAGGCAACGGCAGACGCGGAGCCCAGGGTCGCAGAGCCTGCTCCCAGTCCCAGCGGAGCCCAGCCTTTGCCATGACCACCAAACAAGCCAAGAAGAAAGATGGGCATGGTATCGGTTCGGTGCACAGCTCGGATAAATCTAAAGAGTAAGGGACCTCTCTGCCTGCCCATCCACCCCTAGCCTAACCGCTTGGCCTTTTCCTAGTCCAGGGGCTGCTTTCCTTAACAAACTGCCAGAGCCGGATTCCAGCGGGGGTCCTCCCAGCTGCTTTGTCTTCTGTGGGAACTCAGATCAGGACGCCCCTAGTTTCTCTGCTTCTGCTGATGGGCTGTGTGTGTGTGTGTGTGTGTGTGTGTGTGTGTGTGTGTGAGAGAGAGAGAGAGAGAGAGAGAGAGAGAGAGAGAGAGAAGGAGGGGGAGGAGGGGGGAAGAGGAGGAGGAAGAATCTTAAATCTTAACTTTAAATGGTAATCCCCCTAGTTTAAGTCTACTCCCATCTGTAGTTACTAATGTTTACCCCAAGAAATACAGAGCCTAGTTTATGAAATCTGTATGTCTCTCTATCTGAGGTGTCAGTGTATGTACCTCCTTATTTTTTTCCCCTTTGGCCTTCATTTTTCTCTAGAAATACCCAGTCACTAATGGCACAGACTTTGGGCTGCCATTTGAAGTTACAAAATTGCTAAAAATATATTCCAGGTATGAGAGAGTGCCAGCTGCCAAATCCACCTCTGTGAGATCACTCATTCTTCTGGCTATGCCTGTGGCGGTGGGAGAGGCATTCTTTTTAACCGGATTCTCACATTTGGATGCCTATTTCTTCGCCTCCTTCCTTGCCTAAAAAAAATAAATAAATAAAATAAAAAATCCCACAATGGACTTCTGTTCTGGTCCCTAGAATTTTTCCTCCCTAACCTCCTCTCCCATCCTCATTTCCATATTCATGGTTCCAGATTCTCTAATTCCTAGTTCTGTCACAAGCAGGCTTCCTGCTACCTGGCAGATAATACATTCATTTTTAACTTAACTTTTAGATCACGTACTATATACATCAGTACAATTTTAACAAGATCGCTCCCCGGCTAATGGCTTCCATTTGTATAGGTCCAAGACCTACAAGTCCCTATAAGATTAGGTCCCTATTACTTTTCTGGCTTTACCTTCCCTCGTTCACATACTGGTTTCCTCTGCCCTAGCCCACCTGGGGCTTGTGCCTACCTCAGGGCCTTTGCACCGGCTGTTTCCTCTGTTGGGAAGCTCTTCCTCCCAGATTTCCATACTCTCCTCCCTCGCTTCCATTGGGGGCTTACCTACATGCCATTTCCTCCTGTCAGCTTCTTTGGCCAATCGGTTTAAAATCGCAACCTCCACTTTTCTGCCCAAACCAACAAACTCCGTTACCCTTTTTCTTCATTAATCTTTTGCTCGTGTAACATGCCGTGTGCTTCACTTTTTAAAATGTTTGATTTATATGTCTTTATAATAGAATGTAAGTTTCATAAAGGCAGGTCATTTACCATGTCTATTTTATAATCCATTGAACTCTTAGTATCTCGACTGATTCCTGTGTCATACATAGTAGATGCTAAAAAAATATTTATTTAATGAATGTATGACAGTGATTAAATAAGAAGTTATAAAATTATTGTAAATAATTTTTCATAGACTAAAAATAACTTAGTCAATGATGGTTAGCAGTAATCCACATTGAAGGCTCATAACTTTTTTTAAATAATATATTTTATTAATATTTTACAGAGAGGAAGGGAGAGAGATAGAGAGCTAGAAATGTCGATGAGAGAGAAACATCGACCAGCCGCCTTCTGCACACCCCCAACCAGGGATGTGCCCGCAACCAGTGTACATGCCTTTGTCCGGAATCGAACCCAGGACCTTTCAGTCCGCAGACCGACGCTCTACCACTGAGCCAAACCGGTTTCGGCAAGGCTCATAACTCTTAAGGAACTTGGGAAAAAATGTTTAACTTTAAAGAGTTTATATCCTGGAAGACATAGTATTCCTAACTCCTATAACAAACTCATCAAACCAGATACCATTAACACAAGAGTGGCCTGGGCCTGTGATGGTCAATAATGCCCCTAGGGTAAGATACTAACTCTTGCCTTGCCTGTACTTATTATTTCTTTTTGAGATGATCATGTTATTTCTAAAATGTTTTCTTTTCCAGAAAATATCTGAATTGAATTATGTCAGTAGAAACATCTGTGTATATTTATGGAAATGGAAGAGTAAAAGCTAATAGTTATATAAAACCGAGGCTTTGCTAGAAACTGTCTACTGAGCATTACATATCAAATCTTTGCTGTAGCATTATATGATAGATTGTCAAGTTCATCTTAAGTCAAGTTTTTCCTCTAAGTTCCATTGGAGGACTAATCACAGATACCAAGCTAAGTCGTCAATAAAAGATAAAATGTTACACAGCTGAGGGCCCAGAGATCAAAGTCTAGCAAGGCTTTGCTGTAATTATCATTTGAATATGCTGGGACATGTAGAGTAAGTTTTTATGTGCCATTTTACTACACCTTGTGGTTATACATCCAATCAATGCAACCAACTCTACCCAAGTGGCTGTCCTGGATACAGAAATAAAAGAAAAAGTCTTCAGAGTCTTGAAAAGGGCCATCCCCATGGAGTCTCATTCTCCGAGAGCTGCCATCTATAGCATATATCTTTTCTTCCTTAAAATTGTGTGTCCGGTTGGGAGCAAGGACCTGTCTGGCTTTTGCCTAGCCTGTGGCTAGCACATAATAAGCAGTTACCATTTGTTTATTAAATGAGTTCACAGTTCAGCTATACCCAGCTTGGTTTTCATGCTCTCTGATTTTTATTAAGGCCCAGTTCTCCTTTCTTTTCTGTCTGATTCACGGTTGGCAGGGGGGAAAAAATAATAAGATGTTACAATTGCGAAAGCAGAATTATCTATGTCCAGTTGTGACCAAATTTGTAAATACTCATGACTTTGAGTCCCCAAGAAAAATTATGCCAGGTTTTACACAAAAGTATTATATTTCTGCTTTAGTTATTCTTGATTTCTCTGTATTTGGGAAGAATAAAATCTATATTATAAGGTTTGCTTTGACAGCAATTTTGTGATATTGGACATGCCATTTTTCTATTTCAACATTTAATTTTCTATTCTTTAAACAAAAGGTTATCTAATTAAAATCACTACCAATCCAACATATTCTCTCCTTTCTTCTGATTTATATTTTCTCTCTAAACTTCCATGACTATATATAAATTCCCTCACTTATCATGGACACTATATGATAAGTGAGGGAATTTTGGTATAGTTAAATAGTTAAAACTTTTAACTATATGTCATGGGCAGGCACAGATTATTTTAAATATCAAAATGATGAATTATGAGCTATAATTTGAAAACCTCATGGAATTCATACTGAATAAGAATCAGGGTAGCAAGAAATCGGTGATGTTCTGAGAACAGGGATGGCTGATTCTGGGAACTTTCAGTGACAGGAATGTCTCTAAGTGGGGGGATGTGAATGGGTACAGAGCAGACCTGAAGATGATTGTGGTCAAAGCCTATAAGAGCCAAATTTCTGATCTTCAATTAAAGTGGCAAAATGTGCTCTGATGTCCCGGGATGCCACCACATCTGAAAAGACAAAAAAATTAAATAGTGTAGATAAAATTTAATTACAATTTTCTAAATGCCATGCCTTATTTTTGCTTTCTCTTCGAGGCCTGGCACAGTGGGAGTTTAATAATGGCGTGTAATTTAATTGAGCTGAACTGGAATCCTGGAATGGCAGCTCGGCCATAAAACCCTCTGACTCAGAACCAGGCGGGGACTGGGAGCCAGAGGGAAGCGGCCCTGTCAGTCACCCCACGGACGCAGGGCAGTGCTTGGCAGGGATTAGGGCATTGTAGAAATGTCACAATATGTAAATGTACAACCTAGCCCAAAGCCCTGTGTAATGAGGTTAGATGTAGCCCCTTGGTCTTAGTGGGGTCTGCCTTCAGTTCTTCCTCTGGTATAGTATTCATCTGAACATTTATTCAACGATTTATTAGACTTTGACACAGTTTAAGAACCATCTCTGGCAGTAAAATACATTTTTTTAATCACCCAGTTTTTAGTGTATTTAGTTAAAGTGGTTCCAAATTTACTCTGTAGCATCTTTAGTGTAGTAGACGTTATTTTAAAAAGATTTAAATTTATAAACTCATGGAATTTGTACTTTATTTTTACCTAAAAATATAATCAAACTCATACTTTGAAACAAATAATATGTTAATGTTTCTAGATTTAGCAAATTAGTATTGCCTCAGTCGGAAGTGACTATTTAAAAATATTTTTACTGACTTGAATATTTCTTTGACATTTCCAGGTCACAGATTATTTATTTATATTTATTTATTTATTTTTCACCGATTATTTAAATCAAGGGATTAAATAGCCTGTAAACTGGTCATGCCACTTAATGTGAGATAAAATTATTAAAAACTGTATCCAAGATGGATTAAAAATATACCTCTGATTCGACTGGTATACTTTGTATACTAGGACAGATGTCTCTCTCACTTTCACCCTTGACAAAGAAGGGATACATATGTTGTAAAAAGTAGCCAACCAAGGAATGTCAAAATTGTATTAACATTCCCTCCCAAGGTCAGTCCAAGCTAATTAATTCCAGGTTCTGGGGCTATCACTGTGTTCATTTTGTATGGCTGAATTAACATATGCTACATTTTTTAAAAAATGAACCAATATTTTTATTTCGTATGTTCTTTTTGGGGGGTGTCAATATGGATGCAATCGTCTGAATATTTTGTAATTATTCTTAGTCCTTCTGACCTGATGACTACCGAAGTTCATAAATGCCCTCAGTTCAGGTTCACAGAAGGTCAGTGTGCCGTTTCTGCCCCCGTTCCCTCACTCTGATCTCCAGGCCAGGGTTGGTTGGGGCTTCCATCCACCCTTCCACACCCTCAGAGGTCAGGATAACCTCTGGCCGCTCGCTCCTCTGCATCTTCCCTTTCCGCAGCACTTGTTTCTGAGGAGCACTGCTCAGGAGGGTGTTTAGAGGAAACCTATTGAAGCTGAGAGCAGGAAATGTACCTGAGTTAGTTATCGATTAATGAAAACGGCCCACAGTCACCAAACCTTGTGGATACACAGGCAAAAGGAAAGAAACAGGGAGAACTGTGAATGTTCTCCCTGCTTTTGCCCCAGGTCTGAGTCACACACACCGTGAGACTTGAACCAGGTCAGGTCAAGGTCAAAAGTGAAGGCTGGACTGATCACACTGCCACAGAGCCCTTTCCGCATTTTTTATTGTGTGTACTTATTCCCATTAATTTTGTTATTCGAGAATAGAAAGTGAGTCTTATTGATTTTTGTATTCACATAAGCACAATGTATTTAAAAAAAAGATAATGTTGAACTTTTATTTTTTATTCTATTTTTTAAAATTTTACTTTATTTTATTTTTTCATCACTGTTTAGCCCCTCTATGCTCTCTTCTACCTCCACCACTCCCCTCCACCCCCCATCACCACACTTCTACAAGTAAATGGCCAATTAAATATGTCTACTAAAACCAAGAGAATAAAAATTTGGCATTGTAATCTGGCTTTAACAATGTAAAATTTTTCTAAGATTGCAATTTATTTCCTTACATAATAGTTAATATTTCTGAAGAGTGTGGCTCAGAATGCCCTTAATCCAAATTAAGTCAATTGTGTAATTCTATTCATACTTTGACCACTTCAGGATATTAGCTGACACTACTTATGATGGCATGCTGATTGCACATTGCAGAAATAAACTGCCTCCCACTATGAATAAAATTATGTCCTTATCCTGAACAGCATGCTCGAGGAAAATAATGGCAAATTTTCAGAACCTCATTCTATTGAAATTTTAATATCATTACAGTGAAATGATCTAATGAATATATAGGAGTTTCTGTGTGCATAAGATTTTGCTGCTTTTTTTCCTCCTCAGAAATATCTGTGAAGATCTCTCCTCTAGTGCTCTGTCCTGCAAACTCTACCTGTCTTGGTCTCCCCAGACTCTCATCTCCTTTTCCTCTACTCAGGGAGTCTGCTGGGATATACATGGGCTAACTCTCCTGCTCTAGCCTACTTCCTTTTATATATATAGATTCCGCTCCATCAGACCATCAAACCTCAGAGGGAGGGTAGAGAAGGGTGGGGGTAAGGGGGAGAGATCAACCAAAGGACTTGTATGCATGCATATAATCCTAACTAAGGGACACAGACACCAGGGGGATGAGTGAGGGCATGAGTCGCGGGGGGGGGGGGGGCGGTGAGGGGAGATGAGGGGATAAGGACACATATGTATTACCTTAATCTATAAAGAAAAATAATAATTAAAAAATAAAATCAATTTTCACAAATATGTTTTACATATACAGACTTATAGTCCCTGCTAAAAAGGAAATCGACAATCCTCCTATTTCAATAGCATAATTAGACTGTGTGGAAGGGAGAATTTAGTGATATATAAAGAGAATAGATTAATCTTTGAGATCTTTTATAAAACTTGTAATTTCAATGGATTGAACCATCTACTAAAACTTGGGTATATTGCTATGTGAATAAGGTAACTCTGTGTATATACCTTATTCCCCCCCCCCCCCCGGTGTGTTAGGTTTGATTTCTTTACATGTGTATATTTTTTCAAGACATATTTCCTAGTATTATCAGTTCTTAAATCTTCAAAAGTCATAAACTACTTTTATGTTTAAAGATTATCTTGTTCTCCAAATTGATGAGACCAGAAATGAGGTGATTTAAATATTTAAAGGATCCAGACTATCTTAGAGCAGTAGTTATACTCTGGAAGTGGATTTTAAAGGCATACTGTGCAGAGATTTTCAACACATGTATGTCATCATTTGAAGTCTGCAGTATATTTGACATTGGGCCTATTTGACCAGTGTTTATATTGTGTGTATAGCACTATAGGTGAGCTACTGAACTGATATAAGATACCTTTAATTAGTACCAGCAATGTCGGCTCTCCGTTCCTGAGTTCAGAAAAAAAAAAAAAAAAAAGAAAGAAAGAAAGAAATCACAGCCAATAACTCTAGTGAAAGAGGAAGTGTATTAGTTTATTTAGCATCAAAGCAAAAGGGGAGGGGGGAAGAGATTTGAGCAGGCTGCTCAGAGAGCTGCCTTGCCCCTTTGGAAAGAAAGTTACAGAGGCAGAAGAATTGAGCCAGCTAGGCTGTGTGGACTCAGGAAATAAGTTACAGAGACAAAAGAAGGACTTTTGGCGTTGGTGGGATAGTGGTGAGCATAGCTGCCTTCCAAAAGAAGGGCCCTTGGATTGAGGTTCAGGGGATTAGCCCAGGATGAGCTGCCACTGCCCATTGCTGCCCTGGTTGCAAGTCTCCTGGGGACCCTTAGAGCTTAGAGGAAAGAAAGCAAAGATAGATCTAGCTGGTTTGGCTCAGTGGGTACAGCATTGGTCTATTTACTAAAGGGTCCTGGTTCAATTCCAGTCAAGGGCACATGCCTGAGTTGAGGGCTTCATCCCCAATAGGGTGCATGCAGGAGACAGCTGATCAATGATTCTCTCTCATCATTTATGTTTCTATCTCTCTCTCCCTCTACCTTCCTCTCTGAAATTATATATATATATATATATATATATATATATATGAAAGCTAATATACATGCCTAAAGAGAGAAAGGGTAAGCTTTCTCTAAAGAGAACATGTCTTTAGGGATTTGATTTGTTTTCTAAAGGCAGAAATTTTAGGGAAGGTCTCAGGGAAGGGTTTCAATAGAATATTTCACCAGCTATCCAGGTCTGTCCTTTCATATGCTGATTCATCAAAATGAACACATAGGGTCAAAGTTGTGGTCTCTACGGATTGTTTAGTGCTAGGGCAGGTGGGCATTCATCAATGCTGCTGGTCCTGATGTCAGCCGTGGTATAACTTCATCGGGTTTTGCTCTTTTTCTGGGCCTGCAGCTGAAACATAATTGAGGCCTGAATGTTATCTCTAGTTTGACCAAAACTCTGTCTCTTCCTGCTACAGATCCAAAGCTTTGTTCCTAACATTATTTGATGCTGATAAGAACCTCATTGTTTGAGGGCTTAATGCTTTAGGGAGTGGTCTTGCAAGAGAGAAGAAGGCAGGTGAAGGGAGAAGGGGGGGTGCTGGATGAGGTTAGTTTGAATCAGCTATCTGTCTCAGTGCCCCCATTCCACTTGCCAATCAGTTTTTCTGGCTTCTTACTATCCTGCCTCATAACAGGAGTCTTTTTAAATGATCTTCTACACAGATGGAAACAAATTTGACATGTTACAGGGAAAATAGGCCAATTAGTGGTAAAGATGAGCAGCTTAAGGGAGGGAGCCAGAACAGTTCCTTACACTTGACAGAATGAAGAGGAAAGCAAAACATGATCTTATCAGGGTCCTTGTTTTTCAAGAAAGTAGATCTTCCTTTTATAAAAATAGCTCTCATTTGAGCTCCCCGAATGAGGTAATTTTATCATGGTTTGAGTGGATACAAAATCACCAATTTCTTTTATTTGTTGTACCAACACTCTGGACTTATTCATGAATAGGAAAAATTTCCCCTTTTTCCTAAAATAATTCTTCTCATCATTTTCTCATATTTCCCTACATGCTACTTAGGGACAGTTCTTTACAAGTATATACTCTCAGATTTTCTTCTCCAACAAGATGGTCAATTAAATTTTTTTGAAGGTAACAATATCTAGAAATGCCTACATTAAAAAAAAAAGAAATCTCCAGAATTCGGAAATGAGGAGAGAACTGGAGGTTAGAAAGTCATGGCTCTGAGGTGAAGCTGCTGCTTCTCTAAGGAAGGCTTACAGGTCTTATGAAAAATGGAATATTTTTTAAAATCATTCTTGGTCAAGGTCTTGAGCCCAGGAAAAGAAAAGGAGTGCTCCAACCTTAGATAGAGGCATGTCTTTCCAAGAGTTAAATTCTCTTTAAAATGATGAATGGGAAAGCCTACCCAGCCACAAAAAAATAAGCAGAGAAACGTAGCTTTTCTCTGCTTGGGGCCTGACTGAAAAAAAGAAAAATTTTCTCAAGAAATAGAAACTCTTGCACGAGACTGCAAAAGTTTGAGATTTTGCCTTAGAGCACCTATGAGAAGTGCAGGGAATGGGAAAAAAGTTGGTGAGCATCTGGTCAAACTCTACCTACATGCAAAGATTTGAAACAGTATTAATTAGAAATATATAACTATAAAGACACTTGTTCTTTTATTTTATGTAAATAGATAGATGACAGAGAGATTGCCTGTTGTTCAGACACTCTTCCCAATGTTGGAGATGAAGGGAATGAACAAATAACCCAATGTTCCTATTCATGTAGACAACACAAACCCTTCCTGTGGAAACATACAACATCACATAAATAAGGATTGCCAGGCACTCTAAAAATAAAGCAAGAAAAGCATGCAGAGAGGTGAGAGTTGCTATCAAATAAGTTCTTCCTGCCCTCAATCCCAGAAGGTGACTTTTGAGAGAAGCCTTAACCTTCTTGTTGCTAAGTACACTTACTTGTTTATACTTCATCTTGTTTGATCTATTAATAGCCTTTTGACCTGTGGCTCATTATCTGTTTTGAAAAAAAATTTGCTTTTCTTGACGTCCAAGGCATCACCCTCTATTATGCTTTTCTACTTCACTATTTTTCATCACTTCTGTAACATAACTGAAAACAATATGAATTTATTATTTTCACTTGTAGAGGTCAGAAGTCCAAAAAAGCAGTCTCACTGAGCTAGCATCCAGGTGTCCGCAAGGGTGTGTTCCTCTCTGAGGCTGGAACAAAGAATCCTTTCCAGTGTCTGAAAGGGTTCCACCTTCCTTGGTTGCGGACTCTTTCCTTTTCATCGGAACCAGCCATTTCGCTTTTCTCTGTGCATCCTTCAGGAGTCACATCTCCCTCTGACGACTTCTGTCTCCTTCTTCCACTTTTGAGGACCTTTGGGATTACATTGGGCCCACCAGGTAATCCATGGATAATCATCCCATTTCAAGATACTTAAAGATATCTACAAACTCTCTTTACCACGAAAAAGAGATCCATGTATCCACTGGCTCCAGAAATTAGGATGTGGATGTGGATATATATATATATAGTTTATATTCATATAATGAAATATTACACAATCATTAAATTCATATTAAGATAAATATTTATTGATCTGGGCACTATTAACAATATGCTGATAAGTGGGTAAAAGCAGTCTATAAAAGTGTGCTGAGTGATGTCACCTTTGAAGAAAAGATGTATATTCTTGTATATTAGCTTAAGGAAATGAGCAGTTGTTAATGTGGTTTCTAGAATAAATTGGGTATGCCCTTCTTATCTATCTGATTTGATAAATTTTATTTTTAAATAATGATCACATAGTACTTTTATCCTGAGAAAAATAAAAATTATGTTTGTACTAATCTTCAGAAAGCTATCAGTATTATACATGTAAAGGATTTTTAAGTGGAAATTGTATATTAATATTTCCCTGTGTGTCATCTTATAGGTTTATGAAGAATGTCCTGCTGTAGTAAGTAGGGATTAATGTACAACATTTATTTATGGAATTGTCTGTTTGGGATATTTCAGTCCTTAGAACCCTAACATGTGGAAGCTATGTGGCCGTAGGTATGACTGTATTGAAAAATGCATTTACCATGGCTGCTGACAAGAGAATTACATTTTTCTCATGCAATTAATCCAACATTTCACCCCAGAGATTTGAATTAAAACTAACCCATCTCCCTCCCGGTCTGACTCTAGTCAGTTCATTTTTGGCAGTAACACACAAAGTGCTGGTGAACAGAAGAAGTGGAAATTCCCGATCTGGCCAGAATGGAATGAACTTGACATAAATATAGAAAAGTGGGATGCAGGCAAAGTTGGAAAAGAAAAAGACAAAGCAGGAAAAAGCCCCGTTTTTGTAAGTAAATTTGAAGGTCACTAGATTTCATTTTGGTCTTTAACTCTACAATAGAAAAAGATTTGCTAAACCTGTAAGTATACTCATTTTTCTCCACAGCCTCAATTCAGAAGAGAACTTCTGTTTTTGTCCTCCATCATCCTACTTTGTCATCCAAACTTAGTCCTGAGCTTTGGTGGATTACACTTAAATAAACGGAACAAGGGAGATGACCGAAAAGGCGAAATGAAATACAAGGGAAACTGATAGGACAAGTTAGCCAGTGGGTGTTGGACAGAGTTGGGAAACCAGGCATTTCCTTCACCAGGCTGTGGTTTAGAAAATGAGGGACCTCAGCAGACTTGTGAGCTGTTATTTGGAGTTTGCAGGAAAGATAGTTGTTTTGTTTTAAAGAGGGTGAGAGAGTGTTACAGAATGGCTAGGTTGAACTCTGGTGTCTTTATGTATATAGAGTACTCTGAAACAGTACTTAGTGGCATTGACATTTTGTTCATAAAATGCAGAATCCCAAACTGTATGACTCTCACATCAGTAACTTGTTTACAAAGGATAGTCAATGCATATTACTAACTTCTGCTTCTCGGTACTGAGCAATTTCACATTAGCAATGTGGGTGGGAATGCATTCTTTATACCACACCTAAGTTGATTATGGAACTCTTAGGTGCAGAGAGGGCTTTTTAACGTTCTGGGTCCAAATGAAAAAAGTCACATTTGACATATTTTAAATATGTTTATTGATTTTATTTTTCTTCAAAGAGAGAGGAAGGGGCAGAGAGAGAGACACATGTGAGAGGGAAGCATTGATTGGTTGCCTCTTGCTGGGTATCTAGCCTAAAACTTGGGCAATGTGCCCCGATTGGGAGTCGAAAGGGAATTGAACCGGCAACCTTTCGGTGCAAGAAATGATGCCCAGCCAACTGAGACATAGCACCCAGGGCTATTTTTCATATTTTAATAGCATTCCAAAATTATGGAGACTGTGTGTGAGTTTACATCAGGAAGGTAGTTTGTGCAAATCCTTAGTGAAGCCGTTGAGCACAGAAGTGCCAAGAGGTACCATCTGGGACAGAACTTTGCTCCCCTACCCCAGTTCTGTTCCTCAAGGTTGGCATTCACGGCTTGGGAAGCAGCAGTATCTCCACTGGAGTGAGTGGTGGACACTGCAAGGTTTGTGATTACATGTCTGTGGTATACTGGCACAAGAGTGCATAGCCATGATTTGTAACACTGATTTTATTTACCAGGATTAATTGCCTTAAGCATCAAACCATAGCAGATATCCCTGAAACTTTACAGAAGGCCACCACTTTGGTTGTGAGGCTAGTGGTCGGGATATTAGCCTCAGATGGATTAAACCTTCCCTTCAACCCCAGAGTCTGGCCCCCTTCTTTGGCTAAATGATGGCAGTGAGAGGATATGATGGGTGAACTGAACCGAGAAGTATACAATGAAGTATTGCAAGGTGGATGTAAGAAATATACCCAAAACAAAGTGAAATGGAAAAGTTACCATTACCTTAATGTTAGGGGCTCACATCCTATAGGAAAGGCAATCAAACCAGGATGAGCCCCACATTCAATTTTTTTTTTATTTGTTTCTCTCAAAGACATTTATCAATTTAAGTCATAATAATTAGAGTCCAAGTACAGACTAAGGCCTTGGGGCTCGTACCAGAAGGGAGAGAATCATTAAGGGCTTCCAAAGTAGGCAGAACTTTTCCAAAATCCCAGCAGTAGCTACAGAGAAGTAATCTGAAAATTTTGCATCTAACTTTATTTTGAGACATTTGCCCAACTTCTAAGCTATGTATTTGAAGCTTATGCTGCTGAGAAAATGAGTAAAAAAAAATTAGCAGTTTGAAGGCTAAATAACTGAGAAAAGAATTAGAAAATTCCTGGTGCAATTGCCAGAAATTGGAATTTAGGGTACACCAGGGGAAAGGACCCAATCAACACTCCATCCTTTCAGAACACAATATATTCTGCATTGAGGAAGGGCAAACCAAATTTACACCAGCTTTACCAAATCCTGAGACCCATTCTTGACTGGGTCAAGTTCGTCTTGTGCTCTACCTGCCAGAAGAGAATGAAATCCTCCTCTCTGGAGAAAGATGTTATTATTTAGAGCCTGTAAAACTTTGTAAGTTCAGTGTATAGCATTCAGCCAATTTTACTGGACATGAAGATAAATAGAATCAAGCAACTGAAAACCAAGAGGAAAAACCAGGTAATATAAACAGAACTATGGGTAACTCTGATTTTTAAATTGTCAGATAGAGGACTTTAACCAATTTAATATTTGCAAGGAAAAAAGGGGGGGGCAGGGAACCCCTGAAGTCTAATACAGCTTCTGGAAACCTTAGCCTATTGTTAAAAAACTCATTCATAAATCATTTTACTAGATGCTGGGATTGCCTTTGTTTCCATCCATATTATTCCAACATCTTAAATGTGTTAATAAACCACATGGTCCAGATACATAGAGACTCTTAGCTTTAAAGCTTAGATGATACCCTCAAATAATTACCCATTCTCAAGACACACCAGCATTGGGATAAAAATATGATTACCATGAAAATCACAAAACTAGTATTTATTCTCCCCACCCCCACTCAGTAATATGAAATTTACTTAGCATTTTTTCCTTATGCAGATAGTTTATATTTAAGTATTTTGTTTGCACTCCTACCATTTTGCACTTTTTATATTATTTCTTGTAAGGAGCTACACACACACACACACACACACACACACACACACACAACACACACACACCCTTATGAGCTGTGAAAACGTTTACACAGTAGCTGCCTGAGGCCTCTCTAATTTACTAGACCACTAATACTTGTGGTAGACTCTTAGATATCATTCTTTCTTCAGAGCTCACTAATTGACCTCGAAATTTAATGAATTAATTTAATCTGGAGCATTTATCCCAGGGAAATGTAAATATGTTCATATAGAACCTATAGCCTGTACACAAATGTTCATAGCAGCTTTGTTAGTAACAGCCTAGAACTAGAAACCATCCAGGTGTTCTTCAATGGACAGAAGGTAAGCAAACAAATATCCAGATCATGAACTACTGCTCAACAATAAACAAGAACAAACTATTGATACATACAACAACTTGGATGAAATAAATTTCCAGAGAATTAGGCTGAGAGGGGATAAAAACCAGTCCAAAAGGCTACATCCTATATAATTCTATTCATATAACATGATGGAAATGACATAATTATGGAAACAGGACCCAGATTAGAGATCGCTAGGTGGTAGGGATTCAGTACAGACTGTGGAGTTTAGGGTATGAAGGGGCATAGGAAGGGCCCTTGTGCTGGTGAAATTGTTCTGTATCTTGACTGTGTCAATGTCTATTTCCTCGTTGTGATATTGTAGTATAGTTTTGCAAGATGTTACCACTGGGAAGAGAAAGCAGAAACTCTCATATTATTTCACACAATGGAATGTGAAATGTATAATTATCTCAAAATAACAACTTTAATTAAAACAATGAATGAAAGTCAAATCAAATCAAAGGTACACATTGCATATACATATTATCTTGTTTATGGATTCTAACAGTTGACAAGTAAATTTGTTCAATTTTCTCCATTAAGTTAAACAAAACAAAGAAGTATTTTCAGTGGGAAGTAACTCCATATCTGGCCTATCCAAAATTGTTTTCCCTCCATTCCTAATCCACATTCCAAAGAAGCTCATGCTTGCTTGAACTGTTTCTTCTGCAATCAAACTGCTACTCGACAATCAAGGTTTCATGAATTAAATACAGTATCATTAACTTCAGTATTTTCCAAATATTCCATAAACTAGCTCTGAGAACAACCATACACAATGCTCTATGAATGCCTTTTTATTGATCAATGCATTATTAATTTTAAGATTGAGTTGTTTTTATTTTAATAAAACCATATAGAGATAAAACTCAATGTATTTTTATGTAGCATTATTTTGAAGATCCTGAAGGCAAGATTGAATTACCACCATCACTGAAAATTTATTCCTGGAAACGTCCACAGGATTTTTTATTAAATCGGGTAAGAAATAGTTTCATTATTAAACAAAATATATATTAATGATGGCATACAATATGCTAATTATTAAAATCTACATTTTTAAACAATTTAGGGTAATTTTTTCTTGTGGTATTCAATAATAATAAGTAATTGCGTTTTGGCATTTAAATTAGGAATAAATGCTTGTCTGTATGGTTGAATATTGCTTGTACTGGTTTCCAAAAGAATATTGGAATTTTGTTCAGCACCCACAGTTTTATTTCTCTTCTCCCCATGTTGTCACATTATGGCCCTTAATTTCTGACAGACTTTCTCCTTTCCACTTTTTAGCAGGAACTTATATGGCATGAAAGTCTGTTTACTTTAGTGTTTATTAGCCTTAATTTTCAAGCCCAAGAGACTTGCATTTGGATCTCTCTATCCCAGGGATTGTTGAACCACTTTCCAAGGGCCACCTTCATTCCTAAGCCCAGCCACTTTAATCATATTGACTAGGACATCATCTGAGAAATCTTTATTTAAAATAGCACGTATGTGCCGAAACCGGTTTGGCTCAGTGGATAGAGCGTCGGCCTGCGGACTGAGAGGTCCCGGGTTTGATTCCGGATGAGGGCATGTACCTTGGTTGCAGGCATATCTCCAGAAGGAGGTGTGCAGGAGGCAGCTGGTCGATGTTCCTCTCTCATTGATGTTTTTAGCTCTCTGTCCCTCTCCCTTCCTCTCTGTAAAAAATCAATAAAATATATTTTTAAAATAGCACGTATGTACATGAAATGCTAGACCCACTGGCCTATCTTCCTAATAGCTATGTTCATTGAAATATATTTAGTGTTTCCAAGTACTTGATTATCATGAATGCCCTTTTTCCCTTGGTGGATCTTTAATTATTTTTTAGTTAATGGATAGAACATCAGTTGGCTTAATTAGTACTACCGTGTTTCCACGAAAATAAGACATCCTCCGAAAATAAGACCTACTTACAGGTTTCCTTCTGAGTGAAATATAAGGCACCCTCCGAAAATAAGGCCCCCAGGCTCTGTCTCAGAATGAAAATTAATTTACGATAAACTGGTCGATAGGGCCGCCCCGGCTGGTCTAGCAACCAGTGACCTTACTCGGAGTCCTGACGTCACTGCTGTGTGAATGGAGAGAAATCAGCGTGGAAACTTTGTGAAACCTAAACTGCAAAATGTTGTGACTTGGGTGAAGAATTCATGGGAGAAAATCACTGACAGTTGCATTGCAAATGCACTGTGAGCAGGCTGCCTTGACAAGAATTACTCATTTAAAGACAGTGCTATTGCTAAACATGAGATATTTGTTCCACTGATTCTGAAAGAAATGGAGTCACAAGAAATTCACCAGGAAATTCAGGAATTGGATTGTTATGATGATGTTCCAGAAGATGATGACATGATTGTCATTGAATAAATGAGTAAATTCTTGATACTGTAGGATTCAATGTTTGTCTGGTTTGTGTTGACAACTACTGTACTTACCGTTGTGTATACAGGTAATACATTTCCTTTATTTTCATTTAACAATAAATGTGTACCATATTCTTTTTCATGGAAAAATAAGACATCCCCTGAAAATAAGATCTAGCGCATTTTTGGGAGCAAAAATTAATATAAGACAACTGTCTTATTTTCAGGGAAACAAGGTAGTTAGCAAATCAAATAATTAAGGAGCTGATTCTTGCATACATTATGGAATCCATTTAATCTCTGTTTCTATACAAAGTAATTTTAACCCAAAAGTTTTATCCTTTACAAGCACTACAAATGCAAGAAAATATAATTTATCCACCATATTTTTCAATTACTGTTACTAGCTGAGGAAGTCAGATAATCCTACATTTAAAAATACTAAGATGAGGAGAAACCAAGATGATGGCATAGGGTAGACACCCGAATGCAGCCTACCACAACAATTTTGAATTTAGAACTGGAAAACAGGGGAAACATTGCCCTGAAGCATCGCACAGCTGGCTGTAGAGGAGGCTCTACCATCTGGGAAGGAGAGAAAATGCATGCTGAGCCTCAGAAACTGAAGGTGCGGAGAACTGTGTGTGCGAAAAGGTGGCCACAGAGTTCACTGCTGGCCTACTCCCAGCGTGCAGAGAGGGCCGGCCGAGTTTGCTACTGGCCTACTACCAGCGTGCTGAGAGAGCTGCCAAGTTTGCTGCTGGCTTATTCCTGGTGCGCAGAGAGGGCAGACAACTAACGTAAGGCTGGCTTTCTTGTTCCAGAGGAAGACAGAATCACCCTATTGCTCTGATAGATGGCCCCAGTCAGGGAGAGATGGGACTGCCAGGCAGAGGGCAGAGATCTCTCAGAGGTGTGTGAAGCCAGTGGCCATTACTGCGGGACCCAGGGAGAGGCCGACGGGATACCAAAGCTTGTCTGCACCACCCTGAGACTCTATCCCATCCAAGCTGAGCACAGAAGCTCTCCTGGAGGCTGGCTTTCTCTAAGGAGAGACTGTCTGGAATCCAAAGCTTGTCTGTGCCTTTACTAAAGAGGTGCACATGCCTGCAACCAATCCTGCAGAACTCACCGGGAATAGGACTTTCCTAAGGCAAGATTGACAGGGAACCAAAGCTTGTCTGTGCCACCCCGAGACTCCGCCCCATCCAAGTGGAGTACAGAAGCCCTCCTAGCTAAGACACTGCTGATCCTCACAGCCAATTGGCTTGGAAATCAATGCTTCCCAGTGATACCAACAATAAGCAAGGCTTAACAACAAAACTGAACACACAGCCCACAAAGTCTACACCAAGACTGTCCACCTCAAGTAACTGGGAAAGCTGTGCTATGGGGCTCTACCAGAACACCTAGCACACAAAACTATTCCATCAAATCAGAGAAACAACTAAAATGCAGAGAAGAGGCAGGACACAAAGGAAGGAGATGGAGGAAAAGAAAAGAATGGACACTGAGTTCAAAACTACAGTTATAAGGTTTTTCAAGAATTTCCCAGAAAAGGCTAATAAAATAAACGAGACCTATGAGGATATGAAAAGGGGTCAACTAGAAATAAAAAGGGATCAACTAGAAATAAAAAGGGATCAACTAGAAATAAAGAAAACATTGTCTGATAAAAAAATATTACACTGAGTCCTAAAAACATGGACCATTCTTAATTAAGAAGGTTTGCAAGCCCTGAACACAGAATGAGGGAGCAAATCTGTTTATTGATAAGAGCCAGATATTGGTGGCCCAGGCCCATGACTATTGATTATATTGAACAAATGTAAGATGTCTGAGGATTTATCTTGCCCCAGGTTTAGGCATAGGGGATAGAGGTGCTAAAATACATTGTGGAGACCTCTGCCTTAGTATCTGTGTCTTTTACAAACTGTTAGTTCCTCTTTTTCTTTTGTCAGTATGTGTCTATTAAGTCTAACTCTTAAAACCTGAGGTGTCCAATACTTATTTAACTTCTAATTGATTAACTATAATTAGTTATAATTAACTAGAGGCCTGGTGCGTGAAGTTTGTGCACGGGGGACTAAGGGGTCCCTCAGCCCAGCCTGTGCCCTCTTCAATCCTTGGGAAATGTCTGACAGCCTGTTTAGGCCCAATCCCTGCCTAAACTGGAGTCGGACATCCCTCTCTCAATCCAGGACCGCTGGCTCCTAACTGCTCACCTGCCTGCCTGCCTGATCTCCCCTAACCACTCTTTCTGCCTGCATGGTTGCCCCTCACTGCCCTCCCCTGCCGACGTCATCTCCCCTAACTGTCCTCCCCTGTGGGCCTGGTCACACCTAACTGCCCTCCCCTGCTGGCCTAGTCGCCCCAAACTGTTCTCCCCTGCCTCTGCCTCAGCCCCCACCACCATGGCTTTGTCCAGAAGGATATCTAGAAGGATGTCCAGAAGAAGACCAATCTAATTAGCATATTACCTTATTATTAGTATAGATATTTAGTTAATAAATTTTAAAGTTGGGCAAGAATTTTAAAAGGTGTCACAGTTAATAATTTTTTTTTTAAATCTAAGATGAAGGTATTTTTTCAGCTACCAGATGTTAACTAAGCATCAGTTTTAGCTTTTGAGTAGTTCATTTAAATTTCAAGTCACAATTTTAAAATCTCAGTTTATGGATGCTCAGTTTGTCTGTATACCTTATAACATTTTATTTATGTGTTAAAATATTGTATTTTATAGGCATTATATTATTAAATTAATGTCACCTGCACCTGTAAAAGAAATAATGTGCTTACTTTTTGCCTCTAACTTCTCTGGTTGTAAGAGATGAAATCGGGTTTGGCCTGTGGACACATGAGCTACATATCCTTTCTATTTCCTAAAGAATAATACCTTCTTTAAAATATTTTATTTCAGGTTCCAGTAGTTGTAAAGAATGAAACCCAGTTTGACTTGTTTTCAGTAAATGAACATCTACTCTGCAGTGAGGTATGTACAGCAGCACAAACTAAAGAAGCCTCGTTGCAAAATGCCTTCCGCACCAGCTTAAGCAATTCCCAGTATCACTTCTCCTTTGCTCACCTTTAAGCTTTGGTATAACTGAGCTGTGAATACACTGGACTTTCAAAGGGAAAGAGAAGCCCCTTTGCCTTCCGCATGCAAATTGTGGGGAGCTATTAGTATCAGGGCTGCTTGGTCCCCTCTTCTGCCCAGGGGACTAGCTTCTCACAATCTAGGCTTTTCTTCTCCTGCTCCGCGTTCCTGGCAATTGACTTAAAGCTGCTCTCCTAGAGAGTTGGGTGTTATAGTGTTTGATTTGCTAATATGGGGGAAATCATGGGGTGCGGTTTGATTGCAACACCTCCTCTAAACAAGCCAGATATTCAGCACAGCGGCTACACGTGGGGGTGCACTTCCCCCTCTCCCCGCCCTGCCTTTTATCAGAAACAGACTTGTTCCACTTCCCCAAGGTAGTTGTTCAGAGACAGGGGGTTTCTGATCATCTTCTTTTAAGACCAATTAGAGGAGTGGAGCATAGTCATTACTGATTCAAACCCTTTGTCTTTCTTATGTTTAGTATTTCAAAAAAAATTATCTTCAAATTTATGAATCCTAAACATATATAGACTTTAGCTGTTTTATTTTTCAAGAGAGGAAATTATAAAATAATATGTAGTATTGTCATATATACAAGGGGATATGTGACTGGCCTATTTCAACTTAACCAAAATAAAGCAAATTAAGAAAAACATAAATCTTATGAGGTGAGTTTCAAGTATTTAATCTGTAAATGCCAGTTGGTAAAACATGAGATGACTATTTCAGGAAAGCTAGTACTACTGAGGGCAGTGATGGCTTTACTCGGCACGCACTGTGTCACACAGATTTCTTACGTGTATTGTTTCTATTACTCACAAAGAAGGCTGAAAAAATAGATACTTTAATCTACATTCAATAGATGAAAAACTGAAATTGATAAGAGGTCCAAGTGACTTACTCAAGAACAGAAGGACTTGAAGGAGGTTTCAAATCCTGGTCTCTATCTCTACTCCAAAGCTCAGCTCCCCACTGGGCCTTCCTGCACTTTTTTTTTTTAATTGATTTTTCACAGGGAGGAAGGGAGAGGGATAGAGAGTTAGAAACATCTGAGAGAGACATCAAACAGCCGCCTCTTGCACACCCCCTACTGGGGCTGTATGTGCCCGCAACCAAGGCACATGCCCTTAACCGGATTCAAACCTGGGACCTTTCAATCCACTGGCCAATGCTCTATCCACTGAGCCAAACCGGTTTCGGCCTTCCTGCACGTTTTTAATGCTTGGAGCATTTCTGCATCTGTAGATCAACACATGAACTATGAGCTTAGCCTAACACACATACAGGCTTTAAAAAAATTAGAGTATATTTAAATGTGTGTGCAATTGTAATTTTTTTCATGTCTCATTCCTTGTCTGATTAGTCTTATTGATAAAAAAAAGATATTTTTTTTCTCAAACTTCTCAATATTTACAGAGAAGTAGCTCCCTCATTTATAAAAAGTTTGATTCCAAAGTAAATCATTGTTTTCAGAAGCATTCAGGCTCTCTCTCTCTCTCACACACACATGCACACGCACATGCACAAGCGCGCGCACACACACACACACACACACACACAGAATTCAAATGAAAGTCTATGTCAAATGGAGGTCATTGCCAGTTTATTCTGGAAGACAGATTTTAGCTAAGAATATGTTTGATATTACATCTTTTAGCCTGTAATGTGACAATATTTCCCCCAAACAAAAGCAAGATGTATGACTTTATTCTGCAGGCCAGTAATGAAAATGTGAACATATTACCTATAGAACTTAATGTTATTATTGGAAGTAGGTTTTTAACTGATTTCTCCCCTAAATGACAGTGCCAACAGCCAAACAATAACTAACACTAATGGTTTTTGTCTCTAGTTGATGAGATGGATTATCAGCGAAATCTATGCAGTGTGGAAGATATTCAATGGGTCTTTTCTGAGTAATAATGCTAAAGGGACTACGGGGGAACCTGCTATTCCCATCTGGAAGCCCTGGGAACACATTTACTCTCTGTGCAAAGCCGTGAAGGGTCACATGCCTTTGTACAATAGCTACGGAAAGTATATTGTTAAACTTTACTGGATGGTAAGTTCATGTTCATGTGCATAGAACTTTATTTTCTTTAATATCAAAACATTTCTGCCTACGGGCTGATACCTAGGCTAATACCAAATGATGCAGTTTATGCAGGATATCAATCCCCTAACTGCTGGGGGAAAATGTCCTGAATTCATAATTTGGGATTAATAAGAAACAGTTGTTTCTCCTGTGATACCAGCTCCTTGTGTTTTATTTTTATTTTTTTAATTTCTTTATTGATTAAGGTATCACATATGTGTCCTCATCTCCCTATTCCCATGCCCCCATTCCCATCCCAAACCCCTCCCCAGGCATGCCCCCACCCCCCTGTTGTTAGGCTCATATGCATGTACACAAGTCCTTTGGTTGATCTCTCCCCCTTTTCCCCACCCTCCTCTCCCTTCCCTCTGAGGTTTGACAGTCTGATGGATGCTTCCCTATATCTGGATCTGTTTTTGTGCATCAATTCATGTTGTTCATTATTTCCCCTAGATGCATGAGATCATGTGATACAAGAAATACACTTATAAGAACCGAAAATGAGACAAGCAATAATGGTTATGCTGAGAGGCAAATGAATCAGTCTGTAGTGAGTTTCTTTCTGGGCCAACAGTTCTTTTGAGACCCAATTTCAATGTCCCTGTGCTTTTGAAACTGGTCCTTCACGAACCAGCTTGGGGTTCAGACAGGCAGGCAGCCCAGGCAGGTGGATGCATGGGGCTCTCTTTCTTCTTCTGCGCTCCGTGATGTGCTTGTCAGGCTCAGAGCAGGAGGAAGTACTTGGGCATGGTCCACCCCTTCTCTCCTTGCACTTGCTGCTGCTGAGGAACCTGGTCCCATTTTTTTTGTTTTGTTTTGTTTGTTTTTTTGGTCCTAAACTTGAAATTTGTTTTCATGTGAACAAACTTTAGAGTGACACAGAGAGTTTTACCTCTGTCTCAAAGGCAGCCAGTGGGATAGTAAGAAGTACAAACAGAGAATCAAAAACCCCTCGGTGATTAGGGCAAAGAAGACTCACACCACAGGCAGCGATGTGAGATTATATTAGACACCTGTGGGTTATTTATGGGGAAATGCTCTTGCTGAAGACCCAGAGTCCCGGGCAAGACCAGCGACATGATTTGCGGGTCTCCTTGTCCAAAAATCGCTAGCAATTTCAAGGCAGTGATAGCAGCACTTTAAACCAAACATGAGGCGCTTCTGAGCGTGGGGTCTCGTGTGAAAGGTGATACGCCCACAAAAGTGGTCTTAGTCACTGAGAAGGTTCTTGCACATTTGAGGAAGTGGGGAAAGCATGAAGAGTTACACATTCCACTCAATACGTCTAAGAACATGCCTTTTTCTTAATGAGGCCACGCCACCCGTCAGGCTGGGGTAGGGAACACTGGAAGACCAATGCTTAGGAATTAATAGGACCGTGACAGGGGAAGGTGAAAGTAAAGAAAACAAGCATAGCCACCACTTTCCAAAATAGGATTTTGGGGTTTGGTTTTGGTATTCATAGCAAGACAATAGACCTTGAAAGTCAGAATGTTATTAGAAAAGCCCAGTCTGTGTGGCTCAGTGGTTAAACATCAGCCCATGACCAGAAGGTCACAGTTCAGTTCCTGGTCAGAGCACCTGCCTGGGTTGCAGGCTCAAGGCAGTCAACCAGTGATTCTCTCTCAGCATTGAAGTTTCTATCTCTCCCCTCCCCTTTCATATCTCTGAAATTATTGAAGTCGTATTTTTATTTTTAAAAAGTTATTAGAAGAGAAAATAACTTCTTAAATTCCCTTACCTATTTATTTATTATCAGGGGGTAGGCTGGCAGACTAGACTTCAGAGTTTAAATGTGTGCAGAGGCATGAGAGGGAGGCTATGGCATTGAGAGAAAGTGGATTCTCAGTAGATAGTGTTGAGGGATGATGGAAAGAAGAAAAACATGGGAAGAGTGAGGAGGTCTGGGCATTTGGCTCCCCCGTTCTTCACATTCACCTAAACCTGATTTGAGATGGGGTTTGAAGTTATTAAGAACTTCAGAACAGTATCAGCAAAACATTAAGCCAATGGTATTAGTTTCAACCTCTCTCTCTCTCTCTCTCTCTCTCTCTCTCTCTCTCTCTCTCTCTCTTTCTGCTTCCTGACATCCTTCCTTCTTCTCAGATTTCTTTCCATACAGGGATCAACATTTATTAATACTACATTTCACTTTGCATAGAAAATGGGATTTATTTCTCTTTAACTATACTGATTTCTCACTATCCCAAACCTACTTAGATTCAGAAAATTTTAAGAAATGTATAGATAACATAATCTGTCCTTGAGGCCTCAGAACCTCTCTATATGAAATTTAAAATTCAGGTTTTCATACCAGTTTTTCCCATAAAAGTATTCCCATTATTTCCAGTTTGAATTCTAAGTAAATAGCATCAAGGTTCTTTGACACTAGCCAGACCAGAAGGTACTGAGTAGCATAAAGAACAGCGTTACGAAACAGAGCAGTTTTCTCTCTCCTTTCATCTTCAGGGATATATCTGGAATATATACAGTCTGGTCATGTACTTTCCAATGTCAGATTCTTTGGGTTCCTTGAAAGAAACAAATTCATTATTGCTTTCCACTTGAAATATTCATTGCTCTTGGCAGCCTTTCCATGATTGTCCCAATGCTTTCATTTGTCTCCAAATAAACAGAAAACACACACATTGGGACCAATAATTTTCCCCAGTTGCCATCAATCTATTGGTATAAAAAATGTGTTAGCTTTTGTTTCTGATTAAACCTTGTACTTTTTAAGGACAACATTATTGTAGAATTCAGAGTTTACTTTTTTTTAAATAGATTTTTATGGAGAAAGAGAGGAAAGGGAAAAGGAGAAAGAGATAGGCATCAATTTGTCATTGCACTTATTGATGCCTTTGTTGATTGATTCTTATATGTACCCTGACCAGTGTTGGGAAGATGTTCTAACCCAGCCATGGGCAAACTACGGCCCGTGGGCCGGATCAGGCCCATTCGGCTGTTCTATCTGGCCCACGGAGCCGAAAGAGCGGAGGGTTCTCTTGCTCTCCCCTCCGCTCCTTCACCAGCAGCCCAAGATGAGAGTGCCAGCATGGACAGGTTGCTTTTGTTCTGGCCCTCCGGTCCAGTTTAAGAACCCACTGTGGCCCTCGAATCAAAAAGTTTGCCCACCCCTGCTCTAACTAATCACGCTACCGGGCCAGGGCAGTTTCTTAAACTGTGGAGGTGCAGAAAGCTTAAGTGCTTCCACGCCCCAGCCCAGACCCCCTGAGTCAGCCTCTGGGCAGAGCCTGCAGGCTGCATTTGAAACAAATGCTCTCTCACCGGGAGACTTTTGTTGCTCTCTAAACCATATAAATAAGATATAGACCATGACAAACTACTTCTCTAACATGCAATTCCTTTTTTTACAAAATGTAAATTTTAAAACTCTTATTTCATTATTATTAACATTGTACATGGTTTTAATAAAACAAATTCAGACGCTATTAAAATGTTCAGAGTAGAAAATAAAGTTCCCTGACCCTACCTATATAGACAATCTCAGAAAATGATTTATGTATATCCTCCTAAACTTTTTCCCCTTAGAAACCTAAGCAAACCTACATATAATCTGTAGCACTAATAATATCATGTAGTATTTATTGTTCTGTAAAGTATTTCCCCCCCTAACCATGGACATTTTTTATGCCAGTTTGTCTACTTTGTACTCCATTGTTTGAATGCAATAATGATACATATATTTTGCTAATTTCATATGGACAGACCTTTAAGTTATGGACTAGCGTTTCAGCAATACAAAAATAATACTGTAAAATAGTATCTTTTTATATAGACCTTTGTCTGTTTTCATGACTATTTTTTCTTGGATTTCTACATGTGTAATATATGCAAATTCTTAATGTTGATAAGCATACTTAATTATTCTTTTGTTTTAATTTGTATAGTCTTTATATTTCATATAATTGGAATTTGAGTCTGTTAATTTTTTTTTTGGGGGGGGGTTGTTTCCCTTTTCCTGTCCTCCTGTGAGTTTCTTGAACATTTCATAGGATTCCATTTTGATTTATCATCTATTAGGAAAGAAAGAAAAAGACATATAATCATCAAACCAGGCAATGTAAGTTTAGAGTTACGAGTGTCATACAAAGAAAGCATTATTTTTTTTTACTCCATTGCTTCTGTCTACCTGGGGAAAATAAACTGTTCCTTGAGTTTTCATTTCAAATGCCACCTTCCTGTGAAGACATTAGCAAAATCACTTATGCTTTCTTTCCTGGTCCTAGAGCACTTTGGACATATGGAATTTCATATTGTTTCTTTCCTTGCTAACTATAAGAATTCAATGGTATTGGCCCTTTGTTATATCTGTCTTTAGATTCACAATGCTTATATCACTGCTGAAAATAATCATTGTGTAAAGGAAGAATTCTGTAATAAGTTCTATATGTAAAACCAAAGATAACAAAAAACTTGGAGTTCATAATCATTAATGTTATCATTGCTTCAAGCTTTTAATTATGAAGTAATATGCATATAGGTGAGTGTATAATGATTGTATAAAATAAAGTATTAATTAACTTCGTGTTAAAATTAGATCTTTAATTACAAGTGGGAGTAATATGATCATTGGAAACATAAGATTACTGAGCTTAATAATACTAAAGTTACATTTAGAGAATTTTTACTATGACTATATTAAATTATTTAATTATGCCCAAATTCATTCATGGTTGTATAATGTTTTGATTCTGTTATTTGAAACACTTTACTGCATTATGTTAGATGGGACATCCAAGAATATGCTTACAAAACCTCATAAATAAAGACAGATGCTTATCTTTGTCCTTATTTGAATGCACTGTAATTACATTAAGTAAAATAATAAGCCACACCCTCAGCCAGAGTAGTACTAAAGACCAGTATGTCAGTCTTTAGATGTAAGAAGTTAAAATAAAATTATAAACAAAAATATAAAACAATAAATAATGATGTCAGTAGTATACAAGGTGGGGCAAAAGTAGGTTTACAATTGTTTGTTTGGAAAACAATACAATCATTAATGAATAATAATCCAAGAATAAACTCTGTATCATATATAATTGCAAACCTATTTTGCCCCCCCCCCCGCATTCCCCTCCCTCACATAATAATGTATGAGTGAAAAGAACATAAATCATTGATGATATATATTCTTTCTTCTCATTTTTAGGGTTGCTGGAGAAAGATAACCATTGATGACTTTATGCCTTTTGATGAAGATAACAATCTACTGCTTCCAGTTACAACTTGTGACATTGAACTCTGGCCATTGCTATTGTCTAAAGCTATCATTAAGCTGGCAAATGTTGAGTATGTAGAATGTGGAATTATCACTCACTTGTATAAAAACAAAAAGGCAGACCACAGTAAAAACAACAGTACCACATCTATATTCCACAGCTTTATTTTTTAAATTAATTTTTTAAAACTTTCTTTTCAAACAGTGTAAATTTTCTTATGTAAAAATGTATATGCCAAAGTCACTAATTTGATGTATTGGGTTAGCCAGCAATTAAATAAAATTCCCCCTAGTGAAGGTATTCAAGAAAACTGGTCTATATTCATTGCTCTCTATGAATGGAAAGTCAGCCACAGAGATGAATGCTTCAGCTTAAGCGGAGAAAGAAGTTGTTTTGTAGAGAAAAATACTGGCTCATCTATATACTAAATAATTTGCTGGGATCTAGTTAAAGGGTTAGGTCTTTTTGTGCAATAGCAATGTGCTAATCTTGAAAACCGTGAACTGTTTTTGAAGGATGCCAACATGCTGCTTATTCTGTTGATAACATTGCTCCCTTTTCATACATTCCTGGTGTTAACTATTCACATTGCTTCAATATCCTTATGAAATCTGCTTGCATCCTGCATGACTTGTGCACCAGCATAGATGAGGGATTTCTGCTGTTTATTCTCACAGATTCCACGCGCAGAGACCTGTGGTCATTCCACCTCAGCCCTAGAGATGCAAACAGGTGTCGATGCTTGAGTTGCCAATGCATGGTTACTCTGGGTCTTCACTTTGAGGGGAGAATGCTCACGTCCACTGCACCAGCTTGAATTTGACACACCCCTCCCCTCACAGTGTGTCCTAAGAGCTCAGTGTCAGCAGAACACATGTACAGTCACATCTGCCATTTGCTCAAAGCCCAGCGCTCCCCCTTCTGTAAACACAGCAAGATCAGTCAGAAGGCAGGCCTGCTCTTCCTGAGTTTTCTTTGCCTCAGCTTCCTTTTTCTCCCCCAAGGCTAAACAACAAAACCACTCCTCCTGCCATTCTCTTCATCCCCCACTTTTTCTTAACAGCCCTCAATTTCCCATTGGGAATTTATTTCACCCAGCTTGCAATGCTTCATTCCAATAATTAAAGAAATAACTTTATCCCATTTTTTTTTTTGGTGTACTACGGACACACTGCAGTTTATGTATGACAGTTTTCATGGATTTACAGGTTTTTATAACCTAGTTTTCATAAAACTAACCCTAAAATAAATTTTTAAAAATATGATGATGCTAGTAATCTCTCTAAATCATGAGATTCCCTCAAGTTTTCTTGACCGTCATACAGAGCAAGAGAGAGACCAATGTCAATCTATTTATTAATAAGTGGTAAATTTTGCTGAAACCGGTTTGGCTCAGTGGATAGAGCCTTCAGACTGAAAGGTCCCAGGTTTGATTCCTATCCAGGACATGTACCTTGGTTGCGGGCACATCCCCAGTAGGGGGTGTGCAAGAGGCAGCTGATCAATGATTCTCTCTTATCGATGTTTCTAACTCTCTATCCCTCTCTCTTCCTCTCTGTGAAAAATCAATAAAAATATATTTTAAAAAATAAGTGGTAAATTTTAAATTATGTTTTATTTTCTATAAAAATAACGCTAAGGCCCCAGCCAGTTTGGCTCACTTGAGAGAGCATTAGCTCATGGACCCATGAGTCCTAGGTTCAATTCTGGTCAAGGGCATGTACCATAATTGCCGGCGTATAAGACGATTTTTTGGCACTGAAAAATACCGTATTTGCCGGCGTATAAGAGACTGGGTGTATAAGACGACCCCCTAACATTTCCACTCATAATACAGAGTTTGTTATATACTCGCTGTATAAGACTACCCCCCACTTGGAGGCATATTTTTCAGGGCCAAAAAATCGTCTTATATGCCGGCAAATACGGTACCTAGGTTGCAGGCTCAATCCCCAGCCCTAGTTCTAGGTGCATGTGGGAGGCAATCAATCAATGTGTCTCTCTCATATCAATGTTTCTCTCTCTCAGACTCTCTCCCTTCCACTCTCTCTAAAAATCAATAATCAATGGAAAAATATCCTTGGGTGAGGATTAACAACAAAAATATAATTTAAAAATACTTAAGTTCAAAAATTTTCTTCCTGTAAAATGAATAAATTTTCTTTCAATATCTTTCTAGGTAGCTGAACACTATTAAGTATTCACACTGGTGACAACTATGTTAACTAATTTATTTATTTATTTATTTATTTATCATCTTCACCACAGGATATTTTTTCATTGATTTTTAGGGAGAGTAGAAGAGAGAGGAAAAGACAGAGAGAAACATCGATGTGAGAGAAACACATCAATTGGTTGCCTCCTTCATGTGCCCAGACCAGGGCAGGCAGGGAGGAACCTGCAACTAAGGTACATGCCCTTGATCAGAATAAAATCTGAGACCCCTTGGTCCACAAGCCAATGCTCTGTCCACTGAGCAAAACTGGCGAGGGCTATGTTTGTTTATTTTGAAATAAAATGACGTTCCTAATTGTCAAACCTCACCTGACGATCTGAGAATTAAAGCTGCTAGGCCAGGGAAGCACTAAAGGTGTGACCTGGATAAATGAAGTGGCATTTTGTCTTTCTTAAAGCTACAGTTCCATAGGATTTTCTAGCAACTTAAGTAATAGAATTATTGTCATTTTAAAAAAATAAATAAATCCAGATTGGAAATAAAAGATCAGACTAAACGTAAGACATTTCTTAGGCTTTCAAATATAATGGTACAATTTATATTTGTCTACAGATTTTTCTCACATTATATTTATTGTTATATGAATTTTAGCTTTCTACATTAAAAATTAGTATTTATAGTTGTTTCAATATCACTGTGACATATGTAAAGGAAAAAGCATTATTTATATGAGGCTTTTACAGTCAATTCTTAAATATGATTATCCAAAGAAGAATTTAGATGAAACTATAAGTTATCTCAATAGATACCTGTTATCTTTGAGATATGTAGACACATCAATCCATCTATCATCACCACATGGTTGACTAAAGCTGTGACTCCTGGGCAGAAGAGGGATTTGCCTGTTACTGTAAATGGATTAATCTAATCAGAAAAAAAAAAACCCTAAAATGAGAAGAGAGACATATTGTCAATCACAATGTCACTTGATTTTATGCTATGGTGGCAAATCCACTGGTTTGTATAGGATAGAACAGCTGTTTGTGGTTTCTCTGAAATTATCTAATAATTTAATTAAGGATGTTTGATGCCCATCTTGACCTGTCATATATGAGGCTTACAATACACAGCTTCCTAGGCATCTTAGAATAATTACTCAAACCAGAAAAATGAAGTCACGGCTCCATTTTTAAAAGAAAACCATGGCAATAGATTGAATATATAAAATATATAACATATACCTGTATATATTTTAACATAGATCACATATATGAATGTTTTATGTATATGACAGTAATCTTAATTTGTTTTTTTTAAAAAAATAAGTTTATAATCATGTTTAGTACATAGATATGACATTTTATCATTGGGTCTACTTAAGTGCTTTACCAAAACAAGTAATCTGACTGCTGGAATAGTATTTTCTTTTGCTATAATGTTTAACCAGTTGTGACCCCCTACATTCATTATAATATCACTATGTAACTGAGATTCCTACTTCTTATATACCTCTCTGTGCTTTCAAATTTATTAACTGTACCACTGTGCGTTTGCTTCTTCAGCATCCACATATTGGAGAAGAGAGAGCTGGGAGAGTCCACCATTATCCATGCACTTACAGGATGGTTACCGGAAGTCATTCCTCTCCAGTAGGTTTGACCATTAACTTTCTTGTGGGTTTTTTTTTTCTTTCCCCCCTTGTAAAGTTTCTTTAACCAAAACACATTTATAATTTTTAAGAACATTTCAAGAAAAGTTACATTTTTATAAAAATGTTGGGGAGAATAACATTTTATAGTTTTACATAAAATTCTTTGAGAATTTCAAGACAAGAGGCTTTCCACATTGTATATTCTTGGCTCTTTTTTTTTTTTGGTCATGAGTTAATTAACTACATATGTGTGAGTTTATTTCTGGGCTCTCTATTCTGTTTCATTGATCTATGCATCAGCACTAAATGGAATGTTGACTGTGGGCTTGTCATATATAGTCTTTACGTGGAGATATGCTCTCTCTATACTCATGTATTTGAGAATATTTATCATAAATGGATGATGCATGACAAAGGGTACATAAAGATAGTGCCTGCCCTCTGATCTGTGGAGAGAATTACAGTTGGCCTTTAGATGTGTGTTTAATTATAAGCCTGCCCCTCAGGCCAATGCATTAAAATAAGCAAATAAGCCTCTTTCATAGAAACTTTGCTGCCTCTGCACTGGGCTTGGGGTGGGCGAGTCTGTGGGATCTTTTTAAAGAACTATTTCTGCCGAAACCAGTTTGGCTCAGTGGTAGAGCATCGGTCTGCGGACTGAAAAGTCCCGGGTTCGATTCCGGCCAAGGGCATGTACATTGGTTGCAGGCACATCCCTGGCAGGGGGTGTGCAAGAGGCAGCTTGTTCTCTCTCATCGACATTTCTATCTCTCTTATCTCTCTCCCTTCCTCTCTGTAAAAATATCAATAAAATATATTTTTTAAAAAAAGAACTATTTCTGAGCATACTATAGCCTCTTGGGTGTTTGGATGCAATCCCCATGAGCTTTCAAAGCTAGATGTTTTGTGGGCTCACTTATTAGGAGAAGGTCTTAAAAGTTTGGGTGCCGGATGTGAGTTTCAAACCCTTTGCGCCTCAGGGATAAACTCAGGGTTGCGAGTTCCCTCCAATTGTGGGTCTCCATGCTAGGTTTATGGCAATATTGTACCTCAGTCTCTCCTATCTGCATCAATGTGGGTTTATTCTCATTCACCAGATGTGTAGGAGCCACTCAGCTACTGTTTCCCGCCCCCAGAGATAACTGTTTTATATGTACTTGTAGATTCAGGATAGTCATGGGAATGGATGAATTCAGGGACCTCCTATGACCCCATTCTGAACCAGAATTCCTTGTTTGGTCTCTTTTCATCAGCAAAGTCCAGCTCATCATAGGCACTCAATTCAAAATTGTTTAATCAATGAATACATAATGGTATTTTAAGCTAATATTTGAAATTAATCTTTTAAAACACTAAGTTGATTTTTTTCTTTCACTAATTTCTTGATGTGGAGTTTAAATCTTAATTTGAAAATGAGTGTTTATGTGTTTTATCAAAGCTCGCGATATATGGACAAAGTTTGGGACCTCTTGAAAGAAATATTGCCTGAATTTAAGCTGACAGATGAATCCAACTCTGAGAGTAAAATGACAGATGTAGATAACAAATTAAAAGATACAGCAAAGGAAGTGAATTATGGTAAAGACGTGAAAGATGGGAAAGACATTAAAGATGGCAAAGAATTCAAACCTGAAACTTCAGTTACAACACTAAAATCACTTGAAAAAAGTGACAAAGCTCCAAAGGGTAAGACATTATATATCACACTCATTTAATATGGATATTGTATGTAAATGCTTTACAAACATTGCTGAATTTGATGGTTCTTTATTGTTATTATTATGTATTAAATGTTGTAGAAATAATTAAGATCCTTCCTTGTTAGGATTTCAGAACTTCTAATGGTATTTGATACATGTTAACTATTGCTTCATATTTTACTCTCTTTAGAAATCAAAAGCAATTATGCAATTTGATAATATACGTTAATATAGTATTAATATAGGAAGAGACATTAAGTTTTCAAGTTTTATCAAATACATCTTTCTTATATATTATATGTAGGGCACAATGAACCAAAATAGCAAGGGACAAAGTGGTCCTATTTATTTTTCAGGACATGTGAAATGACCAGGGATTAGATGATAATTCACTGATAATTTATTGTAAAGTGGAAGTTCAAATTTGAGAAGAAAAAATTCTAGTTGTTTTACAAGTGTAGGATTATTTATTTTCTTAAGGCAGGAAATGTATTGAATAATTTTTTATTTCTTATTTTATATCACCATGTAAATAAGCAATAATGCTTGTTAAATATTCTAGCTTTCTTTATGTTTAGATCTTTCAAATATTTATGCTTTAGAAAATATTGACATTTTATCCAGTTATTTCTTATCAAGGTCTTATCTACAGTACAGAGTATAAAAATTATTACCGTAAATGTTCCTCAAAAATATACCAAGACCAGGTGTGTGAGTGATATCTGCCTATCATAGGCCCTTTTTGAAATGCCCTAATATGCTAGTATGAAAGAAAGCAAAAAAAAAAAAAAAAAAAAAAAAAAAAAAAAAAAAAAAACACAAAAAAAAGCCTGGTCAAATTTGTTTTATGCAGTATATACCCAATTAATTTCAACTGAGAAGCCCTTTCTCACATACCACAAAATTAACATTTACCTATCCAACCATTCATCCAATATACAATTTACTGAGTGTAATTCCAATAAATGTTCCAGGGAGTAGTGATAACTTATTGAACAAAATCCAATGAGAAAGGTACTTTCTAAATCTTATTGTCTAGGTATAGAGGCTAACCTTCATTTAAAAATCATAACCACTTACTAACAAATAAGCCTTACATGAAAATGAAGGAAAGTATCGGAGTTCATCTAGGGGGCCTAGTCTCATGTAGGGAAAGAAATTCCGAAGGAGTTTTGAGCTGCTTTCGCAAAGATGAGAGGAAGAAGATGAGGGACTGTGGAAGAAATGGTATTCTAAGTAGAAGAAATAGCAGATATACTAGTGAAGGCTATGAGACAGTAGGAGGAATGACATTTTGGAAGACCTGGCAGAGGCTGTATTTGGTTGGAAGAAAGGATGTGAAGATTAAAGGATTGTTTGAGAAAACATGGGGAAGTAGGTAGGAGAATCTATAACAATAAAAGGGTAATATGCTAATTAGGATGTCTTCCAGACAAAGATACAGTGGTTGCAAGGGCCTAGGGCCAGCTGCATGGGATTGGGGCAAACAGAGGAGAGGCATTCTGGTCCAGAGTCTCCTGTCTGGCACCACAGCCCCTTTGCAGAGTCGGCACCCTTGTGAGAAGGTGGTGTCTCACCCCCTTCCGTACCCCCTTCTGCAGAGGCAACAAGGCAAGAAACAGGCTGTTGTGTGGCCAGTCCAAGTACTGCCCCTTCCACAGCCGCAGCCACAGAAGCAGCAGCGTGGGCCCAATCCAGGCGCCATGCCTCTGCAGCGCTGGACAGGGTCCTCCCTGCTGTGCCTCAACCTCCCCTAACCCCTCCCTGAGTTGGTCTGGCCCCAGATCACCTTCCCCCCCCAACAGTGGGTAGGGGTGGGGCCAGCACTAAGAAGCAAGGGCCGGCAGCTGCAGCGGCTGGCAGTGGCAGCAGCAGTGGGGTGATGGGGGCAGTGCCTTCCCCTGATCAGTCCGGTTGCCTCCCAAAGAGGAGGACATCCCTGAGGGCTCCTGGACTGTGAGAGGGGGCAGGCTGGGCTGAGGGACACCCCCCCACCCACCCAGAGCATGAATTTTTGTACAGGGGCCTCCACTGATCATATAAAATCTAGGTTGTGTTAAAATTATTGATCTTTATCGTAAGAAAACTAACAGCTAATGAAGAACAGACTAGATTCTGCACACTCTAAATACTATCTTAATAAACAATATTCTGGTTCTTTAAAAAGAAAAGACCTTAGGATGGATGGAGGTCAGGACCTTGAGGTTTGGTGACATTAGTGTATATAAAAATAACAGTTAGGAGACTCTTGTACCAGCTCATGTTAGAGACAGTGGTAGCTGGGAGTGGGTAGTTGGGTAGTTATAGTGAAGTCTCAGACAAGGTGAATAATTTGAGAGATATTTAAAAAGTAAAAAAACATGGTAGCTGAAATGGAGATGATGGTGGATACTGAAAAACAAATGGCTTTATGATGAGAGATCATAAAATGATTTTGAATGTATTGAATTTGAGAGATCTTTTGAGATATGCCATGAGTTTCGGGGTAGTAATAAATGTTTTGGAATAATTGACAAATGCATGCTAAGTTACACTATAAATGATAGTCTCAAGAAGACAGCATGACATAAGAAGACGTGGCTGCCTGAGGCTGAGCTTTAAAGAAGCTAAGCCTCTGAGAGTCAGGTACACAAGGACAACCTGGCAAAGTAGTGTAAGGGATGGCCAGAGAAGCAGGAAGAAAACCAGAAGAGCATGATGCTACTGAAGTCAAAAGAAGGAAGTTTCAAAAATCAGAAAGATAGTCTGTGTCCAATAGTGAGAGTGAGGGGAACTTCGGTCTCTCTGTTGAAGACTGTGATGTGCAGGTCATTGGGCACTGGTGGAGGATGGGAATGGAAGGCATACTGAGAGTGTTAAGAAGTTAGTGCAGTCAAAACCTGTTTGGCTCAGTGGATAGAGCGTCGGTCTGTGGACTGAAAGGTCCCAGGTTCGATTCCGGTCAAGGGCATGTACATTGGTTGTGGGCACATCCCATGTGGGAGGTGTGCAGGAGGCAGCTGGGTGATGTTTCTCTCTCATCGATGTTTCTAGCTTTCTATCCTTCTCCCTTACTCTCTATAAAAAACAAACAAACAAACAAACAAAAAAAAACACACACACAAAAAAAAACACAAAAAAACAAAATCGATAAAAAATATTTTTTTTTTTTAAAAAAAGAAGTTAGTGCAAAGTAAAATAATGTACAAACAGCAGCCCTGTTAGAAGTTTGTGAACAGGAAAGCTACAAAGAGGAACCTGACAGGGCCGATGTGGACCTACACAGGATACTTATGTTTTCACCTATTGAAGGAGAACTAGTATTTTTAAGTGAAGATTGGGAGATCCAGCCGAGATTTCAGGAATAGTGTATGTTTCCTGAGAAGGCAGGCAGAGGAGACAGGAGTCCAGGTGGGAGAGATTGGACCAATCCAGGGGAGCAGGCGCTCCTCCATTCTACCAGGTGGGTGCGTGCCACGGGAGAGGACAGGCACAGATGTTGGTGGGTGAATGGGTTTCGTAGAGCTGCGCTGAGTGTTTCTGACCAAAGGCCTCTATTTTTCTCTCTCTGTATAAGTAGCTTATCCATGAGCCGCAAGTGAGGTGGAGGTGGAAGATGAAGATTCTCGTGGTGATTTAAATTAGATGTAGCAGAGGTTTGCAGAACTAGGGAAAGGTTATCTCCAGGAAGACTCAGCTGCTAACTTTACCTCAAGTGATATTTGCTAGATGGGTGGCATGAAATGGCAGAGGAGCAACGCATTTGGGTAAATACTGTTGTATCTTATCCAAATTGCTATGTGAAAGAGTGTATTTTTCCATTTGTAACTTTTATTATAAATTATATTTTCTGAATTCTGAATGGGAGTTTGAAGGCTTTAAAGTCCCACTTTAAAATCATACATGAAATTATATATTTCTACCTAAAATTAATTTTATTGAGTGAAGTCAAATATTTACAGAAACCCCAAAACATAAAATTTGATAACTTGATAAAATTTGATAACTTGATATACTTTAGTTTCCTGGTTACGTGTCTCCTCCTGCATTTAAAGTTAACAGTTATCTCCACAGGTGCTAAATTTACTGTAAAAGCTAAGATATGAGACAAGTTTCCATTATAGACCTAGGAACTTTACAAGTTGTTAATGTCATAGTTTTTATTTATGCAAATTTAAAACAACAATCTGATTACAGAGTTAGCAGATGATGAAAGAATAAAAAGGCAGAAATCTGATTTTTTTGTTTCAGAATTGAATTGACTTCACTAGGGAATTAAAAAATCCTGAGTTTTTAATTTTTAAATTAGAAAAAAAATTTAACATTATTTTGCATTTAATATTATTCTGTATTAGCTTCAGATGTACAGCATAGTGGTTAAAAATCATGTACTTTTCAGAGTGGTCCCCAATACTTCAGGCACTCACTTGGCCCCATACACAGCTGTCATGATATTGTTGATTATATTCCCATGCTGTAACCTACATCTGCAAGACATTCTGTAACTAGCAATTTGTACTGCTTAATCCCTTTGCCTTTCCACCCAGCTCTCAGCCCCTCTCCCCTCTGATAATGGCCAATCTGTCCTCTGTATTTTGTTTGATTATTTTGTTCTTTGTGTTCCACATATAAGTGAAATCATATGGTATTTATCTTTCTCTGACTTATTTCACATAGCATAATACCCTCTAGGTCTACCCAAGGTGTCAAAAAAGGTAAGATTTCATTCTCTTTTTATAGCTGAGTAGTATTCCATTGTGTATACATGCCACAGCTTTTTTTGTTTATTTGTTTGTTTGTTTTAGTTGAAGGAAAATACTTTTTATAGAAATGTAATTATGGGGTGCATATAGTTCTGTGTGTAGGGTGTGATTAAGAAAGTCATTTTGGCCATAATGTATTGGTTTGGCATTCAGTTTTCATCAGAAGATATTCTGGAGACAGCAAGGTATATTTTCTTGCGATGTAGGGCCCAAATAAAAAAGGTCTGAAAGGTCTTCACATTTAGAACTCAACTTCAAGAATATGATTTTTTTGTACTTTAATTTTTTCTTTTAAAATGATAAAATTAGTCTTTAATTTTCTATACAAAAATCATATCACCTATATTGAACATAAATTGGTGAGTAGTCAATAATAAATAGTGATGCAGGTCTTTCACAATACACATTGATTTTCAAAAATTTTGTCTCACTTTAATATTTTTAATTAGAGGTAAATAGTGTTTGAAGGAATTTGTGGCTAATGTATTTGAGGTTTCATAATTAAAAGATTTATTATATTTTTAATATGTTAGAGAAAGCAGATACAAAAGACATTGGGAAGAAGAAGAGTAAAGATGGAGAAAAGGAAAGAGAAAAATTTAAATGGTCAATTCATGGTTCCAGACCCTCATCAGAAGTTCAGAACTCTCTGCTGTCTCTGTCAGACTGTAAGCATTCACCAAGTCTCTAGTATTAGCAAATTACAAAATTTATATTACTCTACATAAATAAAATATGTTATATGTTTTATATGCTATATAAAGTACATATATTAATATACAATTATACAAAGTGTATAAATGTTAGCATATGTATTATATATTAGTATATGTCTTCTGTATAAATTATATGTAGTATATGTAATATTTTAAAATTATATAATATATATTATACCCATTATCTTTGTTTTAGATAAATATGTTTTTATTGGCTTTAGAGAAGGAGGGAGATGGAGAGAGAGAAAAATAGCAAATAGCTGCCTCCTGCATACCACCTGTTGGGGACCAAGCTCATAACCCAGGCATGTGCCCTGAGAGGAATTGACCCAGTGACCTCTCCATGTATGCTCAACTGAGACACACTGCCAGGGTATATTATAAAAAGGCATATTGTCTTTTTAAAAGAGTTTATATTTTTACTATTGGGTCATCTATCTTGGTGCTTCCAGAATGTAGGTTCTAATTCTCAGCTTCCCATTCATTCCATGGTAGAAACACATCCCTTTTTTTCCCAGCTCTATGTTTTATCTAGTTTTTCTCTTTATTTTGTCTTCTTTCTTAATACATTATTATGGTTTTTATGAGGAAATTTTAATAATTATGATTTTTTATAATTGCAGAAACATGCCTGGCGGTTTGTTAGAAAAAAGAGTCACTAGTCATTATATTTTTAATTCTTTTTAAAAAAATATATTTTATTGATATTTTACAGAGAGGAAGGGAGAGGGATAGAGAACCAGAAACGTTGATGAGAGAGAAACATCGACCAGCTGCCTCTTGCACACCCCCTTCCGGGGATGTGCCCGCAACCAATGTACATGCCCTTGACTGGAATCGAACCCGGGACCCTTCAGTCCACAGACCAATGCTCTACCACTGAGCCAAACCGATTTCGGCTATATTTTTAATTCTGTATTAAAAATTGTTTTCTTCTTTTGATGCCTTAAGCAATCTTTTTTGATAGTAGATGACATGACATTCCCAAAGTTACCGATAATTCATCATCACTGTGAAAATGAACAAACCTTTCTCTGAGTTTCTTTCTTTGGGAAAATAAAGTTAAAAATGCCTTTTCCCCCTAGTAAATTAAGAGAGAGAGTTAATTTCAAGATACAGAATATGATTTAGAATTTGATCTGTGGTTTCAGATCTGTGCTCCATGAAAATCACACAGTTTAATTTTTTCATGTAAAAATATGTTTGTGTAACTTTGTTATATTTACAATTAATCCATTAAAGGAAAATTCTGGTTTATGTCTAATTTATATTTTGTGTCTCTAAAGATACTATTCTCAATGAACACAACTATTACAATTATATGTAAATGCTCAAATTAGTAAAGAAATAACACAAAACTTTTAATTAAAAATAAAAATAATAAAGGAAAATTAATTCTATTATTTTGGCCATAATATTTAAAGAACACTCAATCAAATATAGAAATATCAGGGGTGTTAAGGAACATGTTGATAATAAGTAATGCATTAAACATTTCAAACCAAGTTACGTTTTCCTTCTTCCTGGACAGATTATTTTACTTATAATTTTTATACTTTTTCTTTAGCTTTTATTGATTTTGTTATGAGGAAGGGAAAGGGGGAGAGAAATAGAAACATTAATAATAAAGAGAATCATTGATCAGCTGCCTCCTTCATACCCCCTACTGGGGATTGAGCCCACAATCTGGGCGTGAACCCTGTCCAGGAATTGAATAGTTCAATTGCTGGTTCAAGTCTTGATGTTCAACTACTGGACCATGAAATGACATGAAAACTCCTGGACTCCTTTAAATTCAAAATAAAGATTTTTATCTACAAAAGCTAAGAAATGTCACAATGTTAAGATCATTCGTTTGAACATAATTGTTTGCAGACCATCCTAAGTTAGATTGACTGATAATTAGTAAGTCTATGTGATGACATTTTTTACAGTGAGATAAGATGATTTTTAAGCAACTAAATGGTACTATAATAAAGGTAAAACTAATGATATATTCTATAAAATGAATGCACATATTTATTTTAAAATTTAGAATCATTTATCTTTTTCATCAGCAAAGATAAGGAATTATTTTTAATTCTAATTGTTAACATTTAATTCTATCTTAATGTTCATTAAGGAATTTTGGAATGAACTACTGACAGACCCATTATAACACAATATATGCTTGCTTTTGTAGGTTCTTCAGGAATGCAGTCCCCTCACATGGTTGTATATGCTACCTTTATTCCTCTCTATTTGTTTGAAAAGAGGATCTTTGCACTAGAGAAGATGGTGAGTACTCACATCCAGGAGGCACAGTATCATTCATGGTGTGTGTGTGTGTGTTTGTGCGTGTGTGTGTGTGTGTATGTGTGTGTGTGTGTGATTACTTCTTGTGATAGAAGGTATATCTGGGTTTAAATAGAAACCACTCCTGTAAAAGTCTTCCATACAACAAGGGTAATAATAGGATATAATGTGCCATTATGATATATAGTACCAGTTTCTCTGTTTTAATTCAAAGTTTATTAATTGGAGCATGGGTAAATCTGTGTGCTTCCCAGCCTGCCCTCCAATTTGAGCCTTTTGTGAAGATCTGAATAGGCCATATCAGCCCTAGTTTGTTGTTTGTTCGGTTGGTTGTTTTTAATTTCTTTTTTAAAAAAATATACTTTATTGATGTTCCACAGAGAGAAAGGGAGAGGGATATAGAGCTAGAAACGTCGATGAAAGAGAAAGATTGACTAGCTGCCTCTACTGGGGATGTGCCCACAACCAAGGTACATACCCTTAACCAGAATCGAACCTGGGACCTTTCAGTCTGCAGACCTATGCTCTATCCACTGAGCCAAACCAGTTTTGGCTTTAATTTCTTTTTTTAAATGGCATTGACTAAGGTGCTATCTTAGATATTTCTGAGAGATTAAATATTTCAACACCAAAGGCTACAATACAATATGAGCCATGGTTTTGGAGTGCCATGGTCTCAACTAGAGGAACCACTTAAACACTTTCAAAGCTGAAAAATGTAAGAAGGCCTTACAGAAAGAAAAGGGCTCAGAGTATCCATGTGAACTTCTTTCTGGCCATCCTACTTAAAAACTAACATTTAACTTTAAGATAAGTTTTGCATTTAAAAGATGAAAAAAAAATGACATTCATTCGTTAATTCAACAGATACTTATTGGTACTACAATGAGCTAGCCTCTGAGCACGAAGAACAAGATTAGCAAAATGCCTCCCACCTCTCTGCCCCAGGAGAGTTTAGTCTAATGAGGAAGGCAGACAAGCAAACATCAGCAATGAAGGTAGAAAACTGGTCTACCAGAGAGCACATGGGGTGCCTGGCCGATGGTAGTGATGGTGTTCAAATACTGAGTTAGACGAGTGACCGAGTGGATAGGAAACTGAATATGGCACACACAGAGCAGAAACTCATCTATCTGTCTACTGAAGCCTTCCCAAAGAAGAAATATTCAAGCTGTGGCCTTAAGAAGTTAGCCTAATTGATAGGAAAAACTCCCAAAGCAGAGGAAAGCCTGAAGGTGAAGGAGAACCCACTGGGTCCAGGAAACGACTAGAGGGTTCATAGATTGCCAGGGAAAAGTCTCAGAGGCAGCTTGAGAAGTGAAAGGGAGTCAGGACAGAAAGAGAATTATTATTCCTCCTGACAATGGCTTCAGGGACCCGAGGCTCAGGCATTAGCCCAGTGTCTGTCGCAGTAATTAAATGGACTTCAAGGCTGTAATGAGCTGACTGTTCTGTCACAGTCTTCCTAACTTGTCTGCTAATTCTCTTATATTCTACACTAGGGTCATCTAGTTCTCCTGGTAAAAATCAAAATTCAATGGAGGTATAATGTTTTAAAGATAAATCTAGTGAAAGAAATATCTGTTCTATTGGAATTTTGTTCAATGAAGTACACTGACAAAAAGTATAGCCCCAAAGATAATAAGCCCTTCATATAAAATAAAGGCATTACCTTACATTTATTTAAAGAATTGGTCCAGAATGCAGAAAAGACAACAAAACTTGTCAAGGAAAACTATGTCATGAGCATTCCACATTTCCCCCATCTTCTTGCTCTTGAATATTCTAAATGCATTTAGTTTTATTTAAATGGGCCCTAAAAAGGTCTCTCCCATCTGCTCAAACCCTAGGAATATTTGAGGTGGGATAAGAAAAGGGAGTGAGAAGGTCTCATGGGCAAGGAAACTTCATTAATTTCATTAATTATTTTTAAGTATTTTAAAGTGCCTAGTTAGCATTTCATTAGACTGTTTCACTGTTCTAAATTCCTCTCTGTCCCTAATCCTAATCAAAGGAAACTTGAGATTCTTTAACAAAGCTTCTCAACATCAAACTATAACTACTATTAATAGCACTACCTTACATCACTCAGCAATATTGTGTGTTAGAAATAAAATGTAGCATGAAAAATTGGCTTACATACCTTAAATCTGGATAGAGAGTACTTTTGCAGATTATTCAAATAATATAATAGGTACTAATACCAAACTTAATTATTTCACACAATAACTCACACTTCCAAAATATTTCAAATTGTTTTGTTTTATAATGTTTGATAACTCAAAAATGGAAAGTAAATAGACTACAACTTTGGTTGAAATTGTGAGAAGGGATTGATATTTGCACTACATTTTATGAATAGTAAACTGTGTTAGAAATATGCAGCTATCTTTTGAGTATTTTTGATATTACTTCAATGTAGTAATATCATTTTTGATATTACTTCTATTTTTTATATTACTTCTTTGTAGATTTTATAGCATGATTTTTATTTCAATAACAGGCATTATCTTTTTTGCATAAGAGCCATAAATTTTATAATAAATTCCCATGAAAAAAATTACTTTCAGTATTGGAAAATTTCTAAAATTTGACGAGTTAAAACTGTAGAAAAAGTTAAACTTTAGAACATGCATAAAAGTAATTTTTAAGCTACTGTTAGGCATAATTCCAGAGATTCTGATTTTTTAAAATAAATTACTAACATTTCACAAAAGATATTAAGTAGATGTGACAATTTTATTTATTTTTGTTAGTCCTTTCAAAAAATCACTGTTCTCTTTATTTTGAATATTTATAACACCTTTAATGGCTCTTCTGGACTCAATAGCACTCTGATGAACTCCTTATCATTCTTGTTACAATGATTAACTAATCCCTGGATTCAGGAGTAACTGTCCAACGTTACAGATGCCCCACCCCCTCCCTATTTGGTGTCTCCTTGAAGTTTAGTTTGAGCCTTAGAGAAAGTCACAAGAGCAAGGCATGTTCTAGCCCAGGCAATAATTTGGAGTAGCTTGAAAGATGGGTTTCTGGTCCTAATGACAGCTTTATAAATTTGCATTTTAAAAAATATATAGTTTATTGATTTTTTACAGAGAGGAAAGAGAGAGAGATAGAGAGTTAGAAAAATCAATGAGAGAGAATAATCGATCAGCTGCCTCTTGCACACCCCCTACTGGGGATGTGCCCACAACCTAGGGACCCTTCAGTCCACAAGCTGATGCTCTATCCACTGAGCCAAACCGGTTTCAGCTATAAATTTACATTTTTAAGCGATTCTATTCATATAGTGATCAATGATGCAAAATCATCAGGAGAATAATAGTTACTGGTAAAACTGACTTTAATGTAGTTAATATTTTATTTTACTTTAACAGTTTCAACATTTAGACTGTGAGCATTAGAATTTGACTACAGTGTAAATTCCTTTCATCTTCACCTTCTTCTTGATTTCTTATGGCATATCTCAGCCATCAGTCACTAACTGAACTGCTCCAAAGCCAAGTGGCTTCAGATCTCAATGATGGAATATGGGAAGCATCTGCGTGGGAACCTACTTGCCTAGGCAGGATACAGGGCAGACCCTATTCTCTGTCCTATGAATGGCCCCATTGTCAGGGGGACCACGGGGATTTCCTGTGGGGAACTGCTCTTTGTAGGCGAAGGCATAAACTATGGACAAGGCAACTGATTATTCCCAGACACTCAGTGCAGTCGATTTTATGAACATTGCATAGTGATTGCTGAACACACACACACACACACACACACCATATTAAGTACCTATATCAAAGTCTTAACCTATAAATGCCACTATTGATTACTTTGGACCAAAATCATTGTACTAAGATTTTTACAACTCATAGATCAAACTTTTAGAACTCAAAAGTAGCTTATACCAGTAGTTCTAAAGTCTCATTTTGTTAATAAGGAAATGGGGCCACAGAAAAAAGAAGAGATATTAAAAACACAAAAGTACTTATGCTAAGAGATGTAGTAACATGGGTGCCTATTTCTTTTCCCATTATTATCACTACATGTCTATAGTGGTGGCAGTATTTCTATAATGATGAAAGTATTGTTTTAAATGAATGAGGCAATGGCAAGCATTCTTTTAAATCTGCCTTCTACCTGTTAGACCACTTCTGCTGAGAAACTCAGAGAATATGGCCTGTCCCACATCTGCAGCCATCCCGTGCTGGTCACCAGAATTAGGTCCTGCCCACTCATAGCACCACCAAAACCACCACAACTACCCGCCTGGAAACTCATTCGTCTAAAAAGGGAAACTGTCATAACAGCTGAACCTCAAGGTATGGTGTACATTGTCTGAAAGTCTTTCTAATCAACATCACTCAAATGGTTGACCTTCGTATGCAGGTCTCATAATTTCATTTGTAATGAAAGATGTGTTGCCCTGGCTGGTTTCAGTGTTTCCCAAATTTTGACATATGTGTACCCCTTCTATATTTTTCATAATACTGAGTACCCCTCGTCAAAAAAAGAAATGGATGTATTTTAATAACAATCAAAATATATATATTTTTTCTTTTTTTGGTACATACACAAAATAATAATAAACGAAAAATAAAATTATTCATAATAAAATATAAAAAAGTTATATTATAAATAACATTTATTTGCACACCGGACCATCTCACGCCTCACAAGACTTGTCTTGACTCGACTCGTGAGAATGTAGAATTAGGCGCAGGTAAGCATGGTGCAGTGCATATCCCCACCAAACTCTTCCCGTACCCCTGGGGGTACTCGTACCACACTTTGAGAAACACTGTAGAGCATTGGCCTGTGGACTGAAGGGTCCCAGTTTTGATACCAGTCAAGGGCACACGCAGGATACAGCTGATTAATGATCCTCTCTCATCATTGATATTTCTCTCTCTCCCCCTCTCCCTTCCTCTATGAAATCAATAAAAAAAAAAAAGAAAGATGTGCATTAAGGCAAATCACCCAACATTTTGCCTAAAGCCTTCATTGAATTTTATGTCTCCTTTGTAAAGTATATGATTGTCTAACCACTATGTAATATACCTGAAAGATACAAAATAATATTGAATGAAATATTAATTTTTTAATTAAATTTTAGATATTTAAAGGATTAATTCTCCATAAAAGACAGGGCAGTTTGGTTTATGTGTAAACTGACCAGCTATATCAAGGCCATTATGATTATTATAGAGATAGAAAAGTGGTTTGTAGTAAATAATATAGAAACTTGGGTAGCATAGGTTAAACTACTGCAGTGAATTTCTGATATGGAAATCTCTCTAGGTTACCCTTAGGACATAATCTTTGAAATACCTGGTTTCTATTTAAAACTTTTATAGGAATCAAACTTTTGTCCCGGGTCGCCTCCTGTGTTAACCTTCTCATAGAGCCACTTCAGGAGTGGCATTTGTCCTCAAAACTAGAGTCACACTGGCTGAGAGTGGGGCAGGGGAACCGTTCCCACCCTGCTGTTATCCCCTCAGCTCATCGCTAAATTCCTCACACCCCCTGCCAAGTTCTTCACTTCTTCAATATTTTTCTTTACAAGTCTTTTTCCATGGGCATAAGCTGAATGAGAGAGAGATCAAGATGGCAAAAGAAGAAATTAGATAGTAATTGAAAAATCAATTTTAAAGTAGAAGCATAAACAGAAGGAGATGGAATTAAAACAAAAAAAATTAATAATTTAAAATTATGACCTAGCAAAATAACTCATAATCAATGTTTCAAGGAATAGAGCCTTTCCATAGAGACTTTAGCAATTGTAATTTTTTATGAAGGATGATAAAAAAAAAAGTGGAGTGCTATGTTATATACACCGAGTGGCCAGATTATTATGATCTCTGAACACATAATAATCTGGCCACTCAGTGTATATCCTATATAATAAAAGGCTAATAAGCAAATTGTCCCTTCAACCAGGAGTTTGACCAGCAAGCAGGCCAGCCAACCATCCATGTCCCCTCCCCCTGGCCAGGCTGGCCAGATCCCACCCATGCACCAATTTATGCACTGAGCCTCTAATATATATATATTAGCAATGATTGTTATGCATATATATTTTCTATTTTATATATATATATATATATATATATATATATATATATATATATTAGAATGATTGTTATGCATTCAGAGATCACAATCATCTGGCCACTCAGTGTATGTTACCTGTTGTTATTAAACAAACTTAAATTGTGTTTAATAAGAGCAACCACTTTTGTCATTTTTTGGTGTTATTTTTCTTGCTTTTGCACTTTCTCCCTTTATCGTTTCTAAGACCTCATTATATCAGTGCATTCACCCCTCCACAGTACCTCACGTCCCCGAGGTTAGTACATCAGGGGTTGTGTTCACAGGCCTGTCACCTGAAGGAACAAGAAAGCCAAAGCCACAATGAACATGCCAAGTGCCAGTTTACAGAAGGCATCCCTGTGAAGCATGTCAATTTGCTTCAGGCCTCTGATCCCATGAACCATGGTTTGTACCTCCACTGGCGGTGATGCTTGGTGTCGCACCCGGTGCCAATGCAAGCATCACTGATCCTTCATTGCAGGTCACAGGAAAACCACACTTCAGTCACAGTGTAATTCATACATCTCAATGGTTCTCAGGGTCCTAGTGCTGCAATAGCCAGATGTATTGGAATACATACCTGTTCCTTACCTCCTACTTCCAACCATAGTTGTCACATTTTTAAAAACATAAATAACAACTGTTAACCATGTCATTTTCTTCATATTTGCTTTCTGCCTACATTCATACAGCCAGTACAGCTGGTAGTAAAGACTTCTCTTGCACAAATGTTTTATTCTTGCCAAGAGAGAACAAAGAATAAAGAAATGTCTGGTTTGGGTGGAGAGGAGAAATGGTCAATCTGTTCTTTCTTTAGGCCTGTCTGCCTCTCTCCCTCCTGCCTGACTGTGTTAGTCCTCTCTTTATATGTCTTGTGTTTCTGCAATGGGCTATTGGCGCCCAAAAATGCCATCAGACACTGAAAAGGAAAGAAACTATTTTATCTTTAAACACAACATTTTAGTTAAATGAACATTTAAAATCATTGTTCATCCAGATCATCAAGGAATTGCTAAATAAAAGGAAAAGTATTAAACATAGATGTTTTCTATTTAATTTTTCTATTTCTATTTGATTGTTGTACAATTATGTGAGTAATTGCTTTTGCAAGCTGGTCAAGAAAATTAAGGAATTGAGGGATTCCATAGTTACAGTGTCCCAACTGGAGGCTTACACATAATTGTCTTTCTCCTCTCACTTTGGTTTAATGTTTAGGGTTAAAACCAACAGGAAATAGAGAGAGAGAAAGAGAGAGAGAGAGAGAGAGAGAGAGAGAGAGAGAGAGAGAGAAAGAGAAAGAGAGAGAGAGAGCGCATTTCAGAGACTACCCCAGAGCAAGCACAGAAAAGTCATGTGCATGTGTCAACGCTTCAGTTTCTCCCCAGTGGGCATCTCTTCGCCATTCCAGGAGCTTCTGTTAAAATAACTTTCCTTAATGTTTAATTTTGGTGTTCACCAGGCCAGTGCATATAGTCTGTGTCCGTATCCACTGAGAATCCCTTCTAGGTTAGCTTCAAATTCCTAGGAACATCCACATGTCCTTTCTCGACCTGCTGCTCTCTTTGCTGCTCATGACCTTTACTTTGTTACATTTCTGTCCTTCCATTACTACTTCCATGAGTTAGTCCACATTTCCTTTTCATGTCCTAAGCTATTGCACAGGGGTTAACTAAGAGAACACCCTTTTCTAGTAAAATGTTTTTATAGAAAGTCACTCCTGTACTTGAAATAGCAAATGCCAAGTAATAACTCCAAAAGACAATGCTAATGTTCTCCATTGAGACTTCATTGTTTCATGCTGTAAACCTGAAAAGCAACTGAGGAGTAAGCTAATGAAATCTCATATTGGCATGACTGATAAGCTTTTTACTTTTTTTTTTTTTAAGAAAAGCAACCTTATGTATCCTAGGACATTCCTATTTAACTCTTTGAAATTTGATGGGTAAATAGCATTGTAATTAGTATTACATGCAATCTTAGAAGATAGAGAAAAAGAACATCACACTGCCTTTTTCTCTTCAGAAATAGTACCAAAGAAGCCTGAACAGTATCTTGAAATATCAAGTCCATTCTTGAGTTTCAGAATGACTCCATTCACAATTCCAAAAGAAACGTAAGTATGTTACATTCTATCTTTTTTTAAATTTAAGAATAAATTTTATTTAGTTTTTCAAAGCCGTTTATTTCTTATTTATTTATTTTACATTTTATTTTTTAATTTTACTGGGGTGACACATAGGTTTCATGTTGGATTACTAATGTACAAAATCTTTATATAGGACCATGTGCCCACCACCCAAAGTCAAATCTCCTGTCACCTCATATTAGGACCCCTTTCTTCCCCCACTCCCCTCCCTCTGGCAACCATCACACTGCTGTTTGTGTTCCTAAGTTTCAGGTTTATATTCCACATAGGAGTGGAATCACATAGTTCTTATTTTTCTGTTTGATTCATTTCACTTGGCATAATGTTCTCAAGGTCCATCCATGTTGGTGTAAATGATGCTACTTCATCCTTACTTATGGCTGTGTAGTACTCCATTGTGTATATATACTACATCTTTATCCAGTCCTCTATTGTAGGAAACTTTGGCTGTTTCCAACTCTTGGCCGTGAATAAAGCTGTGAAAAAAGCTGCAGTGAACATAGGGGTGCATATATCTTTTTTTAAAATATATTTTATTGATATTTTACAGAGAGGAAGGGAGAGAGATAGAGAGCTAGAAACGTCGATGAGAGAGAAACATCAACCAGCTGCCTCTTGCACACCCCCTATGGGGGATGTGCCCACAACCAATGTACATGCCCTTGACCGGAATCGAACCTGGGACCTTTCAGTCTGCAGACCGAAGCTCTACCACTGAGCCAAACCGGTTTAGGCGGGGTGCATATATCTTTGCGTATAAAATGATATCGAGTTTTTTGGATATATACCCAGGGGTGGGATTGTTGGGTCGTATAGTAGCTCTATTTTTAATTTTTTGAGGAGTCGCCAGACTGCTTTCCATAGTGGTTGTACCAGTCTACATTCCCACCAGCAGTGAATGAGGGTTCCCTTTTTCCACAACCTCTCCAACACCTGTTGTTGCTTGTCTTGCTGATAATGGCCACTCTAACTGGTGTAAGGTGGTATCTCATTATATTTTTAATTTGCATTTCCCCGATTGCCAGTAAGGTTGAAGATCTTTTCATATACCTATTGGCTGTTTGTATTCTTCTTGGGAGAAATGAAGTATGTTACATTCTTTCCCACAAATGCATCTTGTTCTCCAAAAAGTATTTTGTGGTTTGTGTGGATAAAAATAACCCTAAATGGGAGCATTTTGAAAAAATATTAATTTAATGAAAGGGTGAAATATTTGTATAAAATATAGTAGACGATAGTTCTTGGACCTTGTACAGCTTGTGATTTCACTAATCTAATTAATTAAAAAAATGCCTTTTTCACTTTTTATGTGTGAGTGTTATTTAGCCCTGCTAAAATTCAGATGCCAATGCAATAACCCCACCAGTGTGGCTGTTTTTGGAGATAGGGCCTCTAAGGAAGTAAGTGTGGTTAAATGAGATCATAAGATTAATGTCCTCATAAGGAAGGAGACAGAGTTCTCTCTCTCTCTCTCTCTCTCTCTCTCTCTCTCTCTCTCTCTCTCTCTCTCTCTCTCTCCTCTTTCTCTCTCCATTCACTGAAGAAAGGTTATGGGAGGACACAACTAGAAGAACTAGAATGTAGCTCTCTGCCATCCAGGAAGAGTGTCCTCACTAGAAACTGACCATGCTGTCACTCAGACTGACAACCTCCATAACTGTGAGAATATAATTTTTTGTCTAAGCAACCCAGCAAACATAGAAAACAACAGGGCACTCTATTTTTCACTTGAAAACAGAAGATAGACACTTGCCTTGCCCCACAGAGATGTCAGCTCCTGGGGAAGCTGTATGTATAAGGAAATAATTGTAATAAAGTATAATTGTCATAACAAAGGTATGTCCCAAATGCTATGGTTGCCCCTCCTATTTTGCAGAAAGAATTAGAACCCTGAGTGAAGGAGCCCTGATGTCAGTGCCTGTGCAGGCGTGTGGAAGACCTTGCCACCTGCCTGTGATAAGTGTCATGGCTCCTCAGCTCCCTGTTGGAAGTATGTGAGGGCCTCCCAGCTTCTCTCCCTCCATCACCCACAGATAACCTCATGCAGAGCTGCACTTCCAAGCCGCAGTGGAGGTTTACCTGAGGCCAAAAGTTTCAGTCAAATGCTGGGGAGGTGATTGGAGAGTTAGCCCACCTGTCCTCTCCATCATTTCCTGTTGTGTGGCCCATGTCTTTCCCTGGCCTCTGCTGCCTCCAATTAAAAAATCTCCAGGGAGGCTCCAGGGTAACCTCACAGGCTTTGGATGCCCTCCTTTTTGTCCTAATGGGGTTTGGGTTTCTCTGCTTTGCTGGGTTTTGCCATCAATCTGTTCTTATCTGTCTCTAAGGGATGTGTTACTGTTCTAATCATGGCACCTCGGTTTTGCCAGTTCTCTATGATTTTGCTTTTATTTCTTCTGAGACCCCAGAGGAGTTGTAGGTGGGGGGAGTGCCTACAATACAATACACCTGTGTCTTGAACTGGATGTGTAGCTCTGGCTGTGATTCCCTGCTTCTCCCACCCCCTCATTTGCATTTCACCTGCCATGGCTATTCTCTCCTCTCTGCTCCTTACCCATCGGGTCCACAATTCACTCTACCTTAGTTATTCTCTAGTTTCTATTTTCTAGAACCAACCAAACAAAATCAAAACAAGAAAAATACCCCAAAATTTGTGCAGACAGCAAACTTTTTTTTTTCTAATGGTACATGGAAAGTTAGGATAGGTTGAGGGAGGTATCATATTTTGGTCTTATTTGAGTAACCCAGTTAATTAAAAGAGAGGATTAGATAGTCCAGCTTTTAAACCATTCAGCCACTCTTCTATTGGGAAATCCCATTGGCCACCATTCTCCATAGTCTTCACGCCTCTCGCCATGTTGCACAGTCTTGTCCATCTTCCCCTCAGGCTGTTCTTCTCCATCTCTTCAGTTCTCTTTTAGAGAGCAGGCTAGCCCTCTGTTTTGGTTTTGTGCTGTCTCCTCACAGACAGTGTTCTCAAAGCACTTCTCATGTTATCCTCCCCTTACCCCTTGATCTAGCAAGTAATGTGTGCTGCCAAGATGTTTCCTAAATGAATACCGTTCTTCCCCCAAAAAGATTAACCTGTGAAGCTATTAAAGTAATATGCCTCAGTTTTTCATTGTCTTTCTACAGAGCAGATCTTTGTGTATTTAACAACAATAACAGACCTAGTAGGTTTCTAGACAGGTAAAGAGATAAGTTATTTTCCATTCCTGCTAGACTTTTCAGTTACAAAAGCCAATGTGATTTCTTTTTCTAGTAATTCTACCAATGAATTAGACTTCCTGCCATTTTGGGACAGAAATAGTCTTAACTATTAGTATAATATAAATGACACAAATGCTATCATCATTGTCATTAGTTTGATTTTTAAAAAGTCATGTTATGTCAACTACTTGTTTAGGTTATAAATATACACCGAGTGGCCAGATTATTCTGATCTATGAACACATAATAATCTGGCCACTCAGTGTATATCCTATATAATAAAATGATAATATGCAAATTGTCCCCTTGACCAAGAATTCAACCAGCAGGCAGACCGGCCAACTGCCCATGTCCCCTCCCCTTGACAACTGGCCGGACCTCACCCATGCATGAATTCACACACTAGGCCTCTAATACATACACACACACACACACACACACACACACACTGAGTGGTCAGATTGTTATGCGTTCAGAGATCAGAATAATCTGGCCACTCAGTGTATATATATATATATATATATATATATATATATATATATACTAATTAGTGTTTTATACAATGTCTTTTCTTCCTAAGTACAACATACTCTAAGGTTTACTTACCTAAATGAATCATACTGAGCATTGTTGTTTTGCTGTTTTTCTCATGTCAGAGGGACTTCAGGAAACTATACTTAACCAACACTCAATGGCCCCAGAGGACCAGCCTTTTCTGGAATGTGTTTGTTTGGTTGGTTTAGTAGTAGTTTTAGTTTTGCTTTCACAGTTCCAATTATTGTTCTATCAGTGCTCTATATTGTCTGCTTCTAGTAACTTGGCTTCCTCCAAATTTGGCCCTAAATTTTTGGGTGCAATGAGAAACATCACCAAATTTTATGGCTTAAATATAATTAGAATGGGGACCTTAAGGATGCATATTAGATATTTTTTAGATTATGAGAACGGAGGCTGAAAGCCAGCGGGACAAATTTTCTCACAGTTCAGAATGCCACCAAGATTTCTAAAATCTCTATGTCAACAGGCTTGTTTTATAACTGGAACTCCTCAATCTACTTTCTTACTTGATTTTCCTATGCCTCCTTTCAGCTTTATTACCTGATTAAGGTATATTGACTTCTATAACCCAAGTCCAGGTGACTAACACTTGTTTTAATTCAACTAACCTGTTCACCACTTGAAACTGTTACGAATTTGTTAGTGTATTTGCTTTATCTGTCAGACGCAAACACGAAGATACATGAATGTCATTTTATCCCACATAGGAAAGTAATATCCCTTCTCCCGCTCTGCTGTAGAATCTCAGTTCTCAGATCAACATACAAGCAAGTTTTTCCCCCCTAAGCCCTTGAAAGTGATTACTACCTCTATTGCCATTCATTGTAACAAGCCCTATGTAGCAAGGAGCCAGACTCACCTCCTCTTGGCTCCTGGCCTTGTTTGTCAGAATGGAAGCCTCATAACTATGCTTGTTCTGCCCTCTAGTGGCAGCTTCAGGGAAATTGGAGACGTGGCTTCAGGGGATTTAAGAAGTTTTATTGAACACTGGCAAGAGAAAAAAATCAAAATGTTTAGGAAGTCTGTGTACACAAATTTAATTTTATCTTTGAACACACCTAAAACATGTATGTATACATATATACTAAAACAAATGTATTTTTATTGAGCTTATAAAATGTTCACTATGCAATGATGATTTGGAGTCATATTTGCAATTAGGTACTTGAAAGGAAATACTGTAAACTTGGGTAGTTACTATGGATGTTTCAGTTATTAACTTGAGTGCTCATCACTCATAATTAAATTTTGCTCTGAGCTCTATTTCCCTCATACATAACTATGATGCTTAGGTAAATCAATTCTAACTGTGGTCAAATTCCTATGTTCTGTTCATCGATATTCAAGATTGATAGCCATTGTTTTAAAATAAGTAGTGCCTCAGAAAATTTTTGCACAAGTGCATTAACTGATAGAGGATACTTTTTTGGTCTTATAAAAAGAAGTTTAATGTTGTTGACAGGAAAGAAATATGATTGGTTGTAAAAGAATGACAGTGATGAAATGAACAAAATCATAATATTCTGTTGTTGACAAACTTCAGTTAGTTAATATATAATGAAACATTATTCAACAATCTTAAATAAGGAAATCTTACCATTTGCAACAACAAATGGGTGGACCTTGAGTGTATTGTGCTAAGTGAAATAAGTCAGAGAAAGACAAATACCTTATGATCTCACTTATATATGAAACTTTAAAACAAAGAAACAAACAAAGAAAAAAAGAGAAAAAAAGCACACATTTACAAGTACAGAGAACTTAGTGCAGAGGTTGGTTAGATTGGTGGGTGGGAAAAATGGGTGAAGGGGATTATAAATTGCAGATATAAACTAAATGTCCTGGATGCACTATGTGTAACGTGGTGAATGTAGTAAATAACACTGTGAGTATATTTGAAAGTTACTAAGAGAGTAGATTACAAGGGAAAAAAATGTAAGTATATGTAGTTACGGAAGTTAACTAGACTTGTGGCGATCATTTTACAATATATACTAATTTCAAATTATAACTGAAACTAATATTATGTTATATGCCAATTATATCACAATAAAAACTGCAGTTGTTGATCAGTAACTTTAAAGAGGAGATAAGGTAACAAGTTTGTTTTTGCTTTCCCTTAGTCATGTCGTACAGTCTGTCATTAAGAAAGGGGTGCCTCTAGGATCTGGTTTATCTGCCGTTCCGGAAAATGATGAGTTTGCAACCGGTATCCAGTCAGATGTCAGTCAATTGACAGGAATTATATCTCAGGTAACTATGTTGCTCTTACTCTTGACCCAGTTCTTAATTATAATAGATGTTTCTTCCATTGTAAAATATACTCGACATAAAAAAAAGATGTGTAACATGCATCTGAACAGAATAAAGAGTGCTGTTACAAGAAGCTTCTTAGGTATCCATCGCATGTATTAGCAAAATGAATATTCATTGCTTACTAAGAGTTCCCTAAGTGTCTCCCTTCTGAGTTGTATTTGCCATCCAGAGTTTGGCATTAATTAACTCCATACACTTCTAATTTTCCAATTATCTGAACATTTATAAACCATGTGTATCTTTTTTTAAATATATATATATTTTATTGATATTTTACAGAGAGGAAGGGAGAGAGAGTTAGAAACGTCGATGAGAGAGAAACATCGACCAGTCGCCTCTTGCACACCCCCCACCAGGGATGTGCCCGCAACCAATGTACATGCCCTTGACCGGAATCGAACCTGGGACCTTTCAGTCCGCAGACCGACGCTCTACCACTGAGCCAAACCGGTTTGGAAAAACCATGTGTATCTTAGTTTAATTGTTACATAATTGTGCTTCGGTGGACTCTTGCATTAATTCTCCTGTGCCTTCATTCACTGAGCCTTGTCAATGAGATGCATGTATTTTGCCACATGATCACTGTTCGCTCATTTCACTGGTCAAATACATTTAATGTGTAACTTTCACAGTGGTACTAACCATATCCATTGCTTGCTGTTCAGTGGTACCAGGGCTATTCTTGAATGTCCCTGAACACATGCTCAAGAGTTTTTTTTTTAGTTCCAGAGTTTGTAAACTTTTATATGTCTTGGCTCCCTCTGTCAATTTTCTAAAACTTTAACACACAATGAAAGCAAATCATCTCTTCCTGTGTATTAGTTGAGTATTTTTGATAGGGAACAGGGGAAGGCAATATAGCTGTCGGGGTTAGCACTGGGAGGACATGCAAGTTCACTATTTGGGTGGCTGAATGACTGCCACAGTGGCTAGTTGGCCAGCTGCAGGTCCTAGGACTTCCTGCAGACAGAAAGATGTCACCACTTGAAATCTAGCAATGGGCCTAATCACTGCTTTAATCTCAAAGCAGTGATGAGTGATATTTTAAGATATTTGCAACAATTGGAATATAATGTAAAATAGTGTGATTTATTTTCTGGATAAAGACACAATTATTGAATATTGAGGAAATGTTGAGTTTCAGCCAAAGATGTATTTTTTAAAACACATCCATGTTCATGAACTCTTGAAATCTATACACTGGCTCTGTGCACACCAGACTAGGAAGCCCTGCTAGGATAAGAATCTGGTCATAAGGCATGTAACTGTTTAATATATATTAATAAAAGGATAATATGCAAATTAGGGACAAAGCAGCAGTGGCTGTGAGGGCTAAGGTGCGGCTGCGAAGGGCCCAAGCTTAGGCTGGCAGTGGCAGGGTAATGGGGGCAGTGCCTTCCCCTGATCTGCCAGGTCGCCTCCACAGAGATAGGCTAGACTGTGGCTTGGGAGGGGGGGAGGTTAGGCAGAGGTGGTTAGGATCGATCAGGCCAGCCAGGGGGCAAGATAGGGGTGATCAGGCCAGCAGGGGGCAAGGTAGGGGTGATCAGGCTGGCAGGCAGAGTGGTTAGGGGTGATCAAGCAGGCAAGCAGTTAGGAGCCATCTGTCCTGGGTTGCGAGAGGGATGTCTTGACTGCTGGTTTAGGCCTGTGTGGGATGGGACCTAAACTGATAGTTGGATATCCTCCAAGGATGTCCCATATTGGAGAGGGTGCAGGCTGGGCTGAGGGACCCTTCTCTCCCCTGTGCACAAATTTTGTGCACCGGGCCTCTAGTGTTAAAATAAAATACCAAGCAATTTTCAATATTGGTGTATGCTTAGCCACTCCTGTCAGCCCTGGATGAGAACTGTCTTTGCTCCATATCCTGGCCAAGACTTAGGTTGTCTGCCAGTTCAACTTTTGCCAGTGTGGTGGGTGTGAAAATGTATTTGTTTTTAATAGGGAATACATTCAAATGTTCAAAAACAGAAATACAAGGCATGCATTACAAAGTCTTGCAACTCTTGCAGCTTTCCCCTTATAGTCTCTTCTCAAAGAGTTAGAGTCTTAATCTCTTTATCTATTGTACTGACTGTATCATTTAAAGGTCTATTAAATATATTTAACTTTCCTATTTTTAGTTCCTAAGAGCTCTCTCTTGTTCTTGATTATATTTTTGTAGAAGTTTATTATTTGATAAAGGAATACCCTCTCATCTTTCTGATGGTACTAATTTAAAAATTTACCCTTTGTTTCTATTTTCTATGAATTTCCTCAATTGTCTTGTGACACAATTTATTGCACATATGCATTTAAGGAATTTATGACATTAAAGAGCTACCCATTGGAAGCAATTTTATGACACTGATAGACCTTGTCAACTGGTAGCTTTAATTCAGAATAATTGGGGATGAATGAGCTTCATTTGAAGGTGGGATTAGTTCCAAATGTCAGGTTCCCTGAGGCTTTCCCTGGACTCTGGTCAGTTTATCCAGTTGAGGGTCCTCTAATCTCCCTCCTGGGGAGGAAGGGGATCACAGGGATTGGCATGCACTTATCCATTAATGTTATTGAAGTCAAGCAGTGAAGAATTACTATCAAGGTTCAGAATGTGGACTTCCTGTCTACATTGTAGACTCTCCTGCTTCCCATGGCATCTGTGAACCCAGAACTGAAGGTTTCTCAAGTAATTTCTTCACATGTAGCAATTTCCAGGGCCCTGGAAGCAGGATAGATGTTAAATGGATTAGAGAGAACTGGAGACTTACCTGTTCTTATATAGATTGTCAACCCCTTTCTGAGTGTACAGCCCCTATCTCTCTTCTTTCTCAGATACCTGCTGATTGTTTCTGGGGTCCTGAGGCTTGGCTGGGCTTCTTTCTCACTAGCACTTAGCTATTCAGTTATCTTTATTATAGTATCACCTCCATCCACTTTACATTATCCAAAATATTGTTGATATTACCCATCATCAGCATGCACAAATTTATATCATTTTATCCTCTATACTTATTTTAATTGTGTCAGAGAGAGAATATGTTGTAAATGTGAATTCAACTAAATTTCCCTGTTAAAATTTTGAGGAATCATTTTATAATTTATCCACTAATTGCTTATCCTACCTTGATATATTATCTGTCCACTAATTGCCTGTCATAACCTCCATATATTCAATCTGTGTTAGTAACAGGTGACCCATACTAAGTTACATATAACAATAAATTATTGTTCTTATTTAATGTATATTACAAAGTTAAAACATGGAATGCCTTCAGATATTATGTATTTAAATATCAAATTTAAATCCTCAAGAAATTATTTAATTAAATTCACCTCTTGAATTTTAAGATTAAAAAATTGTTTTACTCTATGCTTTAGTATTTTCAGAAATCTAATTCTAATGTTTAAAAAACTGTATTAACTTTTAAAAGTAGTGACACTTTAGAACTATACTGTTTTGTTAAATTTATAAATGGTTTCTTAATGTTCTTTTTTTCAATTCACAGGGCAATGTTTACTCCCAGGTTTTACATGGAAAAGGTGAGTGAATCTTCTCATGACTTTGCATCTTGACAGCTTAGAGCTCTCCTCCTGACTCCCAGAAGCCTCTCTCCAGGGTCTCTTCTTATGTAATGAGTCTAATCTGCTCTGGGCTAGAAAAATCAAATAATCTCACTTGTTTAATTCAAGCTTAAAGTCAAAATAAAAGACAATCTGACTAGCCCCATGAGTAAAGATCAAGTGTTTTAATGCATGCATGTTTTGATCAAAGCACTAAAACATATTAATTCTTGAACAAAGAAGACTTGGCCAAACCCCAAATCCCCCAAAAGTGTTGATAGCAAATTTAGGTTCAAGTCTATAGGAATTTTGTGGATTTACCAAATGAGCATGAAATAAGATCATGGGATTACTGACTGTAAGAACAATTAAGTTGCTTACTGAAATACATTGATTCTAATACATTTTTCAAATTTTCATTTCTACTGTTATCCAAGTTATCCCCGATTATATAAATATGTCTGTCTATTGCAGATTTTAAGTACATAAGCTACCTAATTTCTGATATTCTATCTAATAAAGAAGGAATATGCTAATTGACCCTCATTCTGTCACAAAGATGGTGGTGCCCACAGCCAATAAGGAGGGAATATGCTAATTGACTGCCCCACCCTCAAAGATGGCAGTGCCCACAGCTACAAGATGGTGGCACCCAGAGCTGGCTGAGGCTTATGCTGCTGGCAGTGGCAACAACAGAGGTGTGATGGGGCATCGCCTTCCCCTGATCATCTAGTCACCTCCCTTCCCAGAGGGCTCCTGGACTGTGACAGGGGGCAGGCTGGGTTAAGGGACACACACACACACAGTGCATGAATTTCCATGCACTGGGCCTCTAGCAACTTATAATTTCTAAAGAATATGTGCACAAATTTACAATGTAAATTAGAAATTTCTAAAGACTCTACATATGTTATGAATAAATTATGTTGAGTTATAAAAATATTTATCTGTATGGATCTCCACAAATTTGAGGCCTGCATGTAAATGATTATCTCAGTAAATGTTTTTTCAAAAGTAGACTTTGAACTGCCCTCTATGATTTTCCATGTCTTGATAACTTAATACTTAACAGCATAGGAGGGTCTGACCTGTGGTTGTCTTCTGCCATGCACAGATGAAGTGATAGAACTTATATTGAATGACTCATCCCATCCATTTGATGGATCATATTTGGAAAAAGATCTGGTCAGCGTTACAACACAGGATAAATCACAGGAGGAAGTTACAGATATAAATACTGGTATTACTAAAGAAATATGGTTAGATTTTGAAGACTTCTATAAATGCTTTCAGTAAGTATGTTTTTCATGTGCATTTAACATAGGGGGTATGTAAGGTATTAATTTTTAGCTATTACTTAAAAGAGTTAAGTCAATATTAGTCTGGTGTTGGTATAATATTTTTTTAAAAAATGTTAGGAGAAAAAATGGCTGAGCTGATTGTCCGCATAGAACAGTAAGAGGTAAGCCAATTTTAAGGCCAGTTTTAGATTATCCTCAAAGACTTGTTTAATTAAAATAAAAACAGTTTATTCACTGAGGTAATTTTTGTCTCTTTCAAGCAATTTAATACAGTTATTATTTTTTCCTATATTTATTAAGATATAATTGACAAAGTTTTTAGGTATTTAAAGTGTACATGGTTTTGAATTGATATACAAATACATCATGAAAAATCCCCCCCACTGAGTGAATTAATAACTCATTGTCTCACATATTTACCTGTTAAAAATGAGAACACTTAAATTCTACTCTCTTAATAAATTTCAATTACATAAGCCAGTGTTATCCACTATAGTCACCATGTTATAATTAGATCTTCAAACTTTATTTATCTGAGAACTGAAAGTTTGCACCATTTTCTCAACCGCTCCCTATTTACCCCACCTCTTTATCCCTGATAATTACTTTTCTTGTCTCTGTAGACATTATTTTTTTTTAACTTTCATCTGTCTTTACTTTGTTCTGTCTATAATTAAATCTAAGAAATTAAACAGGTAATAGTAATTTGTTGAATATAATGACAATAACCTGTTATTAATACTGTTTTTCAGAAATCTATACATTTTCCACAGGCCAAGTTCATATTGCTTTAACTTTCAAAAGTCAGAAATCAAGGTAAAGAATATGATCTCTTATTCTCTTTCCTTCTCATACTTAAACTAGAGTCCCAGTGCATGAAATTTGTGTGGGGGGGAAGCATCCCTCAGCCTAGCCTGCACTCTCTCCAATGTGGGATCGGGCCTAAACCAGCAGTCAGACATCCTTGTCACAATCCAGGACCTCTGGTTCCTAATTACTGCCTGCCTGCCTGATCACCCCTAACTGCCTCTCCCTGCTTGCCTGGACATCCGTAAGTGCCTCTGCCTGACTGACTGATGCTCCTAACCACTCTCCCCTGCGGGCCTGATCACCCCTAACTGCTCTGTCTGCCTACCTGATCACCCCTAACCACCTCTGCCTCAGCCCCACCACCGTCGCTTTGTCTGGAAGGATATCTGGAAGATGTCCAGTCTATCTGGTGTAATTAGCATATTACCCTTTTATTAGTATAGATCTTTGATAGAATTATGCTGGTAAAAAAATACCTTCAAATTTAGCAAGCATTTCTAAATTGGTGATATAAGTATATTTTAAAGTCAATTCTTAGCATTTTCTGCTAATTTCTTATCTAGATAACAGGAAAAAATCACCTACTTCTTATCCCCAAGTGTAATTATGTTGTAGTAGTTCATTTTTATATCCATTCACAAGAAGAAAATTTTGATCTTTGAGTAAATGAAAGAGAAGCACAAATAAATTCACTGTATATACAGATTTCAATTAATTGTTTACTGAAACACCTGTAGTTTCTAAAACATAGCACACTTTTCACTAGCATTTATGTTATTTTACCCATGTTCTTCCCTCTGCTGGGACTTCATCCCCCTTCATTCATATTGCTTTCATCTAATGCCTATACATCCATCAGAACAGCATGGATACCTTTGACCCTGTCCGACCTCCTTCCCTAGCCATAAAATCTGGATCAAGTTCCCTGACTCCACAGACTCTGTAGGACATATTCTCACCCAGACACAGACCTCTCTCCATTCTAACTGCCTGACTACTTCTCCGTGTCCCTTCACCCGTCTCCCCCAACTGACATCAGCATCTTTGGGAGAAGAGCTCTGCCCCTTGGTTCACTATTGCAATACCCATCCTGGGATAAGACTGTTGAATGAATGCATGAATGAATCTCACCTTGTGGGGACTTTTTTGGAAAACTCTGAAACACGTTCTGGGGAACTAAATTGTTCTGAAATTGGCATGCTGCTTGCCCCACACCCCCCGGGAGCAGTAGGCAGCATTGGGGGAAGTTAGGAGTCTTAGTGATGACTTTTCCTGTTGCACTTGGACTGGATGACAACACAGGCAGAGAGAAGCTTTTGAGCATTCCTCAGGAGAGGCTCTGTAGCCAGCTGCCTGCTCTGAAAGTAAGAGTCAAATCTGTAGTAGTGACCGAGGATGGGGTAGGTAAAACAATGTTCAGCCTATTCTTCAGTGTATCTCTAAGAACACAACGGAGGAATGCTTTATGAAAACAACATAACTTTTAATTGCAAATTACTGAAATCAGAGTATGCCATGAGAGTACTATACAGTTTACAGTTAACTTAGCAATATACCCACGTTCAAACTATTGGTAAAAATAAAATGATAGTCATGTATAGACGCTCACTCTGTTGTCATCCCTGAACTGGGATCTTCATGGCATTGGCTCCTATAGCAAAGGCTGTGAAAGAACTATTGTTATAGTTTTTCAGGTAGGGAAACTAAGGCAGATCAAGGTTAATCACCCAAGAACACCAAACTAGTAAGTTGCACAAGCATCCTGGGAACTCAGTGTGTGGTTCTCATGGGTAGGTCTTTAGGAGGAGCAAATTAGTGGCTCTGGGGTTTCACTGTCTAGTTTTGAATCTGTGTCCCACTTGGGGAGGGACTCTGAGCAAGTTGCTTAACTTCTCTTTGCCTTGTTTTTTTTTTTTCTTTCTTCTTTGTAAAATGGCAGTAATAACAGACCTGCATCATAAAGTTGGAGGGTAAATGAGATAATATGTGTGAAACACTAAGAAGAATGTCTGCTAGTAAATGAAAATAAATGCTGGATGCCATTATTAATTACTAAGGGCAGTTTGCATATGAGTGTTTATTATATGCATCACTATTCTAACATATTTATATGTACACTAGAGGCCCAGCATGCAAAATCATGCAAGACCCAGACCTGCCGCACCAGCAGGACCCCAGACCCACCTTGCATAAGTCTTGGGCCCTGCCAGCCCCACCAGTCCAGCTAGCCCCAGCCCATGAGCGGTGCTCCATGCACCTCCTGGTGACTGGTTGTTTGGTTGTTCCCCTGTTACAATGTCACGACCACAGACCTTTTATGACACAGATGTGTTTGAAAAATGGCCAACTCTTCTTTATGCTGATCCTATTTTTAAGAAGTGATGCTGAATAAGTTTTTTTTTAAAGTCCCAGTTTGATAAAATAAAATGATGACATCCCTATATATTTTTACCCTGATTTTTAAAAAAAATATCAATGGTGTGAGAAAATGATAACTTTTTCTTAGGATTTTTGGAATGCAAACTTAAAGACATTTAGTATGGCCTTTAAGGCAGAACAGGTTGTGGCCTGAAGCCAGGATTCCTGATTCTAGTGGCCACAGCACCACCAGGTGAGCTGGGGGCGCAGAGCCTGAGGCCTCTCCTGGGCACCTTCCTTAGATGTTCCCTTGGTGCTCAGTGTTGAAGAGATGTTCAAAGGTGCCTTGTGCGGCAGCAAGGAAGTCTTTTCCCATGGTCTCTAGGGCTACCCCACCCCAAAATTCTCAGACCCTTAAAAATGACAGCAAATGAACTCTGCTTAGAAAATTCACTCAGGCATGCACACAAGGCTGGCCAACCCAGGGTCCTTCCTAGGTTTAGATAGTGAATATTTGAAACAACTGTCTCTATCCCAACATGCTATAGCTAAACAGAAACAAGGGAAATAAAGTGTCAAATGCTAAATATTGCAAAATACTGGGGAAGCAATCATTGAACCCTTGTTATACTCTATGAAGCATTTCTAGCAATCTTGTCATATTTAATTAAATAGCAAGGTTTCATTTTTCACAGCAATACTAGATATTTTTCTTTCATATTTTAACTGGTTATTTAAATATTGTGGTAAAATAACATGAAAAGTGTTTAAAGTATAGTGACAGTTAAATTAATTTAATACATCAACCATGTACCATAAGTCAAAATTATGTTGAAGCACCAAGAATCTGAGATGCAGCAATAGCACAATAGTCGAGATTACTAGTATTGAGGTCAGATAGATGGAAAGACCAATTTTTGAATCTTAGTTTTTCTACTTACAAAATCGGTGACCTTTAGAAAATTACCCTTTCTGTGTTTCGGTTTTTTCATCCATAGTTATGGCTATTAGTAGTGCCATATATTATGGATTGAGATCATGTATATGTAACTTTTATGTGGCTGTCCTTTAAGGGAATCTTTGGTTTTGCTCAGTACTTTCTTCCTTGTCCAAAACAAAAATCCAGGCTGTTGCCTTAGCGTGCAATAGATATATATTGAGTGGCCAGATTATTATGATCTCTGAACAGTTAACAATGTGACCACTCAGTGTGTGTGAATATTAGAGGCCCAGTGCATGAATTTGTGCATGGGTGGGGTCTGGCCAGCCTGGCTAGGGGAGGGGACATGGGCAGTTGGCTGGCCTGCCTGGTGGTCAAACTCCTGGTTGAGTGGACAATTTGCATATTAGCCTTTTATTATATAGAATATACACTGAGTGGCCAGATTATTATGCATTCAGAGATCATAATAATCTGGCCACTTAGTGTATTTCTGAAGATTTTGTAGAAAGAAGGAAGAGATGGTTTATATGGCATTACACTCTAAAATACCTTATTGTGTCCCCCATTGCAGACTTCCAGTCTCTGCCAAAGTTACCCTGTAGCCTCTCTGCCTATCAGGGACCCATTCTCTAAGCATTGCTCAGCCTGGGTCCAGTCTCCTCTCTATTTCTGGGACAAGCACACCTCTTTCATTCCTCATGGAAGTGAGCTTTGATTCTGATATGGGACCAGTCCCACACAGGCCCTTATAGAACCTGCCAACATTCACTCTGTATTATTTTCTTCATCTCATAAAACTTGTAAAGGACTTATTGTGGTGTCTGGAACACAGTAAGGTCTCTGTAAATGGTAGATGTTGTATTATTATGAGAAGTAGGGAATATAGCACTTATAGGTGAATATTAAATTCAATGTTTGGTCTGATTTCTTGCAGTTCTCAGATGAGCGTACGTGCTACTATCTCTTTGTGGATAGTCTAAAACCTATTGAACTACTCATTTGTTTTTCTGCATTGGTACGCTGGGGAGAATCTGGAGGTAAGAGAGTTCCAAGGAAATTATAGACTTAAAGCTCAGCTCACTTTCATTCAGTCCAAGTGAAATACAATAATAAGATTTTAAATGAAGGAACTTATTCCCTCTTCAGACCCTCTTCAGATGATTATAAGAGATGGTGTATCTCTTGTAATTGTCTTGTTCCCCAGACATCATAGGTTATGCTCACTTTTATCACCCATACCTCTTCCTGCAGTCATCTCTTCACCTCCTCGGCACACCTAGTCACCGTGTTCTTCAATTCTTTCAAAATCTATATTGAAGAACATGAACTGTTTCTTCTTTAATTTGACAATTCTAAAGATCTTTTTTCTCATTCACCTACTTTCATTATTATACTTTAGAACTCATTGTTCCAATAACTGCATCATATCCAATGTTTCAATTTCAAGCTCTTTTACAACCCCCTTCCCCCTGACCCCAATCCTCCCAATTCTCCAGTTCACTCTCTTGGGAACTCTCACTCCTACAACTGCCCATTGACCCTACCACTTTTTCTCTTTCCATTACTTTCCTTATGTCTTTATTTCTTTCATTACCAGTGTATTTTACATGCTCCATCATTGTAATTATATTCTCACATGTATCTCAACCCTCTCACCTGACGTTCCTGGAGAATCACAATATTGGGTGAACTCAACAATGGAACTCTGCACCAATCCTGTGGTTACATCAGAGCAGCTGAATGTGACTGAAGAAAAAACAAAACAAAAAACATGTCAGCTAGTTCTACTTAAATCGTGGACCACAGATCTCAAAAAGGCCTTGGGGCACTGATGATATTCCTCAAGTTTGTTTTTCCTCCCACTCTCGTTTTTTGTGTGTGTTTTTTTCTGGATGTCTATCTTAGACCTTCAAATCTCTCCCTTCAGATGTTCATTACCCACTCTCATTCTTACTCATTTTCAACTGATGATGTTTTCACTGAAGAGATAGAAAAAAAATCAGAAATGACCTGTCTCATCCTCCCATAATGGACTCTCAGCTTTAGTCACACACACACACACACACACACACACACACACACACACATTTGCACAAAATATCCTTAATTATTTGGCTTGTTTTCTTAAAACATTTGTCTCTAACACAAATTAACAATGCATGGCACTGTAGAGGTTCAATACATATTTTTGAGTGCTTTCTATTAAAAGTCCTACCAACATTGAAGGCAGAGACTGTATATAGCCAATGTTTTCAATGGTATCAAGAATGTAGCAGGTGGGCAATAAATACTTGTTTAATAAACTTTTCAAACTTCAGTGGTGTAGGTTTAGTTTTTCTACCTAAACAAAACTTCCAAAGCCATACCACACCCTCAAACATTTAAATTCTGTGTGTATAGAGGTGCTTTGGGTCATGTTGGGAACCAGCTTGAGTTTTATCTGGAAATAAGGTAAACATATAAATCCCAGAGGTGATTATAGTTAACAATAGTGTATGATATATTTTAAAGTAACTAAGACAGTAAATCTTAAATGCCCCCATCACAAGAAAAAAAAATGATGTGTAGTGATGGATGGTAACTGAGCTTACTGTGATAATCATTTCGTGATGTAGCATATATCAAATCATTATACTGTTCATCTTAAAATAGTGCAATGTTATATATCAATTTTAACTCAATTGTATTAAATTTTTTAAATGTATTTTTCCCTCAACTACAGATGAATAGTCAGTGTTCTTTATTTTAAGAGAACACACATAATATTAACATTAAATATATGTTAATTATTTGCTATTTATACACCCAGTCAAAGTTAAAAATCAAAAGTAAAACATTTGATGAATAATGAACTATTTTGACCTTGCTTTGACACTCTCTTAGGAAAATCTTGATGTCTTTTATTTTTGTACCATATTTGCCGGCGTATAAGAGACTGGGCGTATAAGACGACCCCCTAACATTTCCACTCAAAATACAGAGTTTGTTATATACTCGCCATATAAGACTACCCCCCACTTGGAGGCATATTTTTCAGGGCCAAAAAATCGTCTTATACGCCGGCAAATATGGTACATCTAGAGGTATATTCTAATTCCTGTCACAGGTAATAAAAGTGATGTTTTTCTCCAATAAATGTCCTTGCCTGTTCTGTTCCTCACATTCTAATCCCTGATTTCTTCACCTGAGGAGATGTTTATGAGGAAGAAAATGGGACAGGAAGCAAGATCTGGATTCCACTTGAATATTATTTCCAATAAACATTTACCTAAAGTAATTTCTAATGTTTAGGAAAATATTAGAATATCTCTATTTCCTGATGTTATTATGGTTAATGTTGTGAAGTGAAAGCCAGCTACACTCTATCAATAAAATTTTAATATTTTTCACTTTTTCTAGCTCTTACAAAAGACAGCCCCCAGGTAGAGCCTGGTCTACTTATGGTTGAAACATTTTTTTGGAAATCTGTGAAGCCACGTGATATCCTTCTGAAAATTCATACGTATAATACCAAGGCATCTATGGTTCGCCTGCCTGTTGGGTATGGAATGACTTTATTTTTCCCAGAGTAAGAATTTTTAAAGCCTTGTAAGCTGTTAATTATTAAGTAATGAAACAATAATGTGATTTGATAAGAACAAGTCTATCATTATGGTTATTGAGGACAAATAAATTGAAAAACTGCTGTACACAAAAACTCTTCTAGAAGATTTATAATTGTCAGACTAGCAATTTCTTTAGTAAAACATATGGTTTAAATTTATTTTATCCAGCACTTTCTAAAATCCATTTATTGAAAAATCCTTTTTGTTTTCTTATAAATCTCATTATATTCCTTATCAAGAGCCATGATTTTATTAAAAAGATTGAGAAAGAGAGCATTTCCCTGCCAAACCATAGTTTTATCTGCAGTTTGTTTTTCATTTCATTTGTAGTTTTATTTTTCATTAAGATAAAGTTGGCTAATCGCATCATGTTTTCCATTTTAAAGTAAACAGGTATAATAAAAGATTTTTATTTTGGTGAATAAAATTCAAAATATTGCCTCATATTTTAGATGAATTAAATATTTTTCCTGGATTTCCCAAGATCAATCATGCTAATTCTATGTGATCAATAACAAGCTATGGCTCTGATACCAAAAAAAAAAAAAAGCAGAAGCAACAAAATCAACTGCTAAAGTAATCTATGGCAAGCATACAATATTTTTTTAAAAAAAATAATGAATTTTAGAACTTCAATAATTCTTACATACGCCTTAAAAACACAGATATGGAGAGATTTCTTACTATTTCTGAGGGCTTATTCAACTAAGGTCAGGGACCTAATAAAGAATCTCCTTATATTCACGTTTTCCTCCACTGGGCTTCAACTATCAGCATGTGTGTTGTTAACATGCTCTAATTGCTCAATAACTGAGAGAAATGAATCACCCGCTCTCGGTGACACTGCAGGAGAGACATAAACCACATTCATGAAAGTATGTATTTGTGAGAAAGTGACTATGAAATCTACAGAGACCAACACCACCATGAATGACTGTTGTTCATGAAACAACATGGAGAGGAGTATTTTACCATGTGACCACTGTGTGTGACAGGTGTCGCCACAGTGTGTACATCTGTCACTTATATAGTGTAACTATGTTCCTCTGACAGTGAAATATAGATTCTGTGATATCTGATGGCTCGTTGCAGTGAAAATTCAAAGGGCTTTATTCCATCTGTGTTAAAGAATTCATTGCTTACTAATGTTTAACTTTGAGAGCAAACTGTCATTAAGAAACACAGAGGCAAGAATCCCAACAAAAGAAGCCCTTGGTCCTCAGCATTCTCCATTCTCTCTAGGAGGCATTTGCTGCTCCTCACGGTGTACTCACCCATTGGGCACTCCTTACACGTCTGCAGCATGGTGAATTTTGTCCTCGGGGATGAGGATGTGGTGCTGCCCAACTTTGAGCTGGTAAATAATTTTAGCAACTGTGATATGTGTGTGTGTGTGTGTGTGTGTGTGTGTGTGTTCGAGCGCGTGCCTTATTTTTAGAGAATTTGCACTAAACCATGTCCTAATTTTATATTTGACTTATCCATTTTTAACCCTTTAAATTATTATAAGTATATTCTGCAAGAAATTCCAGAATATGTCATGTACAATAAACACTCTAAGCTCTGTAGGGATGCAAGTAAAATAATTTTAGTTTTTCTCTTAAAACCACCTTCACCTCTGTTCTGTTGAATCCTCTTTCACATCGGTAAACATTTCACATAGATTCCATAGTATTAGTGGTCTTTCGGGAGGTAGAAGGATCAGTACAGTCCTTTTTAATATACTTTAAATTTGGTATTATGCCTCTCCCTTGGCCTGAGGAACCTGCAGTGTGTGTCCCTGGCATTCAGGAGGAAAGGATCATGGAAGGTTCTGTCCCTCTCTTTCATCTACCCTTCCTCTTCCCCATGGCCTCTCCTTGGTTTCTGAAAGAAGAGAGGAGGTAAAGGAGTTCAGCACCTCCCCTGAGGGCAGGGCCTGTCTTGGTTTTAGACATCCTCTAAGTGGCATCTTCTTTAGGCATGTAGGCACATAGACGTGGGGGACAGATTTGCATAGGGCCTTCCCACTACACAAGTCAGCTTTATCTCTCCCCCCAATCCATGTCCTACATAGCACAGTTTCATAGCAACAAGATGAGATTTTCTCAGCCAGAGAGTAAGCTCTTGGTCAGGGTAGCAACAAGATGGCTTAAGATCAACCACTGAGCCCAGGCAAACTGAGGTTATGCATGCTTGCCTCTCTGGCCAGTGGTTGTGCAGGCTGCCCCAATCTTCGCTGCACCTTCTCTCACGAGCTTCTCCCTCCAGCTCAATGGACACAAGGAGAGAACAGCAAGCCCACGAGATTAATATATGTCCCTCATTACCTTCATCATGTTTACCCTGCTTATTTTAAATTCTTGTTTTTGTCATTTCTCTCCCTAAAGAAAAAAATAACTCTTTTAGATAGCATGGCTTTTCTGCTTTGCTTCTTTTGTTAGATGGCTTAACTTCATAGGTGCTTAGTTATTTTGGTCTGTGAACTTATATTTCCCTACGGTTATTAACTCCTCCATCTTATAAAAATTATTGGGGCTCAAGGCCAGGCTTCAGTGTCCTTTGGTTCTAATGAAAAAGCAAAAGGGGACAGGCCTTTCTTGTTTCTTCCTAGTTGATAGCAGGAAGGAGCCAGCATCCCATGCTAGTTCGCCCGCTTGTCTTATTTTTTAAAAATACATATTTTTTTTTTTACTGATTTTAGAGAGTGAAAGAGAGAGGAAGAGAGAGGTAGAAACATTGATGAGAGAGCATCATTGATCAGCTGCTTCCTGCATGATGTCTTGGTTCATGGGCCAATAGTCAACCACTTGTCTTTTTTATATCTTTATTGCTCTCTCCTGGATCCTTCCCTGCCCATATGTCCTCAGACCCCATGTTACCTTTGTCAGACCAATCCCTAGACATTCTTCAGAACTAAGTCTGGATAATAATACTGTGGAGAAGCTTTCCCTAACTCCAATATCAGGTACATAGTCTTCCCATGTGTTCCTACTGCAACAGGAACCATTGTTTGACATCTCCGAGACAATACCACCCAGTGAACAGCCTTGGCGAAACAAGTTCTCTATAAGTAACTATTGAATCAGCCATGCCATAGAGATTTAATATATTCACAGGAATTAAATTGTTGTAAATCTAACTACCCTTGACTAAATGAAAGTGAGGCTGGCTGCGATGCTTTGTCTTCACAGGAGAGCCTCCGATTTACAGAACAGGCTCTCACAATTTTGAAGGCTGTTGGAAATGTGATTGCTAATTTCAGAGACAAGGGCAAACTTTCTACATCGCTGAAAGAACTGCAGACCGCCCACTACCCTGTGCCCCTCCACAACAAAGAGCAAACTACACAGCACTTCAAGGTAAGCACACTCACCACATGATCTTCGGAGGAGACTTTCTCAGAGAAAGTGACTCCCAAATCAGAGCCTGAGGAATGCTGTGGATGAAGGCAATATTGGGGGAAAGTGACTTTGGGGAGCAGAAATGATGGCGGAGGCAGAATGAGATGATAAATAATGTGGCATTCTGACTGTTTTATTGACTGAGGGAAGTGGATTGGCAAAGAAGGTACTACTATATGGTAACAGAAGATTTGACTTTGGGTAGTGGCACATGGTGCAATATACAGATGTTGTAACATAGAAACTCACACCTGAACCCTATTGTTCATGTTGACAAATGTCACCCCAATCAATTTAATAAATCAGAAAAAAAAAGAATGTGACATTGGCTGCTGTGGGCTGCTGTAGCTAAATTGTCCAAGGGATGCTGATAAGTTAGGACATTCTTCAGAAGGGTCCCACTAAAGGATGGGAGATGGTGACACACCCACCAACTCTTTTCCCACTGACAGATGGTTACTCCCAGGGTCGGTAACTTCCCCACAGTTAAAACTTCCCGGCGAAGAGGGGTTTGGGGAGGGGTGAGCTAAGTAGCATTCTGGCTTCACAGAAAGCATTGAGGGAGTGAAACATGAAGACCCCATGGTACCTGCTAGGTTTTGGTGTTTCAATCCAGACACAATTGAAATGTTGGGCCAGATGATTTCTGTTGTGGGGCATGGCGGGCCTACACTAGAGATGCCAGTTGCATCATGTTTTGACAACTAAAAATGGCTTCAGATATTGTGAGATAGCCCCTGGCAGTAGTATTGCCAGATCTAGCAAATAAAAATACATGGCACCTGTTTAATGTGGGTTTTTTAAAAAAATTTTTAGTTGTTGTTTGTTTGTTTGCTTTTACTAAAGGCATTTTTAGAGAATTTAGGTTTACAGCAAAATTGAGAAATTAGAGATTTCTCACATCCCCCATGCCTCCCTTTTGCCCCCCCCCCCAGGTACAACCTCCCCCATTAGCAACATTCCCACCACAGTGGGACATTTGCTATATTGGTCAACCTACATTCACACATGATTATCTCTCAAAGTCCTTAGCTTACAGTAGGGGTCATGCTTGGTGTTGTGCATCCCATGGATTTATTTAGACACATATATAATGACATGTATCCATCATTATGATAGCAAACAGAGTATTTTCACTGACCTAAACATCCTCTGTGCTTTGACTATTCATTCTTCCCTCACCCCAGCTCCTGGCAACCACTGAACTTTTTACTCTCTCCATGGTTTTTCCTTTTCCATAATGTCATATACTGTAGCTGGAATCATACATAAGGTAACCTTTTCAAATTGGCTCTTTTCACTTAGTAATATACTTTTAAGATTCCTCCATGTCTTTTCATTGCTCAATAGCTCTTCTTTTTAGTGAGGGATAATATTGCACTGTCTTAAATATGCCACAGTTTATCCATTCACCTGCTGAAGGACATCTTGGCTGCTTTCAAGTTTTTGCAGTTATGAATAGAGTGGATATACACATCCATGTATTAGATGTGTGTGTGTGTGTGTACATAAGTTTTTCACTACTTTGAGTAAATACTAGCCTTCAGGACTGTAGGCTCATATAATAAAATAATATTTAGTGGCTGTGCCGTTTTTCATTCCCACGCTAATGAAAGTAAGCTTCTGTGGTTCCATAGCCTCAACAGCCTTAGGGGTGTTTCTGTCCCAGATCCTGGCTTTTCCAGTGTGTAGTGCTATCTAGTTGTTGTTCTAATTTTCATTTCCCTGATGACATACTATGTGGACTGCTGGCGTTCTTTTCCCAGCCTTACAAAGGATTCTGCATTCTGGAAAAAGGGGCTATGCGTAGAGATTAAGAAGTAGTCCAAGGATGAAAGATAGTTTTGAAAGGCATTTGGGGTCAGAGGAGCTTCAGCTGAAGGAGCTAGAAGACTCTACCTTGACCAAGGACCTGTGCTTTTATTAAACACAATTTGTCCCAAGGCTAGGTGGAAATGTACATTTCAAAGGGTAAGGTATCAAAGGTTATTGTCAGTTTGGGGAATAGCCTACAGCTGTTCCGGTGTTTGGCCAACAGGAAGCAATAAAATGTCCTGAGCTGTCTGGCAGCTAACAATCCTATTCAGGTTTGGGGGAAGTGCCTTTTACCTGTTTCCAACAGGTAAATTACATATATGGTTCACCCTTGTTGAGCCGTCCAAGTCCCATCAACCTTTTGACGGAACTCCTGTAATTGTTACATGCTGGCATTGGTTCCCTACAGTGGACCATCTTTCTTATGCTTAATACAACCTGCATGTCTTGGGTAAGTTGTATGTTCAGCTCCTTTGACCATTTTAAATCAGGTTGTTTGTTTTCTTATTGTTGAGTTGTAAGAGTTCTTTGTATAATCTGAACAATAGTTCTTTATTATATGTGTCTTTTACAAATATTTTCTCACATTCTATGGCTTGTCTTCTTATTCTCTTAACATCTTCTTTCACAAAGCAGGAGTTTTTCATTTTATGCAGTCTAGCTTTATCAATTCTTTTTTTTTCATGAATCATGTCTTTAGTGTTAATCTAAAAGGTCATTGCCATATCCAAACTCACTATTTTCTCCTAGGTTATCTTTTAGGGGTGGTATAGCTTTGCATTTTATATTTCTGTCTGTAATAAATTTTGAGTTAATTTTTGAGAAGTGTGTCAGGCCTATCTACCAAGTTATTTCAGCAAGTTAAATTTTAATATTAACAAACAACATGTACAATAAATAGGACATATACTAAAATTATTTATACAAAATTTTATTTTATGTATTATTCCAATTTAACTGGGGCTTTGGTTTTGTTGGGGAAGGGTAATTAAAAACAAAAACTCATAAAACCTCTCTATGAAAATAGAAGAGAAAGAAGGCAATTTTGTTGTCGAATGGAATATTAAACCAGGATAAAATGCACCTCACACCAATCTGTTAAGCAGATCACAAAGACAGAAAGAAATCTCACCCTCTTGCATGGCCAGGCACATATAGCTCATCACAGACATGTTCTAAAGATAAATGGTCACGAGTAAAAGAACTTGATAGCACCATTCGTCACACAGACTGAATACTAAATTCATTTGGTATTGAGGATGCTTGGCTGGGTTTACTAATTGACTCTATCCAAAAGAAAGATAAACTTCTCTTGTATTTATAACAAAAGTAGTTTTTTGCAACTTGGAGGCAGATGCCCAACAAAGTTAGGCGATGATCTTCCACAGAAACTAGAAATAGTGGTGTCATCTCCCAGATGATTACTTTTCAAATAGATGATTCCAAAATCCTTGAAAAATATATTTCTGTATTTTAAAGTCGGCTAGGGCGTATTTAGTTTTTTAAAAGAATTGCATACATTTTAAAGAGCGAGAAAGAACTTGCAATGATAGGTTTTCTAAAGGAAATGCTCTAAGTAAAGGGAAGACAGGATCCTCTTCCCTTATTTTTCATATGGAGAATTAAGTGTCTCATTTTTTTAGTTGTATTTTCCTTTGCAGTGTCCTGTTATTGTTTTTATTTGGTAACCTTACGTGGGATACAAATCACTCCCAATTGAAAACCATTCACATGGGGCATGAATAATATACAAGAAATATCTGCCTTGATTTGCCCATTGAGCCAGTATGATTGTGCCTCCTTTAGGTGAACTCTGTCATCCACTCTTAAAGTGGTGGCTCCAGATGGCTCAAGGTGGTAGTGACAAGCTCTAAACATAATTAAATAATTATCTGGCAAGGCAACAATAGAGCCCACTGCTGACCCCAGGCCATGACTGGTCTTCAGTACCTCTCTCCTCTCCTTCCCATCCCATTCTAGATCTCCCCTTTCTTCCAGCTAGTGTTTCATCTGATCTGGTTGGTTGCCTGATGGGTGACTGAGACCACCCATCTGATAGTGACAAGATCTTGACTGCCCTACTCTTATCAGGCCCTGATTGCTACAATTAATCATTTTTTGTAGAAGCACCAAGAAGTATCTGAGCATAATTCTTCCTGTCCCCATTTTGTGGTAGAAACCTGTTCTTCCACGACTCTATTATATTCTGTTTTTCCTGCTTGTCCACCAAGATGAAGAACTTCTCCGCATGAGTCATATTTCATAGTTAAGATTTATTGTAAAATATGTTGTGTTGCCTGGTGGGGCCTTTCCCTGCCACCCAACTCCAGGAATCAGATCCTCCATTCCAGCAAACTCCCTGTTGTGGGGACAGAAAACACTAATTATGGCAAATGGCAAATGAGTGACATGATGGTGAGAGAGACTCCTACTTCTCATCTGTAAATCCCAGGTCTGTTTTACCTACTACAGATAGAGCACTACAATATTGGCCTATGATTCTGTACATACATCCTGCATCCTGCAAGGTACTGCTTCAGTTATTCAGGGTGTCATCTTCCATTTTTTTTCCCAGTCGAGCCTTTTATATGCCATTCCAATCTACCTGAAATTTTATCAGTTCTATCTATGATATATGTAAGGACCAATGGGTTCCAAACATTCCCCAGTAGTTAAATCTGTATAATGTGATCCTTGGTCCAAGAGATGCTAGGCTGGATCCCATGTTTGTAAATCAAATTTTCTGTGACAGTTTAGATAGTGTTGGCAGAGGTACTGAGCCCAGGAAAAGCTAACTCATATCTGAGTTAAGTATCAGTTCTAAAAGGGCTTGCTATCTCTCCTTGATAGAAGTCCACTGAAATCAACTTGTCACCAAGTGGCTGAATAGGTAACTCAGAGGTCAGCACCATATCACAGTTTCTGCTGCCAACAGGTGAGACAGTGCAACCTGGGTGGAAGAGGGCCCAGGCCGTTGGGTCCATTCAGACTCATTATCCCTGCTACTACAAAATGGGCTTTTGTGCATGTATCATTTACACAGCAGGGAGTTATTGTGGTAATGAAATATCTTCATCTTATATTTTGAAAATTACACATCTATATGACATTTTTTTCAGAGAGCCAACTTCCATAAGTCAATAGATTTCAAGTTATTCTCAACAAATCAGGTGCATTGTGTTATAAGTATCCCATAGATAAGAACTCTCCCACTTGTAAATCACATTTGTGTGTGTACTGGGTGATCTTTCATTAGCACGTTTATGACAAAAATTGGAGCAGGTGATCTTTTTGTCTTCCCTGGCCTGCCTAAACCTCCAGCAGGCTGCTCTCTTGCTTTGGATCTCCCTCAAAGTTGTTGGTTCTTTGAATTGTTCAATAAGTTCTTTAGAGTAGTATTCCCCAAGCAGCATATTCTACAACCACAATCCAGAGAAGACCACCAAGCATTGTTCTTTTACTTCATTGCAATACCTTATGTTTTACTTAGAGGGGATGTCTCAGCATATCCAGCCTTTAGGACACCTAAAAAAATCTCCATTGATGTAGTAAATTCATGAATCTTTATAAGGATTATTCCCCACTCTCTAGCATGCATGTATCTTAATCATGAATTCAGAGTACTGGCCTCTCTCTTCCCACAGAAAGAGTTCACTGAATCATCAGTATTCACTTATAGACCAGAGTGATGTCCTACCGAATGAAGATGACCAAGGACTATGACCACTCAAGTGTAACAGAATGAAAGGATTAACATACTTATATATTGCTTTTTCCCCCAATTTTTATCCTGAATGTTGAAATATTTAGGGCATTTTTAGCATGTCATAGAAAGCACTAAGAAGTTGTGTGTGTGTGTGTGTGTGTGTGTGTGTGTGTGTGTGTTTTGGTCTATTATAAGAATACAGGGACATTTTTTGACACTTAAGATTGGAATGACTCAGTGAAAAACTTAAAGATGGAACAGAAGACCCTTAGAACTTTCCTTTCTTTTTATATTTATATACATCTTTTCTCTACTCCTAAGTTCACATATTAGAAAATATGGCCCCTCCATTTTACATCCTTTTCCCACATAAGGAAAATATAGAATGTCTTGGTCCTTATTTTATTTTTGGCCAAAGTGACCATGATTTGCTCTTGGGTTAACTGCTTGCACTCAGGATTGTCTACTATTAGTGGGTGAAGGGGCAGGTACAAATACAGGTTATGAGGTTAGGTGCCAGTTTCTGTACATACGTGGAGGAGTGAAGAGTTGTCAGAAAGTGTGCACTAAGCAGGAACTGTAACGGTCATTTGTCTTGGAAGGAACCATTTTTTACCAATTCTATGATGCACATTTCTGCCCCCTTTAACATCAGAATGAAATCAGAGTATGTGTTATAATTGGTGGTACCTTATAATGGTTGCTTGTCAGGTGACCTCTAAATTCTCTGTGTGCTTGAGGACTTGTTCATAAGGTTTCATACCATCATTGCTTCAAAAGATATGTGTATTGATGTGTATCATTTGACAAAAGCCTAATCTTTCTAGAAAGAGAATTAAATGGCATAATAGAGACACTCAAAAAAAATGTGAAGGGAGAGAGATTTTCCTCATACCAAAATGACTCCATTAAGGTTCAAACAACAGCAACAAAAAAAGAGAAAGGTGTGACTGACAAAAAGTCACCTCAAATGGTCCCCCAGAAGCTCTGCATAATGCACCCAGCACAGCGCTTTCTGTGGACAGGGCAAGAGCTGAAAGTAAGCCTACAGAAATGTGTGGTAGCTTCATTGTTATTCTCAGTGGTTTGACTAGATAAATGGAATCCCTCAGCATTTTAGGGTAAAAACCATGAAACAGCATTGTAAGACAGAATATGTGTTTTTATTGTTGTCTAAAATCATTCCATCAGTCATCTTCGGCAAGATAAAAAAATGAACCAGCACCAACACTTTTGAATGAGGGTCAGTGGCTTCAGAAAACCCCAAGGACAAAACTAGAATAGTATTCTTTAGGCAATGGTGCATCTTCAAAGCCTTTGATAACATAAATGACGCATTAGATAGGAAAAACAGATGTTAAGTATTTTCTTTTTTTAACATGTAAATAATTTTTAGTAGTAGAAAGAAAAACATGCTGGGTTTTTGTTGTTTGTTTGTTGGTTGGTTTGTTTTTTTAATTCTCTCCCCAGGATATTTTTCCATTGATTTTTAGAGAGAGTGGAAGGGAGAGGGAGAGACAGAGAGAAACATGGATATGAGGGAGACACATCTATTGGTTGCTTTCCACATGATCCCTACCAAGGCCAGGAGCCTGCAACTGAGGTACATGTCCTTAACCGGAATCGAACCCAGACCTTTCAGTCCACAGGCCAATGCTCTTTCCACTGAGCCAAAATGGCTAGGGCAAAACACAAGTTTTTAACAACACTAGAGCAAGGTTAAAATATCAGTTATGGAAATCAAAGAATGATGTTAAGTATTATCAGAAAATAATTTGCAAAAGCATGAGTTTGAATACAAATAAGTTTTTGGAATACGTAACCAATTTATGTGGATCATTTTATTTTTCATGTATGTTTAAGTATGATAATTGATGAAAAACTGTGTCTAAATCTAAAAGAGCTTTTTCAGTAAGAAGTAAATACTCATCCTATCTAATAAAAGAGTAATATTCAAATTAGCCATCACTCCTACACCCCACAAGCCATGTCCACAAGCCATGCCCACAAGCCAATCAGGAGTGAGTATGCAAATTAACCCAATCAAGATGGCTGCAGCCACAGAAGGAGTAGGAGGGAGACTTGGATTTCCTGACCATGGAGGAAGCCAAGCATTCAGCACACCCTCTGCTTAAGGCTACAAAGTTTCAATTATAAAAGATGCATAAATCCCAATGGAAATGGTGGCAGCCATTGAGCTGGAGAGAACAGGAGGATAGGGTTGACCCCGCGATAGAGAAAGCCAAACTCCTGCAGCCCTGGCCTGCTTTGACCTCTGCTTAAGGCTACAAAGTTTCAATTATAGAAAATAGATAAATTCCAATAGATATGGCTGCTGCCAACGAGAGAGCAGGAGGCTCCGCTCCAGGCTACAAAGTTTCAATTGTAGAAGATAAATAAATCCCAGATAGCAGGGCCTCCACTTGGATCACTGGAGGGGTGTGGCTGCCCAGGCCACCCCATGCCCCAAGGGAACCCGCACTCTGATCTGAGACATCCTTCAAGGCAAACCAGCTGGCCCCCACTTATGCACCAGGCCTCTATCCTATCTAATAAAAGAGTAATATGCAGATTGACCATCACTCCAACACACAAGACGACTGTCCGCATGTGGACACAAGATGGCCACCACAAGATGGTCAGCAAGGGAGGGCAGTTGGGAGGCACCAGGCCTACAAGGGAGGGCAGTTGGGGGTGATCAAGCCTGAAGGGGAGGTCAGTTAGGGGTGTCCGGGCTGGCAGAGGAGGGAAGTTGGGGGCAAACAGGTTGGCAGGGGAGCAGTTAGACATCAATCAGGCTGGCAGTGGAGTGATTAGAGAGTGATTAGGCTGGTAGGCAGAAGTGGTTAGGGGCAATCAGGAAGGCAGGCAGCCAACTAGTTGGGAGCCAGTAGTCCTGGATTGTGAGAAGGATGTTAGACTGCCCATTTAGGCATGGGAAGTCGGATATCCCTCGAGGGGTCCCAGATTGGAGAGGGTACAGGCTGGGCTGAGGGACACTCCCCTTCCTCTTCCCCCTGCACAAATTTTGTGCACCATGCCTCTAATAGATACTAATAAGAAATTGATAAAAACTCTAACTAGTCTATTTTCATTCATGTAGCACATGAAATAATAGTCTTACAATAGATAGCATCTTAGAATCTATGAAATACAGTATTTACTTGCTTAAGCTCAAGGACCATAATATTATTTATCTTATGGTGAATTTTTTCAACCAGTTTAATGTTATATTTTGATTGAGTGTACATTATAAAAATTGTTATAGTGATAACATTTTATTAGATTAGAAAATCATATGATTATTTTGGTTTCTTAATGGGTGAGATTTTGAAGAGTCTTTTTGTAGATTGTGTATATATCTGAGAAATATGTTTTTAAAATTTTTAGAGTATCTGACCAGGTAATAGTATTTTCTGACCAGGTAATAGTATTTTTCCGTTTAAAAAATACACTAACCTATTTCTGTTTTAGTGTTTTCACACTTCCATGTGGCGTTTAATAAGAAAAGCTCAAGTAACAAAACTTCCTTCATACTTTAAACTTGCATTCCGTGCTATGTTTTTGGAGTTGGATACACTGGATTCCATCTTGGAAGAGCCTTCTTTAGGTACTAGTAATTTTGGATTATTATTAGACAAAAAAATTCCCAGGCTCACATAGGAGAAATAATTTGAGAGAAGTGCACTCAACGTGTTTGTGGAATTTTAGAGTTCAAGGTGTGCTCTGGGATGCTCACAGGGTTACAAAGTTCTTGTATGTCCCCTACCATGCATACATCCAAAATCTCCTTGTTCATTTGTTCCTGATCTTAAAAGGAATGAAATTCCCTAATATACAGCGTGCCCCCCAAAAAAATGTCTATATACTTTAACAGCTAATAGATCAGTTTTGAAAATGAAATGTATTTTAATGAACATTGCCTTTATCATTATTCAAAGTATGTGTATACATTTTTGGCACACCCTGTAATGAAATATTTGGCACAATATGATTTGAAAAATTCTGGAAAGTTTTTTTGATCCAAGTAATACTCCTTTCCTGCCTCTCCCAATACTCCACTGTATTTCTACCCTTTTAACATTTTCTTTTAATTTTGAGAGAAGCCTCTTGCTACTTTCACAGAAGACTCAGTAGTAGTTTACCAAGGTGACAATATTTAGTGTTACCTTCTCTAGAATAGTTATTTTCTAAACAAGGATCATGTACTGAGGACAATGTTAAATGAAATAATAACTCTATGGTTGTGGCACATTATATGTCAGAGGACTTATAGTAGTTAAGACATTGAAAATTGGAAGAGATTAAATATAATTTTCAGTAAAAAGTTTGTTTGTTTTCCTGCAGAATTTTCTGATGTGAAATATTTTGTGCCAAGAACTGATAAAGAGGCAGTAGCAGCAGCAATTAAAATTCAATCCATGTGGAGAGGGGTTTATGTGAGATTACTTATGAGAGCTAGAACACCAGGTATCATTTTTAAATCACTTATAAAATGAACTTGCCTATATATCAATGAATATTTGTGTGTGTTAATGAAAAATATTCTAGAACTAGGTTAAATATTTTATGTCTATAAATATTGAAATTCTTTGAGATCAAAAAACATTGTCAGTACACTCACTCTCTTTCTCCCAGAATTTAGCACAGTGCCTAGCACCCAGTGAACACACAACAAATACTTGCTAAAAGAATGAGTGAATGAATGGGAGAATGAATGAATGACTTGATGAATAGGTAAATGAAAGAATGAATGAATTGAATGAAAAGGCTTTTATGTATATGTATGTCCATTAGAAAAATAATTATAAATTTGTCAAATTAATCATATAGTAAAATACACTTTTATTGTCCAATTGCTACAAAAGTTACATTCATAGGATAATTTTTTTCTCTTGATGAAGACAAAATTTGAGTAATTTATAAGTGTTTTCAAAGTATTTGCACATACTTATTGAATAACTCTTGAGTATTCAGCACTGTTCTAGATTTTGACCTTCTAGAAATCAGTACAATGAGCAAGCTTTCTGCTTTGATGAATCTCGTGTTCTACTGGTGGTGGGCAAATAGTAGAAAAGTAAATATATTAAGGTATTGATTTCAGATACTGTTAAGTACTTTGAAAAAATCAAGATGAGGTCATTAGAAATATGTCAGGTTTTTACATAAAATTTGAAGTGTTTACTATAGACTTGTATTTTTCTTTCTAAATAATTTACTCTTAAACCATTTGTGGATTGTTCTTTATGTTAAACTTAGTGGAATCCTATTAGCTACTTTATTGTGGGTTTTTTGTGGTTTGTTTGTTTTTAGAAAACTTGGATGGATTATTTTTTCTGACATGATAATTTTTTAAAATATATTTTATTGATTTTTTTTTTACAGAGAGGAAGGGAGAGGGATAGAGAGTTAAAATCATCGATGAGAGAGAAGCATCGATCAGCTGCCTCCTGCACACCCCCTCCTGGGGATGTGCTTGCAACCAAGGTACATGCCCTTGATCAGAATCAAACCAGGGAGCCTTCAATCCACAAGCTGACGCTCTATCCACTGAACCAAACCGGTTAGGCCTGACATGATAATTTTCAAAACAAATTTTTGGTGTGATAAAAAGACCTGATGTGAACTCATTAATGAGTATTTCATTAGATAATATAATATTTTGTCATTTTTTAACTAAAAATAAAGTAAAAGTATAAAATGGTGAACAATGCTCTCTGCTAGAGGGATATTTTTTTACATTTTATACATGATTTTGCTGCTAATAAAGCCTATGACTTTTATATCACTTGACTCATGAGTTTCAACTTCCTTTGTAGATATAAGGCTTTGAAAAACTCATCTTCCAGGCAACTTACAGCATTTATATTGTTATTTATATTGCTATTTTTAGACACAAGGGAAAATGCCTATGCTGCAGATGCTCTTCAAAGAGTTTGGACTACATTGGAAATTAATATGGATCAGTATGCAGTTTCTCTCTTAAGGTAAAGCAAATAATGATATTTCTTTTTCTTTTTTAAGAAACTTTTAAAATATTAATTCACAGAAAATATTATACTAATTTCAGATAGTCAACATAGTGATTAGACATTTATATAATTTATGAAATCATCATCCACATAAGTCTAGTACCCACTTAATACCGTACATAGTTATTATACCATTATTGATTACATTTCCTATGCTGTACTTTACATTCCCATAACAACTTTTTAACAACCAATTTGTACTTTGTCATGTTTTCCTCTTTTTCACCTCCCCCCCAACCTCCATTCTGGCAACCATCAATTTGTTCTCTGTATGCATTTGTTTTTCTTTTGTTTGTTTGCTTATTTATTTTTATTTAACATGGGCCAGAAATTATGCCTAATGCCTTACTTTCATGTAAATGGAGTGCTAAAAACATGACCTCCCTTCTGAGGGCATAAGGTCAGTTCACTGTGGAGGTGTATTTGAAACTCAGGCATAACTTCTTCAGGGGCCTGGTATTTCACTCCAAATGACTTGCCCACCATAACCAAGAGCATTATTTCCTAGAAACTCAGTAAATATCCAACATACAGGACATACTCTTTCAAAAGTTTGGATCCCACACTCATGTCTAGTGGACCAATGGAACTGACAAGTCTGACACTTAAATGCCAGGAGCATCAAAAGCTATCTCCTCATTTTAGGAAGCATTAATTACACGGTCAAGAGCACGTCTTTTGGTATAAGACCTAATGCCAACTTCAGCTCTGTTAAGCATCAGATATATGACCTGGAATAAATTCCTTATTCCCTCTGAACTTATAATTATTTTTCATCTGTAATATTAGGGATAAAAATTAGCTTATTTTAACATCCTATCTAATAAAAGAGTAATATACAAATTGACTGTCACTCCAACACACAAGATAGCTGCCCCCATGTGGTCAAATATGGCCGCCCCCATATGGACACAAGATGGCCACCACAAGATGGACAGCAGGACAGGGCAGTTGGGGGTGATCAGGTCTACAGGGGAAGGCAGTTGCAGGCAACCAGTCTGGCAGGGGAGGGCAGTTAGGGGCAACCAGGCTGGCAATGGAGGGCAGTTAGGGGTTAACGGGCCAGCAGGGGAGGGCAGTTAGGGGTGACTAGGCCAGCAAGGGAAGGCAGTTAGGGGCAATAGGGCCAAAAGGGGAGCAATTAGGTGTCAATCAGGCTGGCATGGGAGTGGTTAGGGGTTGAGCAGACTGGCAGACAGAAGCAGTTAGGGGAAATCAGGCGCCAGGCAGGCAGGCGAGCGGTTGGGAGCCAACAGTCCTGGATTCTGAGAGGGATGTCTGACTGCCCATTGAGGCCCAATCCCAAGAATTTCATGCACTGGGCCTCTATATTATATAGTTGTAAAGATAAATTAAAGTAACACAGGAAACATATTTACCACAGTGCTGCACATTGAACTAATACTATTATAAATTGTATATCTACACTATTATAAATATTAGTGTACTACTATAAGGAGGACTTGAAGTTCAGAAGCTGAGACTTTTATTCTTAGACTAGAGGCATTGTGCATGAAATTCATGTATGGGGAGGGTCCCTCAGCCCGGTCTACACCCTCTCCAATCTGGGACCCCTTGGGGGATGTCCAACTGCCTCTCGCAATCCAGGACCGCTGGCTCCTAAGCACTTGCCTGCCTTCCTGGCTGATCATCCCTAATACCTTTTCCTGCCTGATCACCCCTAACTACTCCCCTACTGGCCTGATTGTCCCTAAATACTCTCCTTCTGGCCTGATTGCCCCTAACCTCCTCTGCCTCACCTCACACCGAGGACCCAGGATTCCCTCCTCTGGCTGGTGGCAGGCACCCAAGACCTGGCCTTCCCTCCCTCTGGCCAACTGCAGGCACCCAGGACCCAGGCTGGCTGAGCCTGGGATGGCCACAGCTACTGGGGACCGTAGGTGGGTGGCTTCACCTGGCCTCAGTCACATGTGCCCTGAACAACAGAGCAGACAGATTTACCCTCTCCCAGGCCATAGGCACAGGTGCTTCCACTGATGCCCAGAACCATAGGGCAGGCAGCTTGTCCCTCTCCCAGGCCACAGCCTGACTGGTCCCAAGTCCTCTCTCACTAGCTCATTTGTTCCTGACTAGTCCTCATTTCTCTCTCAGGAGCTCATTTGTGCCTGGCTGGTCCCCATTTCTCTCCCCAATGTTGAGTGTCTGAGCCATTATGGAGTGACAGTGTGAGGGTGTGATGACCATTTGAATATTAGCTCTTTATTATATAAGATCATAAGGGGCAGAACTTCCCCAAATCTACTTTGGGAAAGGCTCAGTTTACCAATATGACTTTCTCTCTGTCTTAGAATGCAAAGTTAAAACAAAATCAAGTCTGTCATGGATTTCTCCTTGGGTCACTCAAAATATTTCTCATGGTTCATCAAGATATTCTAATGAACATGGCTGGCCCCATCTTCATTAGAATTTCCTGAGGTGTAGGAAAAAGGAAAGAAACTGGGGAGAAACCAAGATAGCGGCATAGGTAAATACCTAAACTTGCTGCCTCACACAACCACTTCAAACCTACAACTAAAAGACAAAACAGATATCATCCATAACCATGAGAAGGCTGGCTGAGTGGAATTTATACAACTAGAAGGAAAGAGAGAAGCACACTGAGACTCAGAGGAGATGTGGAGATGTAGAAGTGAAGCATAGAGCTATGGAGGCACATGCAGAAATAGATTGGCAACTGATTATGCTGTTGTCTTTTTCCATTGGGAGGGATATACAAGCTCCCAACTGCTCTGAACTCCAGTTCTGGCAAGACTCTGGGGACTCAGACTCATGCAGGGAGAAACTGGACTCTCTGGCATCGGGACCAGAACATGAGGGTGGCTTTCTCTCAGAGATGCTTGCAGCAATCATTGTTCCTGCATGGTGCTGCATAACATAGACCTGGGACCTCTTCGGGGCAGGGCAGATGGTCAGCCATTGATGTTTGCTCTGCCCTGGTAATTCCCTCAGATCCCACCCCACCCAATTTACAACCCTACCCAACCTGTGCGCAGAGGCTTTTGCATATGAGTGGCCTGGCCTTTTGCAATCTAAACCTAACATATTTAGCTGGAGCAGAGAGCTTCAGAGCCCCCAAATGAAGGCTCAAAGATGGACAGCAGCTTGCATTGCTTCATAGCTAGTCCTCATCTGGGCACCTACAAACCCCAAACAAAGAGGAAACATCTGCAGATCTCTCTGTAGCACCTGCTGGGTGGCCTCAGGCAGTGGCTGACTTTGCACATCCTTGGAGATCCAAGAGCCAGTATACCCAGTGGTCAGAGTGAGACCATCCAGATTACAACTCTTCACCTCCATAAGAGACACACTCAAGGGGAAGACTCAGTGAGTGCCAAAGCCCCACTTAAGCAAGTCTTCCCCCATAAGGATGTCTCCAGCACAAGTTCTCCCATCATATACACAACTGATCCTCACAGCCAATTGGCCTGGAAATCATTTCCTCCCAGTGATAACAGCAATCAAGGCTTAACAACAACAAGACTGTGCACACAGCCCACAAAGGGGTGCACCAAGAGTGTCCACCTCAGGTAACTGGGGAGGCTGAGCCACTGGACCCTATAGTACACCTAGCACACAAAACCACTATATCAACTGAGGAAAGCAGCCAAAATGCAGAGACAAAGAAACAGGTTACAAATGACAGAAATGGAAGAAAGCAAAAGACTAGATATAGAGTTCAAAACTATGGTTAAAAGGTTACTCAAGAATCTTCTAGAAACCTCTGAGAAATTTAGTGAGACCCCCAAGGATATGAAAAAGGAACAATCAGAAATTAATCATATACTGAATCATATAACTGAAATAAAAAATAATATACAGAGATCCAACAGCAGACTAGAGGATCCTAAGAATCAAGTTAAAGATTTGAAATACAAAGAAGAAAAAAACACCCAACAGGAAAAGCAAAAAGAGAAAGGAATCTTAAAAATATGAAGATAGTGTAAGGATCCTCTGGGACAACTTCAAGTGTACCAACATCTGAATTATGGGGGTGACAGAATAAGAGAGAAAGCAAGATATTGAAAATCTATTAGAAGAAATAATGACAGACAACTTCCCCTACCTGGTGAAAGAAATAGACTTATAAGTCCAGGAAGCACAGAGAACCCCAACAAGAGGAATCCAAAAAGGACCACACCAAGATACATCATAATTAAATGCCAAGGACAAAAGACAAAGAGAGAATCTTAAAAGCAGAAAGAGAAAAACAGTTAGTTACCTACTAGGGAGTACCCATACGATTGTCAGCTGATTTCTCAACAGAAACTATGCAGGCCAGAGGGAGTGGCAAGAAATATTTAAAGTGATGAATAGCAAGAGCCTACAGCCAAGATTACTCTACCCAGCAAAACTATCATTTAGAATTGAAGGTCAGATAAAGTGCTTCATAGATAAGAAAAAGCTAAATGAGTTCATCACCACCAAACCAGTATTATATGAAATGCTGAAGGGTATTCTTTAAGAAGAGAAAGAAGAAGAAGAAGAAGAAGAAGAAGAAGAAGAAGAAGAAGAAGAAGAAGAAGAAGAAGAAGAAGAAAATTATGATCAACAAAGTGACAACAAATACATAACTATCAACAAGTGAATCTAAAAATCAAGTGAATAAAAAATCTGATAAACAGAATAAACTGGTGAATATTATAGAATCAGGGGCATAGAAAGGGAGTGGACTGACAATTCTTGGTGGGAAGGGGATGTGGGTGTGCAGGAAGAGACTGGACAAAAATCATACACCTATGGATGAGGACAGTGGGGCGAATAAGGGCACAGGGTGTGGTGGGAACAGGGTGGAGAGGAACTATGGGGGCGGGGGGAACATCTGTAATAATTTGAATAAAGATTTATTTTTTAAAAAAAAGCAAAGAAACTTTGACAGGAACTGTGATTAGGCCAGCCCCCAGGTGATAGACAATGGTGTTCTACCTTGTCAGACTACCACATTATGGTTGGTCATTAGGATGATTAGGTTATTTATCATTCAAACTGGGATAGTTTCACAGACAGAGAGGACACTGTTTATAATTATGCTAGGACTATGAGCATAACCCAGGCTGCCTCAAGTAAACCAGGATATATGGCCAGCCCCTGTTCTTGTAACTACTTTAAAAGGCTTAAAAGGCTTCCAAGTATAAACCTATCAATTTCCTCTCTCCACCACAGATGTGATTACATGGACATATCAGTACAATCCCCCATGAGAATTTCTATGACTTTACAATTAAACCATCTAGAAGCCAAGAGCACTAAGACCTCTGTCTAGACTTCCATTAGGGAACCATTTTCTATGCTTATTATGGCTTCTATCTCAGCCAATACCAGGGAGATTATATGCAAGATCCTAGATTCCTGGTGCTAGATCCAGTTGCTGACAGAATGGGAAGAATATAACTCAGAGAATCCTCACTTCACTTTCATCATGTTCTGGAATATGTCACCACCTTCCAGGGTGCAAATGTGGAGATACTTCACCCGTAATTTACCAGTTACACTCACTACTCCCTAATGCACCAGAAATCATGTAAAAGGAAAGCTCTGCACTCTTCCCTTGTTCAAGGTCTTAGTTTTTTAATCTATATCTTTCCAAATCCATGCCACACTTTAAACTCCATCCTAGTATCAATTTCTCTATGTCCACTCCAGAATTTTCATGGCTGCCACCAAGTTTTGTTGCTACTTTGCCTGCTTCTAGTTTTCCTACCCATACAACTTGAACTTTGGTCCTGATTTTCCACCCATGAACACAATTACTCCCTGGATCATGAATTAGGTTCTTCCTTGACAAAGGACTTCAGATAACTTTGGGCACCTCTGAGTGATATCTTTCATGGTTGACCTGTAATGGTCTGCCCTATCTTTTTCTCAATTTTTTAAATTGAGGTATTATATGTGTACATATCTTACCATTGCCCCCCACCTCCCATTCATGCCCTCCCTCCCCAGAGTTCTGTGTTCGTTGGTTGTACTTATATTCATGTATACCAGTCCTTCGGTTGCTCTCTTATCTCCCCCCAGGTCTCCTTCCCCTCCCTGCTGTCATTTGACAATCTGCTTATTTTATGGTGACTATCTCAGGATCACACGAATAGAGTCCGCTCCTCCTCTGGTTCTCACCGCCCCTCCCCCTGGGTCCCACTGCTTCCCCTGTGACACACGGCTCACCCGGGGCACAGGGCCCCCTGGGACACACGGGTCTGCCTTATCTTGATGCCATGACCAATGAGCCCCACAGCTCCCCTTGATCAATGACTATCATACTTTATGCTAATTTTTTATCAGTTTGTTGTTTTATAAATAGATTTTTAAAGTTGCTTTTGCCATTGGTACTTAAAATTATTTTTATATTTCTAGATTAATATTTAAAAGCAGGTGCAAGTCTATTGAATCTTATCCATGCTATCAAGATGAAGAAACTAAGATTACTTTTGCTGACTATTCTGTAACTCACACAGACCAGCCACCAAATAGTTGGTTTATAGTATTCAGGTGAGGCTCTCATATATTGGTAAGTGATGTCTCCCTTAAATGGCATCTGTATTCTTTTGTATAGAGTTTTATTCATGACAGTAGAAATTGTATGAACTTGTAGGTTTCTTTCACAGTTAGTTAAAATTTCTTCTACATTTGCTATAGATAAATGAGAGAGTACAGAAGTGTTTATACATGTTTCCTTAAAAAAAACAAAACATGAAAAATGTGAAGTTATTTACCAGAGATTTTATTAGTATGGTAACCATAATATAATAAACTGATGTGCTTTTAGTACAGAAAAATATAATTTGATTTCTAAGCAATGGCATATTAGGTAAAAGTCATAAATTACTTACAAAATTGGATTTCTTAACATGTTTGCATTGGCATGATAAAATATGTTAATCATAATTTTAAAGGAAAGCAATAGGTGCACCTGATAGTTATTTGGAACTTTAAATTTATGTGTTTATTTCTTAGTATCAAACTTAATTTCAAACTTTCTTTACAATTCATGTCAAGGGAAAGTTCATGCTTTTGTAATTACAGAGAAATATTTTTGATTCATCAAGATATAATTTTGGTTCCCAAAGTATATACTACAATTCCAGTCTGCGTGCTCCATGTTGTTAATAATGACACAATGGAACAAGTGCCAAAGCTATTCCAAAAAGTGGTGCCTTTTCTTTATACCAAGAATAAGGTAAGTGTAAAATTTATTCTTTCTGTCTGATAGAAAGGCATGAGAAGCTTGCACTTGTAGAGGTTTCAGGAGGAGGTACAGTGAAGATGCCTTCAATCTACGTAACAAAGGAGTAAGGTCATGGTCTTGTTCCACAGAAGTTCTATTATTTGACAGCAGGATGTACTTAATGTGAGTGTTAGGACATTCACCTCTAAACCCTCTTCGTTTTTCTCTCCAAAGAAAATAAGACAAGGAAAGCAATAGAAATTATCATTATTAAAATCATAAAATCATACAAACCTTTAAAATGGAAATGGGGCTAAAGAGCTCATTTAGTCCCTATCTCTAAATCAAATCAGCTGGTTGTCTCAGTTTCCCACTGGGTCTTTAGTCTGTTCCTAAATATTTCAGATGAGTGTGATTGCACAGGACTCAGCACCTGCCACCCTATATTTTCTAGGACAACAAATCCTTCCCAGGAGAGGAGCACTTGCCACATCATTCCTGCTGTGTGAACGACCCTGTCATTTGCTGAAATCACATTGCCTCTCAATTTATTTGAATCTCATATTTGTGTTTTTGGTAATTTCCTCTGGGAAGAAATCATGACAAAAAATAGTGTATACATGCACTGGTAACCAGGAAATCTACTTTAGCTGTGATCTTTCATTGTTTAGCTGTGTGACTTTGAACTTCACGTTTGTCTTTGAGCTGTGGTTGTAACTGACTTCTGAGGTTTACATCAGTCTATGATTCTATGCATTATTTTATAGAAATTAAGATATACCTATCTAAAGAGTACTGATTTGTAGAAAAAATTAAAAAAAAGTTTAATGATTCCATAAAAAAACCGATAGCTCTTTTGAGTTGTTTTAGTGATTTTTAAAAATAAGATCTAGTTTTCCTTTTGAATAGAAACATTTACTATTTAATGTGTGATTATTGGAAATAAATAATAACAGACTCATATGGAAAAGATGATTTCGTTCAAGGGGCAACTCTATCAAGGTCATAAATGTCATCAAATCCTAGAAGTGAGCTCTTTGTTTTACTAGATAAGTAAACTTATATTAGTCACTGGCACTTAATTTTGGTAGGGACCATTTGAGTTGAACCAATAAAGAATCTGATACTTATTTACAGGCAGCATACTTTGTTTGAATTTGGTTTTGTTTTGTTTTATTAACTCCAGTGAAGATCTCTCTTCTGTGACTAAGCATGAATTTGGGGCCATGTTGGGGGAACTCTAAATAATGCATTTTTGTCAATATACAGAAGACCATCCTATTTTCCATCTATAATAATAAAAGCATAATATGCTAATTAGACCGGATAGCCGAATAACCCTCTGGATGTCCTTCTGGACAACCTTCCAGACAAAGCTGGGGCTGCAAGGGCCAAACCCCTTGCACAAATTTCATGCATTAGGCCTCTTGTTTAACTATAATTTTTAATTTCAAATTCAGGATTGCAAAAAAGGTAGCCACCCACTCTCATCTGAGCTAATTTTAGGGGTAGGGAATGAGAGAATGGGGAGGAGGATGCCTAAGAATAGCTTCAGTGGTCCCTTTTGTGCCATAGTTTTTCTTTCTTAATGATCCCTGATCTTTGAATGCTTCTCCAAATTATCTCTGTTCCTTCTATATTGTTGTTCCCAGAACTGAATGCAGCCTCTAAGGAAAATCTTTTTTTTTAATATATATTTTATTGATTTTTTTACAGAGAGAAAGAGAGAGGGATAGAGAGTTAGAAACATTGATGAGAGAGAATCATCGATCAGCTGCCTCTTGCACACCCCCTACTGGGGATGTGCCCCCAACCAAGATATATGCCCTTGACCGGAATCAAACCTGGGACCTTTCAGTCCGCAGGCCGACGCTCTATCCACTGAGCCAAACCGGTTTCGGCTCTAAGGAAAATCTTGATCCACCTAAATCTAAGGAGGATCATTGTTCCATTGTTTAGTAGCTCTTGATTGCATTAGCATTTGGCAACTGCAAGGTATTTTGACAGTTGGCCATCATTTTTCAATGTTAACTAGTGTACCTCAAGATATTTATTTGTTTTATATAAAAACAACAACAACAACAATATCAACAACAACAGTATTCTAGATTTTAAAAATAAACAGGTTTAGACATTTAAAATTATTCTATTTTTTTCATAATATTTCAAAAACTGTGATTCAAAATACTCATTTACAAAGTTTCTCATTGTGCAGTAGTATATTATGTTTCTCTTTTTACTCAAGAGTCTTAAAATCATTTAGAATAAGCCAGGTCTTCTCTTATAATCCTATCACTTGTTTAGCTTTAGATTTTCACTTACCTATACCTATTCTATTATTTTTATAACTCTTCTTTTCCCTATCAAAGTTATTCTCTGAGTCTAGACCAACAAAAACATAAGAATCCTCTTAGTTTTGCTTCTTTAATACATCAGTACACAAGTTCAAATAATAATGAAAATAGCAGTAAATCTTTGCATTACGATTTGCAGATAAAAATATTTCATATACCTGATTTAGTTTCCTTTTCTCCTTGCTCTAAACATATCCAAAGGTCTTTATTGGTGTTGCAAGTCTCATCTCATTATGAGTATTTGCATTCTAGTTGATACTCCTGGACATTTATTGCAATGTTATGCATTTATTCTATCTTGTGCATTCCTGAATTTTGTTTCTGGAAATCTAAAGACATCAGAGTGCTTCCTTTCATCTGATAGCAACTGAAATGCAAAGCTATTTTTTTACTTTTTTACTGGAAGTATCTGGAGTTATAAACTCAAAATTACTTGGGGCTCTTGTGTCTCATTATGTTATTATGCTTCTTTGTACCTCATTATTATCTCTTACTTCACCGACTCCTTGGCCAGTTATGTTGAACCCAGCTATGGCCCACCAGGATGTTACCTCTTTCTCAAGTTCCTTAGCTGCTGCTTTTCTCTAACCTAGAGTTCAGCTCCAGACTCACATCCGGTTTCATGGAACCAGATCTGCTGTCAATTTGTTATCTTTATCTCCCAAAGGAATTACATTTCCATAATCTCTGCTTTTCTCATCTTGTACTTAGAAAGATGATTCTTTGAAGACAGGGTTATCAAGCAGGAAGCTACTGTGGTACTCCAGGATGATGCAATGATACAAAGTTGCCTTAGGAACCAATAAAACCATTTATTACTACCATTAATCACTTTATCTTATAGGTAGAGAGAATCACACAAATCAAAGTGTTAAGAGTTATTCATTTTCTCTGAAAACATGTAAGATGGCTCTTTCTAAGAGGGATTTCAAGAAATAATGCTACTGATTTGGTGTTTATCAAAGACTTTGGGATCTTTATGTATATCAAGATGATCAAGTATTTCAGTACTGAAAAGCCACAGATTGTACATGGAAGAGAGTAGCGGCAATGCGACTTCATTCTGTTTAATTCTCTTTCCTTATAGAAAGGATACACATTCGTGGCTGAAGCATACACTGGTGACTCATATGTATCCGCCTCACGATGGAAATTGCGTCTCCTTGGTTCTTACAACCCACTCGCAAGCCTCTCTCGAGATTTTCCATGCAGCACCTTTGCCATAAAAGAAATTAGAGATTACTATATACCCAATGATAAGAAGATTGTACTCAGGTATGAATATAATTCAGTACATGATAGAAGGGGAAATATAATCTTCTTAAAATATTACTTTTATTGCATTTTTACATAGTAGTAGTATTAAAAACATTAAATTCTGTAGCAAAATTCTTGGTCATTTGGAATTTCAATTTATATACTCTCTTAGGAACAATTAAATTAGAGAGTAATTTGATTATATAGATGGTATACAGGATATTAAGTCTATGTGGTTGCATATAATGGCAAGTGATACTTGCTAAGTATCATTTGACTTTTATTAAGCATTCTTCATAACACTCTTTCCTTTTAGTACTTCCTTTTTGTGCTTCTGCTTCTTTGACTAGTGAGTTTCTCCTTATCTGCCAATTAACCTTCTTTTCATGTGTATCTATATACTTTGCATGAAAAGCCTCATCATGGACTCCACTCTTTCTCTAATCCATCTTGATTGCTAATCAGACTTGCCTTTAATCTCCAAGCCCTTCTCTCTGTTCTCAATATCCCTCCACTACTTCAGAGCCTCATTATATTTTGTCTATAGAAATGCTGTTTTCTGTAATTTATGGCTCCATTGTATTTATGACATACGAGTTTGCTTTGCCCATTCCTTTCCTGTTATCTCAAAATAGCCTGGGTTCATTTTTGTTATTTTAAAAAATCAATCACTTTTAATGATGATTTTCAACAGTGCTGAAATTTCCAAATAAAATTTGTTGGCACTGGTCATTTCCTACAGCCCCTTCTTTCTGAAAATGTGATACAAAAGTTGTTATGCTCATAGGGGAAGAGTTTTAGAGAAGGTAGATTCAAACGTATCAATTCTCCTTAAAGATCAATAAACATGAGAACCAGAAGTTTATAAAGAGTTGTGACAAGCTGCTTGAAACTGTGTCAAAAGCAATTTTCACACCTGGGTTGGGGGTCCAGTTGAGTGCTATGAGCAACTGGGAGGTGATGAGATGGCTAAGTCTCATAGATACTGAGCTGGGGAGGAGTGAGAGTCCTTGGATGGCAGGGTTGGCTGGAGATTTTTTGTTTTGTGTTTTTGTTTTGTTTTTATCTATTTTTAAGATGGATGAGTCAGCACATGTACAAAAACCAACAAGGAGGAATAAGGAGGGGTGTTTAGATAAAGGAGGGAGAGGATACTCAGGAAAGCTAATTTTAAGAGAAATTGAAAATTGATACGATTCTGAGCATTTGCAAGGATTCCACAATAATAGGGGAGGGGAAACCCAAAACAAACAAAAACACCTCTTAAATTGCTTTAAGGGAGGAGTTGGGCTGGAGTCTGACTGTACGGTCCAGTTTTCAGCAAGAGGTTCCCAACCTGCACAGTTGAGTGTGCAGGCAGTGGATACTATTTTCAATTTCTCTGCATTTTGAGAATGACAGAAAGCTTTGAGGCCTACTGCTCTGGCCAGCTGTGGTCCTTGCCCAGCTGGAGAGGAGGAGGATGTATTGGACAAGTTTGGCACTGGTTTGCCAATCTGTCAAGTTTTATTAGTGAATGCTTATCATATCTAAACAAAATATTACATTTTCTGTTTAAGATTTAATGATAACAATGAAGGTCATATATTTATTTAATTGTACCAGACCTTTTTGGGGGGAATTTTTCAAAAGTGTACAATAGCTGTAATATTTCCAGGATTTTAGTTGACTTTGCAAAGTGGTTTTACTTTTAGATTATCATATCAGCAAATTATAGTTTCCTAAACTGGTTGAGACCAGTACAGTTGCTGATAAACGAGTGTCTTTCTTTATAGGTATTCAGTGAAAGCTGTATTACCACACCTTGTTACAATCCATGTACGTGTGTCCAACCCAGATGCCTTCATCAAGCTACAGATTCTAGAGAGTGAAGAAGTTGTCCTTAGCACCATTGGGAAAGGCCAAGCCATAATCCCAGTTTTTAACTTCATGGGAAATGAAAGAATTCTGAGCTCTCAGTGTAAGCTTTGTGTGTGTGAGTGTGTGTGTGTGTGTGTGTGTGTGTGTGTGTGTGTGTGTATGTTTTAATTATTTACTTATTTATTTATATTTTATTAAAATTTTTAAAGTTATTTTTATTAACTTATTATCTGTGTACATATATTACCATTGCCCCCCCCCCACATGCCCTCCCTCCCCAGAGTTTTGTGTCCATTGGTTATACTTATATGCATGTGTACAAGTCCTTCGGTTGATCTCTTATCTCCCCCATATTTCCCTCCCCTCCCCGCTGTAATTAGACAGTCTGTTTGTTGCTTTACTGTCACTATATCTATCTTATGGTTCATCAGTTTATAATGTTCTTTATTATCCATAAATGAGTGAGGTCATGTGGTGTTTCTCTTTCATTGACTGGCTTATTTCACTCAGGATGATGTTCTCCAATTCCATCCGGGTTGCTGCAAATGATGAAAATTCCTTCTTTTTATGGCAGCATAGTATTCCATTGTGTAGATGTACCATAGTTTTCTGATCTAATCATCTGCTGATGGACACCTAGGCTGTTTCCAAATCCTAGCTATTGTAAATTGTGCTGCTATGAACATAGGGATGCATATATCCTTTCTGATTGGTGTTTCTGGTTTCTTGGGATATATTCCTAGGAGTGGGATTACTGGGTCAAATGGGAGTTCCATTTTCAGTTTTTTGAAGAAACTCCATACTGTTCTCCACAGTAGTTGTACCAGTCTGCATTCCCACCAGCAGTGCATGAGGGTTCCTTTTTCTCCACAACCTCACCAACATTTATCGTTTGTTGATTTGTTAATGTTGGCCATTCTGACAGGTGTGAGATGGTATTGCATTGTTGTTTTGATTTGCATCTCTCGGATAAGTAGTGACTTTGAGCAGGTTTTCATGTGCCTCTTGGCTTTCCTTCTGTCTTCGTTTGAGAAGATTCTATTTAGTTCCATTGCCCATTTTTTTAATTGGCTCATTTATTTTCCTTTTATTGAGTTGAATAAGCTGTTTGTAGATGTTGGAGATTAAACTTTTATCAGTAATATCATTTGCAAATATGTTCTCCCATACAGTGGGCTTTCTTATTGTTTTGTTGATGGTTTCTTTTGTTGTGAAAAAACTTTTTATTTTGATGTAGTCCCATTTGTTTATTTTCTCTTTAGCTTCCATTGCCCTAGGGGCAGTATCAGTGAAGAAGTTCTTTAGGCATATGTCTGAGATTTTGCTGCCTGTGGATGCCTCTAGTATTTTTATGGTTTCCTGTCTTATGTTTAAGTCCTGTATCCATTTTGAGTTTATTTTTGTGTATGGAGTAAGTTGGTGATCTAGTTTCATTCTTTTGCATGTATCTGTCCAGTTTTTCCAACACCATTTATTGAAGAGACTATCTTGACTCCATTGTATATTCCTGCCTCCTTTGTCAAATATTAACTGAGCATAATGTTTTGGATTGATATCTGGATTCTCTATTCTATTCCATTGATCTATATGTCTGTTCTTGTGCCAGTACCAGGCTGTTTTGAGAACAGTGGCTTTGTAATACAGCTTGAAATCTGGTATTGAGATCCCTCCTACTTTACTCTTCTTTCTCAGGATTGCTGATGCTATTCGAGGTCTTTTATTGTTCCAAATGAATTTTTGGAGAGTTCTTTCTAGGTCAGTGAAATATGCCATTGGTATTTTAATGGGGAGTGCATTGAACCTATAAATTGCTTTGGGAAGTATGGACATTTTAATGATGTTGATTATACCAATCCATGAACATGGTATTTTCTTCCATCTGTTTACATCTTCCTCCATCTCTTTTTTCAGTGTTCTGTAGTTTTCCGTATATAGGTCTTTTACCTCCTTAGTTAAATTTATTCCCAGGTATCTTAATTTTTTTGGTGCGATGGTAAATGGGATTGCTTTTTTTGGTCTCTGTTTCTGTAAATTCATTGTTGGTGTACAGAAATGCAATAGATTTCCTGGCGTTAATTTTGTATCCAGCTACATTGCCAAATTCATTTATTAAGTCTATTAGTTTTTTGATGGAGTCTTTTGTGTTTTTTATGTACAATATCATGTCATCTGCAAATAAGGATAGCTTTACTTCTTCTTTTCCCATTTGGATGCCTTTTATTTCCTCTTCTTATCTAATTGCAATGGCGAGTACTTCTAGTACAATGTCAAACAGGAGTGCTGAGAGTGGGCATCCCTGTCTTGTTCCTGTTCTAAGAGGGAATGGCTTTAGTTTTTGCCCATTGAGTATGATGTTGGCTGTGGGTTTATCATATATATCTTTTATTATGTTGAGGTATGATCCTTGTACTCCCACCTTGTTGAGAGTTTTTATCAGGAAAGGGTGTTGGATTTTATCAAATGCTTTTTCTGCATCAATGAATATGACCATATGATTTTTATCTTTCAATTTGTTTATGTGATGTATCACATTTATTGATTTGAGGATATTGTACCATCCTTGCATTCCTGGAATAAATCCTACTTGGTCATGGTGTATGATCTTTCTGATGTGCTGCTGGAGCCGATTTGCTAGAATTTTGTTGAGAATTTTGGCATCTATGTTCATGAGGGATATTGGCCTGTAATTCTCTTTCATTATGTTATCTTTATCTGGTTTTGGTATTAGGGTGATGCTGGCTTCATAAAAGGAGTTTGGAAGTGTTCCTTCCTCTTGAATTTTTTGGAATAGTCTGAGGAGGATAGGTTTTAGTTCTTTCTTGAATGTTTGGTAAAACTCTCCTGTAAAGCCATCTGGCCCTGGGCTTTTGTTTTCTGGAAGTTTTTTGATGACTGTCTCAATTTCTTCCCAAATAACTGCTCTATTGAGCTTTTTAGATTCTTCCTGATTGAGTTTTGGAAGGTTGTATTTTTCTAGGAATATATCCATTTCTTCCAGGTTGTGCAGTTTGTTGGAATAGAGTTGCTCATAGTATTTTGTAACAATCCTTTGTATTTCGGTGGGGACTGTTGTTATTTCACCTCTTTCGTTTCTGATTTTGTTTATTTGGGTCTTCTCTCTTTGTTTCTTGGTTAGCCTGGCTAGAGGTTCATCAATCTTGTTTATCCATTCAAAGAACCAGCTCTTGGTTTTGTTGATCTTATGTATTGTTTCTTTGGTCTCTATGTCATTTATCTCCACTCTGATTTTTATTATTTCTTTCCTTCTGCTTACACTGGCCTTTTCTTGTTGCTCTTTTTCTAACTCTTTGAATTTTAGAGTTAGATAATTTGTTACCTTTTTTTCTTGTTTTTTTGCAATAGGCTTGTAGAGATATGAACTTCCCTCTCAAGACTGCTTTTGCTGTGTCCCATAGATTTTGGATTGTTGTGTTTTCATTGTCATTTGTTGCCAGGATGTTTTTAATTTCTTCCTTGATTTCTCTGGTAACCCAGTCCTTGTTTAATAGCATGCTGTTTAGTCTCCATGTGTTTGATTTCTTTGGATTATTTTTGTTGTAATTAATTTCCAGTTTTATGCCACTATGATCTGAAAAGATGCTTGATATGATTTCTATCTTCTTGAATTTGAAGAGACTTTGCCTATGTCCCAACATGTGGTCTATCTTTGAAAATGACCCATGTGCACTTGAGAAGAATGTATATTCTGTGGCTTTGGGGTGGAATGTTCTGAAGATGTCAACTAATTCCATCTGGTCTAGTGAGTCATTTAGGATCGATATTTCTTTGCTGATTTTTTGTTTAGGTGATTTGTCCAAATGTGACAGTGGGGTATTAAAATCTCCTACTATGATTGTATTACAATCAATCTCTCCCTTAATGTCCTCCAGCAGTTTTTTTTTTATGTATTTGGGTGCTCCCGCATTGGGTGCATACATGTTTACCAGGGTTATTTCTTCTTGTTGGATTTCTCCCTTTAGTATAATGAAGTGGCCTTCATTATATCTTTTTATGTCCTTCACTTTGAGATCTAATTTGTCAGATATAAGTATTGCTACCCAGCCTTTTTTTCATTTCTGTTTGCCTGGAAAACCTTTTTCCATCCCTTCACCCTCAGTCTGTGTGCATCTTTTTTTCTGAAGTGAGTTTCTTATAGATAGCAGATATATGGGTCTTGCCTTCTTATCCAATCTGTTACCCTATGTCTTTTGATTGGAGCATTTAAACCATTTACATTTAAAGTTATTATTGATAGGTAGTAATTTGATGCCATTTTTATTCTATACCCCTGTGTTCCTTCTTTGCTTCCTATTTCTTTATTTTTACAGTAAACCCTTTAGCATTTATTGCATTGCTGGTTTGGTGGAGATAAATTCCTTTAGTCTTTTTTTTGTCTGTGAAGCTCCTGATTTCACCTTCAATTTTGATTGATAGCCTTGCTTGGTACAGTATTCTTGGATTCAGACCCTTTCTTTGCATGGCTTTGTATATTTCATCCCATTCTCTTCTGGCCTGATGAGTTTCTGTGGAGAAATCAGTTGCTAGTCTGATGGGGATGCCTTTATTTGTAACTTTCTGTCTCTCTCTGGCTGCTTTTAAGATTCTTGCTTTGTCGTTGGTATTTTGCAATTTAATTATAATGTGCCTAGCTGTTGGTCTTTTGGGATTCATTTTGCTTGGGATTCTGCGAGCTTTTTGTATTTGTGTGGGTTTTTCTTCTCTATCTCAGGAAAGTTTTCTGTCATTATATCTTGAAACAGTTTTTCTATGCCTTCCTATGTTGCCTTTCCTTTTGGAACCCCTATTATTCTAATATTGTTTTGTTTTGTAATGTCCCAAAGTTCCCGTAGGCTCTCTTCCTGCTTTTTAATTTTTTTTCCTACAAGCTGCTCTAATTGGGTATTTTTTTCCATCTTGTCTTCTAGCTCACTGATTCGGTCCTCTTCTTCATCTAGCCCACTTTTGATGCTTTCTATTGAGTTCTTTACAGTAGCTATGCCATTTTTCTTTTCTTCTTGGTTCTTCTTCATTTCCTCTTGGGTCTTATTCATGTTGTCAAATTTGTCTTCCATTCTTTTTAGCCATCCTATGATCATTACTCTGAATTCTTGCTCTGGTAGGTTGCTTTCCTCTAACTCGTTTCCTTCCTTTTCTGGTGATGCCTGCTTTTCTTTGATTTGTGGGCTGTTTCTTTGTCTCCCCCCCCATGGTCTCTCTTTTCAGGATGTCTGGTTATGTAGATCTCTCTCCTCTGCGTTGATTTAAAGGCATAAAATACAACACAACCGGGTACAACACACAAGGCACTGAACAGAAATGTATTTGCAGTATTAATAACATTCAATAAAGGTGACCACTAGGGAAAGGCAAATTAGGAGATAGGAGAGAAAGAAGAAGAGTAAAGAGTGAAGAGGGGGAGAGAAAAAGAAAAAGATAGGAAAAAAGAAAGAAAGAAAAGAAAGGAGTGTCAAGATGAAATTGGGAAACAGGGAGAGAAAAAGAGAGAGAGAGAGAGAGTGAGAGAGAGAGAGAGAGAGACTAAGAGAGGAAAGTGGAATGAACTGAATATATGGGAAGATAATTTCAGAAGAGCAACCACTAACCCCAGCAAATGCTGGCAACAGTACCTGGCCAATAATACAAACTACAACACCTACAATATCCAGCAAAGTAAAAAAAAACAACAACAACAACAACAAACAAACAAAAACAAAGCAAATACAAAAGTATCAAGCAACAACATCAACTAAAGATTAAGCAAAATAATCTCATTAAAAGCATAAAAATACAATATAATAAATATTCACACAAACAGCATCAAAAGGACAGAGGAAAATAATTTCTTTGCTAGTTAATACAGCTCAGAGAGGGGAGTGTATGCACTTGCCCCAGTGGATTGAAAATTAGCTATATAAGTAGGGTAGAAATTTTAGCAGGAGGGAGACAGAAAGAGTAGGGAAAATCTAAAGCAGGAATGGGTTAAGATAAACAGGATAGCATAAGGGGAAAGGTTAGGAAGAGAGTGATGTTGTAAAGGTCTTATTAAGATAGGGTTAAAAGAAAAATGAATGTAGAATGAAGAACACTAATTCCAATGTAAAATAAAGAGACAATAAATTGGCACTTAAAAAAAAAAGAAATAAATAAAACGGGAAACAAAAAAGTTAAAATAGCAATAGTAATAATGCTGATTGAACCTAAAAATGTAATAATTAAAAAGGTTAAATCAAAAGAGGAAAAAAGGAAACAATTCGTTTCTTAAGTAAAAGATGCAAAAAAATGAAAATAAAATAAAAATAATAAATAAAAAAATTAGGAAAATAAAATGTGCAGTTGTGAAGGCCAATCACTTCCTCTGTTATTCTGTTTGGCGCGCATGTTTCTGTCCAGACAATATTGCAGTTTCCTGCGTTCCTCTGCACCTCAGTGTTGTAAGCTACTCCTTAATTTTAAGATGTTGATTTCTTAGTTTCTTGGTTTTTGATTAAATAAAACTAGTAATAAACACAGTCAATTTGTACTCCAGCCACTAGGTGGCAGTGTTTCTGGATGTATGTTCACGTTTTTTTGTGTGTGTTTTGTTTTGGTTTTTTTTTTTTTTTTTTTTTTTTTTTTTTGCTATTCTAGCCTTTTTCGATGGGATTCAATACTGATTTTTGCCTCGGAGCTGAATCGCAGTTTGTCTCTCCTCGGCTCTGCTTCCCAGCTTCCAGAAAAGCAGTTTCCCCCTGCAGCCTGTCAGGGCCAGTCAATCCGGGTGGCCTCTCCTTTGTAATCAGAAGCAAAGGGTTGCAGGGGAACCAGCCTTGGTGCGCAATGGGCCAGTCTGCGCATACTTACATACAGACTGTATGCCTTTGCAACTGTGTTCTCCCTCCGTGTCTGATCAGAATGGGTTGCTCTCTGGAGAACCCTACAATTGGCAACCCTGAGGACCCCGTCCACTCTCTTGGGTCACGCCAGACCAAATAGCAGAGGGTTTTTGTGGACACTGATTTCAGTGGTGCCAGCGTGCGATCTTAGCATGCAGTCCCAGTGCAGTCCCAGTGCTCGAGCTTTTGTCTCTGCTACTGCCGCTGCTGGGACACAGACACCCACTTATCCCTGGTAAAATCCAACCTTTCTGTGGAATCCAAGTGTCCACATCGATCAGGGGCCCATAGCTGCTCAGTGATCTCCAAAGTTGTGGCTTTTTCAGATCTCAGATACGATCCACAGTTACAGCTCTGATGTGGATGTGAGAGGCAGCACTTACAAATATTTATCTATGCCACCATCTTGGACCGAGTCTATTAAAAATTTTTAATGTTGACATTATTGCAGTTGTATCCCTTTTTGTCATTGTAGTCCATGGGTATGCCTTCCCAATATGAATAAGAATTTGGAGGAGCAGAGAATGAAAAAAACCACACTGAAGACACTATTAGCACACGGATATAGTGCTTTAGATACAGGGAAGTGTCTAAAGCTCTACATACTATAAAACATGCTTTATATCATATTAGTGAGGCCGAGCTCAGGTAAAATTGCAAGTTAAGCAGGTTTTTTTTGTGTGTCTGTGTGTGTATATTTTTAAAATATGTCTCCTCTCCATCATTGGTCCTTCATCCCTGCACAACTCTTGGGTCATTTCAAAAATTACTTCTGTAATTTTTCATTCAAATCTGCTTGTACAATATTAAGCCTCTCCATTAGGCTCATAAAATAATTTGTTTGCTAGATACAGGTAGGTGTTTGTATAAATGAAGTTTAGAATTCAGATAAGAACTTTGGTGAAACCCTCTGCATAATTCTGAGCTCCTTCCTTTGCTTCTTAGCTGTCTCCTCTTTGGTACTCTGCCTCACAAACTCTGGTCTTTGCTTCCTGAACATAACACTGATGCTCCCTGTCCGGAATCTTCTTCCCTGTGCCATGTAGAAGGTTCTCACAGGCAGAAATCTAGGGGAGTGGAGCCATCATCTTGTATGTTTCCCTTCTCTGAAGGATCACATCCTGGACTATCTATTGCCCAGTGACTGCGAGCAGTTGCTTTATGTATTTTGTCCAATTTTGTCATTTGTATGGTATGAGCATGATCCAATGCCTATTATTCTGTCCTGGCTGAACTTGAAATACCTCTATGTTCTTCACTATGTTCCCTCGATACACATTTAATGAATTAATAAATGACATCCCACACATATTGATTTTTATCCCTCCCAGAGGTACCCATTGTTAATTGCAAAATAATGAATGTAGAAATTAAAATGAAAGTTTTTAAAAAGTGTGATAACATATACACACTTACTATAAAACACTGAAGCTGCCATATTGTGTGGTATTGGTGTCACTGGGGAGACACTGAATGAATGAGAAATAGTTGAACTGTTGTGTAATCTTTCAGCAGTCAGTGGTTTCTCAGAAGGAGCATTGCTCTGGGCTGGTCACATACTGTTATAATAAGTTTCTGTAAGACCAGAATATTTCTAAGAAGCCAATTGGTTTTTATCTCATTAAAGCAAAACAAATTGACTTTCCTTTTGAATGTCTTATAAAGGGAAATAACTAAATAATACAGTCAGTAATATCTGTGCATTTCACATATTTTAACTTAAGCTTAATTTTTTTTCTATCCAGCTAGCAAGCAAATTCTTTTACCTCATACTCCATCCAAGAAAGATCAAGAAATGCTTGCTAAGAAGAAAGTAGCCCCAGGAACCCAGAGAACCAATAAAAGTAGACCTGGAAGTGCAACAGTAGAAACCAATCAGCTTATTTTGGAAGAGGAAACTGTCAGTGCGCCCACACAAGATGACAGTATTAACGTGACACAGCAGGTATATTTACATTTAAATTAAGTACTCAATTGCACTGCTCCTAAAAATCTCACATAAATTCTCTTCCTAAAAATTCTCAATAAGTAATGCTCTGGAAGATGGCGGCCTAGGTAGTCTCCTAGGCTGCCATCTCATCAACAATTTGGAAAAAACAACAACAGCTAAAATAGAGAGGGATCACATCAGACCCACAGGAAAGTGGGCAGAATGAGAGGGCTGCAACTAGAGACAAAGTGGGGCGCTGCTGCCGCCATGTGGAGTTTAAAACTACGTTGGAACCAGATCACTCCACTCTGCCCCGAACGAGACACCTTTAAGTATGGTCTCCCCACCCGCAGCCATCTCAGCAGGCCTCCGAGCCCGCCATGTTAGTGAGGAGCTGGCGCGGCGCCTCCCGTTCATGACCCCAGCTCCCCAGGGGGACCATGTTCCCCGGGTGAGCCGCGTGCCCCAAGGGGCCGGGTGTCCCGGGAGAGCCACGTGTCCCAGGGGGCCGTGTGTCCCGGGGGAGACATGTGCCCCGGGAGAGCCATGTGCCCTGGGGAAGCAGTGGGACCCAGGGGGAGGGGCAGTGTGAACCAGACGAGGATCGGATTCTATTCGTGTGGTCCTGAGATAGTCACCATAAAACAAGCAGACTGCCAAATGAGGAGTGGATTCTATTCATGTGATCCTGAGATAGTCACCATAAAACAAGCAGACTGCCAAATGACAGCGGGAAGGGGAAGGAGACCTGGGGGGAGATAAGAGATCAACCTAAGGACTGGTATGCATGCATATAAGTACAATCAATGAACACAGAACTCTGGGGAGGGAGGGCATGAATGGGAGGTGGGGGGGGGGGCAATGGTAAGCTATGTACACATATAATACCTTAATAAATTTAAAAAAATAAGTAATGCTCTGTATATGCACTGTCATGGGTGCATAATCTTAATTGAAGGGCTTCTCTATGCTAAAAATTTTAAATATGTGGCAAATTCAATCTGTACACTGACACTATAGTGTAAATATAATTATCTTATGTTACATATGTGGTTATCTTAAGTTATAAAAGGCCTCATAACTTTTAAGAGTCACATATCAATAAAAACTGATTTGTATATCTTGTTATGGAAATGTAAAATAATGCATATAATTTAAAGCAATGGGGAGAAAAATGGCCTATCCATTGAAAACTAAAACAAGAAATTAAGAAAATAAAATGCCAAAAACGAATTCTAATATGACAGTAATACAATAAATACAAATGGATTATTAATAAGTTGAAAAGATAAATGTTTAAAGTTAGGTAAACTCATGATCCACAGAAAGCTTAAAGCTGAAACAAAAGAGAGCTGTAATGATGTTTTAATATTTCAATACACATAATTAATGAGTTATTATAATAAACTAGAGACCTGGTGCACAAATTTGTGCACCAGTGGGTTCCTTTGGCTGGGCCTGTGTGGTCCCTCAGCCGGGATCAGGCCAAAACCGGCTCTCTGACATCCCCAAGGGGTCCCAGATTGCAAGAGGGCACAGGCCAGGCCAAGGGACCCCACCAGTGCACAATTGGAGCCAGGGAGGGACGTGGAGGTTGGCCAGCCAGATTGGACTGTAGGAGGGCTACACGGTGTGTCTGCCCCCTCTTGTTCAGTACTGATTGACCAGACCCCAGCAGCAAGCTAACCTATCAGTCAGAGTGTCTGCCCCCTGGCGATCAGTGCACACCATAGTGAGGAGTTGAGCAGCCTTAGCATATCATTAGCATTATCATGCTTTGATTGGTTGAAAGGCAGACTGGACAACTGGACAGTTAGCATTTTAGGCTTTTATTATGTAGGATAAAAAGCAAAAATTATTTTACAGAGAAAAATTAATGTTAACAATTAATAGTTAAGATTTTAACACAAATCTCTCAGCAACTGATAGGTCAAGCTGAAAATCAAAACACTTAATTATCACTAGGATTTGAAAAAATATATATATTTGTGTACGCTTAATCCTTTAGACATCTATATGGACATCTCACATCATAAATAAGAAAAATGCGGGGTACCAACCGGTTCTAAGGGGAGGCGGCCAGGGATTGAGAAATATTAGAAATAAAGAGAGAAGACACAGAGATAGATTTTAAGCTGGGAGCTGGGAGGGCCGCTGCCCTCCTCTGCTGGAGAGGCAGACTGACGACCCTCTGAGCCACACAGCACATCTATTTATCCTCGGATCTAACAAGGGGGTTTCACAGAAAAACAAGGAGCCTGGGAGGGCCCAGGGCCACCCACTCCTTCCTCCTAGACAAACACAAGCCAGGAACTAAGAACATCTCTGCACTCTCAGGGCGGGAGTGCAACTGACATGATTCTGCCAATATCCCGGGCCCAGTCAGCAACAATCTAAAGAATGTCCAGGTATCTTCCCATTTGGCCCTCTACAGAAAAATGCTTTTTTCATAGCATAGAAAGCCTCAATAAAAAAAATCAGTCCGTATTATGTAGATCAGAACAAAATGCAATAATATAGACATTAATAAACAGCCTAAAATTACATAGATATGGAACCAAAATAAAATATTCTAAATAATTTTTAGTGAAAACAGCAAAAAGAAATTATGAAATACGAAGAATTCAAAAACAATAAAAAGTTTCACATCAAAATTTGTAAGTCACATCTAAAGTAGCATTTGGTGAAATATTGACTTTTAAACTAATTCACTAGAAAGCATGAAAGATTAAAAAATGAGCTAAACTATAGGCACAAAAAGTTAGAAAAAAATGCTAAAGATTAACTCAAAGAAAAACACTTTAATAACATTGAGAACAAAGTTTTAAAAGATTAACAAACCATCATTTTTTAAAAGGATAATGCAGTAGACATGCTGCTTATAAGACCATTTAAGAAAGAAAATATAAACAAATGAAATACAAAACAACAACAACAACAACAAAATGATACAACTAGAGATACAACTCCAAACAGCAGGATTTAAAAAAAAAAAAGTATCATATACAACTTGAACAAATTTTTAAAAAACAAAAACAACATGATAAATTTCAGGGGAAAATGGAGGAATGCTGAAGCCGCTTCACTAGAAAGTATAATAATAATAACAATAATAATAATAATAATAATTAGAAGAATAATTAATAAAACTGAATTGTTAATCAAAATCTTATCTTTCCAAAAAGCCTCGGCCCTCTTGGCTTTACAGGTTAGTGCTAACAGGCTTTTAAATTGTTCTAGAAAACTGAAAATGATACAAACATTCTAATCTTTCCTCTGAGATTAATGTAATCCTAATTAAAAACTGATAAATAGAACAAAATTAAAATAAATACAATTTATTTATAACATAGATTAAAAATTATAAATACTAGAATATATCACAGCAGGTATTGGTGGGGATGTGAGGATAAACTTTTATAGACTCTGATGGTACAGAATTTGGGGGAATATCTGATAGTATTTAATTAAATTATGGTTGTATGATGCAGAAAAAATAGGCACTTATTATATGCCTAAAATAATAGATTCTTAGGCACATATGTTTATTCCTATTGATTTTGCTTAAACATTGCATTTTATTTCAGAATTACAAGTATGTTATACAGTGTTTGGTATTGTATAACAGTTGGCCTCTCACTGAAAATCAACAGATGTTTATTCAAGCATTAAAAGGCTTGGAGAAAAGTGACACCAAAGGTATGTCGGCCCAATTATTATTTATGCATTTAGTATTTCATATAGATATGTAATACTAAATTTATCATGTAAATATTAAAACTTTATCAACTCGAAATGGATTAAAAAAACTTAATCATTAGACCAGAAACCAGAAAGCCCCTGAAAGAAAACAGGGGTAAGCCCCTTAGCATTGGCATTGACAATCACTTTTTGGATTTGATACCAAAAGCAAACAAGTGAGACCATGTCAAACTAAAAAGTTTTTCCACAGCAAAGGAAACCACCAAAAAAAAAAAAAATTAAAAAGCAACTCATGGAATGGGAGAAAATATCTGTGAATTATATACCTGAGAAAGAGTTAGTAATCCAATATATAAAGAACTTATAAAACTCAATGGGGAAAAATCTGATTGAAAATGGGTAGAAAAATTGAATAGAAATATTTCCAAAGAAGACATACAAATGGCCAAGAGATACATTAAAAAGGTGCTTGACATCACTAGTTACCAGGGAAATTCAAATCAAAACCACAATGAAATACACCTCCGACCTGTTAGAGTGGCTTTCATAAAAAAGGGCAAGAAATACCATAAAAGCATTGGCAAGGGTGTGGAGAAAATGTAGAATGTATATTGATATAGTCATTATGGAAAACAATATGGAGTCCCCTCAAAAAAATTAAAAAGAGACCTACTGTATAATCCAGAAATTCCACTTCCGGGTATAGATTAGAAGGAAATGAAATGACTATCTCACAGAGATAACTGCACCCTCATGTCTGCTGTGGCATTATTTACAATAGCCAAGAGAGATAAACAAGATAGGTGTCCATCAATAGATGAATGCATAAAGAAATTGTGGCGTATATACACAACGGAATATTATTCAGTCATAAGAAGAAGGAAAATCTGCTCTTTGCAGCAATAAGAATGTACCTTAAGGGCATTAAGCCAAGTGAAACAAGTCAGACAGATTAAGACAAAAACTGTATGGTCTATTTTATATGTGGAATCTGTAAAAGATAGGCACCATAGAAACAGAACTGATTGGCAGTTGCCAGAGAAGGAGCAAAAGGGTGGAGAGAATGGGTGGGACTGGTCAGAAGGTAAGTAAGTCCTGGGGCTGTCATGTATAGTATGATTATTTTAGTTAACAACATTGTAGTACATCATTCAAAGTTTCTATGAGAGTAGATTTTAAAAGTCCTCATCACAAGAAAAAAAATTATGTAACTGTGAGGTGATGGATAAAAACCAAGCTTATTGTGGAAATTGTTTCACTGTATATACTTATCATTATATTATATATCTTAAACTAAAAAAAATGTTATACTATATCTATTATATCTCAATAAAACTTGACCAAAAAAAAACCATTGAAAATTTATGTCCATACATACGCAAACCTTTACACCGATGTTTACAGCATCCTTCGTCATAGAAGCTTAATGTACAGTCACACAATTAATCCATGAGGTAGATGTTGTACCTAATATTTTGCAGATGAGAAAACTGAGGCACAGACTGTGTGGTACAGCTAGTTACTGTCATAGCTAGAATTTTGAATGGGGATTAACTGTTCAGTAAAAACTTTTGAATAGGAAAAAAAACATAATTTACAGTAGAACCAGTTTCAGATCTTCATTGTGTCTTCAACAAATGCCTTGACTGGGGGAACTGCCTAATTTTTTAGTGAACATAAAAGTTTGTATAAATTACTTTATTATATTTTTTCCTTAGGCTCTTTTTAAGCTTCTCAACTTCAAGTTATTCAGCAAGATGGATTTCCAGTACACAAACCACTATAACAAACTGCCACGTTTAATACATTTAGATTTAGGTATATTGATGAATAAATGCTAAAAATTCTAGAAGAAAGCCAAAGAAAAATATTGATAACTGAAATGGATATAGTGGTTTAATTAATAAACTAGAATGGTGCAAAAACATAGAGTTAGATAATGGTACAAAATTATAATATGAATTAAGTTTTTAAAAGGAAATCAATATTAAATAAAGAAATGCAGCATAGCAACTAAACTGCCCTAGATTGGCCTCTTGAACCTGGGTTACTGTCACCTGTAAAATTAGAATGATAATTCCTATCTTTTAAGGTTGTTGTAAAGTTTCAAGAGATTTATACATATATATTTTTAGGATCTAGTAGCACTAAAAAAGGGTATTATCAGTAGAATATTTTCCAAGTAAAAAATAAGTCTTCAGAATTAATTGTCTTCTTTTCTGACATCATATTTGACAGTTTTATGAGTAAATGGACAGCTGCTAATTATACTTTGCATTGAATATATACTTGTTGCTGAAATTCAGAATTGAATTGTGTTTAAAATGAAACTAGGGAAATTTTCTATTTGAAAGAATATGTGGGTTAATCTTTTTTAAAGTTAAACAGCTTTTGAATTTAGAATAACGTCTTTGATATGTTGATAAATGTGAACTTTCAGGTAGCTAATTTGTTTAAAACATATCAACATGTCAATTTCTATGAGGAATTATAATTACAACTCAGAACCTATAAACTTTAATTATAAGTTGCTAATTTATTCTGACTATAACTTATCTTACTTTTTAATTATGAATAATTTATTCAGGAAAAAATTGGCCAGTCATTTTGTTTGTTAATATATTGGTGACCCAATTTAAAATTTTAGGTATATCCTAAAGTCAATGAAAATCTTGGGCCATTAACTTATTTAAACTCAACAGATACTTTCTATGAAAAGTATGATACATAATTTAATGTTTTTCAAAAATTTACACTTTTATTATCCATGATAAAAAGTAAGGCTTGAAATAAAGTGATATACATGCAACCTAGGATATTTGTGTCATAAATATGAAGTTTAGAAAGCATGGCCTCTGGTTAACAAGAGGCAATAGTGCCACCTTTAGTTATAATTCTATACCTACATTTTGGTAAAGATTGCTTACTGAGACAGTTCTCAAATTGGAATTGGAGAGTCTTGAGCTGGTAGTACTGTACTTAGTAATATTATCTGCTGTGATATGTAATTAGTGGTTTTGCAAAAACCCATATAAACTTTGTTATCATTCTCAGTTCAGGTCTATGAAGAAACAAAACAATTTTTATATGTATGTTCCTGTTTCTGTTTACCAAAATGATTGTGATTGGTAAATGTATACTTTGTCTTAAACAAGTATGCTAGTTTGGAAAATACATTAATGTTCATATCCCAAGCAGTTTTTAGCTCCTGGATATCTAGCTATATAAAAGGCGAATATGCAAAGTGTCCCCTAGGGAGTATGACTGGGAGACCAGGAGTTTGACTGCTCACCATGATGTGCACTGACCACCAGGGGGTGACATGGAACATGATGGGGAACCAGCTATGGCAGTGGGGCGCTGAGGGAGTGATGAAAGGAGGAGATGGGGAGGCAGGGGAGTTGGAGGAACTGCACAGTGGCTGCACACAAGTGGCGATGGAAGGAGGAAGTGGGGAAGTGGGGAGGTGGGGAGGTGGGGAACCTTATCAGCCCTGGTCATTGGTCAGGACTAGGGAACCTACCCGTGCACAAGTATTATGCACTGGGCCTTTAGTATAAATATAAGAATTGAGTTTTAATAATAAAATAAAAATTACATTCCTATAAATAAGTGTTAAAATTCACTGAAGACTTCTGTCTATTATATGCTGGATATTTGTAAGATAATGTAAGGGGATATCTAAAAACATAATGCTAAAAATCCTTTCAAGCTCATTTTTTCAACAGATCCTCTCTGAGCAAGTCCTCTCTGCAAGCAGTATATTAGTTTATTTCAGTGGTCATTTCCTTTTCAGCTGTTCTAATTGTATGAATACATAGTGTGGGGGTGGTCACATTTTTCATAATTTTTGAATCAGAAGTAGCCTTATGCATATTCAGAACCCACTGATTTATAACCTTTAACGGTGAATTTTCAGTATGTGGGTTATTTCTCAATTTTATAAAAGAGTCACAGATTTTGACAAGAGATCAATTTGTAACCACTTTTTCTTGGATCGCCTCCTTTGTTTCTACATGACATGATTTTATTGTCTATCATGACTCACTGGTTTCCATTTTTATGTCTCCCTAGGTCATGGAGAGAGACACGAGGAATTAATTTCCTTGGGAATCCCAGATTCTCATTTTACTAGCGAGGGGCAGAAATCTTCAGGAACATCCAAAGTGACAAGGAAAGGCAAAGAAAAGACTTCTGAGAGAGAAAAGACATCCAAAGAAAAACAAACACCTCGCTTTGAGTCTCAGGTGGGTGTGGCACTTTTTCCTGTGGGAGTTACTTAACACACTTAGTTCATCGGATCCCTCCTTGCCCATCGGGTCTCTCCTGAAGACAAAACTGAAAAGTTCCACCTCCATCTAGGCTGCTTAAGGACAGTGTTTGAACACCTCCCGCAAGCAGCCTTCCCTGATTTAGTATTAAAAAGTATTAATTTAACTTTTAATATGTAAGACACTGTTTGGAGGTCTTGGGTTTCTAATAACATTATACACATCCCACTCTGGAAAAAAAATTACAGTCTGATGGAGGAGGCGGAAGGTAAACCATTTTAATTAGAGGCTGAATGTGCAGTGGTAGAAAGCATAGGTCCCGTATCCAGCTTCTTCCTAGAAGAGCAGAGTCCTGAACTGAGTCAATGAGCAAAGGCAAAATATAGCATTTAAAAAAAAATTATTAAAGTATGAGATATGAAGTGGGAGGGGTAAGTAGGTATCAATTGGAGGAAAGCCTTTAAGCCTCATTAGAAGCTGGAACTCTTTGACAGCCCACACATCCTTAACCCATATTCCTTCCGGGCCAGTTAGGTAATTATAATGACGGGGATAAGAAAGATGTGGGTGGAAAATGTGAGGAGTGCAAGCACAGGCTTAAACATATTCAAATTCAAGTTATTTAAACACTCACCTCTAAACAAAATACCTTTGAGAAAGATCTCTTGCCATCGTTTGTGATCATTGGGTAAGCTAAGCAGGGCTGGGAGGTCAGGGGTTTAAAATCTGTATTGCCCAGGTCAGATTGACATTGCAGATCCCTGGTGACTTTTAAAGATGTGCATTTAAAGGGGGAAAGAATAGAGATGGGGAAACCATTCAGGAAAGTTCCCCAGTACTCCAGGTAAAAGAGCATAAGATGTGCTAGGCACAGGTCAAAGAAAGGAAGACTGGGACAAATCAAGGAATACCTAGGAAACACACAGGCTATGCAGTTATTCATCCAAAGTGGAAGAAAAGGGGTGAGCCAAAATGAAGGATATCTCCCAGGTTTCCAGGTGGATTAATTCAACAGGCTGATGGTACCACCAGTAAAATGGGCACTAACTACAAATTAACTAGGAGATGACAACTCAATTGTCCCAGACTCCACTTGCATCTCCAAGATTTCATTTCTTAGCTGTTGGAGTCTACACTCCGCAACGTTGAGAAGTAAAGAAGCCATATCTGATTTCCACTGGGGCAGGAGGGTGGCCCCGAGGCCGCTGTTCTTCTGTTTGTGCCAGAAGCCCAGCGGACGCAGCCCCATCCCTTGTCTACGTCAGTGCAGGCAGAGGGAAGTCCCCGCTGCTGAAGTGGTTGCAGCCTGCCTCCCACAATGCAAGAGACTTATGGGAAAGCAAAGAAGCAAGCAACCGCTTTTCATGTGCTCGCCTCCACATTATTGGATGGTAAGTCACATTAGCCTACAAAGCGGATCTCAAAGAAGCAAAATAAAGTGTAAATAAACCCAAAACACAGCATGCACTTGAAGTAGCACTGTTAACTTTCCCACCAACTATGGTTTACATATTGGGGCCTTGAAGCTTAGAACTTCTGCTTTGCCAGGACCTACAAAAGTGAGAATCCCTGCCCTATTTTAAAAGCGCTGTGAACTTGGTTTCAAAGACTGTTCTTGGTGATCAGAATGAACTGATTTTTACATTTAGCTCAACGTCTAAGTTCTTGGAATCTTAAGGAAAGAAACGTATCCGATAGTAGCTGGTTAAAACAGAGAATTGTTAAACCATCATTACTGAAAAAGGCAGTGCTCAATTAGAAGAGCAGTTTTCCAGGAAAGGGAAGCCACGCTGTAGATGACGATGAAGATACAAGAAACAAAGCCTCTTTCATCACACAAGTAATTGAACCACAAATTTTGGAGAGCCGTTCTACTTTTTACTAAATCATGCTAATTCATACTTCACATGTGAAGCTAACATGTCCCAAAGAAAATAGACATTCCCAGAGCAAATGAGAAATTAAAGAGAAAAGCACTGAAGAAGGGAAATGCCGTTCTGCTGATAATGGGCCATGTGGGCGCCTGGACTGATAAGAAGTGAGGCTCCGAACCTTCTTGATAGACTGACCACAAGCAGGCAGGTCCCAGTGAGACATCTGAGGCTCATCCAGTTTCCCTTAGATGAAGTATTGCTAGCGTTCTCATCCCACTGAAGGTGTAGGTGGGTATGTTGGTGGACTTTTCTCCACACAATTCAGTGAGAAGTCAGTCAGAACAGGAAGTGGCAAGGAAAGCTGAGTAGGCTGTGAGCAAAGACAGAAATGCACAGGAGAAAAAGTGTTCATCTCTTCCACCAGGAAAGATTGCGAGCAGGAGTATTGATGACAGAACTTGGGTGTTAGTTCAAGCCTAAGGGACATCTGGCCCAAAGCTTTACATCAACAGGATTGAAAATTTGACTTTTCACCTTCTAGCGTTTCCTGAGGGAAAAGGAATGGCTGCCAAGGAAAGAATTATTTCACATTTTTTACTTGAGACAAATTAAGGATGACACTCTTCAGGCAGCAGTTAGAGAAATGTTGGCTTTAATTGGCTGCGTGAATCCATTAAAAGGAAGAGGAATCCTAATTTGAGCAATCGATGCCATAGGAACAAGGGGTGAGGTTGCTCTTTAGACAGAGCAAAAAGAAGCTGAACTGACTCAGAAGTCAATTCATCAGCTCATTAATTGCATTTGTGGTATAAGCACAGGGACCATATGAGCTTTCCTGTTGGGATTGTTTCACATGCCCTCGCATAAATGTGAAGAACTAAACATAAAGTTGGGGTCAGGTGAGGCTTCACAAAATGTCATTGTTAGAAGAGTCAAAATGGCTTGGAGCCGTGCGCTTTATGATGGTCAAATGTGGGGAAATACTCTTCAGTCCACAGGCCGACGCTCTGTCCACTGAGCCAAACCGGTTTGGCGGAAATACCCTTAAGAGCAGAATGGGATACATCCTGATGACTAAAGCAGCAAGAAATCCCACACGTCCTGGGGTAGCTGTTAGTACCATGGTAAACAGAGGGATAATGCCAACAGCTTTTGTGTTCAGGCACTATGATCATTTCCTTGCAATCAACTCTTACCATGTGGGAGGCTGTTGTTATAAAACGTAGGCCATTAGAGTCTCATCTGCTACTTTGCAGAGTGTACATTTGGGAAATGATCTTCCTCAGGATGGAGGATTGCATCTGTATAACCCCTCAGCATTAGCAATGAACTGCTTAAATGTCTTTGGCCAGATGTCCCATTAGTGTGCACGGTAAACCTGGGCAGTGGACATCATAAGAATCATATGAGAAATACCATGGCATTCACAAGTCTGGAAACCAACCTATCTAATGTTATCAATAGAGCTAAAGGTACAGAAAAAGGTCTTCTGACAACTATTTTAGATTCAGTCGTATAATGCTGAAAACATACCTGTAGATGAAAGTCAAAATGAAAATCTGGATCAGCTGCAGTTGAAAGGCTGAAGTTGTAGAAAGAAACAAAGAAGAAAAAAAAAGAAGAAAACCTTGCAAAAATATTAAGCCAGAAAAACCAATTCTGCAAAACATTAATGGTTGGATAAAACTAAAAACTAGCGTATATGAAACCTTCCATTTTTTTCAAAATCCTGATGAATATATATGTGCAGTCTCAAAAATGAAAGCCTGTTCAGTAACTCCACCAAACTTAATAAGGAATTATGGGATTCAGCAAAAGTTAATATTGAAATACTTGTGAATTCTGGAGAATCCTGAAAAAGCCAGTGCTTGGACAATTTATATCCTGGGTTCCAAAATTCATATGGAAATTAGATTTTTATGAGATTAATAAATAACTAAGCTTTAGGAACCTTAATATTTGGCTAGTCAGTTTTAGTTGATATTGGTATTATGTAGTTTGTTGTTTTAAAAAGTATTAATATACATGCCAAACAGCAAACTGAAAACTGTCATATTATACATTGTATTTTTGTTTTAATCATCATAGTCATGTGGAATTTATGTGATCATTGATTTTGTTTCAGACAAAAAAGCTAATTTCTTCTTAAATTTACATTGCTTATGTTTTCACTAGCATTTAAATTATTTTACAATCCAAATGCTGTCTTTTTCTGTAATATCATCTAAACAGATGTATAAAAATAATTTTTTATCTATCAAAGGATGATTACATTTGAAATATTAAAGGATTAGATACAGTTTTCACTTCAAAGGTTGCTTGTTTGAATAGTTTGGTTCAAAAACATTGGTGGAGTTCCAATCAGCTACTTTTCCCCTTGACACTTCAAGATAACACTGTGTGTTACCTTTTCTAGATGTATCTCCAACTTTTTGTTCACTATTATAAAAGCAATCCTTTTAATTCATTGAGAAAATATCCCTTTCATTAACAAAAATAAAGTGTTGTAATTTAAAATAGACAAAGTTAAGTCAATCCATAAATTCGTATAAGACATGGGGCCTTCCCATACTCCTTCACAGTGTTCTCTTCCCTGATCAAAACTTGATCCCAGAAAAGTTTCTGATAAACTCATATATCCAGCAATAAAAAAAGATAGTAACAGTACATGTATTGTGTTTTAAAAGGAAGACATTTTTAAAAATCTAATTTTGAGATTTAGGTTCTCATCAGAATGTTAGGAGAATATTGTAGGGAGCAAGGAGGTCTTTTTGGGAACATTAAAACCAAACTGAAAATTTTATTCAGTGGCCTCCCCATCCCCACCTCCCCTGCATTATGGATAATCATGGGTACTTAACCCTGCACCCGTCTTACCTAAAGTGCCTATGAACCACCTCAGATTCAAGCCTCTCACTGGACCAAGCAGACACCCATGAGCCTCACTTATCTAGACACCTTTTAAGTCCTATGTCCGTGTGCTTCCAGCCTAGGGCTCATGAAAGTGACCTTATAAAACATCAAAATGTTAAATTTCAACATGAATATATATCCAGTAAATTATCAGACTTGGAAATGATCAGTTATTACTGCCCTCATTTTTCTGAAGAGACACTGTAAGCCTAATTCACAGGTTTTTTTTGTTGAGTGTTTAGATAAAATGCAACAATCTTAAATATATAATTCAATGAGTTTTGAAAATTGAACTCACCATGTTACCCACATTTCAATCAAGATATAGGACAGCCGAAACCGGTTTGGCTCAGTGGTAGAGTGTCGGTCTGCAGACTGAAAGGTCCCGGGTTTGATTCCGGTCAAGGACATGTACATTGGTTGTGAGCACATCCCCAATGTTTCTCTCTCATCGACGTTTCTAGCTCCCTATCTCTCTTTTCCTCTCTGTAAAAAATCAATTATATATATGTATATATTTTAAGATATGGGACAATTTCCAAATTCTTACACAATTCCTCAAACCTCTTTGCAATGGATTCTGTCACCCCCCCCATACCTCATCCCAGGCAACAGATTTACCTGTCCTATAACATGAATATTCTTGTCCGGGTCTTTTGGTAAATAAATGTATTCATTTCTCTTGGGTAATTACTTAATAAGGAAATTAGGGATCATAGGGTTAATTCTGAACCCTTTTGAAAGAAGGAAAGCATCTGACCCAAAGGTTTTTATTTTATTTTATCAGCTAGCCAGTGCACACTCCCAGCAAGAAGACCCAAATAAACCCTACTGGATTTTGAGGTTGGTCACTGAACACAATGAAGCAGAATATCTTGAAGTGAGAAAAGATACAGAGCGAGCAGATGAGATCCGAGCTATGAAGCAGGCCTGGGAGATGGCAGAGCCAGGAAGAGCCATCAAGGTCACTTGAGTTTGTAGAGTTGTCCTTTTGCTTTTCATTCCTAGGCATGAAGGAAGAGCCACGTTGGCAAAGCCACATAGTCTTTCTTTCCAGTATGGCACCTGGAACTTTCTCAGACATTGGCTGACTCGATGTTCAGACCACATTTGGACACACTGTCCTGATACCCAGATGACCTGCAAAAGCAAAGCATATAATGGCGCTGTGTGTTCACCCAAACTATGGGTGACTTCATTCTTTTACCTAGTCAGTCTTAATACTGTCTATGCTCCCAACTAAGACAGCCTAAGACTGCTTTCATGGACTTGGGAAAGCCTTAGGCAGATAAAAAGCATGTGCTGCTGCTGCCTGTGGTATAATATATACAGGGGCGTGCAAAAGTAGGTTTACAGTTGTAGTCCCCCCAAAAAATAATACAATAACTAACAAATAACAATACAAAAATGAACTCTGTTTCGCATATTCACAACTGTAAACCTACTTTTGCCCCCTCCCTCATGTCTCCCTCTCCCTACATTTTATATAAGAATCATTGCCATCGTGAAACAGTGTTATCTGTGTGTGTGTGTGTGTGTGTGTGTGTGTGTGTGTGTGTGTGTGTTTCATGTCCCGACTCAGAGTGACTGAGGCAGATAAAAGAGATTCAGAATCAGGAGATGTGGGATTTCAGGGCATTAATTTTAGGACCACTTCTTCATTAGTTCTCAGAAATGGCTGTCAAAAACATAGATGGTTTACCAATTGAATTAATTTGATAATTCAAAAGCATTGGCCTGGTCCCAGCTGCCTCATTCATGCACGTTGCCCTGCGTGTGTGTTTTGGTTTTTGTTTGGGTCTTGAGTACTTTTAAGATGTCTGTACTGTTTGTTGATCACATTTATTCCTTAGGCTTATCAGGCTCGTCTACGTTACCTCAGCCGGTTCATTAAGAAACCAACCGATGCCCCCGAGGGCGTAACTATAAGTGTGCCTCCATCAGAAAGCCACTCACGAGGAGTGGATGAAGGTTGGTGAGCCTCCCCGCCTCCCCCCTCCCCCAGGCCTCAGGGCCCTGCCCTCTGAAATGACAGGCAGCAAGACATGCCTGGTAAAAAGAAACCATGTCAGAATCTATTTTCTTAAGGATGGTGAGAAGTCAATTACAATCTTATAAAAGACTAGAAGCCTGGTGCATAAAATTCATGCACCGGGTGGGGGGTGGCTGGGGGCAGGGGGTGTGTGTGATTCAGCCAGCCTGTGCCCTCTCCAATTTGGGATCCCTACAGGATTGGGCCTTAACCAGCAGCAGTTGGACATCCCTCTCGCAATCTTGTACCTCTGGCTCCTAACTGCTCACCTGCCTGCCTGCCTGGTCAACCTAACCACTCTGCCTGCCTGCCTAATCACCCCTAACTGCTTCTGCCTGCCTGCCTGATCATGCCCCTAATTGCTTGCTTACCCCTGTGCCGACCTAATCTCACCCCTAACTGTTTTCTCTCTCTCCTACTGGCCTGACTGCCCCTCACTGCCTCTGCCTCGGCCCCCACCACCATGGCTTTGCCTGAAGGAAGTTGGATATCTGGAAGATGTCTGGTTAATCCAGTCTAATTAGCATATTACCCTTTTATTAGTACAGATATATATATATATATATATATATATATATATATATATATATATATATATTTATTTATTTATTTTTCACCAAGCATGTTTATGTTTTTCATTCAGAAAATATGATTTTCCCCACTGAATGAGAGATGAAACCAGAAATAAGGGTCCGATCTAGCTAGAAGTAGCAGTTTGCAAACTTAAAGGTAGACATCCTGGTATAAATCTGGCACCTTTTCTAATCACCATAAACGTGAATAATGGCAGTTAAGAATCATAGCTATCAAGTCAGTGATTGCCTTGGATATGGAACTGTGAAATGCTAATTATGTTAATACTCACATCAACCCATTGATATATATTATTCTCAATTTCCCAATAAGGACAAAGACCTATAATTATTTTCTCAGTAATTTACTAAATTCACAAGATAGCCAGGAACAAACCCAGCATGCAGACAGAGCCTTCCAACATGCATCTGGTGTTTTCTTACCAATATGTGGTTGCCTCATTCACATCCCAAAACATGCTTTCCTACTCTCACATCTTCAGGAGAATAATTTAATAGTTGTTATAAAAATAATGTTTATTAACTTTTCCAAAAACAATCTAAACAGTAAATATCACCCTAATTTTGTTATCCTGGGAAAGAACCTGTTCAAAATGCTTCATGTTTAGTATCTCACTTTAATCTATAGCACAAACCTTTAACTATGACACAAACATTACTATTTCCATTTTACAGATAAAGAGACCAAAACTCAGAGAGCCATCTTATTCTTCCTAAGTCACCTACATATAAAAAGTAACAACAATGGGATTTAAAATATTTCTAACTCCTAAAGTACTCACTCCTCTAATGGATGAAGTTAATAATATAGGAATACGACGGTGAATAGAATACAGCTCTTGTTCCTTAAGCTCTAGATTATGATTATTATGTAAATGTATTATGTTACATGTAAAAGAAAAATTGTGGTACTGGATGTTTGTTAAAAATGGCAAAGATTTTATTCAAGATTATTTCAATTGGGAGAGAGATTGAATTTAACTCTGAATATTACAGGGACAAGTGGGGATTTATAGCCAATAGGCAGAGAGTTGAGAGAAAATACTCAGAGGAACTTGGATAGGTCTTAAGGGTTAAGGAAGAGGAACTTGATTAAGTATCAAAGATGGGAAAAAGAGAAGCTTGATTAGTTATCAAAGGTAAGGGCAATCTATAATAATAAAAGCAAAATATGTTAATTAGAGAAGTCCTTCCAAACGACCTTCTAGACCAGGGGTGGGCAAACTTTTTGACTCAAGGGCCACAATGGGTTCTTAAACTGGGCCAGAGGGCTGGAACAAAAGCATGGATGGAGTGTTTGTGTGAACTAATATAAATTCAAAGTAAACATCATTACATAAAAGGGTATGGCCCGCTCTTTCCGCTCCACGCAGGCCCGTTAGAACAGCCGAAGGGGCCGGATCTGGCCCGAGGGGCATAGTTTGCCCACGCCTGTTCTAGACAAGGCCAGGGCTGTAAGGGAAGCCAGGGTCCTGGGTGTTAGAGGAAAGATAGTGCTGAAAGCTGGGGGAAGGAAGGCCTATTCTTGCACAAATTTGTACATCAGGCCTCTAGTTCTCAATAAGAGGGTTTAGCAGGATTCTTTGCTAAAACTTGAATTCTTCCTAAGCCAAGGACAAGATCTAGTGGAGAACAGATCTCTGAGGAGCTTGATCTTCTCATCCAACATTCATGCGATAAAGGCACAAATCTCAATTCTACAACTTAACAAATGTTGCATATGTATGAAAATTCAGACCAAGATATAAAATACTTAATATATCCACAAAGTCCCCTCCCCATTCCCCTTCCCCACCATTTCCTTTTTCAAAGTAACTGCTAGTCTGACCTCTATCACTAGGAATTAATTTTCCTTGTTCTTGAACTTCATGTATTTGAACTCACACAGTATATTATAAGAGGTAAAGAAAAAGATATGGGTGGCCAATTTGAGGAGTGTGAGCATAGGCCTAAAAGATACTCAAATTCAAGTTATTTAAACACTGATCTATGATGAAGATTTCTTCCCATCATTTGTGATCATTGCTTAAGCTAAGCAGGGCTGGGAGGTCAGGGGTTTAAAAAGTGTATTGCCAGGGTCAGATTTATATTGCAGATGGCTGGTGACTTGTAAAGGGGGAAAGAATAGAGGGGGGCAAACCCGGACTGCTGCAGTCCAGGTAAATTCGTACAGTATATGCACCCTCTATGTCTCCATATGTATCTCTTCTATTTCTTCTTGTGTCGAGGTTAGTAAGTTGTGATTTACAAGAAATTTATATATTATATCTAAGTTAAACTTCCGTTTGACAATATTGATGCAACCAGCATTGACTCCTGATTGTCTCCCTTTTATTTCAACATTTCTCCACACTCTTGAGCACTAACCTATTTCATTCAAGGAGAATATAACACCAATTAAAACATGGGCAATTGAAAAATAGAGGGAAAATGTCTGCATAATGTGGAAGTTGCGGTGCGTCTTCCAGTTTTTTCTGGGCACAGAGATATGGAACAAGGCGAGTAGAATCACCGAAACCGGTTTGGCGCAGTGGATAGAGCATCGGTCTGCGTACTGAAAGGTCCCAGGTTCGATTCTGGTCAAGGGCATGTACCTTGGTTATAGGCACATTCCCAGTGCAGGATGTGCAGGAGGCAGCAGATCGATGATTCTCTCTCATCGATGTTTCTCTCTGTCCTTCTCTCTTCCTCTCTGTAAAAAGTCAATAGAATATATATTAAAAACAAAGCGAGTAGAATCATAGTTTTAAGAAACAAATTTTTTAAATTTTGCAGCTTCCCAAGAAAGATCCCTTTCCAGTTCTGTTTTATTCATACGGCAATTTTATTTTATTTTTTTAAATATATTTTATTGATATTTTACAGAAAGGAAGGGAGAGAGATAGAGAGCTAGAAACGTCGATGAGAGAGAAACATCGACCAGCTGCCTCTTGCACACCCCCCACCGGGGATGTGCCCGCAACCAATGTACATGCCCTTGACCAGAATCGAACCTGGGACCTTTCAGTCCGCAGACCGACGCTCTACCACTGAGCCAAACCGGTTTTGGCTAAACCAAGTTCTTTAAATGTTGGGCCATTTAATTTGTTTATAATATAGTTTCATAACTTAAATGACTTATTTTTGTTCCCATCTTCATTTAACCATAATTAAAGTAACATTTTGTTAAGTTTCTTATAGATTATATTCATTTTGTCATATTTTTTATTTAACTGTAAGTAGAGTCACAGTGGAAGATAAATATAAGACATAATTATATTTTAAGGCATATGAAAACACAAAATCATTAAATAAGACAAGTCCAATCAAGGGTTGTTTTCTTAACAGAAAATATTACCTTTATTAAGATGAAATCTAACACTCATTTAGTTAGTCATTGTTGACTTTTTTGTTGTTGTTGAAGTTTAAGACTTTTTTTAAAAAAAAACAGGGATGACTTCACGATCTCATTCATTTTTGGCAATGTCTCCACGACTTCTTCAAAAAGCACTAGAAGATCTAGATATAAATCAATATATAAGGTAAGATTTAGTAAACATGATTAATGAAGACATCTGTGTTTGTAGAATTTTGGATATGCTGCTAATAGACAGCTGTAAGTGAAATTTGAAATTAAATGCTTAATATATTTTCAGTGTATTTAAATTTTTAGAATTACATGAATTTCAGTGTTTTCTGTAAGACTTAATGTGCAGCTTGATCAAGGTGAGTTGAGCTATAGAAAATTCTCACCATACCTATTACCATATTTAGTTAGATTTAGCTTTCTTAAGAACTACACAATAGAATTAATAAGAAGCTAGTTACTCAAGCATATTTGTACGTTTGGAAACATTTTCAAAATTATTTAGCTGAGCTACTTAAATTAAAAAGAAAGACCTGAAAAGTAGGCTCATATTTTCAGACACCAGTTTCACAACCATCTTATCAAATGGTGCATCTAATTATACTGATATTTTCCTAAAGTAATTTTCTAAAATATCAATGACTTAATGGATGGAACATAGTCCATCTAAAAATAATAGTTTATTCTTTTTATTCCTAATGTTTGATTTTATTCAGACCACCATACTGTTGATATTAAATTATTTGAGTTCTAAGATAAAATTAATTTTAGAGTTCCCAAATGATATAAGTCCCTCCTTTAATTTTATTTTTTTCCAATCTCCATTTATTGCCTCTCTTTCAATGTTTCTTATATGAAGAAAAACAGTCACTGAGCCTTCCCTGCAAACAGAGGACCTGAATCAGCAGCAGGCAATGCAAAAGGCAGAGGAAGTTCACCAGTTCCGACAGCATAGGGCCAGGCTCCTTAGCATTCGAGACATTGACCAAGAAGAACGGTCTAAACTGCAGGATAAAGGCCTGGAGATGTATGCAGAAATGTGGGTGAGTCTAAAAATGCATAGATCACTGTCGACACATTCTTTTGCATTGTGTAAAAGGTGTCAGAGTCACATAATACCTGGGAACAAAGAAGTCTTGAAAACATTTAGTTCCCAACTTCTCAGAAAAGATGGCAAATTGGTTATACACACTAATTTCAATAATTCCCTAAAATCCCTCTACAATGCCATATTGGGAATCAGTCCAAAAAATGAGAAGAATGAGAGAGAAGATATGTTTGTGAAGTTGGAAAAGAGCTGATGAAGATGGCCTTAACAGACTTAAGGCAGTCAAAACTTAGGCTGACAGTAGAAAAGACACATGATCGGTATCGTATTTTTCATCAGGTAGGAGGGAAACTTATCAATCCTCAAGGGGTTTCTGATACATATTGAATGTAATTTACACTAAACCCTTAAGATGGCTCTTTCCATATTTTTTTAATGTCACTGCTATTATCCAACCAATTTTATTTTAGTAGAAACTGTATTTTCCTCTCACCTTGTAAAACTCTCGAACATTTTTTGAAGAATTTAGCAATGAAGACAAAACATTTCTAGAAGCTTTTCTTATAGCCAGCATTGATTCATTAATCGTTCTTTCACTATATCATCTTGAAACAACAGACAACACATTGCACCATAACTGTGGCCATGCTATCAGAAATGCAAACGAAGTTAGGAATCACTGCCTTATTTACAGCTATTTCATAATCCATTTCTGGAATGTTACCTGGAACTGACGTTAAGTGTTTATGTCTGCAGTTTTTGAAAATTCTTCTTCTTTTCTAAAATATCTATTTTAATGTTTCTAGTTTCCACAGTTTATTCACTCAACAAATGTTTCTGGGCAGTTTTTGTACCAGGGACTCTCCGAAGCATAAACAAAAGAGATAAACCCCTTGCTGCCCTGTGGACTTCAAATTCTAGTGAGGATTTATGGATATTAAAGAACATTATAAACTAATGAACAGAAAGATAGATATAGAGACAGTAAAACAACAAGCAGACTGTCAAATGACAGCGGGGGTGGGGGGGATGTAGGGAGACCTGGGGGGAGATAAGAGAACAACCGAAGGACTGGTATGCATGCATATAAGTACAATCAATGGTCACAAAACTCTGGGGAGGGAAGGCATGAATGGGAGGGGGGCAGTGGTAAGCTATGTACACATATAATACCTTAATAAATTAAAAATAAATAAAAATAAATAAAATAAAAGTATAGCTTAGCTTGCAAAAAAAATTCTAGTGAGGAAATAGAAGCTTAACTATAAACACAGCACATAAGTACATTGTATACTCCGATGGGAAGGGATAAGTGTTGAGAAAAACAAAAAAAGTAGACTAGGATCAGAGCACAATGGTTGCCTTTGGTGTGTTCAAGGAAGCACAGTGGGAGCCTGTGCCACAGGAGCAGTGAACAGAGGGAAGTGACTGGAGAAGAGGTCAGAGACAAAATGGGGACATGGGGTTGGGGAAGGTCACCGTGTAGGACTGCAAAGGCCACCATAAAAAAAAACAAAAAAAAAAAAACTTTAGCTTTTATTCTAAGGGAAATATGGAGCCATGACAGGATTCTAAAGAGCAGAGGAGTAACATGATCTGACTTCAAGTTTTAAAGGGATTGCTCTGAATAGTGTGTGGAAAACAAGCAAGGAAGGGGCACATGCAAAAAAAAAAAAAAAAAGATCTGTGAGGAAACCATCTCTGAGCATGTGAGAGGTAACCATGTTTCACACCAAGGTGGTAGGGTGGAGATGGTGGTGAGAAGCAGTTGAACTATAGATGTATTTTCAAGGTAGAATCAATGGGATTTTCTGTTGTATTGTTGGTACATTACAAGAGAAAGAGAGGAGTCAAGAAATGCTCTTAATTTTTTTTTTACCTAAACAACTGAAAGGATTAGGTTGCTATAAGATCTTATGGTTTGGGAGAAAAGATAAGGACTTCAATTTGGGGCATTTTTTTTAATATACCTACCTTGTTTCCCCGAAAATAAGACATCCTCTGAAAATAAGACCTACTCACAGGTTTCCTTCCGAGTGAAATATAAGGCATCCCCCCGAAAATAAGGCCCCCAGGCTCTGTCTAAGAATGAAAATTAATTTACCATAAACTGGTCGCTAGGGCCCCGACTGGCGTCTAGCAACCAGTGACGTCACCCAGAGTCCTGACGTCACTGCTGTGTGAATGGAGAGAAATCAGCCTGGAAACTTTGTGAAACCTAAACTGCAAGAAGTTGTGACTTGGGTGAAGAATTCATGGGAGAAAATCACTGACAGTTGCATTGCAAATGCACTGCGAGCAGGCTACCTTGACAAGAAGTACTCATTTAAAGACAGTGCTATTGCTAAACATGAGAGATTTGGTCCACTGATTCTGAAAGAAATGGAATTACAAGAAATTCACCAGGAAATTCAGGAACTGGATTGTTCTGATGATGTTCCAGAAGATGATGACATGATTGTCATTGAATAAATGAGTAAATTCTTGATACTGTAGGATTCAGTTTGTCTAGTTTGTGTTTACAACTACCATACTACCATACTGTATACAGGTAATAAATTTCCTTTATTTTCATTTAACAATAAATGTGTACCATATTCTTCTTCATGGAAAAATAAGACATCCCCTGAAAATGAGACCTAGCGCATCTTTGGGAGCAAAAACTAATATAAGATACTGTCTTATTTTGGGGGAAACGGTATTGTATCAAAGCAGATATTTTAATTTATCTATTAGACAGTCATGTGAAAAATGTATTGAAGTTAGATTTGTTGATTCTGGAATTTAGGAAGGAGATCTGGCTAGATATTTTTTTAAAAAAGGACCCATCAGTGTATACATGAAATTTAAAGCCATAGGGTTAGATGAATGAGATTGCAAGAGGATGAAGCCTTAGATCTGAGATGTGACCACTTCCACATTAAAAGATAAGTGACTACATGCATTTTCTGTTTTAAACTTAATGGGATTTGGTTTAGTGGGGACACTTGATTGATTAGAGCTGTCGTGTTAATAATGTTCTTCTTCCAGCCCTGATCTTAGAACAGAACAGAGTAGCTCTTGGGATACTTCCAACATTGGAGGCTGACTATTGAATCCCAGTGATAAACAGTTAACGTTATTTACTTTTTGTATTATGAAAACAGTCAATAACAAAACATTTAGAAATTACAGAAAAAATGAAAAAGAAGATAATTTAAGCATCAGTTATAATAGCTGACATTTGAGTATGTATCTTTCTAGTCTTTCAAAGATGTGTAAATCAGTTTCTTATATAACTGAAGTCAAACTATAAATGCAGTTTAGTATCCTTTTTAAAACTTAACATCATATTAAGAGTGTTTTCTAAGTGGTTGAAATTGTTTGGAAACATGATTTTAAGAGCTGTTTATATATCTCCATTAAAATATTTCATTTATATTGTATTATATAAATAATTCAGAATAAAAAAGATGAAGGAGAGAAAGAGAAATAAGCAAAGGTGACTGATAAGGAACAGATAGTGAAGTGAAAGGAATGTTAAGAGGGTGCCATGTCAAAGAAACTAAGTGAGGTCCGTTGATTCGGGAGGAGAGAGTATGGATAAGTAAGAATTGGACCAAGAAATTATCTTAGATTTAGCGACATATATAGGTCACTGGTGTCTTTGATGAATACTGTACAGTTTTTTCGAAGTGGTAAGAATGAAAGCCAAACTGACACTAACAAAGATAACCAATGGATTAGGTGATGTTATTTGTAAGTACAACTTAGAAACATTTTGTCAGGACTAGACTATGTGTGGGGAACTAGTACTTTGAGCACAGTTAATGTGAGAGACACATGAGAACTGTACATTTGATATAGGTTATATTTGAACTCATTGAAAGTAGATAGATGCTTTGTCAAAATGTCTGCCTATTTAATTAACTTTTTACTTTCCTCCTATTGAGGCTTTTATTTACTGTTCTGTTAAAATCTCATGTACCCTTCGTTACCATTTCATGCTGTATGTATTGATAAACATTTGAGACCATTACTTAATTGTCATCTTTCTTCAATAATTTCCCCCATGAATCTACTGGCATAAAGAGAGGCTCAAAGTCTTGCTTGTTTGTTTGTGTGTTTGTTTTCTGGGACCATAAATCTTCTAGCAATGGGTCTTATTTGACTGAGTTTTTCTTTTGAAATAGGACTCCTTAGATGAAGCCCGTCAAAAGATCTTCAATATTCGGGAAGAATATAGAAACAAGATGCTGGAGGCTGAGCGCCTGAGGTTGGAGGCTCTGGCTGCAGAGGAAGCAATGAAAGCAGAAACAGCAAAGAAGGCCCCCTCAGCTCATGACAAAGACAAGAAAAAGAAAGGAAAGAAAAAGTAGCTAGTGGGTACACAATACCACCTTTCTTGTGAAAAAGGAAAACCTATTTTTCATTATCTATAACTTTTCCTTTTGACAAAAAAAAAATTTACAAAGTTAAAAATTAAAAGTTTTCCTAACCATAGAAATAGTTTCTGTATTTTAATGTTAATTTGTTAGTTTTCTTCTCAGGAAGGTTTATTTGAAGTCATTGGGAGTTTAATTTTTCTAATTTCAATAAAAATGCCTCCAATAGATAGAATGTGACAAAATGTATGTCTCACTCTGAATTGCTCTAGTTTTAGTTAATACTAAAATAATATCATAAATGAGCCAACAGAATTGCCTTTGAAAAATTCAACAATGAGAGAAATGGCTATTGTTCTTAGAAAAAAATTCATCTCTAACTTGAAAAGCTTTACAATATTAAATATATATGTATATGTTTCAGACTTGTGCTTTTATTTTTTTTTAAGGTGAATGTCAATAAATCTCCCTTACTGCGCAAGAGCTATTGTGGCTTAAACTCATCCCAAGTGTTAGAACTATGAATCGGAACACTGAGTCATGGTAACCCAGGCATAAAGACTGTGATCACAAACATATCTCCTGTCATGTGTACCACATCATATTTTATGTGAGACATAACATGTTCTTGTACGTTTGTTTTAGAAAAATATGAGTAGATAACTGAGTCACATAGAAGGAAACTGGCTTTCCTAAAAGCACACTTCTAAATCGTGACTTTCTCAGATGGGAATTTTACCAAGTCAAAACTATTTCACTGTGACAGGTGATTTTCAGTTTCTGCATTTATTTACATTTTTATTTTTAAAAATTAATTCTTTATACATACATCTAATTTTGTTTAAAAATGCACACACATGCATGTTTTCCTCTATTACTTTGTCTATACTTTCCTTCACATTCTATGATCCTCCAGTCCTCTAAAATAACACATGATAACCTATTATGAATGTTTCCTTATTTTTCACTTATTTCATATAATCATACATCAATACCTTACATAATATTATCATTTGTTTTATAAAATGTCTTTTTATTATACATGCTGTATTGGTTCTTGGTTTGTTTCCTCACCAAACAATACAAAAGCTGAGTCAAGCATAACTTACTCTTTTTAAATGCTGTGTAATATCTGATGGTACAAATACATCACAACTTATTCAGCTAATTATCTATTGATGAATATTTGCTTTTGAATATTTAATTCCTCGGTGCTTCCAACTCCTCCATACAGGCTATCAATTTAAAAATGTGTGTGTCTTTGTGTATGTGTGTGGTCAGCATATTAAAGTATTGACACTGGTATTAAATATCTCTTCAAGTTAGATAAAATTCAGTTGCAAAAATATCTTATTCTTATAATGAAATGATATACAGGTGCCCCCAGTTTCTGAAAGTTCATATTGTTTCCATTTCACTTTGAAAGAGAGACAGAGAGAGAGAGAGAGAGAGAGAGAGAGAGAGAGAGAGAGAGAGAATATTATTCAGCCATGAAAATAAAAGAAATCTTGCTATTTGTAAGACTCTATGCCATACACAGTAAGACAAATACTAACTAATCTTACTTACATGGAGGATCTAAAACAGTAAAAAAGAGACTAATTTATAGGTGATTTGTAGTTGTGACTCACATATTTAGAATGGGGTGATACATTTTCCAAAATGGTAAACAACCCCTGGTAAATTTTCAATGATAACAATGTTTAGTCTGCTTTTATTGTACATAACAGTTGCATTTCTGAAATATTCAGTGAACTTTAAAACTGCAAAAAATACCTTAGTTTTATATATCTTAAGAGTTAGTTTCTTGGGTCATTAAATTGCTTTGAAACCACATGACTAATGGTCCATTCAAATCATATATCAAATAAGATAATTCTTTGTTGCATGTGACTCTTTCAAAAATTAGGGGATGCCTAACTTTCTTGACCTTCCACCTCTAAATAGTAGTAGTTCTCCCATTATTGGGACAATCCAAAATGCCCATCCATATTTCCTAAATATACTTTAGAGGTTTCACTGTCCCCACCGAGATCATCCCCATGTAAAAGAATAGTAAAGATTGCTGAGAAGCTAACCATTATAATGTCTGTTGATCTCAGTTAATAAATAACTGCTTAGAATGCATAGCCATAAAATACCCTCCATTGTGTTGACTGAGTTAACAGGGTATATCTGTGATGGATAGTATATGGTCTACCATTCCGTTTCTTTCTCCTTAGTCTCCTATCATCTACCTCTTTGCATCCACTCCCCACCACCCAGAGACTTCAAGGTCAGCCCCTTCTTTTCTCACGGCTCTTGTAAGGGCAGAGGAAACAGTTTTCCTCTTCTGCAGTCTCAGGCCTGCTTCTGGTCAATGGTAATAATCCCACGGGTGCAAGTCTGGTGATAATGAAACACTATAAGGGAAATTTAATTCCTCGGTGCTTCCAACTCCTCCCCTGGAGAAAGGATTGTGGCTGTCCCTCTTGCAAAATCAGAGGGTTCACTGAGTGCTTTTTGATATGTGACAAAGGAAAGTCTTCAGTTAAATGAATCAGAAATTTGCTGACAACTTCAATAAAGTTTAACTGGCTTCTAGAAATCAAGTTTAAAAAAAACACAACAATAAACAAACAAACAAACAAACAGAAACAATGACTTCTAATCTCAAGCCCCCTGTTATATATAGACTATTTATACACATTAAAACACTGCATAGTGTTATATGTTAACTGGAATTTACATAGTGTGTCTCTCTCTCTCTCTCATTCAAAGGAAACCTTTGCATCCACTATCTCTAAGAAATAGAGGGAGAAGTGATTAAAAGAACCGCATAGTTCTGGAATTTGCCTCTGAAAAGAAACTGTGTGCCCACTAGCACCCCCCCTCTCTCACTCCCCAGCTTGGGTCATATCCCAGATGGGATTATTTATAGCAGATTTATGAGAGTTTCCAATGACCTTTACAGAACATTTCTGAAGTTAACATTATGAAGGGACTTGGTTTCTAGCTGTTGTTCTAACATCTTTTGCCTAGTAAAATATAAAACAGATTTTCTTCATCTCAATTTAGGTAGTTTCCAACCACAGGTGTGTCTTCATGGAATAGTTTTATTACGCATTGAAAGCTTTGCATATACTTAGAACTTAAGGTTAGACATCCTTGTTTTAGGTATGGGCACAGATGGCAATATCACCACACAGGAAACCACCTTTAATACATTTTGTTAATCTAGTCAGTAAAACCCTTTTCCATCTAGTATATAATATAACAGCATTCCTTATTTTCAATGTTTATTAAATTTTTTATTTCAGAACCATCAATTCAGATAGCATATGATGTTTCTTTCATTCTACTGTTAGTGGTTGATATATTTAGGCAGATACAAAGAAACCTAGTAAAAGTAACATTTGCCTGTGTGGAAAAGATTCTAAAATTAATATGTTATATAGCAAAGACTGATTAGTTAATATTTAAATTACTAAACGATATAAAACATGATTATACTTTGTTAGTGAAATTGGGAAAAATTGGTTAACATCTCTAGAACATTTTATAAGTTTGAAAAGAAAATTTACACGCTTTTTCCCCCTGGAAGATTAGTTTAAATTTGCGCCAATGGGTCAAAATCATAAAAGATATAATAATCTGTCCATAAACCATTCCATTGTTTAAAAAATAGTATGATTCAGCCCTGCCAGTACAGCCCATTTGGTTGAGAGTTGACACAGGAGGTTGTCAGTTTGATTCCTGGTCAGGGTACATGCCCAGGATCAATTCTTAGTAGGGGACATATAGGAGGTGGCCAGTCAATGCTTCTCTCCCATTGCTGTTTCTATTTCTCTTTCCCTCTCCCTTCCTCCTGAAATCAATTTAAAAACAATTTTTTTTAAAATAATGGTATGTATATGCCCTGACTGGTTTGGCTCAGTAGATAGAGTGTTGGCCTGTGTACTGAAGGGTCCAAGGTTTGATTCCGGTCAAGGGCAGGTTCCTTGGTTGTGGGCACACCCCCGGTAGGAGGTATGTAGGAGGCGGCAGATGGATATTTCTCTCTCATCGATGTTTCTAACTCTCTATCCTTATCCCTTCCTTTATGTTAAAAAAAAATAAAGTATATTTAAAAAATAAAATAATGGTATGATATAAAATTGTTCCTATGTATTTTTTCCTCAAGGAAAAAATAATATTTTCATGTATTTCACCTGGAACTTAGCCCAGTTTTAACTCAGTTACTTCTGGTGTAGCATATGCCCAAAGTCTACATATTTTACAATACAATATCTACAAAACAACCTTTGGCGAATAATACTAACATTTTTCTAAGGACCATCATTTCCATAGCAAACCATCTGAAGTCATTAAACGATTAAAATAAGATTTCAGGGAAACAGCTTTTAGAATACTCAACTTGAATTCAAAAGCTGCTTTCCAATTATAATTCACATAGATACCTTATAGTTCTTGTTGTGCTTTTTGTTTGTTTGTTTGTTTGTTTTTTCATTTACCAACATTTAAGTCATCTTTAGCTGGATAAAGATAGAAAGAAAGCAGGGGGAAATCCAAAGTTTCATTTGTGGTTTTCAGATATGATTTTTAAAAAGTCATTGAAAGGAAATTAAAATTCATCGTGAGGCTGCTCATATGTCATTCACAGATTTCAATAATCCTTGGCCTCAAAACCCTGGATGCTTCAAATTTGGCTAAGCTTTATTTCTTCAGTTGTGCCATTACTGCTTAACTAGTTTATCACATTAAGACCATTTATAATACTTTGTATAAATATTTTATTTATCCGTTATATAATGGGTTATATATAGTCTCCTTAAGTGCAAGAACTGTATCATGATTGTCATATATTGTGCATTTTAATTACCCACCGATTATAGCATGAAACCTCATAGAATAGGCTCTCAGTAGATTATAGTTTAATAAAATACACTATTTGTATTATTTGGGCTATTTAGGCTGATGCTAAAATGGGCCTACATAAAAGTGTATGCTAATTTTCTTTTGTTAATCCTCACTCAAGGATATTTTTCATTGATTTTTAGGAAGAGTGGAAAAGAGAGGGAAAGATGAGAGAAATATCGATGTGAGAGGAACACATTGATTGGTTGCCTCCTGCAGGAGCCCCAACCGGGCCCAGGCCGGGGAAGGAGCCTGAAACCGAGGTACATGTCCCTGACCAGAATCAAACCTGGGACCCTTTGGTCTGCAGGCCAACACTTGATTCACTGAGAAACACTGGCCAGGGTGAAGCTTTTGCTGATTTTCAAAAATACATTAGATTGGCCTCAAGTGAAAATATTGAAAAACATAGTTTAAAGAGCTTTAAAAAAGAAAGCTTCACACCCTTAAGAGACTGTGATAATACCAGATGGCAGGTATTTTGCAATGTTCACAGAAGACATGTGTCATAGTCTAGCCGAGACAGCTTCATTTTTCAAATAGGATCTTAATTTATACACTCTCCTAAAGCAAACAAGGAGTGCATATACATGCAATTAAAGTGAGAATGTTACAAACTAATGGCAGTATATATCTTTTACTGATGTCTTTGGCCAGAAGATCCCTTTGTTTTTTGCCCATTCCCCTACACAAATCCAATAAACTGTTGTAGATCGGAGAATAATCAACACACACACTTCAGAAAGGAGACACTGCTTCATAGCAATTCTGAAATTCCTTAGGGAGACATTATGAAGGCCCCCACCAAGAGTAGGGCAGATCCTTAGTCAGGTCTGCTCTTGTACTTACTATAGGACCTCTCTGTTCAGTTGATCTCCATGACCCCTGGTTCTGTTTTCTGAGGATTTCCTTTTATCTGGCCACATCTGAAGTGGTTGTTTGAAAGTGTATTTTTCTTGGAAGCTGACCTGATTCCTCAAAAGTCATATAGGTATGTTGTGTGTAGACCTAATAAGTAAGAGAATGATTGTCACCATAATGTAGATATAAAAGGCGGCTAAAAAGGGGATAGAACTAATTTTCATTCTTACCTCCCCAGAAGTCCGTGGATACTATAATAAACATTGCTGGTTCTGCTTGCCCTGAATACCCTCTACTGTCTTTTGATAGCGGCAACAAGAAAGCTGAAGCTGTGTCCATATGAGCATCTCAAAGAGACTCTCCATTCCCTTAGCACCTTCCTCACTTGTTGTTCTGTCTAGGAAGACTTTTCTTCAAAGCTATGAGTTACTCAACTATATCACCGGTGACTCCCCCCTGCCCTTAGTTAGCTAGAGTTTGTTTCTGTTAAATATAACCAAAGAATCATAATTGATACACTCAAATCTCATTTTGGATTCTACTTCTTGAATTAGTTCCTATTTGAGAAACTTTGAAATTTAGGAGACACATTAGAAGTTCTCTTATAAAATTACCTATACTCCAGGCAGAGGATCTTAACCATATATATTCAAGAAGTAGAATACTAATACTAATTCAAGAAGTAGAATCTGTAACTTTAAGAAGTAGAATCTGTAATTCAAGAAGTAGAAATCTGTAACTTTAATCAAATGATTAAAGAAGTCTGTAACTCATATAATTTTAACAAATACTACTCTAGAAATTTATTTTCAGTTTTCAATGTGCACAAGGGAAAGTAAAATGGTAAAAGATTTTGTTCTAGTATCAATTATTTTTTTCTTTGGAGAAAGGCTACTACCTGATAAACTTGGAGAAATTTATTTGCAAATAAAGCTGCTAAAATTAGGATAAATCTGCAAATCTAACAGGAAAATTATTCCCAAGAAGGTTGTAAAATGTAATGTAAATTGTTTGGTTTAAATGTGTCCTCTTTAAAAAGATTGAGTTGGACATCTTATGAATTTTGAACCCTTTCCAATCCTGTTTTTAAGATTCTGTCTTTTTTTGGGGGGGTGGGGGGAGGATGGGGGGGGTAGAATGGCATTTAAATAGAAAATTCTGTGTGGTGTCAGAGCTCTGAGCCAGAAGTTGTTAAGGAAATAAGAACAGAGAGTTTCAGTTGAGAGGTAAAAGTGGAGCCTGCTTCCGCATTAGAACTATCATGTGAGAAGGTCAAGCACTGAAGTGTGTACAGATACATTGGCAGGAGTTAGTCTACTCACCCAAATGTTGCACTTGGAAATGTCAACATGATTCTTTATTCAGCGAGAAGATCTCTATTTTCATAGAAGTATTAGGTAGATACCAGCACAATGGCAGAGGAAATAAGGAGGGTTCACGTAGGGAGACACACAGAGCGCTGATCCAAGTCCACGATGTTGCAGACGTTGGTGTCATGTAAGTCTGGCAGGATAATTAAGGGAAAGGAGTTTCATCTCCAGGCGGTTCAGAACTCAATATCTCTCTCAGTGTGCATAGCCACTAGCTAGTTAAAGACAGAACATGAAAAGAACTGCATGTGATTTACAAGGGAATTTGGAAGATCAGCATACTTACTCAAATTGGAATTTAGCTTAGACTCTATTTTTGTCAAAGGAAAAATAAAAAATAAAAGTTTAAGCATTTTAATAAAGCACAAGAGCATTGGCTAATGGGGTTGTGGCAAATATTTTCTAGGCTCTGAAATTTCTGTTCCATTCTGCATAAGGGGTCATGGGCTGCTCTTGTTATACCAGTATCTTTTGGATTAAATAAGCAGTTGCTTATCTATTTGGTTGTGTGTGTTTTTTAATATCTTTTTGATAGAGCCTTATTTCTAGTCTTGTCCTTGCTCCTCCCCATTAAGTGCAACTATAAACTCTGGATGCCTCGGATAACCAGAGAACTATTGTAAACGGTGAGAAGGTCAACTGATTTTGGGCCCCAGGACTGGAGAAACAGAAGAGCAGCAGTAGGGCATCTTTCTTCTTCCCACACAGCAGACAGAGGTGGTCCATCCAGACCCATTGTCTTCTGGTCACCAAGCCAGCAAAAGAAGGCAGTCAAGGAGGGTTATTATTCTCCCAGTCAGAATGGGAGTCCTGAGAACATCAGGTGAGCTGACACCCTTGTAAGGATGGTCAGTTGGGGATCCCACCACAAATAAGCAGTTAGAGGAAGCATTATCTTCCCCTGCTGGGTTTGCTTCCCTTTATCAATGAGATTCAGAGACAGGTCAGAGGAGCCAAAAGGAGGGACCAGATCAAAGAAGCATCTTTGTCCCCATGGGCCCAAATTCTCTAGGACACAAGCCCTGGAATAGCTATTGACAAAGGAAGAAAGTCTCTATCCAATATTAAGGCTAACTTTCTAGCTATCCGACTCAAAATAATGTGGTGGTGGCAGCATGATAGACAGTAGATCAAGAGCACAGAGTAGTAAACCTAGAAAGAGATCTGCACAAATGTGCCCAACTAATTTTTGAACAAAATGAGAGTGGTGATGTCAAAGTCCTGGAGATGACATTGTAGTCTAGCAGAAGGCAAACTAAGTCCTTGAAGAGGTTGGGATGTGGGGTTTTTAGAAAGCAATGTTTCTTTCGCTTCTTCCTATGTATGAATGGGACTGGCAGGGACCAGGTTGACACTGGGAGTGTCATCTGCTGTCACAAGCAGTGAGTAGTTCTGTGTCCAAGCAAGAGCTCTGTTCCTGGGATGGTAGTGATGATACATGATGACCATGATAAAGAACCATCTGAAATGAGGCGATTTCCTTAAAGGCTCAAAAGGAAAACTAATTCTTTTTGGACTTTCAACCCACATATCTATCACTGAAACCTTAAGGACTTGAAACTTATCTTGTTATTGAAATCAGTACCCAAATCCTAGCTCTTAAAAAGAAAGTAGAGGTACTTGATTTGTGTTACTTTCCAAGTGGCTTTTCCCATCTGTCCTACTTTATTTTGGCTGGAATTGTGTGTGTTACAACAGAGTGGAGACAAGTCAATTATGAGATAACTTGATGCTACATTTAAAGATCTGCTGAAGTGTGAAATGATTCCCAAGCCTCAGAGACAAGGCTGAGTAATGGAGCACTCAGAATAACTTCTAATCTGACAGAACCCAAAACCAAGGAAGGCCATGGGGAAGAAAGTTTGATGTTGCAAACTGATAGGCTTCAATTCCCAACAAAATTAAAGTCCATTTTGTAAATATTTTCATGAACAAAGCAGGGAATAAATGCTACGACTTTATATATCTTCAGTGATTCAGTGTTCTTACATTTCTCCCATATTCTTCCCTTTTAACTTTCATCTCCCATCCTTCCTCTTCCTCATGATCATTAGATGTGCACTTGTTTATATTTCAAGGAAAAGAAGGCCTGTTTGCTCCACGCTTTTGAGTATCTCATATGTAGACCACACTCTACTGAAGAATGTTGTCACTGGGTTGATAATCTGAGTCTAGTTTCAATGAACTCACATTAATTTACCTGTAAGGTCCCTGGGTCTCGGTGTGGCAATGGACAAAGTTGGGCCATCACATTCTGGAAGCTCCCCAATTTCCTTACCCAACCCCAGTTATCAGTCTCCCCACACAACAGGTAAGTTGAAACCCTGAACTCAGGGTTTCCATAATAAAATGTTCTCATTATCAAGACTCTTCTACACTCCAAAAATTAAATAAAGACAGAGACAGAAGCAATAATTAATAGATGGTTGGTATTTTATACCTTGCCAAGATGTGAAAAAAATATAGTCTATTTACCTTTAAAAGTAAAGCACTCAAAATGAAAAGACCTACTTTCCCTAGAAGTCCAAAACCAGAGAACTATCTCCATGAGGAGTGTGGACTAAAGCCAGCACCAGGCCCACGGATCCATAGTCAGTTCATATGAACATTTACTCATATTTATTCAAATCTACACATTCATTCCAATTTTAAGGAAAAGAACAGTCATTTGGTATAGGAAAACCTATTTCAAAAGTTCAGCACACATTATACACTTATTTTTTAAAGTGAATACACATTTAATAATAAAATGAAACCCTGACCTCTGTGGCTTAGTTGATTGAAGTGTTGTCCTGTGCACCAAAAGGTTTCTGGTTCAATGCCTGGTCAGGGCACATACCTGGTTTACAGGTTCAATCCCCAGTCTGGGTGTGTGCAGGAGGCAGCCAATCCATGTTTCTCTCTCCTTTCTCTCTCTTTTACCCCTTCTTTCCCCTCTCTCTAATATTAGTTAAAATATATTCTCAGATGAGGATTATTTTTTTAAATTGAACAATAAGATGTATACAAAATTATAATGATAACTGCAACATGTAAGTTGTATTCCATGTCTGGTAACTAATTATTTCACTTAATCATCACAACCATGTTTGTGATAATAAAAATCATTATTATCCTTGATATTCAGGTTAAATAAAGAAAGTGAGGCAAAGGAGTAGAGGGGTTATATTGCCCAAAGTTTTATAGTTAACAAGTCAAGGGACTGGGAAGTGATCCTTAGCTCTGTGTCTCAGGATCTTATAACTAATAACTAGCATGTTATATAAGCCCAGATGTCATCACTATTAATAGTGTCATTCCACATTATTTTTGCAAAAATGACGTTATAACATATAATATTCAGCAACTTGTGTGTTTTTTTCACTCACCAATCACAGATAACCATGCACATCATTATGCATAAATGTCGCCAATGTGTTCATGGCCTCCTTAACAACTTTAATTCATAACTGACACTCTGAGACCAAGTGTAAAGTCATTAAATTGAAAGGAAATATTTATATCCATTTTAATAGGAAAGAGTGACTCCCTTCACCCCAACCTAAGATACCAAAACGATTTTCATAAGAAAAAAAATAGATTAATTGACAACAAAACCAAGTGTGTATAAGCAATGAGAAATAATGTGAGGAAAATCAAAATAAGTTGTTTTATAAGAGCAGTAAATGTGATAATATCATGAAGGTCAGTGTACTCACTGAGGAGGGAGAGATAGTGAATGGTGAGGAGGAGGGGGTGGAGGGGAGGCACTGGGAGGAAGACTGACAAAGATTAGGCAATGGATTTTCAGCCAGGCATTCAATACCATATATTAGTAGAGTGAACTACCTTAAAAGGTTTCAGAATTGTTTCCTCTCCTGCTTTGATCCTCTTTTCTCCCACCCATCCTTTGCTTCATGATTAAAGTTGATCTCACTCTTGTTTCTACAACATTTACTTTGTTGATTTGTGAGCCATACGGGGGCTCATGGTTAACTTAAATCAAAGTATACTTGAAAATGAAGACTAAACATAAGAGTGGTGGGGACATTTGGAAATAAGAGTGGATGTGCGTGAAAGACCAAGAGCCTTAGAAGTTGCTGCTTTATCCCTCTTGGTCTGTGCATCCACATAAAGGAAGATGTCTCAGGGTCAGAAAAATCTAACAGCAACTCAAATTTGTCCCACATATCTTCTCTGCACATAGAAATTGTGTTGAGTAAATGTGGAACGTGTCCTTGCCTAAAATTATAAAGTCAAATATTATTTTTATTATATTTATTTTGTATGTTTTTAGGTGAAAGCATTGTTACTAAAAAAAATAGACACCCCAAAAATGGTATAAATTTTCACAAGACATTATGATCAAAAGTTAGTAATTAAATGGTCATTTTGTGAAGTAGGTCTACAGTTTTGGTGGCGTATAGAATCGCATAGAATGGATAAACTCCGAATTATTTAACCAGTTCCCTTTTAAAAGATATTAATCAGAGTATTTAAATGAACCTTCTTAAACTAACTTCAAGTAGATTCTCTGATATGAAATTGCTGAGTTACAGGACAGATATATGTAAAATTTTAATATATCACATCAGATTAGTCTCCAAAGTTTTGTGTAACTTATATTCCCTCTAATACTATGTGAAACAAATATCTATTTTTTATCACTTCACTGAAACTGATAATTATCAATTTAAACCAATTCCATGGTTGTGATAAGTAGAAATTTTAACTAATTACTAGTCAGAATAAGCATCATTATCAATTTAGCATCCCATTCATATTCTTCAAGTATCTCTTCTATAAATATCCTACAAATATTTTTCTCCATTTTTCTGATTGTTTGTTCATTATTCATTTATTGGAGCTTACCTGTACATAGCGATATTAATATTCCATTACTTAACATTTCAATTTGTTTAGATTTTAATTTGTAAGGTATTCATTAATATACAAACATTTTAACATATTTTGCAATTAAATTTGTAATTCTTAATGATAGCTGAATTCTTTATCTTGCTTAAATAGGTTTTATCCACTATTAGTTTACTAGTGGCCTGGTGCACAAAATTGGTGCACATTGAAGGGGAATTAATTAAAGGATATATTTTAATATTTCTATTTGCTCTTTCATCTCTGCCACTTTATAATAGAAGTGGCAGAGATGAAAGAAAATTAGTAAAATGTACATGAAAATATCCCTCATGCCAGAGTCTGGGTTGCACCATGGGACCTAGAGTCAAGTCCCTGCCCACCACCACATGTGCTTCAAAAAATCAGAGGAGACCCAGACCCAGTTGGTCCCACCCCTGTCAAGGCCCTCCAGGCAGGGGGTGCAGCCTCAGGTCACCCAGCCCAGTGCTAGGTTGGGGGAGCAGTCTCAGGTCCCTGGTCAAGCTTTGCAAGGCGGGAACGAGGCCTGGCCTGAGGTCCCCCAGCCCAGTGCTTGGGTGGGGGTGTGTGGAATAATGCCTTCTGGCCCAGCATGGGGATAGGGGCTGTGGTCTGAGGTCCCCCATCAAGCTCTGCCAGTCAGGGGGTGCAACCTGAGGTCCCCCATCAAGCCCTGCAGGGCGGGAGGCACAGCCTGAGGTCCCTTGTCCCGGTCAGACATCATGCAGCCTCAAGCTCCTGCTGTTCCGTTGTGGTTAATTTGCATATTTCTCTATTATATAGATAGATTACAAACTGTGGACAATATTGTTTTATGTCATGCTTACAACATATGATATTAGATGTATCTAAAATTTACCTGTATCACAGTATGTGTGAGAGATTTCGTTGGTGCCCACCATTACCCAGCTCTCCTCCCCTGCCTAGGTGTCCATCCAGCGGATACTTCTCAGCCTTCGGGCAGTTGTGACAAGTGGACTTGAATCCATGTACTGCAGGTGCCACTTCCCTGCTGGAGCAGAAAACAGCCCCTTCGTCATTTCACCTCCTGTGTTTCCCTGTTTGCAGCAGGGGAGGCCCTGAATTAGACCGTCAGAGCCACATGTGGAAGACAATGGCCATGGAGATTCTTCTGACCTGCAGTGGATTTTGAATGAGCAAGAAAAAAACACCCGGTGTTAATCTGCTAGACGCTCAGGTGTTTTACTTCCCTTATCCCATCTGGGACCACCCTTCTCTGCAGGAATTCTTGCCATTTACAACCCCATGTAACTTCCATTCTGTCCTCCATTTTTCTTTCTGTTCCCCTATTGTTTGCACTCACTTGAGTAGCCAGTTCGGCCCCACACATGTGGGGAAAGAGGAACTTTCTAGAAAGACTCTGAGAAAGGTACTACTCTTGGACTCAAGGAGTTCACTCTTTCGTTTGGCCAAGAGATTGGACTAGCCTAGACTCCCAGAAAGTGTATTTTTATTCCTCAGACTCTTTAATGGGTTTGTGTCCTGCCTCCTCTACACACCTGGCACCTGGTTCTTCTGCTTCAACCACCCCAGAGCACCCTCCGTGTGCCCGGCGAGGCCTCCTGCCAGGCTGCCTCCCTCAAACTTAGTAGTCTTAGAATCTTAGAAGAAGAAAAAACAAATACAGATGTCCTGGCTGCAGAAGTTCTGATTTAATTGGTTTGGGGCAGAGCCTTGCGCATCAGTGAATTTTAAAAGCTCCCCGGGTGATTCTAAAGTGCAGCTAGGATGGAGAACACGCGAAGACAAGTACACAAAACTAAATGGCAAGGGTTCCCTAAAAGATTCAGAGAAACTACTCTGGGGGCCCACATTCTTTGCCTGCACCACACTGCCCACCCCCGAGTCTCCGCTCAGCCAGGCCGCACTTGAGCCACAGGTCAGGTGGGAGAGGCGTCCCATCTGTTAGGAACTGAGCAAAGAGAAGGTGACAGTGTGGTTGACTCTTTCTCAGCTGAGCAATCATGAGGCCACATTTTCCCTCGTGAAAATGCTTGGTGGTCTGCGAGTTATGACGCTAGAGCCCACCTAACGTCAGGGGTCATAAAACTTCAAAAGCGATGATCTGGAGACAAGACTGGACATCTCTGACATTCTTATGACCCGGTGAGGACAACAGCTTGCCCTTCAATACAAGCCTGCAGTTCTAGACAAGTGACTGGCAGTTTGTCAAGATTGAAGGGGCAAGGAAAGAAGCGGGGGACATCTCCCCTGTCTGGAGGACTTGCTGCTTCTAGGATGCTATGCTGAGGACTTAAAGGTGAGAGAAGGCTGCCCACCCGGCCCCTTCACGTTGGCGATCTCTCTGCCTGGGGTTTGCATCCTTCCCTGCAGGCTTAAAAGGGAGAACCAGAGCCGTGTGGGGAAGCTGCTGGCAATGGGCCCTTCCTCCCACGGACACTGTCTGCTGATTGGTGCTCCAGTGGAGGTCCCGTGCTGCGGGGTGGAAGTTCCTCGCTGCTCTTACTCTGCAGAAAATTCCCTTCTGGTGGAGGCCTGGTGAGAAAATGCTGTACCAAAGTGGAGAAGGCCCTAGGCAAAGGAGCAGATGTCCGAGAAAGCTGCGTTCTTCTGTTTGTCCAGCAGGGGGAGCCTTCGACCAGCGCGGGAGCGGCCAGGGGATGGTTATGCAACGCCCAGGGCGCGTGCTCGGCGGGGGCCGCCCCGTGGGGCGCTGACGCAGGTTCGGGTCGGGAAGGGGCACATCTGGGGCGCGAGCGGCCCGTTTCCCCAGAGCCCTGCACCCGCCATCAGGACTCTGCATCCTTCCCGTGAAACCTTGGCAACGGCTCCGTAGTTCTTCTGGTTGACTTGCTGCTGCTGCGTACAGCTGTCAGCTGCCTGTGAACCCGGGGACACCAGCCCCTGCTCCTGATTGTTTTCCAAAAGGGGGAGTCCTGATTGTTTTGTTTTGGGTGGGTTTTTTTTTAGACTAAATAATAATGGTTATTTTAGCGCCCTTTCCTGAGCAGCCCCATGGATGCCTTCACTGAACCAAGCTCCTGGCGTGCAGAGTACCTTTTCCTGCTCTGCGCTTCCTGTCCCCATCCTGCAGCCAGGGGTCCCACCAGCCCTGGCAGCACACCTGGCCGCAGCCTCAAACACAGGTTGTTTTTAAATTAAGGGAGACAATGAGAAAATCAATCCCTCCCCTAATGAACTGCATTTATCAAACAAAGAACTTGAGGTTAGAGAATGAACTGGAAACTATCCAGACATCCTTCTTTTGAAACTGGTTGAATCTCTTGGGGCGTGTGTGTGTGTGTGTGTGTGTGTGTGTGTGTGTGTGTTGCTTTATTTATCAGTTTCCCTCAAATGTGTTGATCTTTTCTGATACCATATTTTAAAGAAGAATATTGGTTAAAAGGGAGAGAAAAGGCAGTTTGGAGGTTTTGATTTTTTTTTTCTGGTCGGGTAAAATGCTGCTTTTTTTCCTTTTCATCCTTTTTTTTCTTTCTTATGTCATAAGGAAAAATCATGAATTTTTCTTTATAAGTAAAAAAAATAGTAAAAACTAAGTTTACTTCAGTGAAGACATGTTAATTGCAGAAAATTGGGGAAATATGGATCTGGAAAAAAAGAGGATAAAAATTCACCCATAATCCTTTAATCTACTAGATATAATTGTTATTTAATTTAGTGAATGAGCTAATGACCATTTTTTTCTAATGTTACATATGCTAGGCTGCAAAGTGTTATAATATTGTACATACTGGTTTAAAAAAATCTGTTGTTTTTCCTCACTTAATACATTGTGATAATTTTTAAAGCCTGCATAGTATCTCTGATCATATGTCATACAAGTGTAGCAAACATATTCAGTTAATCACATCGCGATGGGCATTAAAGTTATTTCCATTTTTCACAATGGTAAACATCACTGGGATAATAATATTTCTATATATTTATATTTCCTTTGGAGAAATCCTATAGGAGAAATTTAAGATCAACAGATTTTTGTTAAATTTTTTAATTGATTTTAAAGGGAGAGAGGAAAGGTGAGAGAGAGGGAAAGAGAGAAAATGAAACATGGATTTGTTGTTCCACTTCCTTAGGCTTTCATTGGTTGATTCTTGTCTGTGCCCTGACCATGGATAGAACCTGCAACTTCGGCATATTGGGATGACGCTCTAACCAACTGAGCTACCCAGCCAGGGCTCACATCAACAGATGTTTTAAGATACTCTGTGTGTTTACAAATGCCTCTCCAGAAGCATTGTGTCAATTGGTATTTTGACCATCCATTATGAGCCGACGCCAGTATAATTCCTTTTTGTATGCTTTGCCAGTTTTATAGGTAACAAATAATATTTTGTTGTCCTAACTTGTATTCCACTGTCATTTTCTTTAGAATTTCCTATAAGGACCTTTCTAACAGGTTTATGTTCTGCTGTAAGCAACAAAAAATAAGAATGTTTAGCAGCCAAATAAACACAGTGTATGCAGTGAGATGCCCTGGCACTTAAAATATGTGACCCTTAAGTAGACTGAGGCTTTTTATAGAGACTCGGGAGCTATTTATTGTGAGAGATTCGTAGCCAAGGAAATTAGAGAGGAACTGTGCATGGGGATCCGGGTGGAAATAATTCTTAAACTTGGTTACTCAACTTTAATAAGTAAAAGACCCACCCTGGTCAGAAAGAACATACAGGAGAATTCTGGTGATTTTTGGTCCCAACGTGTCCTAATATAAGGCAACATGGTAGCATGGGGGCAAGGGGAGACATTCTTCACCTCATGACCGGAACTCCAGGACTGTGTGTGCCTACAGGTGTGCACACGTCACCTAGTGGTGTGCATATGTGCATTGTTGGGTATGCCTGTCTTCGCAGTTGTCATCCCTCCTTATTGTCACCGAGTGTGAATGAGACCGGAGCCTGTGTTACAAAAGAGAGACGATTAGGAGATCGCTCTGCTGTGGGGAAACAGGTCAGTTTACAGAAACACACATTTACTGGGAAATAATTGGCCACGTGCCCAGTTTCCAAAATTGGAGAGATGTTTTAAAAGTTTCAGTTTCATCCTCACCCTGTGCTTTCCACTGTCCCGTCTCAACAGTTTGCCTAGGCTGTTTGATTAGAAGCAGGGGCAAGTTCAGAGGCAGGGGCAAGAGGAAGCAGAAGGAAGGGTGAAACTAACACCTTAATTAACTGAGGGGCATAAACAAGCCCCTCAGTTAATTAAGAAATTAGTTACTTATGAAGTTAATTTCAGTCAAGTGGCTTTCAATAGATTGGCCCAGGGCCCTGCTTTGGCAATTCTTCTGGAAACATCTCCCCTTCCTTTCTCAGTCCTTCTCCACCCAAAGCTGTACTTCACCTAGACCTTGATACATGCTATTCATAAATGCAATGCTAACACTCGCCCCTTGCTTTAGGACAGAAAGATTTAACTATTAACTGGCTTAAAAAATGCTTCTGTGGAAGCTTAGAGAACCTTTAATGATGTTTGATCATACGTTCAAAGTCCATAATATAATGTTGATGATTTGGAAACAGCTTCTCGTACCTATTCTAACCCATGTCCAGCTCCTTCTATGGTCATGAGCCCCATTGTTGGACAGAGAGCACCCCTGTTCCTCACCCTGCAAGCCCTTTCCTGCAGCCCATCTATCGTCCTTCTGATGACCACCTGCAGATTAAAATAAATAAGTCAATACACAGCAGCCTCTGCCTCCTCAACTCGCTCTGCCGCTGGGGTGAGTTCCTGGAGGTTTCATCCACCCTGGATGAGGCCTTGAAAGCTTGGAGATTAGCAAGGACAGCCAGTCTCTCGGAGTGACCTCTCCTGTGGAGGAGAGACAAAGCGGGGAGAAGACATATTGCACTGAGATGAGCTCCCTGCCAGGTTTCTCAAGAATTTTCCTAAAATAATAGTGCATCTTCTTCTCAGCCTGCTTACAGTTGAAAAGTCCTCTTCTCCTACGGCAGCCTTGGTAGATGCCAGACTCTAGGGAGGATTAAGGTGGAAAAGGGTGAATCGACATAAAAGCTGTTCCCGCCACACATTGGGTCATACCAAATATTGGCAAAGCTCCCGTCATTGGCAGCCACCATGATCATCTCTGTGCGGGAAATGTAAACTGGCCTATAGTTACAGAGTACAGAGAGAGATAAAATATATTTACAAAAAACTTCAAGAAAAGACGTTACGTGCTAACTGGTGAGGCACCAGAATGGCCATAAACTTCACTGGGACATCAAGGATGTTGGCAGAGGTGACATCAGAAGCAAAAATTGTGAGCCAAGTGCTGAACTGACTAAGAAAGATGGAAGAGTGAGCTGGAAGACAGTGTCAAGGGCACGTTGATATATGGCCTGAAGTATAAAAGAGGAGACATAATAATTGAGTAATGGATGCAGAACACTTTCATCCATCATGTTGGAAATCTAGCAGGTGCCTCTTTACAGCCAACCATATAGAATTCTAGACCCAGGGATGATTTATCTGCAGGGGTGAACCAGATTTGCTCTGGACCAAGCATGAAAACATATTAAATATGTATCCTTTCGGAGAATCTTACTGCTATATTTACAGATAGAGATATAGGTAGATATTTATGAATTGTGAATTGAGGCAGATCGTAACATAATAAATAGAAAATCATTTGTGTTCTTTTTAAAAGAATTCTCATTCTGCCCAACAGAAGGAACAATTTCATGCTTTCAAAAAGGCAGCGTCACCTCTGATCTATGAACCATTTTATTTCGAACACAACTTACTGTTACAATTTTGTCGGCTGCTTGTTCGGGAAAGGGCCTTCCTATATCTCTCTCGCTGCAGAGCAATTCAATTTTATTGTAATATCCATCTGCTGTTTATATCCATCTCTTGAAATGTGGGGGCTATTAGAATTAGATAGAAATAGCCGAGGTCGGTTTGGCTCAGTGGTAGAGCGTCGGTCTGCGGACTGGAAGGTCCCGGGTTCGATTCCGGCCAAGGGCATATACATTGGTTGCGGGCACATCCCCGGTAGGGGGTGTGCAAGAGGCAGCTGGTCGATGTTACTCTCTCATCGACGTTTCTGGCTCTCTATCTCTCTCCCTTCCTCTCTGTAAAATATCAATAAAATATATTTAAAAAAAAAAGAATTAGATAGAAATATTCTATGTAGAAAGGAGTTAAGATTCATAGAGAGAGGGGGGGTGAGGGGGGAGAGAGGGAGGAGGAATGCCTTACAAAATTATCCATAACATATAAGGACTCTGACTTTGTAACTACCACAACACCAATTTTATACTCTTCCAAATTAAAAATAATTCCTAGCCCTAACCGGTTTGGCTCAGTGGATAGAGCATCGGTCTGCGGACTGAAGGGTCCCAGGTTCAATTCAAGTCAAGGGTGTGTATCTTGGTTGCGGGACATCCCCATTGGGGTGTGTGCAGTAGGCAGCTGATGGATGTTTCTCTCTCATCGATGTTTCTAACTTTCTATCCCTCTCCTTTCCTTTCTGTAAAAAAAATCAATAAAATATATTTTAAAAAATAATTCCTAAATATCTTAAACTATACAGGCAGTGCTCTCATTTTCCCAACATACTGTGCTCTCTCTCTCTCTCTCTCTCTCTCTCTCTCTCTCTCTATATATATATATATATATATATATATATATATATATATATATATCCCTCTCTTTCTTTCTACTTGTTTAATATTAGGATGCAAATAAGGGCCTACCATTACAATTAGTTAAGTCTCTTTTAATCTACTTTTTCCTTACAATTTTGTTAAAAACTAAATTATATGTAACCACTGCACAGTGGATAACTTAGTAAATTTGTGTTTTTGTTTTGTATTGTTTTTTTTTTTTTATTTTCACTAGTTTATGTTCACATTAATGTCAGAGAATTGGAATTTTTGGGTCAAAGGGTAAATGAATATGTACTTCCTTACAATACTGTAAAATATTACAATTTTGTCTCCATAGGTCTCCTTTGCACTCCCACCATCCCTAAGAGGCATCAAACTGATGATGTTGGAGGCCACTAAAGTTCTTAAAGTATAGAATAAGAATTTGATGAGACCTCCCAAGTTTTCATGACTCTTCTCTTTTCCAGCCTCAACTTATTCTGGTTCTTGCACATTTGATAAATATATCTTCTATGTTTATAGCCATTGATAAAATTATTAAAAACAAGTGGACTAAACCTGGACTAGCACCAGAATACTTCCTTCCAACCTGCCATTGGTTGAGTTTCTTTTTAAACACACACACACACACACACACACACACACACACACACGAGTGGCCAGATTATTATGATCTCTGAATGCATAATAATCTGGCCACTCAGTATATATCCTATATAATAAAAGGCTAATATGCAAATTGTCCCCTTGACCAGGAGTTCAACCAGCAGGCAGGCCAGCCAACTGCCCATATTCCCTCCCCTAGGCCAGGCTGGCCAGACCCCACCCATGCATGAATTCATGCACGAGGCCTCTAAAATAAATAAATTATATATATCACACACACACACATTCTGAGTGGCCAGATTATTATGCAGATCATAATAATCTGGCTTCTCTCTCTCTCTCTCTCTCTCTCTCTCTCTCTCTCTCTCTCTCTCTCTCTCTCCTAGAGAGGAAGGAAGAGGAAAGAGATAGAAACATCAATGATTAAAGAGAATCATTGATTGGCTGCCTCCTCCATGCCCCCTACTGAGGATCTAGTTCACAACCCTGGCATGTGCCCTGACCTGGAATTGAATCATGACCTCCTAGATCATATGTCAATGTTCAACCATTGAGTTACACGGGCTGGGAAAATATCTTGAATTTATCTAAAGGCCATCTATAATTTCTCCATTATGAGTTTGTATCCAGCAGCAGCCCAAATTAATATGTAGTCATTGTCCACATCTTTCCCCTAAAAGGCAGTGGGTATAACTAGTTAAGTTAATAACTGTTCTATTGGACCAGTTATTTAAACCTCTGTGCTATGCAGGGATTTTTAATAGTACCTGTTGTGATGATTATAAGAGATAATACAAATAAAGTATTTAAAATAGCACCTGGAAAGTAGTATGTCTTCCAAAGATGTTTGATCTTAAATGAAAGCTACTAATCTGATAACAAGGTCTCAAAATATTAAGGTAATTTAGCAATAGTTGTTCTTATTGAATGTGTCTTATCTTTTAAAAATCACCATTTCATTCCCTAAATACTTTCTAGGTGACTTAAAATGCTTTTTATGTTTGTTTGTTTGTTTTTTTTCCTGGGATTTATGCTCACTTATTTCTAGTCTCTAAAATTCATTTATGGTCTCTGGAAATTTTATCAGTTAGAATTAAGTTAAGCTGCACAACATACTCCAAAATAACATAATCTTAATCAAATGAAAGGTGTGTGGGTTTTTTCTCTGGAATAAAATAAGTCTGGAGGTAAACAGTTCGGAGTTGGGCATAATAGCACTGTGGAACCATCAAGAAGCCAGGTTTTAATCTTTATTCTTCACTTTTATCAGATTATAACTTCCTTCCTGCAGACTACGGCATGGTCTCGAATGGTTTCATCACAGTGTGACAGTAGTTGGAAGAGCAAAGAGACCAAAGGGCCACTCTTTCCAGGTCATTGATCTCAGTCAACTTAGAAGTTACATTGACACCTGCTCTTTTATTTAATTGACCAGAAAAGATAATCACATGGCCATAATGAACCATGGGAGAGACTGGGAAATGTATGTTTGGCATTGGATGCAGGAGGCCCCACATGAAATAGGAGTCAGTTGGGGCCTACTGCATCCTAGCCATTGTAATAAGGCAACTGAACAGCTTTGCCATAAAACTTTTGCATCTTTGGACTCCTCCCTCACTCTTCATGTCCCATCACATATTACCAACAGTGATACTTGGATTACATCAACAAGTCATTTTAAGAACCTGGGATAAAATTTCTCCAAACTGGAGAATCACTGAAAGAAAGGTGGCAACTCTAGAACTGTAGTAGGTTCAGGTGATATGAAGATGAATAAAATGGAGCCACACTTTTGTCATTCTTAGAAACACTGCCCCTTAGGAGTCTAATAAGCATTGTTTTTTCTTTCCACACTGAATCTTCTTCTTTTTTTTTTTTCCAGATCAAATTCCTTTTAAAAGTAGACACTGAGTGCCCTCCTCCTGCACCAGTTTCTTAAACTGCCTCTTTATCAATATCTTCCAAGATTGTATACTAGACTGTTCCTTTTGAGCTGTCTTTACTTTGTAAAAATTTCAACCTGTAGATTGGGTTATTTATTATTCGTATTTCCCCTCCTAGTTTGTTATAAACACAAAAATGACATGGTAACTGGTTACTTTCTCTCGACATTCTTTACTATTTTACTTCACCTCGAATGTCTTCCGTTTCTCAGACTTAAGTCTACAGTGGTATCCCCCTGCCACACACCCTTTAAAGGTGAACCTAGTGACAAAGTAAATTAAGGAATGCTTAGGAAATCTGCATTCATCAGAAAGAATCTTTCTACCATTATCTAAATGGTCAAAATTTAAAATCCAGTATTGGCCATGATTCAGATACACTGTCTGCACACACAAAAATGGGAAAACCTACCACTGTGTGCATGGAGTAAAAAAAAAAAAATCAGACCAAGTGATCAGTATGATTTGCATTGCCAAAGATCTGAACATCTTCCAAAGCTTCAGAATGTGAACCAGTATGGTATCAGTGTCACGATAGGCACCCATATCAATAGAACAATACAAAAATCAGAAAAAGCCCAGGTATAGAACTTTTTAGTGTGCATTTGAGATGACATTTCAGATGAGTGGAGGAAATGATGAATTATTCATTAACTCGGATGACTTAATTATTTTTAAAAGGCGATTACACAAGTGCCGAGTATGTTGGAAGTGGGTTACAGATGAGCTGGGATGTGATCCCTTTAGTGATTAGGTTGGGCTCATAAACTCCGGGAGAGCAACCTCATGCTTGCCCCAGAGTGCCATAAAAACCAACATTTTCTATATGTACTATAATGCAAAATATGATAGAAAGCACTCTTTTATTATACACCCAAAGAAATTTAAAATGAATTTAAAACTAAGTGCAAACAAAACTATTAAAGGACTACCAGAGCCGAAACCGGTTTGGCTCAGTGGATAGAGCGTTGGCCTGTGGACTGAAGGATCCTGGGTTCGATTCTGGTCAGGGGCATGCACCTTGGTTGTTGACATATCCTCAGTGCGGGGTGTGCAGGAGGCAACTGATCCATGATTCTCTCTCATCAATGTTTCTGACTATCCCTCTCTCCTCCTCTCTGTAAAAAATCAATAAAATATTTTTTTTTAAAAAGAGACTACCAGAAAATATGAACAAATGTTTTAGGTTCAGGAGGCCTTTGGAAGAATAAAACCGAAGACATAAATTGCAAAGAAAAACAAATGAGATTTGATGAGCTAAAATGAAGATTTCTATACCTCAAAAGTAGAATATTAACAGCATTAAGTTGGACATATGTGTCAGACAATGTTGAACAAATGGAAACCTACTGCAAACCTATAAAGAAAAGAAAGAAAATTATCTACAGATTTTTAAAAATAAAAGGCATGAACAGGCATTGATATAGATGATTTAAAAAAATCAAACTTATGCAAACATGTTAAAGATCGTTAATAATACAGAAATGCAAACTGAAAATATAGTGAGATGCACAAAGACAAAAAGATGCATGACTCCCAGGAGTGGCTAGGTTGTTGGGCATTGAGCACTTTTATTTGTTGCTGAGGAGTAAGTAAACGGAAATTAACATTTAAAGGGCACTTAAACATAGATTTCCTAGGTTCTTAAATTGGTCATACATTTTGACCTAGTAGTTTGGGGGATCTATACTAAGTAAATAATTAAAGATGAACTCAAAGATACATATATCCAATCAGCCTAATTTATGAAAGAGGCAATTTAAAGGAATCTAAAAGTCGTTTAAGTAGGGGATTATTAATTTCTGTTATATATTTACTATAGAGTTCTATTTAGTCATTAAAAATGTTAGAGAAAATACTTACTGAAAAGAAAAATATTTACAAAATAGAGCCAAGTAATTAAATGCAGGATATAAGTGTGTGATGCTATTTTTAAAAAATAACATATAAACAAATGAAAAACATCGTGCACAGCAAATATAATTGATTTTATATTAGTACCAGATTATAGATAACTAATTTTTATTCTCTGTGATTTTTCTATATTTTAAGTTATCTGCATGAACATGGAATCCTTCTGTAACTATTTTTAAAAGAAACTTTATTAAAATACAAAAAAATAAAAAAGTTTATTGCATTTTCACTATGCTTATACAAGCATGATTTAAATTAGTAATTTAAGCTTCAGCTACATGGTAGGGTTCCTATCCCCAGAAGAATCATTCTCCTGATTATTGATTTCCTGTAATCACAGAAGATTGCAACATCTCACAAGATGGGATGATGAGATAGGAGTGGAAATATTTGATGGGACTTGTGCACTAACCAAGTTTTCAGTTCTGGCTTTGCTGTACATCCCACTGAGAAGGCATCACCTGAATAAAAGTACCTTGTACTCAGCCAATAAATATTTGATGATGTCTTTGGAAGTTCCTACTGCTACTCACTTACATTGCAGAAACTTTGCACCTCTGATCCTGAAAAAAAAAAAAAAAGGCAATCAAAAGTTTCAAAACTATCCTTTATATATAAATTGCCTGAAATTTTGTGTTTATTTAGCGCTACATTTTAATTTTGTATATTAAGTTAAGAAATAAATTCAACTTTTAGGACCCTATATGAAAGGAAAAACATTTGATCTAATCTGTTTGGGTGACACTCTAAGATGGGGTGTGGCTTTATGTGTTTATACGTTTGGGGAACTTATACAATTTTATGACCTACTGAGATTTATTTATTTCCTAGAAGCCGGTGCATGACAATTCATGCACTCGGGGAGAGGGGGTCCCTCAGCCTGGCCTGCACCCTTACACAATCTGGGACCCCTTGGGTAGGTCCCCAGGCCTGACCTGAGATCAGGGCCTATTGGGGCTTTCCTCCCCCGGGCTGCAGGCAGCTGGCTGCTTGCCATCAGTGGCCTCCCTCTGCAGGCGGACTGGCTGGGGTGCAATGGCTTGGCTGGCCTGGGCCTCCCTCTTTCTTTGCTGGGGGGCAGGGCCAGACCTGCAAAAGGCAATCTGCCTACCTGATTTCCCCTAACCTCTGTTCTGCCTACCCAATCACCCCTAACCACTTGCCTGCCTACCTGATCACTCCTAACCCTGGCCTGCCTACTTGATCACCCCTAATCACTCTGCCTGCCTGCCTGCCTGATTGCCCATAACACTTGCCTGAGGGCGGGGCCAGCCTGGAGAGAGCCAGTCTGCCTACCAGATCACTCCTAAGCACTTTGCCTGCCTGCCTGATTGCTCCTATCTGCTTGCTTGGGGGCGGGGCCAGCACTGACTTCCTGTTGGTCAGCCTCCAGTCCTTACTGGTAATTGCGACCCAGGGTTTTTATGTATTAGGATTTTTAGGTGCAGAATATTGAAATGTAACATTTTCATGGATATAATGATATTGACAATGTGGGTTCTTGTTTGAATATTTAAAGAGTGGATCCACATAATTGGGCTGAAGAGAGAGTATGAGCATGCTATAAATGTCTTAAACATTTAGGGATATTTATATATTTCTTGTAACTCAAGGCATTAAGTAGAATAAAACTGGAGTGATGTGCAATTTGTGAATCTTTTCCTTATTTCCAAAAAAAAAGACTTTCACTACCTTTCACTCCAGAAAGCACACTCACTCTCGCAGTGAGTTTGAGGCTGAACTTGAACTTAGACAGAGCATATAAAAGGCACTCCTGACAAATGTCTAGGAGGCACCTTAATGGATAATGGGTAGTGTTTCACAGCACAAGTTTCGAAGCAACATCAATTTGACCATAATATGTTTCCATGGTTTCCACACTTATCACTCTCCACCTTGGTAACGAACACCAATAAAATATGACCTGACTGGATAATAGCAAGAGAAAAAATCTGAAGAACACTCTCTTTTATAGTTTCTTCTCTTATGAAATACTTGACTCACTCTTTTTGCTAAGGGCTATCCTAAATTTTACTGTGCAGTGCAATATGAGGTCATCGGCTTTCAGTATTTCAGGAGGATCCTACGCTGCAATCAGATCAATATTGTGTGCCTCACCTTTGTTATCAGGAGGAGGAGATAGCTGCCTACCAACTGTGGTGAGAGAAAAAATGCTGGAGAGTGACACAAATAGGAACATGCCCAGTGCCACCAATGTCTATAAAATGCATGAAATGCACACAAGTCTGTATCTTTTATGGATAAGTAACAGATGGGGCTGTCAGGTAATGGTACAAAGAAAAATCAATTGTAATTTAAGTGATTCTCCAGAGCTGTCTGGAGAATAGACACGCTGCGTTCAACGTGCTGCTCGTTAGGGCTGTGTTAGGTGATAGGACAAGATGGGGCAGGTTTTCGTGGTGTGATGGATTAAAGGTCACCCAGGCACAATGAGGTCCTTTGGTGGAAGATTCAACAGCAACGTATGTTTCCTGAGCCACGTGTGTGTCATTTTCATCGATAGGCATTCGCAGCCTGTAGTTCCTTTTAATAGAGTGTGCTGATTGGAAGAAGGTCTTCCGCGCTGTAATGCGTAGCCTCGTGTGCCCCCACCCCCCTCCACTGCACCCCTCTCTTCCTCTCTCCTCTCCAGCACCTGGCTTGCCTAGCGCTGCCTCTCAGCTTCCCTAGCTGGGTAGGAGTCCTCACCAATGGGCTTTTTGGTAGAACTGGTATGAAGGTCTGGGGGTAGAACTGGTATGAAGGACCTTGTGCCTCCAGCATTTGGCAGAACGGGGCAGACAAGCCGGGAGCACCTGCTCCTCTGCGGGAGGAGCAGCTTGATCGCAGGCATCCTTGATGCTTGGGCGCTGACAGCCCTGGTGACTGAGTTATGCTCAGAAAATCCCTGGAAAATGTCATAGGGACCTGTTTTTCTTGAGCACTGGGAAATCTCCTCTAGCCATCACCGATAACAACTTTAGGAAACCAGGTTTATCCTTTTTTTTTTTTTTAACCCCAAAGAAAATGAGAGAGAGAGAGAGAGAGAGAGAGAGAGAGAGAGAGAGAGAGAGATGACACAAAGAGAGAAAACAAAAATAAGCTTCTCAAGCTAATTGAACAGAGGTTGTACAGTGATCTTGAAAATTCCTATCCATTTTCATATTCAGACCTTGGAGACCAGAGGTTAAGAGTCTCAGGATAAGCCCTGACTGGTTTAGCTCAGTGGACAGAGCTTCAGCCAATGGACTGACGGGTCCCAGGTTTGATTCTGGTCAAGGGTATATACCTTGGTTGAGGGCACATCTACAGTAGGGGGTGTGTAGGAGGCAGCTGATGGATGTTTCTCTCTCATCAATGTTTCTAACTCTCTATCTCTCTCCCTTCCTCTCTGTTAAAAAAATCAATTAATTATAAATATATATATATATATATATATATATATATATATATATATATATATATTTTTAAAGAGCCTCAGGATAAGAAAACCACATTTTAAAAAAATCCTCAAATGTTTAAGTCCAGATAGAGAACTCCAGTCATGGCCAAGTTATCTATTCCATCCTGAGCAATTTAAAGACTCCTCATCTGTAAAATTAAGATAGTGATGTTCCTACAATGCAGGCATTGTGAAGCTTAAATATGAGGATGCACCTGATGATGTGGCCTATGACAAAAATCCAATAAATGTCACTTATCAGTGTTACAATTTCAGGGGAACAGAATAATATTTTTCTAATTACTACACATTTTCTAACTGTTCTATGCATAGACTGCTTTTATTCCTGGGGAAAAATAACCTTCAAAAAGTGCTTTTATTTCCTAAGGGGCTATTAAAATGTCTAGTCCTATTATAAAGGCCTTTCATTTAAGCCCAATAGACATGCTCAGAAATGGAACGGACAATGGGGCAATGGGGCTATGGGTTTAATGGCATCAGGTGCATAACTCCACTTCAGGCAAGTCTGAAAACGCCCTCTGCCCTGCCTGAACCCAACACAAGCCAAAACCCCACAAGTTACTCAGCCGAGAAATGACTTCTGGGTTCCTGGGTCTGTTTGTTATTAATTCTTTATCCATCATGTATTGAGTATTTATTGAATTCTGTATGTGAAGTGTCCCTAGCTGCTTTGGGACTGCATCAAAATGTATAAGACACAGTTTTGTGACGCCCAGGAGCATATGTGTAGTAGAAAAATATTACATGAAGAAATAACACAATAAAAGTTGGTGTGAAAACCACTGTCTGAGTCATAAGAACTCAAAACATCACCTTAGTTTCCACACAAAAATGTTAGGATTTTGCTGGGTAATTATGCATTGAAGAAAAAGCCCTTCAAGAAGGTACGAATGATATAAACAAAGGTGTTAACAATTCCGAGAACAATTACTGTAATAATAATAAATAAGTAATTTACATTTTATACTATGTGCAAGGTAATATATCAGATCAAATGGATGCAATAGAGCATGTGAAGGCAGGCAAGGGACTAAGCTGCAAAGATAAGCTGATAAAAAAGGCTTCTCCAACTAGTGATGTCAAACTTTCCTAACTGGAATGAGGTGTATTCTGGCCTGTGGTGAACTTATGTTCTAGTGTCCCCAGTGGCAGGGAACTAAGTGAATGTAGGTCTGGTCTGCCCAGCTTTTCGGATTCAGCACCTTACAACAATCCTATGATGTAGGCAGTGAATGGATTATTGCATCCAGTTTACAAGTGATAAGAATGAGGCACAGGAGACTTAAGTGACTAAACCAAGAGTACTTAGGGGGTTGGTTGCAGTGCCGGAATTAGAATCTGAATCTCACTAGACTTACTTCCAATTCTCAAGGCCAAGTTGTTACCCTGTGGCTCCAAAGCACCTCACATTACCGAGTTTGTAATGGAAGGCAAAACCATTATGTCCAGAGAGCACTGTAATAGGTTACGATAAGTGGCAGCAGACCCAGTGTGCTTGGGCTACTTCAACTGCATGCAAATTGCAGAGATGCTGATGGCTACAGCTGTGCTAATATTTAGTTGAGAGGAGTCATAGGGGTGGCTCTGAAGGACTCGGGAGAGCCCAAGAACCTGAGCATCATACGTCACAGAATTTCAGAAGCGGGAGAAGTTTTGAGATCATCTACCGTAGCTTCTCTAAGAAACTAAGGCTCAGGGAGGTCAGGCAAATTGCTAAGGTTGTATGGAGAGTGAAGTGGGAAAGGGCTTGGTCTCTTTAGTCTTAATCCACTTTATTAGTCAGGGTTCTGCAGAGAAATAGAACCCACAGGGTATAAATATATATACACATTCATATGTAGAGACATTTATATGTTTTATGTAAGATTTATATACTTATAGGTAAAATAGGTTTATGTTATGTATGGAGGTTTATTTATTAGGTGGAATGAATTCACACATTATGGAGGCCGAGAGTTCCATGATCTGCCCTCTGTAAGCTAGAGACCTGGGAAAGCCAGTGCTGTAAAAAAAAAAAAAGTCTGAATCTGAGTCCTGAGTTCTGAGAACCAAGAAAGCCAATGGTACAAATGCCCATCCAAAGGCCAGAGAAGATGAGATGAGATGTCTCAACTCAAGCAATAAGGCAGGAAAAAACAAACAAACAAACAAACAAAAACGTCAAATACTTCCTTCCTCTGCCGATTGTTCTATTCAGACCTGCAACAGATTGGTTGATGCCAACTCACATGGGGGAGGGCAGTCTACTCTACTGAGTCCACCAATTCAAATGCTAAACCTATCCAGAAACACCTTAATGACATACTCCACGATGTTTAAGCTGAGCAACCCCACTGGTGGCCAGTCAAATGGATACCTAATATTAACCATCACAGCACTTCTTATGGGGAATAAAGATCTGAGTTCTGAATCTTTTAGATAAACCATTAAAAGGTCTCAGGCCTAAACCGGTTTGGCTCAGTGGCTAGAGCATTGTCGGGGTGCGGACTGAAAGGTCCTGGGTTCGATTCTGGTCAAGAGCATGTACATTGGTTGCAGGCACATCCCCAGTAGGGAGTGTGCAGGAGGCAGCTGGTTGATAATTCTCTCTCATCGATGTTTCTAACTCTCTATCCCTCTTCCTTCCTCTCTGTAAAAAAATCAATAAAATACCGTATTTGCCGGCGTATAAGAGACTGGGCATATAAGACGACCCCCTAACATTTCCACTCAAAATACAGAGTTTGTTATATACTCGCCGTATAAGACTACCCCCCACTTGGAGGCATATTTTTCAGGGCCAAAAAATCGTCTTATACGCCGGCAAATACCGTATATATTTTTTTAAAAAGGGTCTCAGATGAGGTGGAAAAAAATGGTGAGTCCAGGTAAAGAATAGAGTGAACTGATCATGGCTGTGTGTCCAGAGGGGAAGTTGGCTTTATCAACAATTCCTGAAACGTTTTCCAGAGCGGGATGCAAGTGTGAAACTATAAAGTGTCCTGCTTCCCCTCTGAAACACTGCCTTCAGTTTTACTACATTCATTTTTATCAGGTTTCTCTCCAGACCGGGAAGTAGGAAAAGGTAATTGGTCTTGAATATGTCTGAATTTTCAACCCTGATTGACTGAGAAGTCATTAAATCTTATTGGATTTGAATGGAATTGGTAGAATTAAATCTTCTACATAACACAAATTGGGAGTTCAGAGTCATGCATTAAAAGTTAGCTCTAGAAATTAAAGTTATAGCTCAGTGTCACCTGAGACTATCATGGTAAAGTTTGTATTTTACTTGTAAAAATTTGGGTGAAAAAAAAAAAGGTCCTGAGGCTTAAAATAAACTTTCAAAAATGCTGATGTATTCCACAGAGTTTTCAAATTTCCTGTCCATTCCTACAGAAAAACTTAGAAATTTGCCCAAGGTCACAAATACCAGGAGCTATAGCAAAAACATTACCCTGACTGGTTTGGTTCAATGAATAGCGCTTCAGCCAGTGGACTGATGGGTCCCAGGTTCCATTCCAGTCAAGGTATCAAGGTATGTACCTTGGTCAAGGGCACATCTACAGTAGGGGGTGTGTAGGAGGCAGCTGATGGATGTTTATCTCTCATCAATGTTTCTAACTCTATCTCTCTCCCTTCCTCTCTGTAAAAAAAAAAAAAATCAATTATATATATATATATATATATATATATATATATATATATATATTTTAAGAGTCTCATGATAAGAAAACCACATTAAAAAAAATAAATTCCTCAAATGTTTAAGTCCAGATAGAGAACTCCAGTCATGGCCAAGTTATCTATTCCATCCTGAGCAATTTAAAGACTCCTCATCTGTAAAATTAAGATATTGATGATTCATACAGTGCAATCATTGTGAAGCTTAAATAAGAGGATGCACCTGATGATGTGGCATATGACAAAAATCCAATAAATGTGACTTAGAATTGTCAAGAAGCAAAGGAATGCCAGGTGCTACTGGTGTTGAGTAGGAGAGAATTCTTTTATAAGCATACCTTCCTCTTCTGTGTTGGGCTATCTTGGGATGGATGTTCCTGGTTTTTCCCAGCATGATCGGAAGCCCCCTTTGGCAATGCCTAGGTAGGTTGCAGAGACCATTCCCCCAATCCTGGGGGAAGAAGCACTAGAACCAGACACTAGAACAGACCTGGACTGAAGGTTGCCCTCCCCACGACCTACAGAGGTCTATTCATTTGTGTAAAAATCCCAGAGGCTTCTGGGAAGCAAGGAAATGAAGAACTTTGATATTTGAAGTTCAATAACATGTTTCCTAAAAGACCTACTGACAAGAAGAGACATCAAGTAAACTCATGGAAAGGGATGGGATAAATTGCATTGGTAACTTTGATACAACAAAAGCCTTCCAGACCTAGGCAGGGAGGGTTGGTTCACATTATACAGATCCCTTCTGATAACCGTCTAGGGAATGCGCAGCATAAATTTTCAGTATAATCCCACATTGTTTGCATGGTTCCTTTGGGGGGGGGCGGGAATTGGAGGGATCCTTATTTTTAAAAATATATTTGTATAAAAGGCATTCTAGAGAAAGAATCATAGAATATTCTTCTTGTTTTCTTAATCCACTTTCCCCCTTTAGATATAAAAATGTTACTAAGATACATTGTTAAAAAAAAAAAAAAAAGAACACAAAAAGTGTATGAAGGCTGAAATATTCAGTATAGTCACTTTAAAATTTACAGACACTTAGATTGTTTAAATGAATCTCTCTGCTTGTTAAATTTCCCCTAATTATTTCCACACTCAATAGTAATTTCACCAGCAGTGCTTATGACAATAGAGAAATATTAGTCAAATGGGTGACTTTCTAAGCAAATTCCCTTTTCCTGCAGTGGTATCAAAAGTTAAAGAGTCTAACAGGGGTGGGCAAACTTTTTGACTCGAGGGCCACAATGGGTTCTTTGGACCGGAGGACTGGAACAAAAGCAACCTGACCATGCTGGCACTCTCATCTTGGGCTGCTGGTGAAGGAGCGGAGGGGAGAGCAAGAGAACCCTCCGCTCTTTAGGCTCCGCGGGCCGGATAGAACAGCCGAACGGGCCAAATCTGGCCCTTGGGCCGTAGTTTGCCCACGGCTGGTAAGATTTTAATAAAACATTTCAAAGGATGAAACCAAATCTTCAAATCAGGAAACAAAAGACTATTTCTTCTTCCAAAAATATGTCTAAATGTAGAGGTTGACAAGGAAGTGAAATGCTACCACCATGTTGTATAAGGCTGAATCCTGTCCAGGTTTGCAGACAACGTTTTAGAGAAAGAGAGAGAAATCAGCAGGTCTCTGCTTTTTCTTGGGACTAAGCTAAACAGATTTTTAAGCCACTTACACTCAGCTGCTTCAGGTGCATGAAGACTCTCTCTGGCTTGATTGAATTGCTGGTTAATACACAGGAACTAAATTAGGTCTATAATTTCGGATGCCCTTTTTCAATGACTCATTTTTCTGTCAATAAAATTGACAACACAGACCAGCACAGTTCCTTTGCCCACCTCTGATCTGCCTTGTTAAGTCATGTGACATAGACAAGTGTTGCCAGATATAGGCCATCACTCTCTACTGGCGTTTTCGTGGAAATAAGATTAAAGCAATGTAGCCTGCACAAACCCAGGCAGGTTTTCAGCAGACAGGAGGGAGGGCATCAATCACTCACCACCAAGTCTCACAAGGCACCTTGTCATTGATAGGGCAGACTTCCTCTATTAAAAGGTGAAGTCAGTCCCTTTTCTGGTAAAAGTCATCTTCTTTGGCTTGAGGCTTCCTATACTGACCTCAAGAACTTCCCAAAAGATTCAAACAGCTTATCTATTTCCCATTCTTGAAACTAGTGATGAATCTCTAATGAGGAAGTTAGTTTTAATCACGAATTGAAGTCACATAAAGAATTTATGAAATGTGTTCATCACAGGGAAAAAGTCTATTAATCCCTTTACAGTCCCTTTCAAAGGAAATAAAAAGGATAACTCTCAACTTTATTCTGCCATTTCCCGAATTGATGCCAATCCAGTAATTTATTGTTTACGGTGCCCAGATAGACTCATGAATATGTCGACATTTAGAGACAGATAATAAAAGGACAGGTATATGCTTGCCAAAGGAGTCACATAAGGGATATGCTGATAAAAGCCACCTTAATGCCCGACCGGTGTGGCTCAGTGATTGAGCATTGACCTATGAACCAAGAGGTCATTGTTCAATTCCCGGTCAGAGCACATGCCTGGGTTGTGGGCTCACTCAAGTAGGGGGCATGCATGAGATAGCCGATCCATGATTCTCTGTCATCATGGATGTTTCTATCTCTCCCTCTCTCTTCCTCTCTGAAGTAAAAAAAAATATATATATATATATATATATATATATATATATATTAAAAATCTTGATGATAATCCACTTTGTATATACACTCCTCACTACTTTTAAAAGAGAAAAATGAAGAGGCACAGAGAAAGCTATGAGAGGTCAAGTACAAAATTAGCGATTTATATCACCAATATATTAATTATGAATCTATGTGAACTATTGTTAATTTTTTATTAATTTAAATAACAAATCAAAAGACACAAAAATACATTTTAAAACTGATGCTAACTGTTCAAGAAAAATAAATAACAGTAACTTTTAAATTTATGACAAGATGCTTATTCTCATTCAAAGTAAGAAAAATGAAAAATAAGATAATTGAGATAATTGGCAACAATTTTTTAATGTCTAACATGCTCATTGACCAGAGTATGGGTAACCTGGCATTCTCATCCTTTGTAGTAGTTAATGTAAGTTGGTAGAGAGCAATTTGGTCATATCCATCCAAATTATAGATGAACCATACTGTTTTACCCAATAAATTCCAATTTTAGGAAATGATTTTATGATATACTCCTCCTCATTCAAAATGCCTTTGAACAAAGCTATTAATTGAAGTACTACTGGTAATACCAAAAAATATTTTTTAAATGGAAATGGCTTAAATGGGCATCAGTAGAGGGCTATTAAATATGTATTTTTAACTTATAATAAAATATTATATGGCATCTAAAAAGGATAAGACAGAAAACCACATGGTATAAGCTTAATTATAAGCTTATAATTTATATGGTATAAGCTTAATTATAAAACCAAAAATCAACTATTATAAAACCAAAAATATAACTATTTGTGCATGTAAGTTTATTAGTACACAGGTTCGCTCTAGGAGGATACATAAGAAACCAACAAAAGTGGTTACATATGGACATAAAAATGGAGAAAGTTTTTTTTTAATTTATATCACACAGAGATGTTACCCAGAGGAGAAAAAGATAGCTAATAAGATAATTAAAGAGAGAAAAGAGCATAAAAATAATTCTTTGTACATAGTCAATTCAACATGATGAGTAAAGTGCTTACTGTGTGAAAGGCAATCAGCCTTTATTGGTAATTATTCTCTCTTCTTTTATAGGATTTTAGAGTTTGAAAGCATTTTCCCAGAGTTGGTGCCAAGAGATCTATAATCCAAAACTTGGACTCATGCTGACTCATTGCCTAACTGTGAGGAAGTAGTTTTATCTTTTTGTAGTTTTATATCTTACTCTTTGTATAATGATTATAAGACTCCTATCCTCTTTTCATATCAAGTGTAACAGTGAAAAATAGATCACAGGATTAAATGTTTTTATTAGCAAATTGGCTCCATAGTTCTAAAATTGTTTCTTAGGATCCTTGGAGAAAGAGGAGAATATTTTAATGTTAATCCTTTTAATTCAAAGAAAACTTTTCTTAAACCATTTATTTCTCTAATGTTTTCCCTGACTTGAGTTCATATATTTTTAGCTACTTCTGTTCTCATCTGAGTTTTTGTTGATTGGCTTCAAATACATAAGTTATTAACTCCTGCTGCCAATGTAGCGAGTTATTCAACCTTTTAACCATTGCCAACCGAATCCACGCAGCCACCTTGTGCCTGCCTCACCATTCCCTGAGTTACCCAGGGCACTCTGTCTTCTTATAGGTCCACCAGATTTTCCTTTCCCTTTCCCACCAAGCCACATTCTTGCTCAGCCTGTTGTTACTTCCACTGAAACTAAGAGCTGCTGTCAGCTCTGATTAGATTCTGTTTCTCACTACAAGCATACTGTGGAATGTGCTTCTATAATAAAATTTAGTCTGAAATAGACTATGTGCTAAAGGTCAAACTAAGATACCCGATGGCTTCCCCTTAGATTATAAATTGATGTTCTAGCTCATGAATCTCCTTTTTTATATTTGTCTGCAGGATGGCATAATCTTAGTGGAGAAGAGTTCTGATAATCTACCCCTCTTTGTCCATTGCCTTTTAGTGAGTTTACTTGGAATGGGTTGGATTCTAGGGGTCTGATATCCCTGCCCCTCTAAAACTAGGCAATCAAGGTCATTGTGTTTCTATGCCAGAGCCTTCTCTGATACCTCTTCCCTTAAGTATTTATGCCATCCCCTTCTCCTTGCTTAATATATAGAGTTCTATTCTTCAGGTTGAACCTCTATATGCTTCTATAACACATATACCACAGGGGAATGGGGCATCTCTTCAGGATATTGATTTACGAAAAATAACCGAGATCCCAGAGGCTTCTAAGAAATAATAATAGAAAAGACTCTCAATTAACAGGCCTTTATTAAATCACATGTTATGTAGCCTCAAATAGTATATAATATAGTTTGGGAAAAGAGACATGGACTCCTGAATAAGCTATGGAAAGAGTAAATAATGAATACCAAATATCTAAAAGAAATTGGAAGCACATAATCAGATAACGACCTCCAGCTGGAGTTCAAATGGGAGACTTCCTGGACAGTAGCAAGGACAGGGAGGATTGATGCCATTAAAGGAAAACAATAGACACATCCGATGGCAGAGCAGACATAAACCTAAGGATGAAATCAGAACAAAGTGTCACATAGGTTTGGGTTACAGTGAGCACAAACACTGGCTTGAGTGGAGGTGGTTTGGAATGTAGGTCAGAGGGCTTGCCCTACCCAGAGACACCTTTTGGGAACTGCCCAGCTCACAGCCTCCTGCTCAGGGCAGAAGCCACAGTACCACTTCCCACCACCACTTTTTTTGTTGTTGTTGTTAATTACATGGTTGAATAGCTACTTGTTAAACTGGATTGGAGCAAGTGACTCTAAAGTCACTCAATCAATTGCCACCATGGCCTGACAACCCCTGGCAAGATGTTTTAACTTTAAGTTATTTACATCAGCTACCTTTGGAATTTGGAGATTGGTCATGTGATAGCAAAGGAAACCAAAGCCAATATGATGGGGACACTATATAGGATGATAACCCTTCTTACCCTCCCCTTATATCTTATCTCTCTTCCTCACGTCCACAGAATTCTAAGGATCCCTGGGCTTACTCTATGAGATAGGAGGATGAGGTCATGGGGTGGGGCCTTGGGCGTTAGCCCTTACTTGTGGCTTGAGAATTTGTAGAAATATCCAGAATGCCTCAGGACAGAGAAATGTGAGAGTAGGGTATCGTGGGGGAAGAGGGAGATAGCACAGATGCCTTGCTGTCTTCCAGTATATAAGGATTCTTTCCATCTGTACATAGATAATGCCACCTGAGAGATACATATCCCCATTTTCATTTCAAGAGACAGTATAGTTAGTAAAAGGGTTCAAACACCAAAAATCTGGCATTGAGTTTTTGGAAAGGAACCCCAGCTTCTCCACCTGTTAGCTATTTAATGTAGAACAAGCTACTTTTTCTGTGCCTCAGTTTCCACTTCTAAAAACAATGATGAGGAGGGTAATAGCTTTATCTACCTCATAGGGTTGTTACAAGAATTAAATAAAGCACTAAGAAAAGAGCATGGGACTTAATAAGAATTATATAATCATATATATAAGGTTAAAGAAACATAACATCTTTTTACTTACAAAAATCCCATATAAATGCAAGGCTTACAGCCCTAACTGGTTTGGCTCAGTGGATAGAGTGTTGGCCTGCAGATTGAAGGGTTCAATTTCAGTCAAGGGCATGTACCTTGGTTGTGGGCATATTCCCAGTAGGGAGTGTGCAGGAGAAAGCTGATTGATGTTTCTAACTCTCTATCCCTCTCCTCTCCTCTCTAAATCAATAAAATATAACATATTTTTAAAAATGCAGGGGTTACTATATGTCACATAGACTTTCCCCTCAGCCCAGGCCCCTATGGATTTATATAAAACACTAACAGTCATGTTCATGGTTGATGTATGATATGATGGTATAGGGAGTCCTGCGTAGGTACCCTGCTAACAGAATATAATAAAAAGAAAGAAATTTAAAGGACTCTAAAATATCTTTCTTCTCACAACATGGAGTAACAGGGAGAGAAGACAGTGGGACCTCATGTCCAGGTGGTGAGTACCACAGAGGGAGGGACAACAATTCCAGGTAGTCCCAGCCACCACTGCACCTTCTCTTTGCATAAATATGGGAGACTGCATCACACATGCAGGGGCTCGATTCTTTCTTGATGAGGACCAAGAGCCAGTAATGGAAAGGTTACATCATGAAGGCCTTTTAAAATTCCCTCTTAGAATTTCTCTAAAACAAAACCACAGCAAACAAGAGCAATACTAGACTGCATGCCCCAGCAAGCTGCCCATCACTGCCCTGGCTCTGGCTGTGCCCTCAGAAGGGGAGTCACAAGCAGGTCACTTGGAGACCAGCAGATCTGAGAGGGAGAGAAGCTTCTTTCACAGCAACCCTGGGGAGATGGAGAACTAGAGAGCAGAGGCCAGGGATGAGTTCTCCAGGGCGACTGGGGTGACATGATCTTAACAGATCTGTCTTATTCTACCCTGGTTTCCGGTCTCCTCTAACACACTTGAGTCACACAGAGGGCTGTCTTACTTCCCAGGCCCCAGTGGGAGTCTTTGCTGACATTAGGTCCATTTTCCTTCTTTTGTCCCCACAAACCTAACATCTAGTGAAACCTTACTTTGTGAGAATCCGTTCCAGCTGTGCTCTCAAAACCTCCTCGATCTTGGTCTTGACATTGCTAATCAAAGCAAGATCTTTATTTCCTGAATCTGCTTTATCTTAAAAACCTTCTTCCTCTTCTGGTTTCAGTGGATCACGGTCTATTCAGAACACTTGAAAAGACTGCATCTGTCCAGGCACTGCTTGGTCACAGTATTTCCTTTTCTAGAATCCTACATTGTTCTTCACTGCTTCCTGAATCCCATTAAAACCCGAGACAATGGGCTTTATTGCCCCCAGGTAATGGACCTTCCATCCTCCCACATTCGATCTTGACCCTGACTACCATATTTTCTATTATTTTACCATTCTGCTGCTATCAGAGCCTTTTATAGGCCATACAGTTTCTCCTGCCTCATTGTTCATGCTACATCTTCCATTTGAATATACTTGCCCCAGCCACATCTTTAAAAACCTTCTGGATGATGGCTTTCACTCAAAACTTGCTTAAAATTCATTTCCCAAATCAGTAAATCATTCTTTTTTCTTCCTTCTCAATTCCTGAGAAATCTACCATTATAAACATAGAGGAGGATGAAGGAGAAGATAATATCTTTGATGACTAAAGTAGTAGCCACAATTTACATATGGACAAAAGTGTGCATAGCAATTTCACACACACACACACACACACACACACACACACCATACACTGTACTATGTTGTCCTTTAATGAGCAGAAACTATGTCCTGAACTCTCACTTTCCTCACATTTCCCTATATTTCATTTAATATTTCATATACATGGATTGAAAAAAGGTAGATGGATAAACTGAGTTTTCATTGCATAATTTTAGAAAATAATTTCCCCTGAGACCTCTGATTTTCTCAGTTTACAAGTTGGGGCGGTAAATAGTTTGCTACACCCTCTCCTCTACAGGAGAGCTTTGAGGATTCATTACATAATCTGAAAAGGACTCATTTCACAGTTACCGAGAGAAGAAGTGAAATTCAAGAGAATGATGGCCCAAAGGAGCACCCAGATCAGCATATTCCTCCCGCCTCCTTCCCGTAGCCATCCCAGCTTTAAGTTTAAGAAGTAAGCAAAGCAAAAGAAAAAATATCCCAGAATTCTAAGGTCTTTATCCTAAAAACCGACACACACACACACTGGCTACTCATTAAGTTGACCAGCAAGTTTGGCAGAAATCTCTTTCAAATGGTATATAATTAACTGTGCACATAATTCCAGCCCCCGAGGCAACTTCCAAATAAATGTTCATCATTTCCACAGGCAATAAAACCTGCTACCTTGGGGAGGAAAGCTGTAAGAAAAGATAATCTCGGCATCTGCATTACTAAATCAGCACTCTGAAATAAGCATGTTTACTCTATTTTTGTATTTATTGGGAAATGTTAATATTCTGGGTATTGGTTTTTGCTGTAGCACAGACTGCTAATTCTGTCCTCTTAATTCTGCAAAAACACTTAACATGCAGCACCATGCGCTGCCCCTTTTGGAGAACAGATCAACCTTGCAGAGCTGCCAATTATCGCCACTCCTGGCACTTCTACAACACGCTGCCCTTTTGTGCTCGATGCTTTTTTCAGAAACTACTTTTTTTAGGGCAATGTAACTAGATCCAATGTATATTTAAATAACCATAATGAGGGCGTATTGCAATGGAGGAAAGTGAGCAAAACTAGGAGAGGAAAAAGGAAGAAAGAGGAAAAGGTAATCAACATAAGATGCACGTAGACATGGTACTTGATGTGATGCTAGGTATTTTACTTTAAATTATTTACACAGTAAACATTTTTTAAAATATATTTTATTGATTTTTTTACAGAGAGGAAGGGAGAGGGAGAGAGAGTTAGAAATATCAATGAGAGAGAAACATCATCAGCTGCCTCCTGCACGCCTCCTACCGGGGATGTGACCGGACCCTTCAGTCCACAGGCCAATACTCTATCCACTGAGCCAAACCAGTTAGGACCACAGTAAACATTTTGAAAAATTTGGAAGAATGGCATATAAATACTCAAATACTTTTCACTTATATTCACTGATTTTAAATATTGGTCTCATTTGCATGATATATATATACAATAGATTAGATATACATAAGTTAAAGATATATAGAGACATGTATATGCATATATGTGTGTGTATATATAGCAATAAAGATACTCATATTAATATATAATATATATATATACACACACACACACACACACACACACACACACACCACACACACACACACACATATCCTATATAATAAAGAAGTAATTTACAAATTGACCATCACTCCAACACACAAGATGGCCACCCCCATGTGGACACAAGATAGCTGCCACAAGATGGCCAGCAGGGGAGGGAAGTTGGGAGGGACCAGGCATGAAAGGGAGGGCAGTTGGGAGTGATCAGGCCTATAGGGGAGGGCAGTTGGTGGGAACCAGGCCTGCAGGGAAGGGCAGTTGCGGGGGGTGGGGGGGGACCAGACAGGCAGGGGAGGGCAGTTAGGAGTGACCAGGCCAGTAGGGGAGGACAGTTAGGGTAGATGAGGCCAGCAGGGGAGGGTAGTTAAGTGAGATCATGCCTGCAGGGGAGGGCAATTAGGGGCAATCAGGCTGACAGTGGAGTGGTTAGGGGGTGATTAGGCTGGCAGGCAGACAAGTGGTTGGGAGCCAGCAGTCCCGGATTGTCCCATATTGGAGAGGGTGTAGGCTGGGCTGAGGGACACATCCCTCCGCCCCCCATGCACAAATTTCATGCACCAGGCCATTTAGTATATAAATATGTATATATGTGTATGTATATATGGCTTACACACACACACACACATATATATAGTATATATGTAGTAATTTTAAAGTGTCATATATATATCATGACATGTTACCTGTAAATAGTTTAGAATATATATCTCAAAAACAAAGATGATTTCCCACAAAATCTCCATACCATTATCACTCTCATTAATGTTTAAGTTAAGTCTTATCTCTTGCCTATGTCTCAATTACAAAATCTCTTATAATTTTCAATTGTAAGAACATTCAATTGTAAACATTAAATTTTATTCAAATTACATTGCCAAAATATTCCCCAGAACAGGATTCATTCCTGAGACAGCCAATTTTCCCAACCAGCCTTTTCTTTCATTCTGTCCAAATTCAGGGCGTCAGACTGTGGAGCATCCAGCTCATTTCACACAGGAACTTTGACTGCTTTGAAGTGCGGGACAACAATGTTGATGTCTATATGCTGTTTAGGAATGGAAGAGAATACAAAAGATTTCCCAGTAGGCTACTCTGACAGCTTGTCACAGGGGAGCAAACACAACTTGTGAAAAAGACAAGTCTCTGATTGCGTGTGCACTGCCCTGAAAGATGCCACTTGGAGTTGACACCACTTTGTTTCCTAAGGCCTGTCGATACCCCTGACCACCTCACTTCTCCTCCCAAATATCATATTTATTTTTCCCAACCACCTACCTATGAAAGAGTTTTCTGCCCTGTGGCTACGACTGTGCTAGGGTTCATAAAAGTCTCACCACTCCTGTGCTCTTTCTGACACCATCTCAAGAGAAATAACTCAGACAAGAATTGTTCCTAAGAGGAAAAAGAAGAAAAGCCAAGGAAGATTAAGCTAAATTTAAGTCTTTTGGAGATCTTTTCTCTTTAGCCAGGATCAAGGTGAATGATTACTCTCATCCAGCACCCCTCCTCTTCTAACCATTGTTGTAATATCTTGTTGGGCAGACCTGTTGCATTTTTGTCTTCCTCTAGCTTCCAGAAGTTACATGGAATATAAGAAAACGGCAGAAAGATAATGGTGACAAAGTCTAGGGTAAACCAGAGAGATGACTTTGAAAGATTTGGGGGAACATGTAGGGAAGCATCAGTAGTTTTCTGAAGGAGAATTTCAGAAAGGAAAGGAAGGATGGGCAGAGGGGTGGCATAAATCTGGAGAGATGCTGTTTGCCAGTGGTAACACAATTCAAGTAGTTCAGGTACGGGAACGTGAAATCCAAACTGAAACATGTGGTTTCTTTCTGTGCAGCATGCAAAGGTAATTTCTTTCCCAGGTTTTTGTCTAGGTGGATTCAAAGAATGAAGCCACAGACAAAGGGTGATATATGAAAAAGTGGCAACTTATGGGAAATAAGTACAGACTCCCACACGAGGAGGAGGTTCCAAAGGGGTAGCCCACTAAGCCTCATTCTAAGGTTTCTATAGGTAACAGTTCTTTGTGTCCTGCTATCCCCCTGATTGGTCACTACAGCAGCTCCAGAGCTCAAACCCCCCATGCTCCCCCCACCCATTTTCTCCCCTTTCTGGGTTAGAATTCTCTATCTTCTGTGAAAATCTGTTTTCCTCTTTCTCCCTTTGATTCTCTACTCCCTATGGCTTTCCCTTGTCCTCTGTAAATGGGTATATTCCTCTCCCACTATTCTGTGACTTTCCCCTTCTGTGAATGAGTGTATTCCTCTCCCCTTATCCCTGTGGCATCTCTTTTCTCTCTCTGTGAATGTATGCCTGTTGGTAGCTCCCAGCCTCCCAACTTTGCAGTTCTCCCCCATGGACCCTCTTTATTTCTAAAACTCCCTAAACCTGACTATTTTACCCCTAAAAACTTCTTTCAATACCAATAAGCAAATCATTTGTTGTCTTTAAGGAAGATGATAGCTTACTAAGAGTAGAAAATATAACAAACTGGACATTTCCCCATAAATGTCAAGGAATCTATTAGCCTGATAAAAAAGATTCTATTTCTTTTACTATATTTAATTATCAAAATATGATTACTATGAAATAATAAATAATAGTTTAAATTGTTAATAGTTGGTGTCATTTAAGTGTTAACAGAAAATAGCACCAGGTGTTAGATCTCAGTCCTTGAGTTTTAGCTAAGAAAGAATTCAAAACCAAGACTCTAATGGAAGCAAAAGTTTATTTAGAAAGTCATGGAGATAGAAGAAGTGAGCCAGCTGGCTGCATGGGCTCAGAAAATAAGTTACAGAGGCAAAAGAAGGGCCCTTGGAGCTTAGGAGAAAGAAAACAAAGGTATGTACCTTGAGGGATGAAAGGCACTGGCATGCGCATTGGATCCTTCTCTTGAAAGGTTTTTATCAAAGGTATTAGGGGAAAGTGTCAACAGAATATTCATCCGCTTTCCAGGTGTGTTCTTTCTCTCTACTGATTGGTAGGCACCATGGCAGGGGTATTAAGTCATGGCAGCTGGTCCTGAGGTCAGCCAGGGCATCCCTCTGCCTGGCCTTGCTGTTTTTCTGAGCCTGAAACTAAAACACAATTGAGGCCTAAATGTTATCTCTAGTTTGACCAAAACTCTGTCTTTGTGGTCAACAGACCTGAGGATTTATTCCTAACGTTATTTGACATGGGTCATAACCTCATTGTCTTGAGGTCTTAATGCTTAAGGGAGTGGTTATGCAAGGGCTTGTGTAGGAGTCATAGGTTTTTCTCTGGCCCCCTAGTTTCTCCTCTAAAGGGGGTCTACTATGTGACTAATGGCATGCCACAGGAGGATAAGTTAGCCTGGGGGCAAGGTCCTATCCTAGAACCCTTGTCCTCCCAGTTTTGCCCCTTGCTAGGGACCTGGAACTTTCCAACCTGGTGACCTTCTGCACCTGGTCAATCATTCCTGTTCTGTTCATGTCTGTCTAACTGTCTATGATAGTGTGTCCCCAAAAAACATATTCACATACTTCGAATAATTACAAAGGTAGTGTATATTAAAATATATTTCACTTTCAAAATTGAGCTATCAGCTATTGGTGTATATACATTTTTTGGGACACCCTGTATATCAATAGGATTAGTCTCATTTTATAGATGAGGAAACAAAATTAAAGAAATAAAACAATTTCCAAAATTCCCAATATTACATAATTAGTAAGTGGTGAAACCATGCAGACCTCCACAACCTACTCAGTACCTTGTACTCTGAAGCTGAATTAGCCAATACATAGATCCCCTGGGTCTATGGGGGATCAGGAGTGATACAATCTTAACATCCTACCTGTGGCTCTACCAGATCTCCTCAAATCAACTTCTGGTTAGTGTCATCAATACCACTTTTAGGTAAACCACGTAAAAATATACAGAAATAGTCCACAAGAAGAAGGTAGTGGAGTTTTACTGGTTAGGAAGCTAGTCAGCTGTTCGGTTATCCTGAATGCAGAAGAAAGAGATTCGGATGCCTGCAGGGTGGGGGAAAAGAATGACTAAAGGTTGTTTGTTGGAGAAACAGACAGCAGCTCAAACTTGCCTGAGGGTAAGAATGCTCACTTGGAGGAGGTCCCTTTAGGACTGAAGTAGAAAGAGAATGGGGAGCTCTAAGGAAAGCTAAGCCGCCTCTGTCTCCCTAGAGGGAACGTAAGGGGAACTCCTTGATGCTATCCTCAGATAGCAGAGATTCTGGCTCTGTAACTGGAGCCTTTAAGTGGAAATCCAGGTGGGGCTCTTACTGTTTCCAGATCCATACTTCATTCAAGCCTTCTTGAGTAAGTAAACACCAGCAACAATTTCCAATCACACATTTTTTACCTTTGTGTTTGCTCACTGTCCACCATTTGTCTTTGATTTCAGCCCGGTCAATGTTCGGAAATGAGACCTTGGAGAACCAAGGCCATTCACCTCGCATTTATCCCTGTGCCTGCCCAATAACAGCACAATACTGCATTGCTCTGGAGCCCTCCTGCAGATAAATTAGCTAATGTCTACAGAGGAAAATGAAGATTAAAATGGTGCATATACAATGGTCGTGAATAATGAACACATGAGTGATTCATCACTCCAAACATAGGTATTAAAGCTGATCTGCTATGAAACGTGTGCCATTTTTCTCGATGATAGTTCAATTGAAAAGGATGCCCCTTTAAAAAATGACCTAGTAGCTTCAAATTAGATTTTAAAATAATTTTTATGTTTCAAACTATTAGCTGTTTATTTAGAGTCCCATTTTACATAATGACTCATTATCTGCCAGGTCATTCTGAGCATTGCACAAAAGGATTTCAACAGAGGGCCAGATTTTGTTTTGTTTAACCTAGCTAGTAAAAATGTTTCAGAAAATTGCCAGCATATTAGAAAAGGAAAAAAAAAATAGACCTGGTTGATGGAGTACTGCCCACTCATCAGGCCTCTTGAGTCCTCCCACTGATGTTACTGACCTGATCCAATGAAGCAACCCACCTATGTGCTTTTCTCAGCCTAGCACCACAGTCAGCTCACTTGTCCCTCTAACTGCCTAACCCATCCCTATTCAAATATCTGAATCCATGATGAATCTCTTACATTTTGATTTGTGGTTTATGTGCTCAATCAATCAATCAATCAATCTGTGTTAAGGAATTACTACACCTAAGTAGGACTTTCACGTTTTTACCTGGGAACTCCAAAGTCTGTTCACACAACAGAAGTTGTCGGGCCCTCTAAATGTCCTCTTGATATTTATGGACTCTGCGGCCCCCTCAGGTTTCACTGCTCCAGGGCATCCTCTGCACTCACCTCAAGCCCTCCCTTTGGCCTCTTCAGCTCTTGATTTATTGTGCAAACTGTAAATTGGTTGTGACTTGGCCCTTTGGCACTTTCACTGGACAAGCTTCTTTACTACAACACATTTTAAACTAATCTGCTCTCGGTGGAAGCTAGTAGGACATTTTATTATTCCGAGAGACAGAGCCACAAAGGAGAAAATGAGCAAGGAAGAAGTGACTCATTTCTAAACAAAATCCCAAAATAAGCAGACTTTCCAAATGTGCACAACATTGCTACTGTGTCTGTATGTCCAGCAGGCAGCAGTGAGCTGTATGTCCCACTTATCTCTGGTATAATGAGGCATAAGAAAATCGCCTCCGGAGCTTGCTCCATGCTCCAGTAATATTGACAGTGCGGTGTGGCAGGACAGGAGTGCTTGTGCAGCAGGAGATAGACTGTCTACAGAGGACAGACTGGAGGGCCTGTCTCTTTAACACTGCTGCTGGCCAGGTGCAGATGCAGGGCTGAGCTTGGGGCCTCGGAGGTGAAGCAGAGCGAAACAAAGTGGTGGTTATTTTTATAGAATTCATGGAGAAGGAAAAAAGTTTCCTAAAGAAAGTCTTTGGCTGAAAAGGATAATTTGGAAAGGATATTTCTTCATCCCTGGTATTAAATGAGAAATTCTTAAAGCAGTAATGATTCTTACTTGGGTCCTTAGGATTCATGGTGGTGGGTGGAGGGGCAGGCAGGGGGAGGGGATTCTGCAATTGGACACAGTCACATGATGTGTATGGATGTGGTGTATTAGGTGTGATTCTAAAATATGATCAGTCTCAAAGGATAGCTCATATATATATGAAAATTATAACTTACAGAGATGCAAAGAGGAAGAGAGAAATTCTGAATTACTGCATAGAGACTTTATAATGGGTATTGTTTTATAGGGCAATGTAAATGATGACTAAGGTAAATGAAAAACATTATTTATTATTATTATTATTATTATTATTATTATTATTTAACCTTCCCTTTCTTATGCACAAACCCAGTGGAAGTAGGGGGGTGCCTCAGGGAAAACAGAGACAGCAGGATGAACAGTGCTCTGGGGTCCCAGGGATTCAACCATCTAAGCCTCTTTTATCAACTATAAAATAAGGATTAGAACTGATATTTCAAGTGATCTTTCAACTCTACATTTCTATAGCAAAGCCTTTTCTATATTATGATTTAAATGTTTGCTCTCAAATGTACATTCAAAACAATATACAAATGTACATTCCAAATAAAAAAATGCTTTTGCATTTTCTAAAATTTCCCCCCAAATTAAAGCCTTTTATCGTCAAAAACAACTTCAGAAAATCTTCAGAATTTGGCCCAAAGCACTACTTGCTTATGAGTTGGTGATAGTCCTTGAAAAGAGGTTTGGAGGCTTGCCTAATTTGCTGATAACTAAACACTAGCAGTGATTCTAAACACTGGCCTACATCAGAATCACCTAGAGGGCTGGTTGAAATAAAGATTTCTGGGCACCGGCCCCAGAATTTCTCGTCGAGCACATTTTTGGTATAGGAACCATGTTCTAACATGGTCCTCGATGATGCTAATGCTGGTCCAGGGAGAACAGTACCCTCCACCTTACATGGCTGGCCTGCACCTCCACACTAGAAGGTTGTCTGGACGCAGGAATAACCCAGTACACTGTCAGGATTAAATCTATTTTTTATTTAAATCTCTTAGAGCAGATAAATGTTTAGAAATATAATCCTCTTACAAAACCTTGCATCCTACATCCGGATATAGATTTATTCTCTGAGAATTTATCTGTTTCATTGACTTATTCTGACCTCTGGGTGGCAGCAACTCTAATCTCTCCCATTTCCCAAAGAGAGAGCAAGAGAGGGGAAAAAAAGTCATGGGTACAATGGGGGGGGGGAGGGGGAAGAGTTAATACCCCTGAGCCTTAAATCTGACCAGGCAAAGAGAAAAGGCCAACATTCAATGTCACAGCTTAAGAAGTATGAAATGAGCATCGTCTAGGGACCACCAAGAAACAGACAGCACATGCTTGGTGTCAACACTGCTCAGTGTTAATAGAGCACCTAAATTTTCAATCAATCGTATGGCTCTATCACCTACCTACCGGTAATTATCCAGTATTTGTTGAGCTTACTATGTTTAAGGTTATTATGCTAGACCCTATAGTGCAGGGGGTCCCTGATCAGCAGCAGCATCACCTGGAAACTTATTAGAAAGTAGATTCTTGGTTCTCTCCACAAAACTACTGAATCAAAAACTCCGGGTGCCAGAAATCTGTGTTTACCTAGGCCACCAGGTAATTCTGATACTTGCTAACGTTTCAGAATCACTGTCATAAGAAATTCAAGAAAGTATTAGTATTAAATGAGTGCATTGTAATGCAGTGAAGATCAGAGTTCAAATAGCTATCACACCTGGCAATATGCAGCAGCTGAGTGTGACAGAGCTTGATGAGTTCCTTGGAGGCACAGAGGACTTCAGACTGGCCTATTAATAGGGGATTCAGGGAGAGGGTACAGTGGAATGAGGACTAAAGGGCCCTAAAATGCAGAGCAATGGGGAAGGGCAAACAAGCTTTAGGAACAGCCTGAGCAAAGCTTTGGAAGGCAGTTAATGACTAATTTATAGACCTCTGGGTGATGAACCAAGAGAAGCAGAAAGGTGCTACATCTTAGGGAATTTGGAACACTGTGCTAGAAATGTACTCCCAAGGCAGTGGGAAGCCACTTACATTTGAGGAGGAAAGTTCCTTAAACTGACCTGTGTTTTAGGAAAATAACCCTGGAAGCAAAGTGAGGGATTTGACATACAAGAGTTTAGAGGCAGATAAAGATGTGTTATAGCTCTTTTATTAATGACTCAGTTCTAGTTTAAGATAGCCAATGTTGCTTAAAAACTGCAGGATTAAAATTACTGCATGTTTTGTTTAAATGAGAAATGTTGCCAGTCTCATTGGATTCTGATGCATACCATGCATTGTTACAAACTCCAAATCATTTGGTTAAAGTAATAAATGTTTATGTGAATGTGTTTTCTGTGTTACAAGGGGAATAAAATTATTAAATAGAATAGTGTTTCTCTTCCCAAACTTTCCTGTAAAAACAAAACAAAACACTATGCTTTCAAGTCAGTAGTCTTGTGCTTATGTGTCATCCTAACTTCCTCTTTTCTGATTGGATGACTCAATCTTCCCTGTTTATCAGTCCATCTGGTATGATTGCCAGTTCCTTCCACCCTTCATGAGGGAAATTCTAAATGAGACCAATCTCATAAAGGGTGGAAGGAACTGAGAATCATGCTGGATGGACTCATATCAGGCCCCCAAAAATGCTCATTGGAAGCAGGGGTGGTTTATTATAAAATCAGAGAAAAGGGAGTCAATAATTTGGACAAACACTGAAAAGACAAGATTGGGTTTAGAGGCCGTAAGATTTGAGTGGCATGAATACACGTGGCTGTGTAATATTCACCAGAATCATCAGTTGTGATAGGCAAGAACTGAAAAGATCTATAACTAGATTAATTCAAGGTTGGGTTGCAGCTGGGTACGTGAAATAGAGGACAGGAAGGCAAGAATATTAAACTGAAGTGACTGAAGTGATGCATAATAGGGTGTAAATTGGATGAGAAAGCTGTAAAGGTGGGAGGAGGTTGATGGGCAGAAAAATAGGAGAAGGATTGAAGATCTTGATGAGGCTGAAGAACAGAAGCTGTGGGCCTGATGGGTTAAGGCAGAAGGTGTAAAGGTGCATGATCTGAGAAGGTTAGTGAGTATGGGATAATTAGAATTAGGAGCCGAAGTGAAGAAAGGTGAAGGACATTGGATCTGAGATCAAAAGCTCAATAGGTCAGGGTGTTTGCTGTATGGATGACCCATGGGAACAGGAGAGTAACTCACAATGGAGATGAGGCTTGGGGAGGAGAATAAGGCTGTAGGCCAGGTAAAAATGAGGGGCAGACCTAAGAATTTAACAAAGGAGTGAGATGTGGAGAGGTGATTTAGTCAGATGTCCCAAGTCTCAAAAGAGTAATGATTTTTACATGAGAGAGAAGAGGACTCATGATTTGGAAGCAATTTTAATGATGAGGAGTAAGCTCCCAAGTTCCTGGAGGTAGGGAACTGGAATGCCTCCACTTGGGGGAAACAATGTCTTCAGGGTTGGCCAAGCACCAGCTATAGCAAGAATGTGGTGGTAATATTCATTGAAGGGCCGAGGGCATAGGGAGTGGTAGATATAGGATCAGAATGTGCACCAAAGAAAAGTTTGTGAGAAAGGAGAGGAAGGAAAAGTCTGGTAATAGGAAGAAAAGCACAGGACAGTGGGAGAAGAGCTTACATGTTGAACAGTCACCAAAGTAATGGACAGAAATCCCTTGTTACATCTGTCCCCAGTAAATGAGGAGGTGATATGGCCAGGGATCCATGGATAAAACTTCCATGGAAGAAAATAATCATGACCTGTGTTGATGGTACTTTCTAGGGAGTTGTGGAGGCTGAGTTAGAGTTGTCCCAAGAGAAGAGGCATAAAAGGGAGGAGATATATTGAATAGGGGCTAGATACTTTTTTTTTTTCTGTCTGGCCTGAAATAACCTTGAACCCAAAGGCATGCTGGCTGAATGTCTCCTCCAAAAGAAAAAGCTTGAACCTTTTTCACTCCCTCCTGGAGTTTACTGAGCTCAGAATATTTCTTCATATGAATACTGTGAAACAGTGGGCATAAAACAATATAGATCACAGAGCTGCAGTGTAAACAGCAAAGGCAGGCATCTTATAATATGTCCATACCGGTGTAAATATTTTAAAGTTTAGTTACCAGGGGATTAGTGTATTGAATCCAGGTGGGGAAATACAGTATATTGTTATAGCACCCGATAAAATTACAAAGCAACAGCTCTTCATTTATTCTGCCTGGGTATTCTTTTGAAAAGATAGTGTGGTTCTTTGTATATGCTGCAGTCCTTCCTCTGCTTACAACAATATCTCACAAACAGCAGACTTTCTGGGGAGAGATAAGAGGATCTGGGAGTGTCCAAATGCAGCCAGAACAGTTGGGACCTTTATCTGTTCAGATTCCCTTGCCTTCACTATTAAATGCTAACCTTTCCTGTTTAACAAGAGCTGACTCTAGAGTAATTTTCCACAGCCTGATGAGAAAGATGTGGAGGCCCACCAAGACCATGCCTTTCACATTTCTGCCACCTGGAAGATTAAAAAAAAAAAAACTTCATTAAACAGTTTGAACTACTGTCAATAGTATATTTGCCTTTCTCTTAACCTGCAGCTGGCTAGCTGAATTTGATGTTCTCTGTAGAACAGCAATTTTGTCTACAGTTGTCATGGAAAAATGGTGAAAACAGTCCTTGAAGCTACTTTGGCCACAGGGGGGTTGGTAGTCCTCCTAGGCACAGTCCTCTTTGCCCTGGGGGTGTCAGTAGTGTTCCTGAGCTGTGCTCAGCCCATTTCCCCTGGCATTTCATTTCTTAGGTGTGCATTTTCCCCTCCTAAGTCTTTGAACCTGGAATGGTTAAGTCAGTCTGAATCTGATCGCACTGAAGACTACGTTCAGAAGCAAAATTAGGCAAAATCATTCTGAGAGGCAACTCTTTAGGAAAGTGATAGTAAAGTAGTCTTTCTCTTTCAAATAATCTGCTTATAATTTTAATTTTTGAAAGTTAAGTCCTGAGGCCCAGGATGACCTAATCATTTATTGTCCCTTCAAAATGATGTGTTCAACATGTATTAAAAAAGATAGGTTATATATTCTGTGGGACAAAGCCAAGGAGGAAGGCTGCTGTTCTGATTCAGTCCAGATCCCAGATGTTTGCAAAAAATCACTCTGCAAATATATGTCTTTCCCTTACCTAACTCACTATCCTCAGAATCAAGTTGGAAATTCTGTTTTGAGAACATGAGTCTTGGAAGACTACTCTCATCTTGTTGTCTCATCAGAGTAATTCTTGCCATTCTTTTCCCAGGAGGAATTCTGGTAAATATTATTTCTTCTACTTATATCCCCATGGATGCTCTTCTTATAGATGGATGTCCTGAGCCATCTACCCTTAAACTCAACTCTGTTGATAACTAACATACAAAAATATGTCGAAGTCACTGATTTTGATGCAATGGTAGCAATAGAACAGCAAGGCAGTATTACTCTTTATATTATAACAAAGTAATGGTCAAGATTGGAAAAAAACCTAATGGAGATTCTGATAATTTTTAAAGTTTTGTTTTGTTTTATTTTTTAATGCTTAACTCCAATGTCTGGGGCAGTCTGATAAATTTACCAGACAATTAACTGAGATGAATGTTTTTGAGAAAATGTATTTTGATTTTAGCAGAACACTGGGCAAAATTTCTGCTGTATTGTTAGATAAGATTGCTAAGGATAAGTATAAATAAAAAGATAATGCATGGGCAATTTTATTTTTACCTTTTATTCTGGAAACTTTTAAGTACAAGCAAAAATAGAATGGTAGAATGAACCTCTATGTATCTGTCATTTAACTTGAACCATTTTCATCACATGACTAATTTGCTTCTTTTTATGGCTAATTTCATTTCAACAGTACCATTACCTTCCCTCAACCACCAAGATTCAAAAACATCTCAAAAGACTAAGTAGATATATTAATACTAACAAGATAAAGTTTTATCTGCATAAGTACAAATTTCTAATTTTGAGGATTTTTAACTGTATGCTTTTTTAATTAAATTTGATTAATTTTAAGGATGGAGAAGGACTGGTTTTAAAGAACTTGGTGAGGAAAAGATCTTAGTGGATTAGCTCAATATAAACCAATTTTGTGAGAGAACTGCTAAACAGATAGAGACCATTCTAAACCAACATAAGAATTGTTTTCAGGTCAACGGAATTATGAACTTCTGTTTTTGGGTCCCTAGCGAGATACCATCTTTAACTCTGAATGTGACATTTTAAGATAGATACGATAAAAGTAAACTATAAGCTGGGGGCCATAGAGAAGGTGGATAGTCTAAAAATCATACAGGGAGCAGATGAAGAAATTGGCTATGTCTCATTTGGGTTGAAAATAATTAAGTCAAAGGATGAAACATTGCCTTAGTAATTGCCTCAGTGTCTGTGGAAAAGGGACTAATTTTGTCAAATTTAAGGTACTGTGTGTTTTTTGTGACCCTTTGCAAGCTTCTACTGGTTAATGTGGTGATAAATTATAGACTTTTTCATGTCCTTTATTTCTATATAAGCTAAATACCAGGCATACTAAATATTATCTATCAGATGCTTAATTGTTTTCTAAAAGATAACCAGCCTAAATGCAGATTTTAAAAATTCAGTCAATATTGGTTATGGAATGAAAACCTTAGACATCCCTCGTAACTAGTATCATAGATTCTGCTAAGGCAGGATGAGAATTATCTTGAATGTAAAACAGAAGAACAAGGTACTGAGGATGTTGTTTCACAACTTGAACTTTCCAGAAAAGAGGGATAGATTATTAAGGAAGAGAAAAGGGAAATGTGGTTTATGACAATCCTGTTATCATTCCCAGGATCTCTCGCACAGAACTTGGCAGATGTATGTACTGGTTGAATATATATGAACATCAATGCTAGCTAAATTGACATGAATTAGAGCAAATGCACTGCATCAGGGACCTATCACAACCTGTCTTCGCCAGTGACTGGAAGTTTGACTGTGGAATCTATCTTTCACTGTCTGAACATGATCATAATTAAATGCAAGTGGTCTAGGACAGGCTATCACCCAGACACTGAGTGGTCACACGGCATGGAGGATGGACTGCCTTCAGGGTTTAATTTCTAGTTCTGCCATTAGGGGGACCAATCTCTTGATCTCTCTGTATTTCTTTCCTTCTATACTAGATGCAAGGTTTTTATAAGGACTAGCAATAGAAAGTGTTTGTCAAGCATGCTCAAATACTGGTAGCTGGCATTAGTGCTTGTATCTGAAAATTTTGAGAGAGGAAGAGAAGGAAGACACTGAGGAAAGGACCCAGGGAGTGAGGCAGAAGGCCATCCAGAAGGGGAGCCAAAAGAATCTACTTCCATTTGGGGAGGGAGCCAACAATAGCCTTTTTGAAGGCCCCATCTGTAAAGTGGCTCACATCCCATTTAGTTTTAGGTATACTTATGATAGAATTTTCCATGATAAAATTCTGGATAAGCCTTTAAGTGACCACTCATTCTTTAAATAATGAAGGGTTCTTTTATAAGAGATAGAAAGGAGCCAATTAGATGAGAACCAAAGCGGGGGTGTGGGGGAGTGTGTGTGTTGGGGGGGGGGAAGCAAAGAAAGAATCCAGGAAGGAACAGGATATATATATATATATATATATATATATATATATATATATATATATATATCATAGATCACTTTTTAAAACAGAGAATATAAGATGTGACCTCTCAACCTTATATTGAGGTGAAACCAAATTCTTTAGGACAATTTGATGGTTTTTAAGCAGCCAATAAATTAACTTTAAAAACTATAACTATTTCTTACTTTCAAAAATAGAAAGGAAAAAAAAAAAAGTAAAGCATGAGGGATATAAACTAGGTTCCAAGAAAATCTCTATTGCTGCTTTAAATATTGAACTGGGATCTCAATGGGGTTATTAAGTCTTCCCAGAGAGACTTCAGCCTAGAATTGATTCTCACCTGTGACTTTGTCAGCAGGCAAGCTCACAGTACCCCTCATGACCAGCCAGGTGACACCATCAAGGGATGAGAACATCATTCGATGTTGATATCTCCCTCGGTGTTCCCTCTTCACCTTCCCTGCTTCTTTTTTCTCCTTCTTTCTTAGCATCCTCTAACAAATAGTATATTTTACTTACTTATTGTCTGTATTTCCTATGAGAATGTAAGCCCCTTGAGGGCAAAGAGTTTTATCAATTCTTATCTATTTGATTTCTTGTATTACCTGCAGGGCAGACTATGGACACAGTACTCACTCCACAGTATTTGCTGCATGAGTGAATGAAAGGGTACACAAAAGCTACTCTTACTATTGGTGCCCTTTTCCCCTGATGTGACTACCCTTTTTTTTCATTTTCTACAACAATACTTCCTTTCCCTTTGCTGAATGATGAGTTCCTATTAATTCATTGTGTTCATGTGTTCCTCTATAAATTTTCACCTCCTCCAATCCTTAAAGGATGACCTATAATCCTGGTCATGTTTGAACTAGAAATAAGTTCACTTTCTTTTGCATATCCAGATACAACAGAGTAGGAATGGGCATTTGACCACGTATCTCAGGCAACTGACCCAATAGTGCACTACCTCTAGGACTATCCATGGAGATAGGCTACTAGATTGTGGTGCCAGTTTATTGAGAGAAAGTATAAAATGTTTGTCTTATCATTGACTGAGCTTTTGGGCATGGATACAGTACAAACAATGTTGCTACCAGGAAGGGGACCTGGCCCTTGGCAGGTCTGTCTGTCTAGGACCAGCCAGTAGTGTGTGGGTTCTTGACTTTGTGCAGGAAAAACTTAACAACATGAATCCAGAAGACTATGAGGGAACATTTATTAAAGCTGAGGATGTAAAACAAGGAAGGGCTTAGCATAGAAGAAGCAACAGGAGAGCCCAGGTGGGGCTGCCTTAGCTCTCCGGGAAATCAGAGAAAAGGGGGCCTTGGGATCAGGTTCAGAGCTTAACCTGGGATGAGCTGCAGCTGCACATTGCTCCCCTAGTTGTAAATCTCAAGGGTTCCCTTAGAGTTTAGGAGATGCATGCTTATGGGGAAAGTGGGAGGGAAAGAAGGAAAAAGGAATGGCAGAGAGAGAGAGCACATACTAGGTTCTTTGTCTTGAACCTTTATCTCTTTCTGAAAGGCAGGAATCTTAGGGGAGATTTCAGGGGAGGGTTTCAGCAGAATATTAATCAGTTTTTTAGGTGAGCTCCTTCAAGACCAGGGTCTCCATTGATTGGTCAGCATCAGGACAGGGGGTCATTAGTCATTGCAACTCATCCTGGTGTAGTCCACCTGGTTTTGCTGCTTTTCTGCATCTGGAACTGAAATACAACTGAGACCCAGATATTATTTTAGGGAGTTGACCTTCTGTATCTGTGTAAATTGTTCAGCTGTCGGTCTCATTTTTCCTATTGCACTTGTCCTGGCCTACTGACCTATCTCAATATGATAGGACTAGAGGCTCAGTGCATGAAATTTGTGCACAGGAGAGAGGATCCCTCAGCCCAGCCTGCAGCCTCTCCAATCTGGGACCTCTTGGGGGATGTCTGACTGCCTCTCACAATCCAGGACCACTGGCACCTAAATGCTTGCCTGTCTGCCTGCCTGATCACGTTTAAATGCTCCCCTACTGACCTGATCTGCTCCCTAGATGACCTGATCACTCCTTATTGCCTCTGCCTCATTCCACATTCTGGACCCAGGATTTCCTCCTCTGGCAGTCACAGGCACCCAGGACCCAGGTCAGCTTCACTTGGGTTGGCTGCAGCTGCAGGGGACTGTAGGTGGGGAGCTTCGCCTGGGATGCAGCCCCAGGTGCCCAGGAATGAGGGGCAGGTGGGTTGTCCCTCTCCCAGGCTGCAGGTGCAGATGCAGCTGCTGGCACCTGGGACCATGATGCAGGCGGCTTGTCCCTCTCCCAGGCTGGGCTGCAGGCACAGGCATAGCCACTGGCACCTGGGACCGCAGTGCAGGTGGCTTTTCCCTCTCCTGGGTCGCAGCCCCAGCAGCTAGCACCTGGGACTGTGGGGTGGGAGGCTTGTCCCTTTCCTGGGATGCAGGAGAAGCCGCTGGTGCCCAGAACCACAGGGCTGGCAGCTTGTCCCTCTCCCAGGCCACAGCCTGGCTGGTCCCCATTCCTCTCTTGTGAGCTCATTTGTGCCTAGCTGGTCCCATTTCTCTCTCGGGAGCTCATCTGTGCCTGGCTGGTCTCCATCCCTCTCTCCCCAGTGCTGAGTGTCTAAGCTGTTATGGCATGACAGTATGAGGGCATGACGACCATTTGCATATTAGCTCTTTAATATATAGGATCACATTGTGGGCATTGGTGGCTACAGCAACATCACCTAGTCACATGGCAGCAGCATCAATAAAACACTGAGTCCTAGACTTTATTATAATTACCATTAATAATTCCAAGTTTTGAGAATTTCGCCTGAGTTGGGACCAGTACCAGTAGTGAATGGATTTTCTGCTGACTCAGCACAACACCCATTTCTGTGAACACAGTCCATTCCCTAAGGTGTATGCTGGCACATTGAGCTATGACATTGTTTATGTAGTAAACAGGTAATTTGGATGGACAACTTGGAAAGGTAGGATGAAAATTTCTGCTCCAAGGAATATTGGTTTGGCATTACAAAATATTTAAAGTAGAAACAATTTGGAAAATGTAGTGGTAGGTCTCTCAGTGAGATGGCACTCGTTGTCTTTCTTACCTTTTGCTTAAAGTTTTTGATGTATTCATCAAATATATATACACACATATGTATATGTACATGTGCATGTTTGTATTTAGTGTCTCTATCTTAGATTTTATAATTTACCTAGATTGTTCATATTTTTAAAAAATTTAATCACATTTTGACAAAATTGTCATTTATTTGGGACCCTTGCAGTGATTGGGACAGGGAGTATGTAGGGTGTGGTGTTGGTGGGTATGAAGAGGGAATCATTATCTACATCCTCTTCACTTTCACCCTATGATCTGCTTACACCAAAAGATGAAAATATCAAGCTGTTTGAAGCCTAGCAATCTATCACACTAGGTGAGGAGGAAGTACAAAGCCATAGATAGAGAACGAATTGAACAGGAACCTCATCAGATAAGCTATTTATAGAAAGATTCCTCTCTAGTTTGTTAAGGGACCCAGCAAGGTAGGAATTTGAAAAGCTGGTAACTTTTTAGAAAAAACAAACAACAAACAAACAAAAAAACATTGATATTTACTTCACCCAGGAAGAATCTTGTTTCTGGTAGTATCTTAGGCCTGAGAGTACTGTTCTTTCCCTTTGTTAGTAAGTTCTTATAGGAATTAAAATAAGGTCTTCTTTACTGGAAAGTCTCCCAACTGTCCTTTGCAATCTTGTGTTTGGTTAGGATGCACCGTCAATGACTGACCGTACTTTGGATTTTGAGGTCAGACTCACAATTACAGTCAGCTGGAGAATCAACTGGGGCTTTAAATCAGGAGGAAATAATTTTGTTTTCATTACATTAGCACTAAAAGAGGGGCAAAGATCAGGAATTCAGACTCTCTAGTAAAGCGTATCAAATAATCAATGGGGGAAAAATAAATTTCTCAGCAACGATGATATCAACACACAACAGCAAACTGGATATTCAACCCAAATTGACCTTGAAGGCACTCAAACCAAGTGGGCACTTGGGGGACAGAGATGGGCCCTCTCTGATTGCCGCACGCCTTCCATAATGGCAGCCAGCCCGCCTGCCTTTTCAGGAGCCTCTTCCTCGTGTGGCCTCTTCTTTTCTAGGAGAAAGCTCTGCACGTTCTTCTTGCCTGCTTCAGTTTTTCTCTATGTAAATCCCTAATGTCGTGGCTTATATTTACAAAGCACTTTGTTTGTTCTAAAATACTTTGACATCTAAGAATCTTCTTAGTTCTCTTCAACCACGGTGGTATGGAGGTTGATATGTCCAACCTAATTTTACAGATAAGAATCCTGAATAGGGGAAGTGACATGTCTAAAGTCACAAACTAGACAGAATTGAGGCCTGCAATGGAGAGAACCTGGTCCCAGACCCCCTCCTACTGTGCCTTTCCTCTGCTCATATAACAAGCCCAGTATTGACACATCATAGGAACTAAGGCTCCATTTTCTTCCCTGGCAGATGCAGGACAGTGTGCGAAAGTCCCTTCCCAGTGGGTACTTTACATGTGGTGCTTTCCACACTTAAATATTATCTGCTATGACCTGCTTGAGGATAGAGTCACGAGCTCAGAGAAAAGACAGCATATTAAATTTCTCCCGGTCCCCAGACTGCATTTTCATTGAGGCCACTTCCTGATTCTTTTTTGGTACTGCCTCAGGCATGTGGGGAAAAGCTTATTTTCATGGCTAGCCAAGGCATCATTCAAAAGACAGCTTGAATTGAAGCCATTTATGTTTTTCCCCAGAAGCCAATGTTTGGGTAACCTGCTGGGAAATTTTTAAAACACCATGAAAATGAATGCTAATTCCTATCTGGTAGGCACACATGAATAGAATAGTGCTTCATCTGTGTGTGTGTGTGTGTGTGTGTGTGTGTGCTTGAGAGTGTGTGTGTGAGTGTGTGTGTGTGTGGGGGGGAGGAACAGGAGACATGTTCTTTGAGAAATAACTAGTCCAAAGACTCTTCTTAATTCATAGACCAATGAATCAATCTATTTTCCAGCCCTTCTCCACTGGATTGAAGGAGTCTGAGACTATACAGGCAAAAAACCCCAAAAGTCTGGGGTATTAATAGTATCTAAAAAAATTCAGATTTGCTTCTTTAAAGATTTTGCTCTGAGCTACTCAGAGCTGCCTGAGATAGACCCTAAAGGCATGGCTAACTCTACTCTGTCAAGTTGCTTTCTGCTCGCTGCCCAGGCAACCAAAATGTCACTGTGCACACGTGCATGTGTGCATAGAAGAAATACAGCTGCATCTCTCACATTTTTATTCTTTACGGGCTTTCTCTGTCTCCCTCTCCCTCTCTGTGTGCGCATCATGTTTATGTTTAAAGTCATTTTTCCATTTTAATTTTTGCTGCTTTTTATTTTTGAAAGATCAATGGAAAAGGTCTAAAATACAGCAGATTGCATAAAAAATCTGTTTCACCAAACTGGCTTTTGATTCTGTTTTCATGTAATAAATGTGCGCACACACACACACACACACACACACACACACACACACATATTTTTCACCCCCTCTTAGTCCTTTGAAAGAAGCGTGCTCTCCCATTAGAAACTCCATCATTCCTCTGCCAAAATGCAGTTGATTGGTCTTCAGAGCTGTGACCCTGTTGATTTCGCTCACTGCCAAACTTCATATGGTGGAAAAAAAATAGCTTGATATTGGAGTGATTAAATTTCAGGGAGAGCTGACAGAATGGAGTTCTTCAATACCTAAACTCTGCCAATTTTGATATCTCTAATTTATTCCGACAACCATTTAAGTCTAAATGCCTCCATTTTAATAGCATTAACAGTATATTACAAAGAGACTGAACACCAGAAGAACTCCAGTTGCAAAATGAATTTGGCTCTTCCCCCGCCTCTCTGTTTGGAATGAGCAAGGATCTGCTAGCAGAACCCATTAGCTGGAGCCAGGCCTTCAGTAATTCCCTTTGACTCCCTCTGTTTCCTTAGCCAGAGGCCTGGACCTTGGCGCTTGCCCAGATTACACAGGAAAAATAAACACACCTATTATCCAAACAACAGCAAAGGTACTGAGCTCCCAGGGCCAGCATTTAGCTCACCTCCAAAGCTCACATTTTCCTTGCATTTGAGTGGTGCTTTAGAGAATTAGCTATATGACACGAACCCACATCAATTCACACCAACCCGGAGTCCAGGTCTGATTGACATCTTGTTCAAACCAGTAATGGCCCCCAAGAAACTGTGCTCCTGCCCGCGCCCCCCTCCTGGATCCTGCCAGTTGATAATGTGTTAGGTCTTCAATAGGGCGATGTAGGGATTTGCTCGTGCCCAGCCTGAGCTCCTGCCAGCTTGCCCGTTCCTCTGGTAATGTGCTCAGCTCACATAAAGCTGCAGGAAAGCTGAATATTTCATGCAGATATTTTATCTGAAACCAAGTGTTTCTGTTCTCCAGGGTCTCCTTTTTGTCATCAGCCTGCATCCTAGGAAATGGAATAAACATTTTTTCTGCCCTGCACAAGCCAAGCTATTTCCATATTTTGTTTCCCAGCAGTCATTCAAGTGCTTGTGTGTACAGACTCCATAAACTCAAATAGCTCCTTACCTTTTTGGTAACATTGCATGGTGGGTGCAAACTGGGGCCTTCTGGTTAGCCAACCAGTGCTAGTCTTTTAGTTCTGCCCCTCACTATGTGACCTGTGGCAAATTATTTGTGCCAAGATTCAGTTTTCTCAACTATTAAGATGGGGGCAATAATCGTATCTACTTCACTCAAGTGCTGCTGTGAGAAACAAGTGAGAGAATGCGCAAGAAGTCATTAACAAAATCTGGCCCGTAGTTAAGTGCTTAGTAATGTACTTACTATAGTATGTGCATAAGTGCTTAACTAGTGTGATTTTTTTAAAATATGATCATTGTTAATATTATCTACTTGTAAATGCTTGAATTCAAGACTTATCATAACTTGATAACAACATAGAATAAAAGATGAGGAAGCTATAAGCTACAATAATTTCTAACTTATATGATAGCCGAATGCTTGGAAGAGGGACTGGGCATTATCATGAAGTAGCATTTGCATAGTAAGACTACTCATTTTCCTTAGGTGATGTGATTACTTAAGGTGGCTTGGCGAATATAGACACTGATGGATGCCATCTTTTAGTCTCTTCACATTACACATCCTCTATTCCACCCCTCTGTGTTCCATGATATACTTTTCCTGCAATTTTATGTCCCATGGCCAAGAATATTTAAAGATTTAATAATTATTTTGCCAAGCCTCCTATCTCCATTCCAAAATCTTTGAAAGAAGTACACTGTGGAAAGAGAATTAAATACCTAAGCACCAATTGTTTTTCCTCCTTTTTATTAAGCCAATGAAGCATCTTCTAAAGCTGGGCTCTGCTGATAACCTTGGGAGATTTCACAACAACCGATATGGATGGAATCCCACACTGAAAGATAAAGGAGTGAATCAAACAAGAAGTAATTGTCCTCAATCAGACTAAAAAGGTGATAGAAAAACAAAATATTTTAAAGTTTATTGTTCATCCAGTCAACATATACTTTGGAGTATAAGCAGGAGGGCTCGAGGATTGTGAAAAATGAAATAGAAATTTTTTTGATGATTCCAAGTAGATGGAGTCTTCAAATGTCTGTTCAAGCAACAGACCTATTTTCTCTGTAGAAATAAGCAATATTTCCTTGTACATTGTTTAATTAAAACCTTGATCTGGTTCAATAAACAGAGCTAGAACAGATTTTATTTTTCCTAAACAATTGGCCCTTCACAGACTCAGACCCAAAATGGAATGAATGAAACACAAGTACTAGTAAGTATGAGTACCACCCAGATGCCTCCTGAAAGAGAAGTTTTCCTAACCAAAGAGGAAAATGTTCAAATGTCTCACCTCTCCCAGGAAGAATCTGATGTTTGCATTTGAGAAGGGAGAGTGGAATTTTTTAGACACTCATGGGTCCTTGAGAAATCAGAGATCACTTTTATCTGGGCAGGAACTTCGTGGTGCTGAAAGCAGTAAGGCATTGAGTGTGTGCCCTGTTGCCTAAGGCTGTCTTGGAATTAGGACACTGGGTTTCCTTGCTTCTGAAGCCAGTGAGGTGTATCCTGAGTGTATTAGGTGTAACCAGTCAGTCAGAGAACAATCAGCCTAACTTTTGGAGGGTCACCAGATATCTGGGTCAGGCTGATGAAAAACATCAACAGCGTTAAGCTGCTGAGGGTCCCTAAGGAAGATGTTACTCAACGGTCATCTTTAAAATGTAGCTACAGACTAATCACATCTAAAATACAAATATAGCATGGACTAGAAAATCATTCATGCCAGTAATATGTCTAAGGTCTATAAAGAACAAATAGTTGACCACCCTCCCCTCTGCTCCCCCTCCCCCCCAAAATGTAGTATTTTCTTGGAGGGCCCTAGGTCCCAAGTACCAGAAACCCTTCCAACATACAGGGGAAGTAAAATGTCTTGAAGGAATAGGATAAAATTGCAAACCTCATTATCAAATTTTGGATCCTGGGCAGTATATTCTTTTTTACAAGTTATTTTATGAGGCTAAGGATCTTTGGAAGATAATGTTTCCTGCAGAGGATTTTGAATAAGCACAAGTAGATTTAGTCTCTCTATGCATAAGAAGAGATGGTTATTATCAATTATTTCATGTTAAGATACATATTTCAGCTTCTTCAGGTCAGTCTTCAATAAAAAAAAATGTAGTAATAATACCAGTAACAAATGTGGAGGAATGGCTTTGCTCCTTTACTCTTCGTGGCACCATCTCCACCAAGATGGCTTCCTCTTGAACACATGATACTCTGAATTTTCAGTGTATATTTTCTTACTAATGTTCTTTTTTAAATCCACTCCTGGATATAGAAAGTTCCTCTCAATTTTTACCTTCATCCTCTTGTCATCAACTATCTGAGATATTGACTGATCTCTCTGTCCTGTACATTCTCTCTGGTTTACAGAGCCTGAGTCATTTATGTACATTTAGAGCTATCTTTGGATGCAGACCTGCTAAAGTACAAGGCAGTCTGATGATGAAGTACCTTATCCATGTACACTTGTATAGAAGAACACCATCCATTTATCTGCAGTGTACTTCTCAAGTAAAGCAAGTTGGAGATTTGCTCCTATGTCGGCCTTTGTGTGCGATTTCTTTTGACTCTTAATCATTCTGGCAGCAAGTGCACTGACATTAAGTACACTGTACACTATGGCTTTGCTCATGGTGTCTCCAAGTATTTGGAAAAATCTCAAAGTCAATGCTAGTAAAATAAATGCTTTAAACAAGATTAGAGAAAACAAAGAATCAGTTATTTGTCAGAAAGTATGCTCAATTATAATATAATCTGTGCAGTATGTACACTAATAATTTAGAAATAAAGCAATACTTGTCTGTAGGGAAAAGTGAATGCTAAAACTAAACAGTTACAGTGCTCTGAAGAGCAAACATAAATAAATGTTCTGACTCTTAAGACCTTGGCACAGAATATAATAATGAGTTTCTTCTGACAAGTCCAAAAAAATGATTCTGTCTCTCCTCTTTCCTATGATTCGGCACCTCCTTTACCTCGTATTGATTTGTTCCTCATTTCCCTTGCAACAAAATTTACCTTCTTGTAAACATATCATCTGATATTCTGTCCACAAAGACTATTTCTAGCCTCTACATTCTTCCTAAATTATTCACTATTTTTTCTTTCCTATCCTCCTTCCACTCAAAAACAAAAAATTAAACAAGACAGAAGGGAATATTGATTGCATTTTTTCTAATGATCCAGAGAATAAAGACAAAGATAGGGCGAATGCTGTGTGGACAGCCACCTCGGTCGACACAAGATGAACATTACCAGAACTCTTTTCACCATTAAGTCTTTGTCTCTAAGACTTTGTCTCCAAGTCTGTCTTACATCTGGATTGCTGATAACTGCTCTCCCTGTCTTCATGTCAGGGTGGGTTGACATGCATCTTTCTCCTTGACTGCTCCCATGTGCTCAGCTACAGCTGAGGGACAGGATACAAGATAAACTTGCAAGGGGAGATGCTGAATTCAGCCAATGGAATTGTGAGACACAAGGCACATAGCATTATGAATATTTAATCACAATTTTCTTTATAACAGTTAGATTCTGTCTCATGTTTCCTAACTGGAGACTCCATTTCTTTTCAAGGGCTAAGTACTTCTCAAAGATACATTTTACATCACCTTGTTCTCATCCTCTTCACCAAGGAAAATATCCCAAAGATATGCAGTGCAGTTTAACTAAAATGTTTGTCTCTTCAGGCAAAATGTATGGCCTCCCTCAGAATTGCATAGCAAGGTGCTATGTCCCTTTTATGCTTTTTCCTTTCCTCTGGAAGGATCATATTTCTTATTTGAGAATGATGATAAATTAAACCATGAATTGAATTACTTTCTTCTGATTATTATCAGACCTTAAACTATATTAAATAAGCTACTTTTGAGTTTTAGAAGGTCAACTCAGCACATTCTTTTAGTTTCATGGTTTTACAACTGGTAATGTGCTCCAATACAATGTTATGTTTTATAAATAAGAAAAACAAGGCCTGGAATGGCTACATAACTTACTCAAGATTACACAGCTACTTTATAGAATAAAGTGGACAGGACCCTAGATTTTCTGATTTCTTTTTTTTTTCATTAATTGACACATAAGTGAAAGAATTTTGCTATATATGGATATTATATACACCCATTGAATATGTTTAAATCAATCTTCATGCTGAGAATTTTTTCATGTCTGGACCAATATAGTAGTTCCATCAGAGCAGAGTAGAATACCAATACCATGATGATCTCTTTATCCTCTATCTAGAAAAGATAACTGACATTTGCATACCATTCTACATTTATAAAGAGTTTTCATACACATGCTGACATGCTACCCTCATTCTAACCCTTAGAAGTTGATATTTTTAATAGTTCCGTTTTATAGATGAGGATACCCAACATTTCAAAGTAGAAAACTTTCTACTGCTCCAGTCACATGACTTCACACTCAAGGAGAGCTTCCTTCAGTCTGGATCTATTTAGAGCCCATTCCAAACTATGGATGTGCACACACTTGCTTAGCTAGAGTGTCCTGAGTGAGAAAAGTTTTAATGGGTGAGAAGCAACAACTGTATAATCTAATTTCACATATTTGTCCCACCAGCACCTGGCCAAATATAGGTACTTGTGTGCTTACAAGTAAGTTTTGATGAAATAGTGCTATATGATTCATCCTCAAGTCTCTAACATGGATGACAAATCCCACATTGTGGTACACTAGTTTTTAAATTACAAATTGAAATTTAATAAAAGCAGTTATAGTTTAAATTATTTAGACAGGATCATTTGGTAAACAAATAAGCATCTAGATTCTAGACAAACATTTCTGTTTTAATTGCTACTTTACTAATCATTTTAAAAATGCACACAAATCATGGTAACAATTATTTTTCTCTGGGTGACTTCTATTTATATTTTTCCGTCTTTAACAGAATTTTTAATAATTTATAATCTCATTTTCCAAAGTTGCTTTGCTGCTAGAGCCAAGATAAAGGCAATGTGATTTAGCTTCACAATATTTTATTTCTCCCTTCACCTTTAAGAGGGCGGGTTTCCCAAGAGGGCTATGTTATCATGAGGGGATATTCTGGTAATTCCATAGAAGTCTACAAAAATAGCAAAATTTTTTCTAAAATGAAAAAAAAAAATGTAGGGAAACCAATTTTCAATATGCAGATTGATAGTGGTTCATGTCAGTGGTTTGTGCTTGTCCTGAAGAGACTCCCTCTTTACAAATAAATAAAAGCCCCCGCTGCTCTAAGGGACCCCCAATACAGAAAGAAGTTTAGACCCAATGCATTCAGAAAACCAACATAAAAATCATTAATAGGAACATTCTGACTTTGTATAAAGCCAACAAAACAATCTCATCAACATGACGTTGTAAGCATTAGAGAATGTTCTGGAAGAGAGAGTCACAGAAAGATGACATTTCACACAGAACACAGAGAGAGGATGGCCTGGGAAGAAGTGGGGGTGGGGGGAGTAGACAGTGAAGCTTTTAAGCATTGCCCAGTTCCCTTCCTTTCTGTCCCTCTTGTGAACACTCAGGGATCCTGTACCCACATGCCTCCCATGCCCAGCTCCTCAATACCATACTGTTCCTGCGCCAGCCCTACCTATCTCCTTTAGATGCTACTCCTTGGACTAATTACTCTCAAGGTTCTGGCTCCTTGAGACAGAGTCTGATGAAATACAAAGCTGTCTAAGAGGTTCATGACTGATGATGGGACCGAATGATATTGTGTCCCCCATCACAGATTCTGCAAAAGATGCAAAGCTGTAGCAGCTCAAAGCCTCAGCCCAAGACGCTGACAGGCAGTCGATAGAGTTTTTGACCAACGGCCTTGCTAATTGTGGTAGGGTGAGAAAACTGAAAAATCATGAGTTGCAGGGTTCAAGACCTGGCTTTCCATCAGGTGACTCCCCTCATTTTGAGTAAGTCACTTGACCTGCCTTATTAGATGGTTCTCCCATCTAATAAATGAAGATTTAAAGGGTGCTTTGTGGGGGAATTAAACAGGTTGTCAATAACCTATAGTCCTGCAGGCATCACAGGAGTTTAAAATCATTGCGCATACCTTGTGCATTTATGGTGCAAGGTATAAATCAGCCATGCTACTGGTGTTGCTTTCAACCACCAAATGATATGAAAATGTCCAAAGCAAATCAGAGTACTGTACATGAATTTTCATCTCTTTTTTTTGCCTTCATTTCTGCTTCTTTCCAATGCAAAGATTCACACATAACTACTGTCAAGGGTGTTTTTCATCCTTAGAGTCGGTTGCTGTTTGGTAAAGGAGACAGGACAAAGCAGATCTGCGGGCATGAGGAGGCTGCACCACGGGGCAGGCGTCCCGCCGGCTCCAGGAGGTATTCAGGAAGCTGCGATGCCCAGGGAAGTGGCAAAGCGCACCCGGGCGGTGACGTTTTCCTGCCTGCTCCGCGCCCCGCAGGCCTCTTTCCTCCCCAGCTGTGCAGCTCAAAACTGCCGATTCATGCTCATGATACCAGCCTAATGACCGGGAACACTCTCTGATTTTTTTTTTCTCTTCAGGCACATTTTCTTGGTAACCAGGCGGATAATATGCTAATGCAAATTGGCAGACTTGAACTGAAAACGACAAAAATACCGGTCTGCCACTTGGAAGGAACAAAGGACTGAAGATTTCAAGGTGGCCCCTTAGCTGCGGGTTCCCCCTTCTGTTGCGATGCACACAGTAAAGGGATCCACAAGAGATGTGGTGTGCAGGAGAGGCCCGTGGTGACCTTTAGGATTTTAAATCACCCCGAGCCATAATTCCTTTCATTGAAAATAAATGTCCTCTCAGCCCTTTTTAGTAACCTTGTTTTAAGAGACTCCGGGTAGCTTTTTTTCTCTTTGTGTGGAATAGCTCTGGGTCAGTGGCCTGAGCTGAATCCAGTGAGGCAGAAAAGTCGAGATTTGCCTTTTCTCTAAATCCATCTTGGCCGCAACCTGGCCATGTCTGACTTCTGAGTCACGTAGCAATGGTTCACGGGAGGTCACCCTCGCCCCGTGGACTCATCGGGAGTGTTAATGTATTGTATTGAAATAATGTTTAATCTCTTCTTGTCAGCCGGCTGGGTGATACAATAATATTACCCTGTGTTGCCGCACAAGTGATTAAAACAAGAGCACAGCGGGTCCTGCTTCAATCGCTGCCTCACAGGAAAGCGCTGACGATTCTGCAGAAAGAACAAGCCTTCTGCAACACACAGATATTCCCAGAAAGACAGTTCCAAAAGCAATTTATTCGTGTCTGTGTTCCCTGCACTGTGGAGTGCGATGCCAAGGCTGCTAGCTCCTGTTTTATTAAGGTTCTCTTCTATCTGACCGAGTCTCACATATTTTCTGACCACAGGCTTAGAATTTACTGTACAGTGACTGGTCTCATAGGAGGAGGCCAATCAACGCTCCCTAAACAAATTCAGCTGAGTTTTGAAGTTATGTCTATTCTGCAGCAAGCCTATTCTTATCTGGGAACTTGTCAGCGAGGTGGGTTCGGGCGAGTCTGTGTTAAGGCGGTAAAATTAATAAATATATCACCTTGGGTAATTTCATGCCAAAAGCCACAACAGAAGATGTTTGGTTTCAATTGGGAAGGTCACGGTCGCTCTGCTAAGCTGATTTTAAACAATGATATGGTGATGAACACAGAAAAGGGAAAAGAAATTCCTTACAAGGCAGAATAACAATGAGGATTTCTTTTTGCATCACAGGGGAGTAAGATTCATATCACAGTCCTGAGAAAGAGGTCATTTTGAGATACCGAGAATCAGAGGCTGGCTGGAAGAGTTTTCAGTATTTACAAATTGCTCCTACCTGGTGGTTGTTTCCTTAATCAGTTCGACACCTATCACAATCTTGAGATGCTTATTACCATTTTAAAATAAAACTACTAGAAACCAGAATATTTTATCTTCTCTTCTATATTCTGGAATGCCAAGTCTTAGTGTCATCCAAACAACTAGATTCCTACTTTATCTTTTGAAGTGATCTGGAGCCAACAGCCAGCCATTCACCTTTAGCGCAGACAACCCTGGTCGGGCTATCCCTGGGGGCCACTCTGAAGGGTGAGCCGGGAGCACAGCCACAGCCCATCATTCCTTTGAGTCCCTAGGGCCGTCATCGGCTGGTACGCTGGGCAGTATCTGAAGGCTGATCACCATGAACCTGAAGGGTTTCAGATACCACTCATGGGAGGAGTTTCCAGGGCCCCAGACAGCATGACCCTTGCATTTAGACTCCAGTGGAAGTGTCCAAGCCGGAGGCTCCGAAGGAGGAACTTATATTAAAATTGCTATCCTTATTAAACAGACAAGGACAACGAGGCTAGAACAAGTCAGCGACTTCCGCACATCCCGACAGCCAAGCAGTGAAATGGAATCAATATTTCCTTCCCTTGTGACTTCACTTGGACATCCATCAGGCCCTGCCACTTCTTTCAGGGAAGGGAAAAAGACAAAATAGATCATTTGGATCAACAAGCACAAAAGCCAAATTCTGAGGTTAAAGGAAATCCAAGTTGACACAAGAGGAGCCATTTTCCAAGGACCCACTGTTTGGAGATTGAGGAGTAGCTATAAGCTCCAGGGAAGAACCGGAAACAGGTTCCATTTAAAAAGTATTTGACTCAGGGCAAGGATATCAAACAGAATTCCAAAAAAGCTGATTCTGACATATATTTCCTTCTAATAGATGGCTAGGTTAGCAAGGGAAATAAACTCTCTGCTCTTGCCCACTAAAGGAAAGGCTAATTTAGTCCTTCACAAGCATGTGCCCATATCCCAAGTGTCTGACGAACAGAAATGGTCAAAATAGCATGTCTCTCAAATGCAAAAAATAACTAATGGGAGGAAAAGGTCTTGGATCGAGAGCCTACTTGTTTTCAGAGAGAGCATGTGTGAAGAAAAAGGGTAATTAACAATGGCAATGATGAGCAAGATATGGGAAAGATGGCAATGAGGGAGAGCAGAGCAGAGCAGAGTGGCCTTGGCCTGAGAGAGCTGGCCTCTGATCTGACCTTTCACCCTGGCTACCTGTGACCCTTTGTGCCAGCTCCAGTGCCTGCACTATTCCCTGACAGCCTCTCCTACCCATTAGAGCACAGAAGCTGTGGCTCGGCTCTACTCAGGAACGCCCAGGCCCAGTCAAGGTTTTAAAAAGTAAGGAAACTGCAGAAATGTAGCAACTACTGCCTACTGAATGCCTACTGAATACGAGTTATGAACTGCCTACTGAATACAAGTTACTAAAATATGGGCGATTGCCAGAGATGAGGGACGGAGCAAGGGCTTCATTGAGCATTTTATTGAGCAAGTACTGTGTGTCAGTTATCATACCAGGAGCTCTGTCTGTTTCGCACTGAATGTTTTTAAGAACCACATGAGATGCAAAAACGGTGCCAATTTTTTGCCAGGCACTGAGAAACAGAAAGGTCCTATTACTTCCTCAAGAGCCTACAGTTGTAGGTGAAGGGGCTGAGATTCAGTTCCAGGTGGGTTTCAGTTTCCATCTAATAAAGACACAGGTGAAACTTTTGTACACATAGTACGTGCACGAACATATTTCAAAATACATGACCATTAACTAATATATTTGTTATACAATTGTAAGAGGTAACATAGGCCAGAACATAATGAAGCAAGATTTTCCATGAGTACGTCTATAATGTTGAATACCATATTGGCAAAGTAATTCCCAGTGAGAGGAGTTGGGGAAGAGGTGCACATCAGAATCACCTGTGCAGCTTGCTCAAGCACATCCCCCATTCTTATCCCCTCCCCAGTCTGCTTCACTGCTGTTGGCCAAAATTTGGGGTAGAATATGTCTTAATCATTAGAAGCACTTGGTCAGAAAAAAACACACAATGTTGTGACATCACTATGTAAATGTCCATGCTCCTGTATTATCCTATTTACTTAAAGTAAAGGAATGTCTAGATAATCTGTTCTCAAGTTATTCAGGTTGCCATATGTTTTGGTAGTTTATTTATATTGCACACAATTTCTCACAATAACATGAATGACTTGCATCTTTTATTTGCTTCACTGGCATATTCTGCACATACACATACATAGCTTCACTAACATACTGATTTCTGATAAGATTAAAATAGAGCAAATTACTTTATTAAAAAGAGCAAAACTCCTAAGGATGGTATAGGAAGTGATTTCAATGGATCTGGCTACTTTATCACCTATTTTAAAATTCATTTCAATATCAATTTACTGCAGTCTACAATATGCCAAGCAGTTGGGTTTTACCAGCTTAAGTAAAATGTACCCTCTGTTGAGATAGCCATTTGCTTATGTTGGAAAACCCATTTCACATTAAGGATGTACTAAATAATCCTGGAGATGCTCAGAAATACCTGGGGAACTGGAGGTTTGTTCTCCAGTGATTCTATATTAATTGGAGATAATGCTTTCCTACCTCTCAGGTGCCACTTTCCAGATGGTATCAATTGTAACAATTATTACTAATAATTTAATTCACTACAACCTATGTCGTTATTTAGGCTGAAATTTGAGCTTTAAAGAAAAATTGGGTGGGCTAACCAGTATTGAACACAAGAATCAAACATACTAAAATAGGCCATTTAGACTCCAAATACCTTAGCAGTGCCATTTTAGGGAATTCACAATAAAACTCCAATCTCTGTATGAATCTGTCTAATCTCTGTATGAATCTGTACTGGAGGCTGGTGCTATACCACCCAGGATACCAGAAGAAGGGGAAGATAGCTGGGGCTGGGATTTCAAGGCCTGCATCCAAATCTCAATTTACAAGTTTTGAAACCACTGATAAATCATTTGATTTCTCTGTGTTTCATTTACTTCAACTATAAAGTAGAAAAAAATAATGACTTTTCCCCATTACTGAAATGTTAAAAAGATCAAGTGATCTAAGGATTGTGAAAATGTTTCAGAAACTGTAAAAGAATATATTAACATAAAATATTAATTTTGTAAAAGTGCTTCAGAAACTGTAAAATGATATATTAACATAAAATTTTAGTTTTCCTATTAGACCTCACATTTTTATCTTTTATTTTATAGCCATATTTAAGCTCATAAAAAATAAGATACTTGTTCATTATACATATTCTACAAGATTCAGAGATGAGGCACTACATAATAAAAATTTTAAAAAAGCATAATATGCTAATTAGACCGGACAGCCAAACAACCCTATGAACGTCATTCCAGACAACCTTCCAGATGAAGCTGTAGCAGGGGCCAAGGCAGAGGCAGCCGCCATGGCGGGGTGGGGGCGGGGGGGGGAGGAGAGGCAGTAAGAAGCAGAAGTGGGTAGGGGCAATCAGGCAGGCAGGTGAGCGGTTAGGGATGATCAGGCAGGCAGGCAGAGGTAGTTAGGGGCAATCAGGTAGGCAGGCAGAGTGGTTAGGGATGACCAGTCAGGCAGGCAAGCAGTTAGGAATGACCAGGCAGGCAGGTGAGCAGTTAGAGGTGATCAAGCAGGCAGGCAGAAGCAGTTAGGGGTGATCAGGCAGGCAGGCGAGTGGTTAGGAGCCAACAGTCCCAGATTTTGAGAGGGTACAGATTGGGCTGAGGAATGCCCCTACCCCCCCAACATGAATTTTGTGCACCAGGCCTCTAGTGTAGTATAAAGTAAAAAACTCAAGGCTTGAATATGCTGAATTTGAATCCTCGTTACACAATTTATTGAACAAGATCCCTTGGCCATGTTGCTTCTCTGAACATGTTACTTTATCTGTTAAGCATCCATGACAATAACTACCTATATTAAAGGATATAATGTATACAAAGCATGCAGTACAGTTGCTTAGTACCTGGACTAATGAGAATTACTTCTATTATTAAAGAGTTATAATTGTCTTTGATCTCCCCATTAACCACAGTTATAAATGTCCATACAGCTCAAGGACTGTATCATATTCTGCTAGTTTTGTAGCCTCCTCCTCATGTTTTGTTTTTTTGTTTTTTTGGTCCCCCCTCTCATTCCCTTCTAAAAGAAAGGATTTGCAACCCACATAATCAGTATGAAAATGTATTGGGTGTGCAATCAAAAGTTCACGTGAGTATTATTCTTTATACTAGAGGCTATATCCCGCTGAGATTCAACAGTGAGTCCAGGTTGAAAGGGAAAGCAAGGAGAGGGTCATGCAGGTGTGAGACATGTTCTTGCAAGGTGGCTATTGTCAAGTGAGTCTTGCTTTTGTATTATTATATTGTTTTATTTTCCTTTGTTTGAAGTGAGATTTTTTTTTAAATATTAGAGTTATTTTTTTGTTTTGTTTTGTTTTAATATTGTTCCACTTGGAGAAATCTGATAATTGGTTAAAATTTTTAAAAAGTCTGCCTGAGAAACAAAATACTGCTGCAGAGAATCTGATTTAGTATCATGACTTTTATTCATTTCTAAGATAGATTTTTTATGGCTCATCAAGGAGTACGCAGTCCGCCATAAGAAGTTGTCTTTTGGTTCACTTTAGAAAGCTCCCTGCTGCCACTGCCTCTGAAAAATCAACACGGTTTAAAAGCAAGGTGACCGGCACTCTGTGCTCTCTCTCCTCTTCCTTTGCAAGTTCACTGAATTTGCCCTAAAAGACCATCTGACAGTTTTATCAATTCCTTCCTGAAGCTCATAGTGAGTGTCATAGCTTAGCAACAATCATCATTTTATATTTAATTTATAGTTCCGCTAATGCGATGGAATGAACTTCCTGCCAGAATCTCTTAATTTCTTTTCTGTGCCTTCACACAACTGCAGACTGGAACCAAATGCTCAGTCAAATTTCTTTCTTACATAACTAACAGGAGGTGAGTGTTCTCCTGATTCTGTTTCTCTCTCACCCATAATCTCTGTCTTTCTCTGTATTTATAGAACCAGCTTTAAATATAATTAACCAGTGTGCTGAGGGCACATCAGCGATTGTCCAGATGGCTCAAACTGACCCTGAGAATACATTTCTCTTTACGTTTGATTTTTGAATAGCTGATATGTCCCTAGCAAGAACTGACCGAGCAATTGATATGTCCATTTGTAGGTAGTTTTCATCTACCGGCTCTCTGATAATGAGTACTAATATTCCTTTATATTGTTGATCCCCTAACTCATCTTTATATATTTCCCCCTTTTAGATTTTATTTTATGTTTAATCTCTGGCTCAGTAGGAGGGGAAACATTAATTAAAAAATTATTTGGTTATTTAAACCAGATTTTCTTTCTAGCATATGTTACAGCTTCCAAAATTAAGGTCTTAAGCTTCATGTCGAGGAGTGCCAGATATTTATTCTAAAAGCGTTTCTGAGGAAGTGAACAGTATGGCTATAAATAAATGAAGAGGAGAGAAAGATGGGGGAAAGAAAGGTTTTGTGTTTGATATGTTCTTTCATTTCCTCTGATCAAATGCTCTGACAATTTTTTAAATAAAGTTATATAATACCAGTTTGGTTACTGTGTAGCCAAGCACTCCTACCGTCAGTGCAGATTTTGCATTTCTCTAATTCCAAAATAATGGAAAGCAAATGTTCCAGAATGATCCTAAGAACTGTAAATAAGCCAAAGATGGCAAAGTGTTTATTAGAAGTGGTAATGCAATATATGATACAAGATTCTCATCCCATTGCCTACTCTGCTCTAAAACCAACTAAATAAAACAGAATGATATTTTATAGTAAGTGAAAAACATTCTTTCTAAATAAATATTCCTTCTAAGTTTGTTATTTAGTCAAATTGAGACTTAAGCAAGTGGAACACAATTAAAATTCTAACAGAATTTAAGAATGTTAGAATATTTGTGTTCATATATTAGTAAACATAAAAGCAAATGCTTTAGCCCTCGCTGGTTTGGCTCAGTGGATAGAGCATTGGCCTGCAGACTGAAGGGTCCCGAGTTCTATTCTGGTCAAGGGTGTGATTCTCAGCAGGGGGCATGCAGGAGGCAGACAATCAATGATTCTCACTCACTCTAATTTGGAGAACTAACAATGTTTCTTACTTTCTCTCTCTCTCCCTTCCTCTCTGCAATCAATAAAAATATGTTAAAAAATAAATAAAAGCAAATGCTTTGGCTTTCTTTCAATGCCTATTCTGAACGTTCATGGTAATTCTATTGTAGCATTTATTCTCTCATTTGTTCACCTGACATACCCACTGTGTACCAGCACTATGAATATGTATAGGGGATGGGAGTAGGGAAGAAAGAAGAAAAGTAAAGAAATGTTCAGAATATTTCAAGAGAGTTTGACCCATGCATGGAAAGGTGAAACCACCTGCCATTTATGGTGATTATCTTGATTTCTCTGTAACATAGGAAGGGGGTCATAAATGGCATAAATGGGAGATAGGATTTAGATGGCTTTGTGTCCTACACTGGAAACTGGATTTTGTCCCTTTACCCATAGGTAGAGGAAAAACTGATTCATTTTGAGCAGGTAAGTGTCACATATTCCTTAGATATTCTCATTTGCCTTTGATATTCCCAATGGCAGCAATGAAGGGTGTCATGAGAGGGTATGAAAGAAACTATAGATAATACTTATTAGGATGCCATTATTATAGTCAAGGTGAGAGATGAGAAGGGCCTTAACTAAGACTAGAAAAGTGGAAATTTAAAAAGACATATATAGAATGTAGTGATGATCAGACATCAGTGTCAAAAGAAAGACACAAGTTTAGGGTGACACTGAGCTTTTTGGCTTGAACAGCTTGATAAAGTGAGAAAGGCAGAGGTAAAGGTGGGCTTGTGAAAGAAGATAAGGTCAATTTTGAACATGTTGTGAAGTATAGGAGACACATCTCAGTGGCAGACAGTTGTGACATATAAGTCTCAAGCTCAGGAAAGAGAGGCCTGAGATAGATAAAACAATTCATCAGATTTGGGAATCATCAACACGGGTGATTATTGAAACCCAGATATTAATGAGCTTTTTCTTAAAGAGCCTATTTGAAGAAAAAACAAACCCCAGTATCAGAGCCCTGGAGAACACAAACAGTTAAGCCATTGTTAGAAGAAGAAAAATTAACAAAGAAGAATTTTTAAATAGGAAGGAGGACCACCAAGAGAATCATGATTCAGAAGGAGAAGGCAATAAATAATTTCAAAATTAAATAAGATGAGGACTAAATGATAACATTGTCTTTGCCCATAATTATGTCACTGGTAAACTTTGCCAGAGCAAATTAGTATGGTGAATTGCAGAGGCTATGACCAGTAAAATTTAATATGCACCAATCTTATCAACGGATCAACTCATCAATTCTAAAATTACACAAATAGCTTATTCAAAAGACTAAGTTCATTTAACAACAAAGAAGTATTTGCATATGCTAATATAAATATTGGTTTAGAAATTACATTTCTAGAAGAAAACTACTTTAAAATTTGATTAAAATAATGGTATTTGGGAAATATGAAGCTTCAGCTTTGGCTGTTATGAAGCAACTGATACTGGACTAGTCTTCTTGCTGTACACAACTAGAAGCTAAAATATACTATATATTGTATATATGTTTTTAACATATATAAAATGATCCCTGTGATGATCCAGTCTTTCTGGCAGAGGCAGAGGCAGGAGAAGGAGTCCTTATAAAGCACAGAGATCTCACTAGTCAGAGTTTGGAGAGGTTGAAGTATTTGGACTAACAAAACAGAGTAAGGGAGAGAAGGGAGTGAAGTGATCAGAGTTCTAGAAACCTGAACAGAACTATCCTTTAAAAATTTGGTGTAATACAAAGTTGCTGATGCCTAGGGACACTTCACCAAACTAACTGCCAGGGAGCTATAAACAACTATTAGCGCTTGCTCAGACCTGGGCTAGGCTCAAATGCCAACCAACCAGAGTTAAGAGACTTTAATGAACACCCTGAATATTCAGTAGAGAGCAGAGAAAGGCCATGGCCTAGGAGAAAGCCAACTTAGCTGAAGAGTAGAAGATATTCTAGACCAGCCTTGCCTAAGCTAAAAACCAGCACTCAAAAGATCAAGCTGATTCCCTAAGTAGCTTTCTATCCAAAAGTTACTCGTTATTTTAAAAAGAAAGATACTAACCTACAGTGTCAACCATAGACCTTCAAATTATACAGTATCCAATAAAAATTAATGTACATGCAAATAAGCAGGAAAATATGACCTATAGTCATAAGAAGAAAAAATAGAAATAGGCCCAGAATTTACTGAGATAGTGGAATCAACAGACAAGATTTTTAAAAGCTATTATAAATATAATCAAGGATTTAAAGAAAATCATTCACAAGATGAGAAGAGAAATTGAACCTATTAAAAAAAACACAAATGGAATTTCTGGAGTTGAAAATGCAATATCTGAAATAAAAAATTTACTGGGTGAGCTTAAAAGCCAATTAGATGGTACAGGGGAAAAAAAGATTGGTGAATTTAAAAGCAGAACAACAGACTATTGAGAGAAACACACTTAGAAAATAGATTTATACCAATAAGTTTGATACTTTAGATGGAATGGGCAAATTCCTTGAAAAACACAAATTGCCAAAGCCAGTACTAGAAAATAGAAAATCCAGACAACCCTAATCTATTGCAGAAATTGTATCCTTCATTTAAAATCTTACCACAATAACAAAACAAGAACTGCAGGTCCAGATGGCTTCGCAAAATTTTATCAAATGTTTAAAGAAGAAATAATCCAAAGCACACACACGTTCTTTAAGAATATAGAGGAGTAGGGTACACTTCTCAACAGTTGTATTACAAGATCTTACAGAATAATTTTAACAAAGACTTATGGAAGGTCCTTATGGACAAAGAAGGTTCTTAGCAATCTCTTTTGGATGCTATGGTTAGGAACAAAACTACAGAGAACCTGTGTGTTAAACTTATCTTTAAAGAAGTTCAGTAGGAGGGGAAAGGATCATTCTAATTTGGAGAACTAACACAAAATGGCATGACGCAAAGAAGCGTATGTGCATGGGACAGGGAGTACAATCAGATGACATCATCAAGTTCACTTCAGAGACTTTTGGGGCTGGGCTTTAAAACATAGATAATGTCACAACCATGAAGCAACTTCAGTTCCAAGTGAGGGAGTTTGGATTTTATTCCACAAATAGCTGTAGAGTCAATAAATGCTTTTAAGCATGGGACTGGTACAGTCAAATAGAGATTTTGGAATCTTGATTACATAAAAGCTATTTGTACTTGAGGGTAAAAAATTTAGTGACAGAGACAGGAAAATCCTGCAATTGCCTGGTAAGATTCTTTGAAAATGAAAAAAAATGACATGGCACCCAGAGGAAGCCTCGGGGAAGATTCAAAAGACTACAGCCAAAAATCTAATAATATTTTCTAAGCATTAAGATTAAAAATATGTATGGTAATGCAGACTGTAATTTCTAAACTAAGGAAGAACATCATATGGAGTGGAATTTTACTAATAAGAGCTTACCTGTTTGAGAAGATGAATATTACTTCAATTTTTGCCATGTTGTCGGTCTGAAATGGCATTTAAAAATTTTGTCTGAAGTATTTGTGCATGAAAATTATTTTAAGTAAGAAGCATGAAGCTGCTGAAACTGGTTTGGCTCAGAGGACATAGCATTGGCCTGCAGACTGAAAGATCCCGGCTTTGATTCCGGTCAAGGGCATATACATTGGTTGCAGGCACATCCCCAGTGGGGGGTGTGCAAGAGACAGCTGGTCGATGATTCTCTCTCATTGATGTTTCTAACTGTCTATCCCTTTTTCTTCCTCTCTGTAAAAAATCAATAAAATATATTTTATTAAAAAAAAGAAGCATGAAGCTCTCTCCAACAATTTTTAACATGAAGCTAGGTTCAAGTACATTTATGATGGGAAATAATTGATTTACATATATTGTGCATTTACTAGATTTTCAGTTGATTTTAGGAAGATGGATTTATCTACTGAATTTTAAAATAATCAATGCTGATTAAATCAGATGCATTTGATGTCATCCATAGTTTCATTGTTTTGCTCTCAACATAAAATTTGACTAAAGCATTTTTGTCTCCTCAATTTACCAAGGTTCAAGTACACATGTCTCTGAGGTAGCATCTAAGCCTTTGTGTTTCTCTGGGGAGCATTATCAGGGGACTTAGGCAGATAAGAATTTGATATGTTGTGATTTTGCAGCACTAAACAAACTGCAGTGGAAAAGGCAGCAATTGACATTGTGAATTTAACATCATAGTTGATAGAAAATAATTTTAAGGGCAATAACTCTATAAAATACTTTCTGTTTCTCTGCTAGGCTTCTGTAAATAGGAATCAAAATAAAACAAAGTTCCTTACAAAATTAATAGTTAGAAGATGAAGGACTGGTTTGAAGTTTTCAAGATTTTGTAGATTTAGATGAATATAGAAAATATTCACTCACCCATTTATTGATTTATTCAGAAAGCACATGCTGAGCAGTGCTTTCTCTTAGGTATTGCAATGTTTTGAGGTGGATGAGATCCACAGCCTACCACAAAAGGACAAAGACAGGTATGGCTTCAGAAAATTACTATAGGCAATATTATAAACAAAATCTTCCCTTAAAACATCGCCCACTCTTGGAAACAACTCTTTTCAAACACTTTGGAAACAGAGAATGCATAAAATCTTTTAAAATATATATATATATATATATATATATATATATATATATATATATATATATATATATTATTGATTTTTTTACAGAGAGGAAGAGAGAGGGATAGAGAGTTAGAAACATTGATGAGGGAGAATCATTGATCAGCTGCCTCTTGCACACCCCCTATTGGGGATATGCCTGCAACCAAGGCACATGCCCTTGACCAGAATCAAACCTGGGACCTTTCAGTCCACAGGGTGATACTCTATCCACTGAGCCAAACCAGTGTCAGCAAGAATGCATAAAATCTTAACATCTGTTACTGTTCACATCAAATCTTATTCATCCTTTATAATAAAAAGCTAATATGCAAATTGACCAAAAGGTGGAACAAAAGGTTACTATGATGTGCACTGACCACCAGGGGCAGATGCTCAACACAGTAGCTGTCCACTGGTGGTCAGTGTGCACCCACAGGGGGAGCATTGCTCAGCCAGAAGCCAGGTTCACAGCTGGTGAGCATAGTAGGGTGGCAGGAGCCTCTTTGGGCTCAGTGGCAGCACCAAGGATGTCTGACTGATGGCTTAGTCCCACTCCCCATGCAGGCCAGGCTGAGGGACCCGCCCCTCCAGTGCACCAATTTTATGCACTGGGCCTCTAGTTTTAAATATTTTCCTGGCCTGTTGCAAATATCCTCTAATTAAGAATTCATATTGCACAAAGCTAGTGAACTTTTATTGTCTGGCAGACCCCAAGATAAGAGCTGTTACCCCCCTGGAAAAACTCCATTCTATTGGTAGAATACCTCCTGTTTTCATGGCACTTTATAATTTGTGAAAGGATGTTTTTCTAAACCCAGTTGGTCTCCACATCCTGTGAAATTAGCAAGTAGGCTTTTCTATTTTTTTCTAGATACACTGCAGCTCTAAGTTTATGTTTGTACTACTAATTAAGAGTGGTAGGATCCAGATATGCTCATTAATCATCTAACTCCTAAGTCAGTGTTCCTTCAATCATAATACACAGTATGTGTATACTAGTATACTGGTGTGTTGTGGGGAATGGGATTATATACATACTAGAGGCTCAGTGCATGAAATTTGTGCATGGGGTAGGGGGTGTCCCTCAGCCCAGCCTGCCCCCTCTCCAATCCAGGACCCCTCGAGGGATGTTAAACTGCCCATTTAGAACTGATCCCGGTGGGATCGGATCTAAACAGACAGTTGGACATCCCTCTCACAATCCAGGACTGCTGGCACCAAACTGCTTGCCTGCCTGCCTTCCTGATTGTCCCTAACTGCTTCTGCCTGCCACCCTGATCACCCCCTAACCACTCCCATGCCTGCCTGATTGATGTCTAACTGCTCCCCTGCCAGCCTGTTTGCCCTCAACTTCCCTCCTCTGCCAGCCTGGTCACCCCTAACTGCCCTCCTCTGAAGGGTTGATCACCTCCAATTGCACTCCCTTGCAGACCTGGTCCCTTTCAACTGCCCTCCCTTGCAGGCCTGGTGCCTCCCAACTGCCCTCCCCTATTGGCCATCTTGTGGAGGCCATCTTGTGTCCACATAGGGGCAGGATCTTTGACCACATGGGGGAAGCCATCTTGTGTGTTGGAGTGATGGTTAATCTGCATATTACTCTTTTATTATATAGGATATTTCCTTTCCAGTTATCTGTCTCACATAATTCAAGGTTATGGAATGATGGGTTTAGGAAAATATTCTCTTAAGTCTCTCACTATAGCAAATCACCACTCTGTAGTCAAGAGGCTTATATGCAAGCAGTAACATAGACTTTAGAGTCATATAGGGCCTGTCACTTGTTCAGTACCTTTCTTACCACATTATGTATATTAAATTAATTAAACATCAGGACAACCATAGGAACTAACTTTTCTTATTATCCCTTTTGTATATAAGATGAAATTCTCTGTATGTATGAAACACTGAGAAGTTAAATAAGTTGTTTAAGGTGATACAAATTAAAAAAGACAGATTTAATCTGAGGTAATTTGGCTTCAGAGCTTGCCCTATATCTGTGGTCAGCAAACTTTGGCTCACAAGCCACATGGGACTCTTTGGCCCTTTGAGTGTGGCTCTTACACAAAATACCATGGCCTGAGTGAGTCTATTTTGAAGAAGTGGCATTAGGAGAAGTTTAAGTTTAAAAAAATTTGGCTCTCAAAAGAAACTTCAATCATTGTAGTGTTGATATTTGGCTCTGTTGAGTAATGGGTTTGCCAACCACTGCCTTACATCATATATTGATATTTAGGATGGTAAGTCTCCTTAGCCAGGTACAATGTTTGACATAGACTCTACTAGTTATATTTTAAGACAAATATTAATGTATGTCATATATATATAATTCATACAACATACATTTCAAACCTGAGTCTGAAAACATTTTATCATGAATTGTTTAATTGGATTAGCTGGTTGCTAGTTGCATAGCTTGGCTATTAGGATTGGGTCACAAGACAGAAACATTAAGGAAGATGAATATAGAATGAACAAAAGAACTGAGAACATTCTAGAAGATTAGGGTTGTATGGGGTTGTCATAGAGGAGACCTTGGAAGCCAAGAAGGTGTTAATGCTTAGTCTGAGACAGGCTCAAAGAGGAAGAATCAATGGCCAGTGGACATCCACAAGGAGTTCTTAGAAAGGGTGGTAGATATGTCACACATGATTATACTCTCATAGCACATGTTTTAATATAATGTGTGCAAAGTTCAAAGAAGTTTCAAAAGAATACTGACTGACTTTACCAGGGGTGGGAGAGAGGTCAGAGAAAAGACACATTTAGGAAGATAGCTCCTAAAGAATGGGAGGATCCCTAGGCAGAAGATGAGCTATAGTAGGTAATTACTGCAATTTTGATTTCCAAAGCACTTAAAAGTACTTCCAAGGGGTAAGATGTTTGAAGTATTTTAAATAAGGAATAAGACATTTTATTTTACTATCAAAGAGAATATATTTTAAGACCTTATCAAAATAATAGGTAACAGATTGCTACAAGTTGAAGTTAATAACAAGTCAACCAGAGGCACCAAGGGACATAAGAAACAGAGTTTTAGAAACAACCCTGTTAGCTGCTGTGCCCATTTACAGAGGAGAACATAGATGTTTAAAGAAGTATTTGCTACCAGATAAGTGCAAAATCTAAAATCTGAATCCAGACATGTCCAATTCCAAGCTTTATACCCTTTATAGAGTATAATTTGTTCCATTCACTTGACCTTGTCACTATAACCTCCTCAGGAAATACAGATATGAACGTTCTACCAGGAACCTACAAGAGCCTTTTTGCAGCAATATCCAGCAAACCCTTGCTCAGGGTTAGCAGTGGAACCTTTGGGAAGAAAGAATCAGGGAATTACCAAAGCTCTCTTTCTGCTCTTGCACTCTCTTAATTTGGAAAGATTTGGAGCAAGGTATTCCCTTTTGTTGCTATATTCTTTCGGCCCTAGAGATCTGATAGTGGTCAAAGGACCAGAGATGACAACTTAGCTCTACATATGGCTTTAAGGGAAAGGGGGAAAGATCTTGGGGCTTCTACAGTGCCCAACTGAGTTCTTCAGGGCAGAGGAGCAGAGAAGGTTTCAAAGTAAAACCCTAAGGTAGGAAAAAAAAAGTCTGAATTTACTTGAATTAGCATCTAAGCAGAGTTGTAGGTGTCTGGATAAAGCACAAGTTCTGTGGAGGTGAGGGTTCCCTCATGTACACCATCGGAGGGAGGGGCAGTTGCAGCAGCAAGAAGCAGTTAGCCAGTCTCCCCAATTCTTCAGAGCATCAGAAAGAGAAATAGAGTAATGAAAAGTTCAGGTCCTTGGAAAGAAGACCTACCCAACAGGAACATCAGAGGAGAGAAGCATGCGTGTGAACAGGAAATCTAAAGAAGTGTTAAATGTCAAGAAAGTTCATGAGAAGGATGCCAATCCCAGATCAAGGGCAGATTAGTTTTTACTACCTCTTACCTAAGCTCTTACATTCTCTTCTGCAGCTTTCTCCTCACTCTTCTTAGCAGGATCTTGATTCTACTCTGAAATTTTCAACAGCTTCTTTCTGCTTGCAGAATAATCTATGCTTCTCAGGCAGGCATTCAACAAGCACTACAATGTAGCACAACTTGAAACCCTTAATCACATTAAATCGGTATATGCCTCATTCCTAAATACTATTGTCCTCTCCCACCTTCATGACTTTGCTCTCTCTATTCCCTTATTTTCTACTCTTCTGCTCCCTCTGAACCTTATATACAGTATAGACTGCAGGGGTGGGCAAACTTTTTGACTCGAGGGCCACAATGGGTTCTTAAACTTGGCCGGAACAAAAGCAACCTGACCATGCTGGCACTCTCATATTGGGCTGGTGAAGGAGCGGAGGGGAGGGCAAGAGAACCCTCCTCTCTTTTGGCACCATGGGCCGGAAAGAACAGCCGAACGAGCCAAATCCGGCTGGCGGGCCTTAGTTTGCCCATGGCTGGTAAAGAGTGTAATCAAGTTGCCCTGTGGAGCCTGCATTGAGGTTATATCTTTAGGTCTTATCTCCTTTATATTTTGTAAACTTTTGAAGGTCAATATCATATTCATATAACCCATTAATCCAAAGCATAATTCCTTGTGCATAATAGACAATCAATATAAAAATGATCAATGAATATAATAAAAAGAAATAATGATCATATTAATTAAAGAACTCATTTGCCAATATCTTGTTCAACACCTTCATTTTAGAGATGAAGAAACTAACTCTAAAGAAATTAATAATCTTTATCTCCCTAATAGCTAGTTGAACCAGAGCCAGGACTAATAGCTGACACCACTTGACTATCTAACATATACTAGGCACACCTGTAAGACTCATTTCAAGTTTTTCCTAACTGTTTAACAATCCTGTGAAGCTCTAAATAGCTGACTTAATAGAAAAAGTCACAAAGTTTAATTCATACTAGTCACATAGCTTTGTAAACAGCAGAATGAAGATTTGTCTACACTCAGCCCATTCCAGAAAACCTATGCTTTACCATGACTTTATTCAATGGGCCTTATGTTAATCTTGTCCTCATTCTAACATCCCTTTCTATCTCCATTTATTAGTTAAATAGAGCATAAAAATATGGGGTAATTCCGGTTCTTGTTGCGATATAAATTCTTGAATGATCACACATATGTACTCACTGGTATCACCAACAAAGTTAATAAAGAAAACAAGATCAATTCAAGACAACAAGGAATGTGATTCTTGAGAAATGAGGTGAAGAACCTACTTAACAAATTTAAGTCTTTTAGTCTCTACTATTAAGCCTTCCACACAGGGGATAATAAACAGACAAATCCTCTGCCAAGACATAATCTTGGATATTCAAAATCCACCATCCCTTAAATTTTAATTGTTATCTACCTGAAAGGAAAATATAAACATACTATATTGGTAGTACTTATGGCAATGTGAGGGATTATGTTCTTTTTGATTCCACAGTGATGGTAGTAGCAATATATCAATTCCAATTTTTCTACATATGAGTAACCTTATTTTCTAGAGCTTCAGAAACTCAAGCTTGTCTCCAGAAAGCCAATTTTGAACTGTTTTATGCTTAGTTTTCTTTGCTAATTAGATTCCATTTTAAAATTTATAAGAGTGTTCCTTTTTCTCATTCACTGTATTTCTATGAGCTATTTCTAGAATTGAATTTTTGAAATTTTCTCAGGGAAATATAAGCCTTGCCTTCCTGTTCATTATAAGAGCAACTGTGACCACAAGATAATTATGGAAAGGCAATTAAGAAGTGTTTTGATATTCTCCAAAGTTGTACATTTGTAGTTAAAATTCACAAGTCTTGAAAGTTACTCTCTCCGGATCCCCACTCATAGGAGCACTCTCTTTACAACATATTCTTTGGATGGCAGCCTCTGCTTGACCAGTGCCGCCCAAGAGATCTCCAAAAATAGGAAAACTTGCTCATGTTTTCCCACTGCTTGCAGCCCTCTGTGATTTCTCATCATCTAACCTCCTTAACATGCCCCACCTGTTGATGCTTTGGACTCTATCATCCAGGCTCATCTCTCATCACTTCAGGTCCTAGCAATCAACTAACCACCATGTTACAACTTTTGCAATTAAAAGTCTAGAGAACAAATCTAATAATCCTTCCTTGTGACCATCTCTCAAATATTTAAGTGCAAGTACTGAGTATGACCACAATTTTCTATTTTTCAGGTTAATTGTTCTGATTCTGGCCATTTTTCGGTAATTATGCCCTAATGTACCCATGTCTTGGTAGAATCTGAAAAAAATGAATCCAGTATTTTGATATTGTCTGCTCTCTTCAGAGAACATTGAGCTTTTACTTTCTTCATTGTGGGCACTATCATGTATGCGAAACAAAACTTCATAGATCTTTTTATCATTCACATCCACTGCAATTTGCACTGGCAACTGAAGTCTTACATTCATTTTAATTATAGAATTCCAAAAATCTGTAGTTTGCATTGTTGCTTTAAACATACATATCATCACATATTTATTTCTGTTGCATCACATCACATCTTATTATTTTTAATCCATCATTTCACCCTATCGAGAATCCTATTTTATTTATTATTTTTATAATGTTTTTTATTGATTAAGGTATTACATATGTGTTCTTATTGCCCCATTCCCTCCCCCTCCCTACACTCATGTCCTCACTCCTTGGTGTCTGTGTCCATTAGTTAGGCTTATATGCATGCATACAAGTCCTTTGGTTGATCTGTCCTCCTTACTTATCCCCACCATCCCCTACCTTCCCTCTGAGGTTTGATGGTCTGATTGATGCTTCTCTGTCTCTGGATATGTTTTTGTTCATTAGTTTATGTTGATCAATGTATCATTCAAAAATTGGATAAATTAGCTAACTTTGTTTTCATTCAAATTATGGATAAAACATTTGAAAAGCACAGGGCCATATACTTAGTTTGAGAATAACCATTCTATTACTATGATTAAAGTCACATTTACAATATCATTTATGAAAAAAATTTAGAAACTTTCACAAATATACTATACTCAATCGTATTAAATCACATTACATATTCTTAATGAATCTGTTAGCTCTTTTTGATCTAAAAAACATCCTCATAATCCTCTTTGAAAGTGTATTAAGCATTTAAGTCACATATATGATCCCGGAATAGATATATTTCTCTTAGAAAACTTAAAAAAGAAAAGAAAGAGTAACTGTCTCTACTTTCCATAACTTTTATAATTCATAAAGGTTCTACAATCACATCAGCAATTTCTTCATCATGTGATAAATGTGCTGTAATCATCTCTTCACCTATATTGTCATTTGATATTTTTCATAACCACAATGACTCAACTTTTCCTAATGTGAAAATTATTATTGCTGCTAGAGAAGACAGAAGTAAAAAGGAGCTGGATTATTTTTAAAGTGTGGATAGGTTTTAATGTAATTTTACCTATATTTTCCCAATAAATTTTTACTTCATCATCATTAAATGAGTTAAAGAATTCCCAAATTATTGTTTAAAAACACATTTTCCTAACTCAGTCTCCTCCAGCAGAATTTCAGAAGGCCATATCCTGTTTTCCATCACGCCAAACTTTCCTAAACTTCTGGATTTGTGTGGGCAATGGTGCTCCTCTGTCAGGGCCATCCCTGCTTTCATGTCCTTCCTCTCCTCCAGTGCTCCTGTTCCTAGTGTCATAGTCCCTGCTTACCCCCAAGCCTTCTGTGATCCTGCCATGGGCTGTGGGCACACTGCTCAGGTCGCCATGCTTTCTCCTGCTCCTGATACTGACTACTCTGATGTCACCTGTTACTTTCTTGCCTTGTCTTCTTGACACAAACAAGTCACCTTGCTGAAGAGTTGGAATACCTTTCACTGACAACAAGCTGTGTGGGAGCTGTTACTCCCTCTTCTTTCTTAGATTCTAACATCAATCCTGGTAGAGGAAGGTGCTGATAAATGAGCAGTATACACCCAGCTACACTCCAAACACTCTCTCCCTTGTTATATTTCAGCACACTCTCTACTATGTTGGGCCCAGGATAATCCAAAGTAATCTCTCTACCTCAAGATCAACTAGGTGCCTATTTTAATTCTATCTGCAGCTATAATCCCCTTGCCATGTAATTTAACCTATTTGTGGGTACCAAGAATTAGGACATGGACATCTTTAAGAGGCCACTACTCTGCCTGTTATATCCACTATCCAATAGGTTACATTGTCCATAGGCGTACCTATGCCTGACTTGCTCTGACAAATGGAGTGCTAGCTGATTCCAATTCAGCCACTTTAATGTACCACCACAGGGCACTTGAGCTTTCTTGGGCAAGACTACACACCATGTTCTCTGCAAAATTCAACTCGGAGGAACATTATTTCTGAGGAATTCTCTCTAGAGCTCCCAACTTGGATTGCTATCATATATTTCCTTCTACCTCTTAGAAACAATGTTCTTACAGAGCCTCTCCAGGCTCTGCCCTTCCTTGTCACCCTTGAGCTGGGCTGATGGATTCAAGAGTCACAAGATCACTTCGATAGTATTTTCTTTGTAAGTCCTATGGAAGGAAATCTATCTTAAGACTTAGGATTTGAAATTCAATTTATTGGCACTTAGTAAAAATGTCATTTTAAACATCCTGTTACATGGTATTGTCAGTTGCTTGGTATTACAAATGATTCTGCAGTGGAAGTTTTTGTACATACATCATTTCATACATGTTCAATATATTAGAAAAGTCCAAGAAGTAGAAATAATGGCTAAAGGATCCTCATTTTAACTTTTGATGGATATTGCTAAATTTCCCAGGTTTATACTCTTATATTCATGTATACATCAATTTATACTCCCAGAAGCAAAAAGTTAAGGGAGATTGTTTTCCTACATCACCACTAACAAGATATACTGTCTACTTTTTGAGCTTTGCCTATTATATTGATGGTAAAATATATTTCATTGCATTTCTTTCTCTGGTTAGAAATAGAAGAGTTATGATTGAGAACTATTTGCAATCATATTGTTTCCTATGTATTTTTATATGTTTTAGAATGTAAAATATTGTGGGAATTTTTAAATGACTTCTAAGAATTCAAGTAGTGTGAAGCCAGAGTGGCTGGAACAAATTTTGAGAAGCTTCCCATAGCAAAAAAAAAAAAAAATCTAGGAAAAGAGAATCTGAAGCAATGGTAGTCAATAACCAGAGCTGTGAAGCCTCAGACTATTCAACTTTTCTGATTCTTCTAAATGTTGCTGACAGCTTGAAGAGTGATGTTCATGAAGATCTTCTTTTATATTCCCCTTCTCTCTTAGCAGAGGATACATAAACAGAGGCTGCATTCCCGAGAAATGTGAGTATCTCTTTGGTTGGAGCTCAGTTTGACAAGGGTAGAGTTAATATTAAGGAAATCAAGAGGGAATATCCTTAAGAATGCTGGTGTAAGAGCAATCCTTAAAATGTGCAGAAATTCTGAATGATAATTTTTCAATTGGATTTTATTATATTTAAATGGTATGCATCAGTAGCAAACAAATAACCAAAATATTTTGGCCTATTTTTAACCTAAAACCATTAGAAGTCTACAAATGTCAAAATGATATTGATGCCTGCTTAGAAAACCTTAAAGTTTGTGTTCTTTCTTAAGTTGGATAAAATGACTATAATGCTCTCTCTGTTATTTCAGATGAACATTGACATTCAGTGCCCTTTAGTGTGGGATCTTACACAATTCAAGTTCTATATCGAGCATATAATTTATGTCCAATGACACGCTCTCCTGAACTGCTGACGGTAAAAGAAAAGACTCCTTTCACTCTTCCCTGGGAAAAATACAGGGCCAGGAAATGAGAATGCAGACTTCAGGTATTTTGATCTATTTAGAGAATCCTTATTTATGAGTAATCTACGTAAGTAAAGTTTTGTGACACTATTTAATGAGTAAACATTGGGTCAAAAAACATCCCAAGGATAAAATAACTTTCTATGTTCGAATGAAACCTTTATTGTTTTCAAGCTTCTTGCCCAAACAGCATAATGGTTTTTGCTCGGGTGATTTTTCTCACCTCTCTTATTGAATTGGCACTAACTCCAAAACAGTACATGTAATCCTCACTTTGCACGGCAGTGCAGGGCTATATAAATGACCAAGCAAGCTGAGATCACACAGTGATCTTCATAAGTGATGGGGAAAATCAGTCGCCCTATATAAATATGTTTCTTAAAACTTTAAAAATTCTCTCATCACAGCTTATAAATATATATGTAAATTTTAAAAAGAGTAAAAATAGTATTTACTTAGTACATTGTGATTTAAAATAATAGAACCATTGAGAATTCAATTTCTTTGTACTTTCAAACAAGAATAGTTTGAACAGTGCTTGCCTTCTCTTTGTCATTGTATTTCTTAAGATACAAAGCATCTTTCCTGCTTCGGGGCATTGTCATGGTGCTTTCTAAGTTTTGATCAGCTTCAAACATTTTAGCCTTCATGTTTCCAGTATTGTAAAATATCTAAATAGATCTGAAAGTTCTCTCAATGTGAAGTCACATTCTCCAGAGCAGCTTTATCCTTTTTATCACAACCTCTTGCCCAATTTATGTAAATAAGTTCACTTGCACTAAGTTCCTCTGGCTACATACCCACAGTCTCTCAACTGGGCCCATGTCAACATTCCCTCAGTCAGCTATTTCTTCTACAGCTCCATTTATATTCATTTAATTTCCTATCACTTGTCTCTCCAGGGTACTTTCATCTTTGTTGACCAATTCTTCTGCTGATTATCCATTTGTGTCAAATGCCATATGGGTCTATCACTGGGAGACAAAGAAGCAACACAACAACAGGCTGAATTACAGATATGCAGTGACCAATCACCAACTAATTTTTTTAAAAAAAGTGACATGATTCAGGATGGGCATATGTTACTGACACTGTGATTATTGACTGAAGAGCTTGCAGGAAGTGTATACTATATGCACTTACTCAGTTAATATGCCATGGTAACTAAAATTCCAACCATATTGTTGAAGAACTAGTGTTAATTAAGCCACAGTAACTGAAATGCATGCATGTGGAAACTGCAAAGCAAATAGTGACTTGCTATAAATAGAAATGATGTGTTTATTTCTTCATTCATAAGGCCTTACTTTTGGAAACAAATAGTTCTTCTTTCTAGGTGTACTTTAAGAATATGGGAGGAAAAGTAAACAGAATACTAGGATCTAATGAGAATTCATTCCCATGTACATGTCTGCATTGTACTTTATTAAATAACGTACATAATATTTATTATGATAGACATTTTTCTAAAAGCTTTACAAACAGGATCTCTTTTAATCATCTTAGCAGCAATGAGCTAGTTACTATCATTTTGCTTCTTAAAGATGGGGAAATGGGAACAACGAAGGTAAGTGACTTGCCTAAGGTTACAGCTAGTAAAAGGAGAAGCAAGATTCAAACCCAAGCACTCTGGCTTTGGGAGGTATACTTTCTTTCCACCATAATGCTGCCTGTGTCATTGGCATGTGTCACTAAATCCAAAAATACCATCTTATCATATCATTGCTCTTTTCAGTAGAATTAGTTCTAGTTCATTTATTATTGTAGTTTATGATACAGAACTCAATACACACAATTGCATTGTTTGCAACAGAGATTTCTAAGACCTCACACAACTTAGTGGGGAGGGTGTGCCTCCCAGCATGAAGATAGAGAAAAAAATAAAACAGGGCCCTAACTAGTTTGGCTCAGTGGATGGAGTATTAGCCTGCAGACTGAAATGTCCTGGGTTCAATTCTGATCAAGGGCACATGCCCAGTTATAGGCTCAGTCCCCAAGAGGGGGGCATGCAGGAGGTATCAGATTGATGATTTTCTCTCATTATTGATGTTTCTATCTCTCTCTCCCTCTCCCTTCCTCTCTGAAATTAACTTAAAATATATATATTAAAACACACACACAAACACACACACACACACACACACACAAGGATCAGAAAATGAATAAATCTCTACTCAGATTACAAGGATCTCTTAAGGGAAATATGCAAGCCAATTCTACTGAAATTTAAACGGCATCAATTTTACTTTGCTTTCTAAACAACTGTACATCCCTCCAACCAGTAAACCTAAAAATTATAAAAGTAAATTTTAGTGAACCTGACATACAAAAATAACTGTAGGTAGATGCAACTGATAAAACACAGCAAGTTGAAAAATATTATGTCTGTTTGGAGTAATCAGATAACAGTCTGCTTCATTGGAATTGTGGTTAAAGATTAAAATGGTTATTTATTTTTAAATCTCCTTGTGTTTCATTGCCACTTCCTGAATGTCTGCTTGGTGCCTAGCAACTGCCAACCATCCAATTTCCAATTCTGCCTTTTCCTCTCTTTGGCAAATAAAAAGAAAAACATGAAAAGGTTATGCAGGCTGTTACTAAAAATATCGTATTTCATAAAACGATATGAATGACCTGGAATAAGTCATTCATGAATATAAGATCACAAAGAAGAGGAAAGTAGAGGGTCTATTTCACATAAAGTCTTTCTTTTCAATTCCTGAGTCCAGTTCCACTAGTTGGAAGAACTTCTTTATTATCTATATAATAGATCTTGGTTTGTGAGTGATTTCACTAAAAAGGAAGAAGAAATGAGAGACTCTATACTAAAGGAAAATGAGTGAAATGCTATGGAGGTGGTGGGTAGCATAGTAAAGAGTATTATGAGCTAGAGACAAGAGACAGACTTTGTTCCAGACAAGTGAATTAACCAATGTAGGCACCAGTTTCTATTAAGAAGAATCAAACTATATGACCTCTAATTAATTCAAAATTTAATAATATCCTAAGAGGCAGATCATAAAGAGAACTCAAAAACAAAAGAAAAAAGGAGAATCAAGCTATTTGATCTCTAAATTCACTTTCAGTTCAAAATGTGAATAATTCTACAAAAGCACTTTAATTATTTTAAGGTCATCCAATAAACTGTAACCTTCATTACCGCATACTGTTCAATGCTGAAATGCCTTAATTGGCTTCCCATTTCTCTTAGAATACAATCCAAATTCTTTATCATTGCCCAGGAAGCCCTGAATGTTCTCTCTCCACAAGCTTCTCTTCCTTCCCACCACTCTCTGTTCACATGCCTAGGTCAGTTATTTACACTTGCTAAGCTGATGTCTGTCTCCAGGATGTTGCCCATCCTTTTCCTTAAACAGCCTCAGATCCACCTTCTTGGCTTTCAGGTCTCAGCTTAGATGCCACCTCCCCTTTCTCAGAGAGGCATTCCCTGTCCAGCTTACAAGAGGGAGCTTTTCTCCAATTAATCTTTATCACCTATTCTATAGCACTTACCACAACTTGCAATGATTTGATTACTTGTCCTTACCTGCTTTATTCTATATAAGAGCATTAACTGCCTTATCCCACCATGTGTCCCCTTGAACAGTGCCTGGCAAATAGTAGGCATTAAATAAGTATTTTGAGAATAAATGAATGATCATATATCATTCACTGAGGCACCATTAATGCTGAAGGAAAATGCTTGGTATGTAGTAGGCAATTAGTATTTTCTTAAGTATTTTTTAATGCAATTGAGTGAACCTTTATCACTTTCTTATAAAGGTGTCGGTATGAATTATCTACTATGTATTCTCTATCACTGATATAAAATATTTCCACAAAAGTGGTGACTTAAAACAACGCAGTTAGCCGAAACCGGTTTGTCTCAGTGGTAGACCGTCGGTCTGTGGACTGGAAAGTCCCGGATTCCATTCCGGTCAAGGGCATGTACCTTGGTTGCGGGCACGTCCCCGGTGGGGGGTTTGCAAGAGGCAGCTGGTCGATGTTTCTCTCTCATCGACGTTTCTAGCTCTCTATCTTTCTCCATTTTTCTCTGTAAAGAATCATATATATATATATATATATATATATATATATATATATATATGCAGTTATTACTTTATAGGTCTGGAGGTCAGAAGTCTAACATGAGTCTCATGGAGCAAAAACCGAAGTATTAGGAGAGCTGCATTCATTCTGGAGAATGTAGGTAGAATCAGTCACCTTGCCTTCTCGTTTGTAGAGGATGCCTGCATTCCTGGGTTCATGGCCCCAATTCCACCTTTAAAGCCATGTGGCCAGCTGAGTCTTTATTATGCTGTATCAGTCTGACAATGATTCTTCTGACTCTTTTCACTTATATACAGCCCTGTGATTATATTGAGCTTACCTAGATAATCCAGAAGAATCTCACCTAAATACCCTATTTTAATTATATCTGCAAAGTTAATATATTCACAGGTTCCAGGGATTAGGACATGGGTATATTTGGGGGCCATTATTCTTCTTGCCACATTGTCATTTGGCATGATTCTGGGAACAAATCACCCTTGTCTTGGGTAATCCATTGGAACATCTTCTCTTTCAAGCATGTGCTATATGGTCACATTCTGGAGAAAAACTTCCCTTAAATAATCTTATTTCTCATTTTCCCCTCTCTGGACTGTGGCCTGAGCATGTTAGTAATACTATTTTGCATACATTTAACTACTACTTTATATGCATGTAAATTGCCTAAAAGTAAACATTGACATCTCTGGATAGGCTAAAGATTCATTTCTGTTGCTGGTAGAAGATAATTACAAGAAGAGAAAATTCAGTGAGTGTCAAGTCAATTGCATCATTTTTTGAAAGATCTATCTTTTTAAGAGATGCAGGTGGGATTTGTTTCTTATTAACAAACTCAGACTCTTAACAAAGGAAAGGAATATTTCATACTCCAAACAGACACCAGAATTCAAAATTATAAGAGTTTGACCCAGTCCTTTCCTCCTCTCCTCTACAGATATGGGAAGGAGACAGTTGAAGCAAAGAAGCAATTCTGTAAAACAAAAACATCAGATCCCTACAAATATTATTAAAATGTAAACTTCTGTTTTGCTTTTTTGAAAGGAGACAAGGGCACAAGGGCAGGACGATGGACTCTAAAGCCTGCTTTGAGCGAAGACAGTTCTCACTTGCTTAAGGTAAGTCAGCCTGCAAGTAAGCAAACCCACATGCCTAACACATCAACCTGCCGTCTATATATTCTATCTGCCTTGGCACAGCTTGTGTTTCTGGCATTATTTATGAAGGCACTCTTGCTATATTTGCACAGCATGCAGCATTGTTCACAGCAGGGTACAGATTATTGTCAATGAATAATAACCCAAAAGCTCCTAACCCTTTTGTGCTGATGCCTAATAACTAAAACACCAAATAGCCACTTCTCTGTGTTCTGCTTAAGTTTATAGTACAGCCATAAATAACCTACCAGCATCAGGACCCACTGGGCATCAGTGACCACTACAACAAAGTTATAAGTTTTATTGTTCCCTATTATACTATAAGCAATGTTTATTACTAAAAAATTTTAAGTGATACACTCTAAATGTGGACATCAGAATTTTCTGAAATCTCATATTGCTTGAGTTGTTAATCAAGCCAAAGAATACATCAGGCCTGATTTCGGAATTTACTGTGAGAAAAATGGGAAGAACATTTCAAAAAAGTGGAAGTCCCTAAATGGGCATTTATTCTCTCCAAATTATTACAATTGCATGGAAATTCATCTTCTAGCATTCAGCGGACAATAGAGATTTTTTGTTCCTACCAACTGGTTTACCTCGTTTTGGCTATTTTCTCTCTTTTCTTTTTCCTGATCCAACTTAATCCTATATAATAAAAGCATCATATGCAAATTGACCAAACGGCAGAACGATCGGTCACTATGATGCATACTGACCACTAGGGGTCAGACGCTAAATGCAGGAGCTGTCCCCTGGTAGTCAGTGTGCTCCCACAGGAGGAGTGCAGCCCAGCCAAAAGCCGGGCTTATGGCTGGATAGTGCAACATCAGTGGCAGGAGCCTTTCCCACCTCCACTGCAGGAGGGTAGTAAGGAGTGAGGGGTCCTGGACTGTGAGAGCCCAGGACTGTGAGAGGGATGTCTGAATTCCAGCCCCGCCCTGGGCCTAAGCGGGCAGGTGGACATCTCTCAAGGAATTCCAGACTGCAAGAGGGCACACGCCATGCTAAGGGACCTCCCCTCCCCCAGTACACGAGACTCATGCACTGGGCCTCTGGTTTTACTATAAACACTAAACATAAACAGAAATATCCCATGGATACTTTGACTAAAATTGCCCTAATTTTCATTTGGACTACAAATCTATTATATAAAGTTACATTTACTTCTATTTTCAGTTATTAAGCAATTATACCTAATCATATTTTACCCAACAATACCTTAATATACCTGACCCTAATGTCCCATCTTAAGGGACCACACTAAACTGACTTGTCAATTCAGGTCATCTATTTCAAACAGCTCAGAAGAGTTGTAGGACAAAAGGGAAATTGTTTAGAAGTTTCCGGGGGGGGTGGGGAGAGGAGAGACTAATTTACAATTCCAAATATTGTTAACAATATAAGTTTATAAATCAAGATAAATAAAATTTCACTTACCTATCTTTTTATTAATTAAAATAGTACAAGCATTTGGATATACACTGAGTGGCCATATTATTATGATCTCTGAATGCATAATAATCTGGCTACTCAGTGTATATCCTATATAATAAAAGGCTAATATGCAAATTGTCCCTTCAACCAGGAGTTTGACCAGCAGGCAGGCTAGCCAATCACCCATGTTCCCTCCCCCTGGCCAGGCTGGCCGACCCTATCCATGCACAAATTCATGTACCAGGCCTCGAATATATATATATATATATATATATATATATATATATATATATATATATTGAGTGGCCAAATTATTATGCATTCAGAGATCATAATAATCTAGCCACTCAGTGTATGTTATTGTCAATACAAAGTATTTCGAATATCTCATGATTAGAAAATGATGTAAAGGCTAACCTGATCCAATATTCCATTGTTCTAGAGAATGGAACAAAGTAGACATTTCCTAACATTCTTGTTTATAAAAAAGTATAGGAAATGCATTAGGTTCAGATGGCCATCTCTTGGAGCTTATCACCAAGAACAACTAGAACAACTATGCCGCTTTAGTTCCTTCTGAGTCCTCTCCTTTACTTGTCCCACACTGTTCTTGTTCCTAGCTGTCTGGTCTGCAACGTTTATCTCTTGCTTTAGTTCTCTATACATGCTATTCAGAGTCATAAGCAAATGTACGTATAGTTTCCATGAGCTTTGGCAAAAAGAAGTTAAACAATAAACTCATCTAAATTGTGCAGAATATCATCAGATAGTGAATTGCCTTTATTTTCTATGAACTTGGAAACAATGAATAATTAGGTTGCCACAATTATCCTTCTGTAGGCAATAACTTGTTAAAACTTTTGTTTTGTCTATTCTAAATGTCAGAAGTCATTAAAAAATAAATGTAATCTATTAAGTATTCATTCTTTTTTTCTCTTGACACCAAAAATAGGTCAAATTTCTTATTCAAAGATAAAAAAAGACTCATCTTTATATGTTAGGTTTTTTTTGTTGTTTTCTTTTTGAGAATTGAGTTGAAGCATATTAGGTATCAATTAAGTAATTTCAATGGTAAATAAATGGTTGCAAAGTTCTACATGGAGGCCCAGGATTAAGTGCCAGCCATGAAAACAGGCAAACCTGAAATGAGCCCTTCTATGTGATGTCTGTATTCCTTTGTATTGATCTCAACCTTACCTCCCTGTAAGTGGTTAGTTTCTCAATCCCAGCAACTCTGCCTCTTTGGTGATTGCATGAGACACAGCATTGAAAAGATGCTCTGGCCCTGGCCTGTGTGGCTCAGTTGGTTGGAGCATCATCCTTTGCACCTGTGCATCGTGGATCCAAACCCAGGTCTGAGCACTTGCCTGGGTTGTGGGCACGTGCAGGAGGCAGCAGTCAGTTTATCTCTGCCACTGATATTTCTTTTTCCCTCTCTTCCTCACTCTCCAAAAAATCAATAAAATATGTAACCTTTAAAAAAAGTGCTCTGGAAGTTCTGAAGAACTACTCCAGCTTCTCTATATACGTCCCGGATGCTCTTACAGTCGTAACAAGAAGCTTCGCCATCTGGAAGAGTTATCACTGGGGATTTCACCAGGGATCTCAGTACTTGAACATGCCCCTCACACAATGCAGAGGGATCCTTTGCAAACACCATTGCTAAAAAGATCTGTGTAAGGTCCAAAGTTCTCCTGGGGTACTGCACACACAGAATCACAAGGGGCCAAGACCAGAAAAGCTGTTTCCACCATGCAGGCATCAGACCGAGGCTATAAAGACATTCTGCAGTGGTTGCTGTACCTTAAATTCCAAGTACATAGATCTTCTTCAAAAGTTTGTTATCCAAAACCTCTGAAATATCTTATTTCCCCCAATATCAAGTGGCAAACACTCTATAACTGGATATAACTTAATTTCTATGTAAATGAAATTACATTTTCATTTATGTTTCAATTGAAGCTGAAAAAGTCACAATGTCTGGCTTATTAAAAACAAAAAGATTGAGTAGATGAGTTTTCTTACATGGACTAAAGATAGAATTCTCAATTATATTTATACTTTTCAATTTAGTGACATGATTATAGTGAATCAGACTTGTGACGTGTCTAAAATGTCTAGAGTTTTCTTACTCAGCCAGCAACTTTTTAATCTTCTTTCCTTATTAAAATCTCATGATCTCGATGTCTCACTTTTCCTTTTCTACCCCTACATTGATATCATAGTAGTCACACATTATCTTGACAGCTAGAGGCTTGATAACTACTCCTTTTAGGACAACCTTGTAGAATGTAACTTTCTGTTTAAAATAATTTTAAAAATTCTTACTTTCCCCTGGATCTTTGTCATGAGACATTTTAATTCCTCTGGGGTGATATTATCATAGAAGTTGACAAATAAATACTCCAATAATTCTATATACAGGGTCTTGCAAATAACATGCATATAATAGCCTGACTCAATGTAGCTCAGGGTTGAGAGTCAACCTAGGAACCAGGAGGTCACTGTTCGATTCTGGTCAGGGTACATGCCTGGGTTGTGGTCTCAATCCCCAGTTGGGGCCTTGCAGGAAGCAGCTGATCAATGATTCTCTCTCATCATTGATGTTTCCATCTCTCCCTCTCTCTGCCTCCCTGAAATCAATAAAAATATATTTTAAAAACTACACATAGCTTTGCTTGAGTAAACAAATAAATGCTCAGGAACATATAATTAAGTAATCCATCCCTTTTATGTACTACATTAATTTGAAATGACTCATGAGTTTAATGTTGCATTACATGCAAGCAGTCTAAGATAAAATTTTTAAAACATGCCCAGAAATTTATGTGGATCTTCTAATCACTTATTAATATATATACAATTTTTATATGTACCAAACACTTCATGCTTATCAGTCCACTTAATCTTTACAGCTTTAAGTGAGTTTCTATTATCCCCATTGCACAGATAAAGAAGTTAAGATATGGAAGGTTAAGTAACGTGGCCAAAGTCATGTAGCAGTGGCATAGTCAGGATTCCAACACAGGCCACCTGACTCCAATTCATGTTCTTAACCGGTTTGCAATACTGTCCCTCAGGCTTATTCCCAGCAGTTTCCATCCGTGTATTACCCAAAAGCCTGGCCTTACTGAACTTCTTCAGCTGAGTTGTGACTGATTCACACAGCTTTGCAGGATGGAATTTACAATTTTGCAATAATACCCAAAGCTCCAAGTTTGGCAATAACTACCCAAACTAACTGACAGAAGATCTTGATTTAGAAATGCCAGATCCGGCAAATAAAAATATAGGCTGTTCATGTAAATTTGAATTTTAGGTAAACACAATTTTTAAAAAATGTAAGTATGTTTCATGTAATATTTTGGACATACTTACACTAAAAACATATTTGTTATTTACCTAAAATTTAAATTTAACTGGGTGTTCTGTATTTTCTCTGGCAACCTATCCTGACTTAGTGTTTTCCTCTAATTATGTCCTCTGAACAGGAAGGGAACACCCTTATGTAAATGTGACAGCCTATCTTAATCATCAGGATGATCCCCAGAATGGTTCAGACTCCTCAGCCAACCAACTTCCTTGTGGTAGCAACCTTTCAGATCCAGTGTGTGTGTGTGTGTGTGTGTGTGTGTGTGTGTGTGTGTGTGTGTGACTTAATGGTCTGATTTACAGGAAAGCCTACATGCCAAAGGGATTACTCTATGCCTTTGTATTTCAGTTGAAGCCAGACTCACACATCAGCAAAAATTACCAAAGTATCAGCAAAAACTGTCACAAACTCCTAATGGTCATTTTCACTCCCACCATATTCCTGGTCTCCAATCCTCAGTGCAATAACACATTCAAAATTTCATATAAAGGCCTTCGTATTTCTCATTCTATTGCTTTCTGGGTGTTCAGTTTGCATCATTAAATTTAGAGACCAGACAGATGTAGTCTTTAAACATCTGAGGACAGAATTGGGTCCTGGATGTTTTGTATCTGACTGTCTTCTTCTTCTTCTTTTGACATTTTTATTTATTTCAGAGAGGAAGGGAGGAGAGAGAGAGAGAGAGAGAGAGAGAGAGAGAGAGAGAGAGAGAGAGAAACATCAATGATGAGAATCATTGATTGACTGCCTTCTGCATGCCCCACACTGGGGATCAAGCCCACAACCCAGGCATGTGCCCCTGACCAGAATCGAACCCAGGACTCTTCAGTCCGCAGGCCGATGCTTTATCCACTGTGCAAAACTGGCTAGAGCTGTATCTGACTGTCTTAAAACATATATCGGGGATCAGGCCAAAATGCATGATTTCACGTAAAATTAATTACTGGGTGAGCTCCCCATTACTAAGTTCACAGTGGCCTTGAAAAATATTGTCCTTTGAGGGATGCAAAGTCAATCATGCAAAGTGCTATTTAATTGCTGCATTGTACTTAAAAGCAGCCAACTCTATCATATTAGCCCTGTGTTGTTCACATCAGCAACCGCTGAATAACTTGTTGGCTGATTGACTGAAGGGCTATTGGAAAGGTTTTGGGTAATTCTCTTTGCTATTTGGTCCAATGTCCTTTTCAAGGGTGAACCCAGCAGGGCCCTAGAAAGCAATTGGGGGGAGCTGCTGAAAACTATTCATGAGAGCAAAAGAGAAGAGAATCACATTATCTGCTCTCTATGCTGGATGCATAAGCATTGGAAATGGAGTTGTCACACAGTGAGAACAGAGAAAATGGCACAGGATTGCGAGTTTGGGTTTTGGTCCTCTGCTAATAACCCTGTGGGAGGCCATGGAGAGTTCATTCTCTCTGGAAGTTTAGCTAAATGTTTTCTAAGGTCACTTCTTTAATTTATAATTTTTCATCTGACTCGGATTTTTATGCATTTTACCAGGAAGAAGTTTTAGCCTTCTGCCCCATCTCAAATATTGATTTGCTACTTTTATTCTTCAACTTTCTAAGCAGATCGCATACTTAAAAATGTGATATGGGAGCTCATGAATATAACAATTATTAAGGGAGTTCAGCTGGTTAGGTTAATCAGTATGGCCCTGGTGCTATGACACAATTGATCCTTTTTACAGTTATTCATTCATTCTTTTATTCAGTGCATGCTAAAATTTTAGTCAGTAAATATTTCATACTTATTATGAACCTACCTACTCTATGTTATGCACTGAGCCAGGTGCTGGTGAGAAAGTCCCCAGCTATAGAGCTATCATCTTGGAAGAGAAACAAGAATGCAAACAGAATTTCAACATATTGCCAGTGTTAGAAATGTTGGTGAAGAGTCATGGTAGGCTAGAGGGAATGTGCCCATCCCCTGTCTGAGTCAATCAGAGAAGACTTGCACAGAGGAAGGACTGTGTGAGCTGGACTTTGAAAGATGAGGTTGTCAGATGGAAGAGTTAGAAAAGGCATTCTGGACAGAAAATACAAGATTATTCTACAATTATAAGCACAACTGATGTGAGCTTGAAAGGAAAGTGGGGTTGAAAAGGTTAAATAGGCCATATTTGATAGCTAAAATGTCCCATAATAAAGAGAACATTAAGGAATAAATGTAGAAAAAACATTTAAATAAGTATGTATGTTTATGATGCAAGGGTTGAGATTAAGAACCTGAGCTCTTGCCCTACAAAAAAAAATCATATTGAATAGCACAGACAACACCATGATCTTTCTATAGGCCAGTCTTTAAAACAAAAAAAAATTTATTGTTACATCAACTAATGATTCTGTATACAGTTTCCAATTTTCTTAACACTTGGTCTTCACAAAGCTTACTTCTCATTGATGTCCACACTAGTTTCCCTTCTTTCCCCAGCAAGTCCCCATGGTGTGACATCATTGATTACTACTTGTAGTGCCTTGTCTATTCACCTATTTATTTGCTTTGAACTTGAAAAAATATTTTTCTTTCTTCAGACAATATTACTTGAATTTGTGTTTCCATTCTTGAGTAATGAGTGAATTTCATATGTACTCTAAACTTGTCAGTTCCTGGCACAGTTTTGGCATAGCAAAGCCAAAAATCACATATTAATAGCTTGGAGTAGGAACCATCTTTTCTCCTTACATTGCACTAACCTTCACATCTCATATTTCCAGGGGCCTTACTATACTTAAATAAATAGTAGTCAATTTTCTATTTCATATATGTGTTATATTTTATAACTTTAAAAGCCCTGAGGTTGGCTTCTAAATCCTAAAGAAACCCATCTCTATATATATATATATATTAGAAGGAGTTAAGGTGCTGGAATAGAAACAGATTGGGGGGAGGGGAAGAGATATAATTAGAAGTCAGCAGAAACTGTGGCTTTCCTATTTGTATTGCATGGTTCCTTTCATTGACTGTAATGTATGAGCTTCAGTATAATATGTAATGTGTTCATCAATTTTAATTTTGCCAGCCTTTCATTTGACTGTTGCTGCCATTCCCATCCGAATCTTCAAAGGACACTGTTAGGATGATTATCACATTCACCAGATCTTTCTTCTATTATAACACTGAATATGATCAACCTATTTTTTCTTTGCAACTTGGGATCACAGAGAGTTAGCATGCTTACTCTGATAATCATCCTTTTCCAAAAGTACAGCTTTTAGGAGCGTAATCACAATAAGATATTCTCTAAGTAACTCAGTTGATATAATAATTAATAATACTAATATGGTTCATTTCAGGGAAATATTTAATTCTCTTCCACCTATAAATGGTTACAGCCCACTGAATTGCACACCCCACCCCACCCCCCGCCACCACTACCCAGTTAAAGCAGGTTTACATTCTCATTTGAATACATAAGAAAGTGCTCGAGCTCTCAAACTTGGCCAATTCACCAAAAGAAATACATCTCTGATATTTAAATGCTTTGTCTGAAAACTCTTTCATATGCATATAAAAGCCCAGAGCCCCATTCTTTCCTCTGATGTTGTGCTTTGCACATTTTCACAAACCAAGTTTATACAGGAATCAGTAGTTAGTCCTAAAATTCATGAATAAATGTGATCCTAGTCAGTGTTTTAATTTAAGGGAGATGCTTTTAACACAAATCTATATAGGCGGACTTACTGAATTACCAACCGTGGTGAATGTTTACATTTTCGTAGTTCACTTCCGATTCCCCCAAGAACTAAAAATCAGGACACCCTTTTATTAGATTGGTAGTTATGTTTTTTCTCTAAAATTTGAAGAAATTCACTTGGTGTCTGGCTATAGCATTACTATCTGATAAATGTCTTTCTCCTGGAATAATCAAATATACAAGTAATTTCCCAGTTATTCCAATAAAATTATGAAGGAAACTATGTAAACTGTGAGTTCTTGGCTTCCTACCATACATTCAAAGCTAAACATAAAATAGCTATTCTGATATCCTTGCTAACTGCAAACCATTTCACTCACTAGTTACAAGTTATTGTTTTTCTCACCTAATTCTATTGCTCATATAATTCTTAAACGCTCTCATAAAATGAACATGCAAATACTATCTTCTGTGCTTCTGAGATGAATTTATTACTGAAATTTATTAGCATTTAAAGACAGCAGAAAATACTCACTTGAACTCATAGTCTTGTGAATATAGTTGACCACATATGCCACACAGTTCAGTTTTCTTTAAACACTGTCAGACACACACACACACACACACACACACACACACACACACACCATGATATTAAAAATAATGGCATTCTGCATGGTACACAATTATGTTTTGAATAATTAGTCTCCATTAATATCCTCATAGGTAGTTGTGTTTACAAATAAATGAAGACCAGCTTAATTGCAATATTCAGAACAATAATTAATGGCATGAGTTCTGAAGTGACATGTAAGGCCTATTAAGTAAGGAATATTTATTCTTGTTCACCACTGTACTTCAATACCTAGAGCAGTGCCTGAATTCTACTAGGTTTTTAAATATATGTATTTGCTTAAAAAATGAATAAATAAATTATCTAGAAATATTAGGTAGGGAATAAATTACTCCTTTTTAAATTCCTTTATAGTAGGGCAATATAGAGGGTATACTGTATTTCAGAGGAAGAGAAAACAGAAATTTGATCACATGCATTTGATTTAGAAACAGTAGCTGATTGGAGCAGGACTTTAGGTGAATATTTCCCCTTAAAAGGAGAATCTATAATTACTTAAAAATTGAAAATCACAGTGATTTCCAATCGCTAAAAATCCTCATGTGCAGCAAGTTGTGGTAACCAAGGAGATTAGTGCGTGGGGGCTGACAAAGGGCAGAAGTGAATTCAGGTGAGCACATTGAGCTCAGACTCTCTGAGGAGCGTGCATCTGAGCACAATGCACTTACCTGCTTAGATCTAAATATCACAGTCATCTGTCTGGTTGGAGATAATTGGTCTAACAAACCTGGCTTGTAGAAAAAAAGCATGCAAGGTGCCTGGTCCATGGGAAAATAGAGTCCTCCACAAAGTGTTAAAATCTTGACCACTTATGCACTGGATCCGTTATGCTAACTCCCTCATTTTCTCTCTTTGGCTGAAAATGTTGGAGTTCTTACAGCTTCCCCTTTTGTGTGAAATCAATATAAAAACAGGATGATGGAAACAAGTTTTAACAAGACAACTTTCTAGCCAAGTAATTCATGATATAAGACATGGAACTTGATTTTCCTGTTTATCCTGCTGGCCTTCAGCCTGGCCTAAGTCCCAAAGTTTAAGTGAGGTTGACTGCATTGGGCCAAACTAACTCTGTAATCCACATCCCCTAATGTTTCATCAGACCTGCGCCAAGAACCTTGCTGAGGACTTCATGGTGCTCACAACTTCTGAATAGATAGGGCCCACCTATTAGATTTTTAAAATTATATCAGAAGACATTTGCTGGCAGACTCAAAAAAGGCATGTTTCATAATTGCTAAAGAATCCTGCTACATCATGGAACATGATGGTAAATATATGGGGAACAAAGAGAAATAATAATGAAAAGGAAAACTAAAGTAGGAAGAAAGGGGGGGGTGGAAAGGCAGAGACTTAACACTTTGGGATTTCTCCATCCTCAGGCTATATCTGCTTGCCAGCTCTGCCACTTGTTCACAGATGTGTGGATCTCAGCCCAGGTGACTACACAGTGCAGGTGGCACTGTCAACTCCAGCATCCCCTTTCCTCTCCGAGTGCAGCCAGGAAGGTGTCACTGGGGAAGCTGAAATACTATCTGAGAAAAACAATGAACAAAAATCAGTACTAACTGGGACATAGCCTAGGGGAGGGAAGGCAAGCCATGGGATTCAGATCAGTTCACACGCCTGTTGGGTCTGCTGCACATTGTTCTTAGTTAAGATTAAATTAAACAGAAACCTGAACATTATACTGGTTGAAGGGACTTTAGAATTCATCTGGCCCAACATGCTCACTTTATAGCTAAGACATTTATGGCTGAGATATAACCCTTAGGACTAAATGCCTGACCTTGAGGATCCACAACTACCTACAAAGGAGATCGATATGCTCAGGGAGGGCATGGCCAACTAACACTTCATAGATTGGTTTTTATTATAGACCTGACTTTAGGTAGTACAAAGGCAGCGGTATATTTTTATATTTATGTATTTATTTTAACATATTTTAAAAATATAATCAGCACATCAATTTAGTAATGTATAATTTCCTGTAAGTGAGAATAAACAAATCCTATGATGTGCCAAAAATAAATTGCTCTCTTGGAAACGTAGTGTAGTAATTGCCCTGATCTGCATCGCACCATCTCAGCCACCTCCTTAGAAGTGAATGGGGTTGGGATGAAGGCGGTTGGAGCTTTTCTGAGAAGCCAACAATGAGGAAGCCTTTTATAACATAAGGACTCTTCATTTTTAAGGGAAATGGGTTTAGTCACTGAGGTTAGGGGAATTCCTCTGGATGTATTCCTAGAAAAAAATTAAATCCATCTTTTCTTGAAACTATGAGAAATTAGACAAATTCTTCACATATTTCTATCTATAAGTGCCTGTAATTTTGAGAAAATGTAAAAAATGGTAATACTGCCAAAACAGTAACAATATAGTAGTACTTAATGTCTGTAACATATCATGTGGTACACAAATCAGGTGTAAGTTAGGATCTCATCCTACCTAATAAAAGCATAATATACAAATTGACTAAACTGTGGAACAACCAGTTGATGGAGGGTGGGGGGTGTCAGGGAGGGGGCGAGTAGGCAGTGCCAAGCCAGTGCCAGCTGACAGAAGGAGGGGATGGGGGGGGAGTAGCAGTGACCAGCTGCAGCAGAGGGGCAATGAGGGGGAGGGCTGGCCATCCCCTGATGGGCCACCTGGTTGCCTCCCACAGAGGGTGGCCAGACTATGGACATCTCCTGAGAACTCCTAGACTGAGAGAGGAAGCAGGCCAGGCTGAGGGGATCACTACCCACCACTGAGCGCACACATTTTCATGCACCAGGACTCTAGTATTAGGTAATGCCAATCGCCTATCGTAGTTTTGGGGTTGAGTAGCAGTGAAACAGGAAACAGAGAAACCTGGAGCATATCTGGGTTGGGTTTTATTTGAGGGTGGTTATCATTATTATGGACTCTATGGACTCACATTCCCCCTAATTAACAAAAGTGCTAAACAATAGTATTTCAACAGTGAACCCCAGCCCCTCTGTGGTTAAGGTGACTGAGAAATAGGTTCCCCTGAGTTAGGTCTTGTTTCTATTACCAAAACTAAGCTTGATAGAGACTACTGGGGCACATTGTAGAAATGGTTCTACATGCAAGTCAGCTAGACTGACCGCTTCCTACCACTGAACGTGGAAATAAACCTGGTAAGCAACTTTGGACCGCTCCATTTTGGGGCAGCTGTAGTGACTGTACCTCATTCTCAGACAGATTTTTCTTTTTTTTTCACTGAAGAGATGCAGTGATGACATTGTGCCTAATATTTTTGCCCATAAACTATTTATTCAACCATAGTTGAATGAATAAATAAATATTGGGAGAATATGAAAGAACAACTGTATTTGGTGACTGATTTTCATATATAACTACAGAACTCTGATTTTTGCAGGCCTGAGAGATTTGTGATAGGACTCAACAGATCCCCAGCTACTCTCAGAAAAATATGATTAGAATCCAAAAGTTCCTGTTTAGTCACTTCTCAAGAACAGCAGTTGTCTTCTAAGATTTATTCCAAGTCTCCTGGCAGGCAGAGGATACACTGTCATGCTTTTATTTTTTTATTAGTTTTAGGCCACTAAATATAATTTACACCAAAGCTCTGAGACCAACCACTCCAGGAAAAGTTTCATGTTACCAAGACAATGTGTCAACTGCTTTGTAAAATAATAATACTATTGATCTGTCAAAATAGACTCCTGATGAGCAGGAAATATGTTATTAAATTATTAATGGGTAACTTCAACTGGCTTCCTCATGTCTAGCTATTCTCTTCTTATAAATATGAGGTACAAAACTATATGTACAAGTCAACTTAAGATGCTACGTAGTTAATAAAGGGCTTTGCTTTGTTTGAAAAGGTAAGTCAGGGGTTTCTTTAAAAACCAAAACCTCCAATGGAATTAGCATAACAGATTTGTATATGAGGTGAGAAAATTATGCATGAAACAAACAAAAATTCCAGAACTAAACCATGGTCAGAAAGTATATATGTATAAGTTTATTATTAGGTAAAAGTCCTCAATAAAACTTTCTGATTGTGCAAATTATAAATTAAGTATATTTTTCTTTGTCATGAATCTCCAATTTGCCACAGCAGTAGTAAGTCAGGCTAATACCATTTACTTACTGAAAAATAAGCATTGCTTGATTTTAAGAATATGTTTTATGACTCACTGTCATAAAAATGCCTATTTTTAAGCATTTTCAAAAGCAACATGTTTTTTGCAAAGTCATCATGTGGTTTAGATTGTAAATGAATTATTTAGGTTAGATCATCTAGTCATATAACCAAAAATTATTTCACTTTACCATTGAGCTCATTATATTTCTCTTCTACTATCTTTGGTTTCTTTTACTTGATGCTGGTGGGCATAATTATGAACATTGACTTCCATTGTTTATAAGAAACTGCTCGGATCTCATCCCCGCAACTTCTAAATATTGGAATACCCCAATGTTGAATTCTTTGGTGATTACTTTTAGTCCCAGGACTTTAGTCAATCTAGTCTACATTGTAAACAGGCATATTTATATGTCCAGCAAAGCCCTCTCTCTTGAAACACAAACCTATATACAACTTCCCATCTCACATCTCCATATAGATGTACACTAGACATTGCAAGCTGAACATGAGCAAAACAAATAGTGGATCTTCACCTCAAACCTGCTCAACTATTGTCTTCTTTATCTCATTTAATAACATCCTTCCAGATTCTTTGCCCACATCCATTGGTTTCATCTTTGAATCTCTCGCACGTTTATTTATAATGACTGTGGAAGCTTGGTTGTGAAGAAAAACAAGCAAACAAATGAACCAGAAACAGCAGTTCTGATCATTGAAATTGTACTCATTAACTCCTTGCAGAACAAAGGCCATCTATTTTTGTCTTCTGCACCGTTGAATGCTAATGCTAGGTATTTTGTACCTAATATATAGGATAAAATAAAAAACGTTTGATATATGTTGAATTGCTGAAGAACACATAGTTCTTTCAATAACTTGGGTAAATAATCTATTTAAAAATGTTATGAAAGCCATCTTTAAAAGTTAATGATAAACCATACCAAATACAAATACACTCATGCTATTTATAGATGTGTTTACCAACACCAATGCTGTTAGCTAAGCAGTTCCTAGGCTTTCCTGCTAATGATCAGCATGTCTAATGCTAAGTTATGTGAATAGTTGAGAGGCCCCATTTGTAGGTTTCATTTTAATGGTTTCTGCATGGGAGATCTTCTCATTATAGCCCTTACTTATGCAGAACCTACACTTTATCTTTGAATTTATAGCTAGTTTCCTGGTAAAGTTTTCCAAGACTGGATATCTATACTTATCAGAGAAATTTCCCAGAATTCATATTTCCTGTATTCCACTGACCCAGACCATAACTTGATTTCTCCATATTAAAAATATTGTGTGTGAATAGTTGGTCCTTTCATTTCTGTAACACATACGTTTGCAGGCTTACTGACTAGAAATTCCTCCTGAGGCATCTCAAATGTTAAGTTGAGAAGCACATTAGAAAGTTTCAGCTTATGAAATTTCATATCCATTATACCCGGCACCAAAAGTTGTCTATGAAATAATGGTAATGAATAGCATTTGGAACGATGATGCAGTTGTGAAGTAGCATAAACATATAACCTTTTATTTGGAATATAAAAAAGTATAAGTTTTTACATTCAATCATGACTGAATAGTAATGGTCAATGAGGTTTCTGCAGTATTTCAACAGTTTCAGATGTGTCTCAGTCATAGTTTAAGCATGGCCTGGATATAAAGATTTTTATGATGACACTAGAAGCCTGATGCATGAAATTTGTGCATGGGGTGGGGGAAGGTGTCTCTCAGCCCAGGCTGCATTCTCTCCAACCTGGGACCACTGTAAGGCTGGCACTAGCTTGAGAAGGAGATAAAATGAGTTTAACAGGTACAGATACTAATTTTACTGCTCTGCAGATCATTATGTAGTATCAACAAATATTGCATTGCAATATACTTGATTTAGGATTTTGGCTTCATCTGAAGCACAGTTGAGAAGGCAGCTAAAACAAATATTTTGGAACTGGAAGAGGACAGTGGCTTTGAAATTCTTAGAACAGGTATGTGAGCAGGAGGCAGAGAGGTTATCTTTGAGGCAGGCTCCTAAAAACATTCATTTTGTTGATGTGGCTGGTGCTGTTTTATGCTGTGATCCTATTTGAAACACTGGGAAGGGGAATACTGGATTATTCTGGAGTTTTCACAGGCTAATGATCATTCACCACTGATGTTTGAGTAATTTAACACATTGGAAAATAAGTCTGTGCTTCGAATCCTCTATACTGTGGAACCAAGTGTTCCCGGCTTGTTCTATTTTTGCTGTTGGACCATTTCATTTTGTAGACACACTTGGGGAAAATGACAGCATTAATGTAGGTAACAATATTTATTTTGTTTTTATTAGTTGTTTTTGTAGTTTCATGTTTTGATGCTTGATCGGACGGACGCATAATACCCAGAGGGTGCCTCTCTGTTTGTACTAATAACGGATCTTATTCATACTTAATCAATGATAGAACAACTCAGTCTCACTGTCAAAGGAGCATGAATCAGACACGTTCACTAGAAGGGATTATATAATGCACATGAAAACTATAGGGAGAGTGGTGGTGAGGTGATTAAGGACAACTATAGTCTGAACTGTAAGGCACTATTATGGGATTAGCAGACATGCATTTTCTAAATAACTGGATGACTTACACAAGCCACTTGAACTATCTAAACCTCAGAATTTTTGTCTTCAAAATAGGATCAGTCTCATTATTAAAAAAAATCCATGGATCTGTAATTGTACACTTGTATACACTGAGGTTTTAATTTTCTAAACTCTATTTAATTGAACTCTATTTAATTGAGCTCTATTTAAACTATTTAAGGGATCCTTTTGGTCCCTTAACAGAAAATTTTAGAAGGAATTGGTGCCCATAATATTTAGGAGTCAATAAATAATAATAACCACTAACCAGATGCTTATGTGATGGGCATTATGCTGTTTTATGGGTATTTAATCCTTATTTTAAAACTTAAAAGATCTATCTTCAAAAGGTTTATATAACCTTCCCAGTCATATATAGTTAGTATATAGCAAAACCAAAATTTAGACTCAGTTCTCTCAGACTTCCTAGCCTAAGCATTTAACTACATCACCTCTGAGTTAAATTCCAAAGCAGCCATATTCATAAAGTTTCATCTTTCAGGTGTACATGACAATTACAAGTGTTTGTCTCTATGTCACAGAAATGACACATCATTTTGTTGTTAGCATGAATGTCCATAACATAAATATTCATTCTACATCACTACACTACACTACACTACACAACTAAAAAAGATTAAAAAATGCAGTCTTAGAAATAAATGTCTTGGCAAATGTAAAGAAGAAACAACAAGTATTTGACTTTGTCTTATCAGTTGTTATGAATGTTGGCTCACAATGTCTACATCTAGGAAAATGTGTTTATAATTCCATTATTATCCTTAATCCATTAGAAGAAATCATCTTACATGTCTATTTCTCTCATTAGACTTGACATTTCTGCAAACAAGCAACTAAGCCCTATTTATCTTTAAATTCTCAGCACATATCCAATGTTATTTATAGAATAAAGAATAAACAGTGGCCATGCATAACTGAATGAATAAGTATCCCCCAAAACCAATTTATCTTGAAAATCCACCTTAGCATCTCTTCCTTTGTGAGTCTCTGAAGGGAAAAAAATTTTAAATGGAAAATGTTTAATTCCATTAAAGTGGAAATGGAAAAGCTGAGGCAGAAAAAGAAACTGAATGTTTAAAATATGCTTAAACACTCATGCAAAGGAGTAAGTTGTAGCATCAGTGTGAAACCAAACCCTACCTATAGGTAGGCAGTCTGAAAACTTTTTAAAACGTGTATGTTCTTTATCTGATATATTTATAGAAAGAAATGTAATATCACTTTCTATATGATGAATTATATTGACTTGAAGTAATTTATCCAACTCTATCAAAAGGAAATTTGAGAAATGGGCCATTGTCTGAATCCAGATGACTCATGGGAACTGAGCCGAGTAGTAGCTGAAGGAACATGGAGATGGAACATGAAGACACTAACCAAGGAATGTGGTCTTAAATTATGATATGAAAACTTAAAAGTATGAAAAGAGACTAGAACTAAGGGTTCTGCTGCCATAGTAGAAGCTCTTTCCTTGGTGGTCCTCAGGGGCAGGTAGACATGCTCTCATTCTCCCGGTCCTCCTTATGCATTGACATCCTAGACTAAGAGTAAATAATATCCCAGAGAGGTTATGTGCATAGAAAATAAATCTACAGTGGTCCCAGGTTAAGATTTCTCATGTATTTTAAGAATGTGCCCACATCAGCGATGATGAGTCACACCAAATAAATGACCATCACTCCTTAACTATGATCTTAAAATTATGCACACAAATAGCTACTTTACTTACATCCCGAGAGTCTTTCTGTTGTCTTTGAATGTTGATTCAGAGGGATTATCTTGTGTTTAAAATCTTTAATTCCTTCTTTTCTAATCTTTCTCTGTTTATTTTGGATGGGAGAATAAAGAAATCTAAGACACACTGCCAAGGACTCACATTAGCATAAGTATTTCTCTTTAGCATGCAATTGAAATGTTCTTATGATAAAAAAAAAGAATGAAATTGTTATCTCTCCTGTACAGTGGGAAAAATACTGTGTATTCAATATCAATTTTGTATAAGAGTATTTATTTTAATTTTAGTGATAGTGATAACTTTAATGATAACTGTCTGCACCCCTCCTATTTTCCTTATATAGCTCCTTTAGCTGGGTAACTATGAAGACAGAAGTACTTTGATAGGTATCTGAGCTTGTGAAAATCAATGAACAAAACTCATTGTGTATGTGTGTGTGAGTTTTTTTTTTTTTTCCAGTTGATCCCTGCCCCAGATTCTTTTTCTATTCAAGTGGAAAGGAGAAAACTAAGTCAGAAAAAGAAACAGAATATTTAAGCATCCATGCAAAGGAGGAAATAGTAGAATCAGTATAAAATTAACCTTACCAATGAGGTAGGCAGACTGAAAATTACTTTTCAAAATATGTATGTTCTTTGTTTGATATAATTTATTTCTTTTTTTAGTTAAGGGTTTTCTATGTGATGACTTATACTGACTTCATGTATTTTAGTTAACTCTACCAAAATGAAGCTTGAAAGGGGAGTCATTGTTTGACACTTTGGCACCTTTGTTTGAGCCCCAGGAGACTGATCCCTACCCACTACCCCAGCCAAGCTCCTTTCACTCTGTTCCCTATCAGTGCAGCCAATGGGAGGTACTCCTCTCAAGAGACTGAAGGATACAGCAGGAGTGAAAGGTTGGGAAATTTCCCCCTCTCTAGCTTAGGGATGGCATTCTTCCACAACTACAGGCCCTGCCTGGTAGCCCCTTCTCACTGTTCAAGTTCTCTGATTCCAGAAAGACCATTTTCTCAGTTTCCTTTTAGACCAGGGAGCAATACTGGCTTCTTCTGTTGCTTCTTTCTTGTTGTCTAATACAGATTTTCCCCCCTAATTCAGGAATTCATTCCTTATTTAAACTTTCTTCCCTGAGGTGGATTCTGCTTCTTCCTGAGTCTTGTGAACAAGACAGAGAAGCATCGATCAGATCCTCAAACCTCAGAGGGAAAGTAGGGGAGGGTGGGTGTAAGGGGGAGAGATCAACCAAAGGACTTGTATGTATACATATAAGCCTAACAGGGGGTGAGGGCATACGTAAGGGGTGGAGGGAGCAATGGGGTGATAAGGACACATGTGTAATATCTTAATCAATAAAGAAGAAGAAAAAAAAGAAAGTGTATGTATCACCTGCTGTTGAGTCAGCTCTGACTCCTGGTGACTCTATGATGAGTGATGTCCACAATGTCCTATCCTAGACAGCCCTGCTCAGCTCCTGTGGACTCCTGTCTATAGCTTCTCTTATGTAGTCAATCCATCTCATATTTGGTCTTCCTCTTTTCCTACTGCCTTCTACTTTTCTAGAATTATTAACTTTTCTAAAGACCCCTGATGATAATTTAAGTTTTGTCATTTTTGGTATGCCCAGATAGGATAATTTAAGTTTTGTCATTTTTGCCTCCAACAATATTTTTGGGTTTATTTGCTCTAGGACCCACTTGTTCCTTTTTTCTTTTAATTGGTCCAGAACATCCATAGAACTCTCCTCTTACACCTTATTTCCAATGAATCAATTTAAAACTTGAAAATACACCAACTTAGACCTTTTCCATTCCAATCTCTTAATGCTCTTGAAATAGTTATTAAAAAAATGATGTCCCTCTATATTACTGAGGCTGGGATGAAACAGTTTCCATAGCCAGAAGGGCTCTTTAATCCTGGTAGTCAGGAAGCATAGCTATGTTCATGAACTTCGTATGCTAGAGACCTGCTTTTCCTGGGCCCCATTCTGCAGTAACCCAAAAGGAGTGGAACATCATACTCCCTCTTAATTCACTGAGAACAGACAGGAACAGAGCAGTACACAGATAGCAATTAGAAAATACAGCCAACCAAGCCATATTGAGGTAATATGGATTCTATCTTCACTTATGTTTTTTAATATTTTATTTATCAGAGATTGTTTGCATTACTTTTAATTGTAATATAATACATTTTTAATTACTTATTTTGGTTACTGAGGGGTATTTTTGGCATCCCCTTACATTTTGCATCCAGGTGAGTTCCTCACTCTCCTCCCCTTACTCCAGGCCCTGTTCACAAAGAGTCAGAAAATCAAAAGTTGTCTCACATTGAAAGAGAGCTGTTATTGAGGATGGAAGCCAAGAATTTAGACAGACTTAAGTTTGAATATCACCTTAACACTTACTAGCTATGACCTTGGGAAAGTTTCTTAAACTCTCTAAGCCTCAATTTCCTTATTGCAAGATGAAGATAATAATATAGGTCAACAAACCCTAATCTGCATTGCAACATCCAAAATGTCCTGAGAACCAAATGACTTTTCATACTTTTGGCAAAAACTAATTTGCAGAAAATCTGACTAAAGTAGATAAGACAATCCTCAGTCTTTCTTTATCCCATGTATAACTTGATTACTTATGGGCACAGCCCCAGATCCTACTGGAGGTGGTACAAATTAAAGATATGGCATATGCATTCTATAGCCTGTCTGAAATCTGAAAGTTCTGAATTCAGAAATGAATATGAGCCTAATGGGTTTAGACAATGACTGTGAACTTATAATAGCTCTTTGTGGGAAGTCAATGAGATGCTGCATGGAAGCACATCACAGAGTGGGGGCACCTGGTGAGTAGTCACTGGAAAATGGGCTTTCCCAGAACCCTAAAAAGTCAAACAGAGATTGTATTGCAGGATATCCAGCCCCTGACACTGCTTGCTCCCTTGTGGGGAATGAAATCTTGCAGACACTGAGTTGGGTTCAAGAAGCAGATAGTTTTGTTATATAAGTCTTTTTAGAAAATGATATAAATCCTGACTATTAAAGGGCATGGGCCAGGCAAGAATGGCAATGTGTCCTCTGTGTGTGGACAGTGCCTCCCGCCGCTATGGGTTCCTGTTAGATTTGGGAGGAGCCAAGGAGGCTATGCTGAGATGTGCTGCGGCTCTTCCTCTCCCGTGTGGCCACCTCCCTTCTGATTAGGTTTGCATCCTTGGCTAATTAAATAAGGAGCTTAATCTAACTTTGCTGTGTGTGTGTTGGGCATGGGTCTCTTCCTGTCAATCTGTAACCTGGCTGAAGGACTGCAGTGCTCAATAAACAGCCCCCATTAATGTCATCTTCGTCGTGATTAGTTCCTAACAGACAACAGGCATTTTTCAGAATTGAAGCTTTCTTAGAAATCAGTTGACTTACAGTATAATCTTTGAGCAACTGCAGATGCAAAGACTAAGATTTCACTGTAATTATGCCTAAAAGCTTGACTGAAGAAAGTGAAAACCTCATCTTTGTCTGGGGTGGGATATGAGCTATATCAGCAGAACGTGAATGATGAGAGACATCTAGACTGGACCATAACAGAGACAATTCCCTAATGGCACATGACTAAGGATCTTACCAATTTCCAGTAAGAATGGAAAGTTAATTTCAAAGCCTGCTTTGTATTCTTCAGAGTTCCTTGTTTTTAATTATGTTGAAATTAACTTGCAAGAACAGTATAGAGTTTTTATTTCACAGAATGAGGGTAGCCATTTCATTTTTCTATTGTCTGTACATTGTCTTCATGGTTTCAGATGACTAATCTGTGTGGGGACCCCATCACCAACTTCAGTCAAATTCTGGTGCTCAGAATGGGCAAGGCAAACGGCACCGGCTCTGGGCTGTAACCTCATATCCAGAGGAATTGGCTGTGAGGGTGACTCACTGACTAGATACAAACCCTTCTCAGTGATGTTAGTGAGGAGTTGTGTACCCACAGGGATCAGTAAAGCAAATCGCTTGACTCACTGTCTGTTTCCTTCTTTATAAAGTCATACTAAAATTATTTTTCATTCTTTTCCTTTTGCAAAACTCTTATATTATTATTTTTTAAACGAGGAAGCCAAAACTATGACAGATAAAAGAGGCATTCTGTTTGAAGTAGTTGAGGTGCAGAGTCCTTTATCCCCATACTACCTACCATCTCCCAATGCCTTTGCAAAGGCTTTACAACTCCAAAAGTTCTTAGGATACTCAATGGACCAGGTAGTTCCTAAGAAAGAATGCTTTCTGCTAGCTCTCTCTAAACCCACAAATCTATGAGATCCTAATAGCTGTCATTTACCAAGTGGCTAATGTGTACGGGCCCTGAAGTAAGCATTTACACACAGTATACTATTTAAACTTTAGAAAGATCTTACAAGGACTATGCATCCCCTTATACAGATTAAGTAACTGAGGCTCTAGAGTTTGAATAATTTTCCTGGGGTCACATGGCCAGAACGTGTGGCTCTAGAATTCAAGCTCAGTTCAACTGATCCCTAAGCCCATATCCTGACCATCATGTCCATCGGGGAATCCAAATCACCTCTCTAGGTCTTTAGAAATTTAAGCTTGGAAACAGGCCATTGATAATTGTAATTTCATACCATATGAATCCAGACAACAAATGCCCAGGGTATTCCACAGTAGACCCATTCTAGAGGCAAAGAGGTAATCAGGCTATTCCTGCTGCAGCTGAATAGTGGTCTTCAGAGAAGAGAAATAGGACGGTACTATCACTCTGTAAAAAAGTTAGAAGGTGGGTCCATTTCACAGAAAGATGGTCTTTACAGAATTGGAAAAATATAGCATTTTTATTTCTCATTAAAATAACTAATTAATATGCACCTGCTTTGATCCTGCTTATATGACTGCAAAAATCTTGAAGTCCAAAAATGTTGTTTTATCTAGAGTTTTCCATTTACTACTTGTGCAAATTACTACTTGGACAAATGACTTCTCTCCTGACTCAGTTTTATGTATTTGTTTATTTGTTTGTGGGTCAGTTGTGTTTTAGGTTTTTGGATTTTTTTTCAATGTATTATATGAAAGGATGACCTCTGAAGAATTCTCAATCACTAATATTTCCTGGGTTCTAAGATCTATCCAGGAAATATTTGTAATGACAAATATCAATACAAATTTTGGGAAAACCAAAATGTAAGTATCAAAACTCACAATTTCCATGTGCAGTTACCTGAGATCTTACATGTGGCTCTCTCTACAACACTGTAACGTGGTGGTCCAGATGTCCTTACATCATTAATTTTCTGTGTCAGGAGGAAACACATCAAGAGGCTAAAACTTGTTTAAAATCACACAAGTGACATTATGACTTGAGCTCCAATCTCCTGATTTAGAGACAATACGCCCTGGTTTCTTTAAATAATGTTCCCAAGGTCCCAGAAAGTCTCATTTTAGTTGATTTTTATTTCTCTTTCTGTTATTATTCCAGTTCTAACTAGGTGATGACATAGTGGAGGTCTAACTGCCACTTTCTTTAAGCAATTCACGTGGCATTTGCAGGAAGTGTGATCCGTGTTGTTACCTGTGGAAATGAAGCCACTCTTATCCTGGAGCATCTATCTACAACCACAGATCTGTTTGACAGTCCATAAAGGGTAACTATGAACACCTAATCTTATTATGCTCATCATGTTTTATAGATGTTTTGGAGTAGGGAGGAAGAAAAAATACATAAGGTGGGTGATATATCTTATTTGTAATTTGCTGTTTTCTCTACTCCCAGTTCACCACTTGTATCTGAAATAACATCTATCTCCTTCTAAACAAGGTTACTGAGTCAGCATACCCAGTGAGATTGTGTCATGTATAATAAATTTTCCGCTCAAAATGGTCCTAATGTAATCTTTTCAGCTTTGATGGGGAAAAATTAGCCTTAGTTAGAAAAGGCATTTTCATAACTCATTTTAAGTCATCTCAGTGTCAGCAACCACATATGTACATAAATCAATTTTGGATCAGATCTTAAGATGGATCATTATCAAAGGATTTCAAGACAATGAAATAAATAATAGAGTAATCTAACCATAGCGCAGATGGGTGGACCCTTTTACTTTTTCCTTCTTAACTCTTTGAATTCAGCTTTTGTCCTTATTGCTGACTACTAAAATGATATTATTAAAATAGATCATTGTCCTGCCGAAACCGATTTGGCTCAGTGGACAGAGCATTAGCCTGCAGACTGAAAGGTCCCAGGTTCTATTCCAGTCAAGGGCATGTACCTTGGTTGTGGGCACATCCCCTGTAGGGTGTGTGCAGGAGGCAGCTGATCAATGTTTCTCTCTCATCGATATTTCTGGCTCTCTGTCCCTCTCTCTTCCTCTCTGTAAAAAAATTTCGATAAAATAAGTTTTTTTTTACAATAGATTATTGTCCTGGTCATGTGGCTAAGTCAATTGGAGCATATACCTAGGTTGTAGTTGGATCCCTAGTTGGGATGTGAACAGGAGGCAACTGATCAATGTTTCTCTCACAATGATCTCTCTCTCTCTCTCTCTCTCTCTCTCTCTCTCTCTCTCTCTCTCTCATCAATAAAAACTATCCTCAGGGGAGGATTTAAAAAAAGAGGGATAAATACCCTCCTAACCATCCAAACTGATGGCCTTTTTCTCAGTTCTTGTTATTCCACACAGTATCTGACTCTAGTAATTACCCCCTTCTTCAACTGAGCTTCTCTGACTAGCTATTTATAGTTCTTTTACCTTTCTGAAAATCCTTTCACTTGCTCCCAGTGCTGATTTTGTCTTCCTTTTCTCTCTATTAGCCTCCTACATCAGATCTCACACCATTACTGGGACAACCTCCAAATACAAGTAACAGTAAATTTTTTAACAGTAACAGAAAAAAGGGAAGAAGAGACATAAGCACAGACTATTCTACACACTGCTAGTCACCCACTTGAAAGAGAATCCATGTTTCCTGAGAAAGGGACAGAGCAGATTTATAATTAATGAACTATTCAAGTTTTTATTCTTGTTTATAAAAATAATAGAGAGCCCCTTCTTTCCAAGTTTGGAAACTTTAATTCTCTTTATATAATAGGTTCCTGTATTATCTGGAGATGGCATCTCTACATTTATTGATCTAGGAGCTATTGGATTTTATTTGTTTTTAAAAATATATATTTTATTGATTTTTTACAGAGAGGAAGAGAGAGGGACAGAGAGTCAGAAACATCAATGAGAGAGAGTCACTGATCAGCTGCCTCCTGCACACTCCCCACTGGGGATGGGCCTACAACCAAGGTACATGCCCCTGACAGGAATTGAACCCAGGACCCTTCAGTCCCCAGGCCGATGCTCCATCCACTGAGCCAAACCGGCCTTGGCTGGATTTTAAATATTAACTCACTCTGTTCGTGTCATACTCCACAAAGCAAACACCAGAGTAAGAAAAGCTTACATCTTGCCGAAACCGGTTTGGCTCAGTGGTAGAGCGTCGGTCTGCTGACTGAAAGGTCCGGGGTTCTATTCTGGTCAGGGGCATGTACATTGGTTGCGGGCACATCCCCGGTAGGGGGTGTGCAAGAGGCAGTTGGTCGATGTTTCTCTCTCATCGACGTTTCCAGCTCTCTATCTCTCTCCCTTCCTCTCTGTAAAATACCAATAAAATATATTTTAAAAAAAGAAAAGCTTACAAAAATTAAATGTGAAGCTATATGAAAAATATTAAAATGAAATTGTTTAGGGTAGTTTTATGGATATCCTACCCAAACCCTGCAAACTTTCATTTACAAAAAGGTTCTTCTTTTTATATAAATTGAAACTTCCATGGTTACTTTAAGTGAGAGAGTACTGAATGGAACACAGTTCTCTGTGTCAGGTCATAGGTTCCTATAGAGCAGGTGTGGGGAACATCCGGGTCAGCCGGCCATATAAGGTCTGAGACATCATTTGGTTTGGTCTTGCCAAAGCATTAAGGGTGAGTTCATTAACTGTTTGACCAAATATAGCAGACTAATTTTTAAGTTGATAATTTTGTATCACCCAAGAATGATGTCATAAAAATCCAAATGGCCATTGGCAGAAAAATTTCCCCATTCCTGCCATAAAGGTTCCATGGCTTTCTAGTTCAATCTCAACTTTATTTCTGAAACATGATAAATTCCTATTAAGGTGCCTGGGAACATTAAAGATAATGATCTGCCCTTACCGGTTTGGCTCAGTGGATAGAGTATCAGCCTGTGGACTGAAGAGTCCCAGGGTCAATTCCAATCAAGGGCATGCACCTTGGTTGTGGGCACATCCCCAGTAGGGGGCGCTAAGGAGGCAGCTGATCGATATTTCTCTCTCATTGGTGTTTCTAACTCTCTATCTCTTTCCCTTCCTCTCTGTAAAAATCAATAAAATATATTTTTAAAGGATAATGATCTAATATGTGTATAAACATGGCAGATTCTCAATAAATAGTAGTTGCTTTTATAGTATAGCACCTCCATAGTGGAGGAGGAGGACTGGGAAGCTAAAAGAAAACTAAATGGAATAAAGAAAATCAGATTGTAATTCAAGCAAAATCAGGAAGCCAAGTTCAACGCAAGACACTCAATATTCTACTTCTATTCAGTATTTGCAATAAGTATAGTTACAATTATTTTAAGGGTTTTTTATTTATATTTTTGTAATAAAGGAAGGAGCTAAATAATATGGCAAAATTCAAGATGGTTGAGAGTTCTGGCGCATGTGACAGAAAAGGTCAAGAAATGTAAGGGCTATCTGGGTGGTTTGTTGCTCTATTTCAAGGGTCTAAAATGTGTGTGTGTGTGTGTGTGTGTGTGTGTGTGTGTGTGTGTGTGTTTGCAGTATTGGAGTATTTGATTTTAGCCTTGTGGAAATTAATATTTCATATTAATCTATGAAATTTTGAAAATAATTTAAAAGTTGAATGTTGGTTGTGAGCACAGCATAGTCAAGAGAACCTCATCAATGAGCTGTATCAGATTGAAGGGTTGGATACTCTGTATCTTCCATCCCTGGCTGTCTGTGGGTATTAGGCTGTTTGCATAATTATATGGGTAAGTTTAAAATTTTTTTCCAAGTCTCTCTAAAGCAAAATTTGATATTAATTTGTGGTGCCCCACAAGCTTTAGTAAGTTCGTGCAGTAAAAAATGTTTCCCTTGCTTTAAAATCAATCACTGCAAATAGCAGATGGAACTTGAACTGTCTCATATTGGTGTCAAGCTTAAAGAAAAGATCAGAAAAAAATACTTTGCTACATGGGGATGAACAACAAAATCATAGCAACTGACCTTTGACTAAACAGTTATAGAAAAATGCTCTGTTTGCTTTCCTGATCCAATTGGATCATGATGCTTCTTGTACCCTAGAAAAATATCAACTTCTATTAGATAAAAAGGGGGAAACTGAACAGAATGTTTGATCAATTAATCATATCTTTATCAGTCACCCAAAAGAGTAGGCTTATAACAAAAGCTACAAAATAATTACCATACCTTAGATTGTTCCTAGAAAGTCTTGGGTACATCTCTGAGAAAATGAACAAAGAAATCATGATACTATTTAATCAATCTTCAATTATCCAGAGGTTGATTGTTCCATTTGTGGGTAGTTCATATCTCTGCTCTCCTTCTGCTCTCCCTGGCTGAGTGCCTTATGGCTATTATTGTGTTCGTGTCCACTTCCACCAGAGAATGGGCTGGGAGAGAAATCAGCAAGCTTACAAAATTGAAGGACAGATAAAAGCAAGGGATAGTAAGCACTTTGGCTAAATGAGGCTTATGTATTACTCATAGATGTAAAAATCCCATGCTTTCGCTGAAACTGTATTAAGATGTCAGGAGACTGGATTATCAACATTCAACAAATATTATTAGAAAGACAGTATAGAAAATTGGTGAGTCTAGGCTGTAGAGTTGAGTTACCTGAGTTAACATTCCCTCTCTAAACTTAAAGCTGATTGACATACTTACTTAATCTCCTTATGTTTTAGCTTCCTTATCTGAAAATAGCATTGTGATAGATTATATAATTATCAAAACATGTGTTAAAGGGGCAACGTCTGGAGATGAGGATGGGCTGTGAGAGATTGACTAATTAAATTTCTGGCATTTCCACAGCTCCCAACCATAGAACAAGTGCAGGTATCTATGGTGGAGAAAACACCTTTCCAAACAGAAAGTCCATAGACCGTGGACCACTCATCTCAAGCATTCTCTCATTAATGTGATTAGTTCACCAGGAAGAAGGTAAATCCACAACTGATATTTTTGCCCTTTAACACAAAAGGATAATCTTTACCTTTCCAAATGAATCCTGATACCCCTTTGATAAAAGCTTCACAGAATTTATCAAATTACCTAGCAAATGACTGACAAGGAACTCAATTTTCTACCATTCTCAGGCTTCTAAATCCCTGAAGTGTGGGATACCTGATGTAAGATAAAGCTAAATTTTCCAACTTACATTTTAAGAGAAGGATCTGAATAATCTTCTGGGAAATAAGCAGCAAAACCAAGGATCAAATCCTACGATTTGAGGGCAGCAAGTGTAGATAAACATGTACTATTCCAATAAAATAGAATCTAAAAACTATACAAGAAGAGTATTTAAAATATTTTATCCAAATTAATATGCCCCCAGATACATGCTAGGTAAGGAGAACTGGCATTCAAATGGGAGATGATCATTCTTCTGTATCTCAATCTAGTAGGGAAGAGAAACCAATACAGATAAATGTATTTTTAGGCTAGTACACATGTAGGAATTGAGTTAAGAAAAAAAAAAGATAATTTATTGCTTCTTTTTCCCACCGAAGAAAGACAATTTATTCTGCTCAAGACAATTTATTATGAAATAAGCTTTAGAAGGAAAAAAGTATTGAACTGATGTGATTTGAGTTACAGTTGTGTAATAATATTATATACCTCAGGCAAATCACGGGATCTCCTTGAGCCTCAGCTCCCTCCTCTCAGAAACTAGGGTAATGACTCTGGCTACAGTGCTGAGCTCACCTGGTGTGAGGCTCAAATGAGATAATGTTCCTGAAAACCCTTTTAAATGTGTTATATGCAGAAGTTATTTTCATTAACACCATTAGCATCAAGGTGTGAATGATTGTGAATTTCACAAGTATATTTGAACTTCACACTTCATCCATTTGCTCTAGAAAACCATCTTCAGTCACCACTTCTTAAAATTAACACTTTCTTAAGTGAATAGTGTACAAAGTATCTTGATTCCACAAAGATAATGGCTGCTCTCCTTCATCTTAAAGCCACAGTCATATCCTAATAAAACTAAGATCAGTAGGTGGTCCAGAATGTCAAGTTGTTTGTAGCCTAAATATTGAGGTACTTTAGGGTATGCTGTGCTTATTCTTTCATACTATATTAATTATTTAGACATTGTTAATTATGAATGATAAACATATAATTTAACTTACTATTGCAAAAACTAATTAAATGTAAGTGGGAAAATAGAATTGTTGTTTTCATCAATGTGAAGTTGAATGGTTTGGAAAGATTCAAACATGGGCAACTCACTTTAAAAATACACTTTCAAATGACTGGACAATTGTATAGGTTAAGGGGAAGAAAGATAGAAAACCTAAAAGGGTTCTGAACTGATATTGTGTCAGAAGTATCTAACTTCTCCCTCTATTTTCAAGAATATGGAAATTTAGGGTCAGACCTTATGCTATGGTTAATGTATGAAAGATAAATTAAAACTTTTACCAGTGAACCCAAGAATAGGGTTTGAATAGCTAAGGAACAGGCCTCAGCCCTATCTCAAAAAGAATGATAAATGAATTGAATAAATGTATGCTTTATGTCTTAAAAGTTAAATGTTTAAGGTATAACCAAATTATTTGTATGACTCTTTAAAAATAAACTGAACAATTATGCATTATTAAAATATTAGTTTGCAAACTGGAATTGTTTCAAAATGACAATATATAAAAACAGAACTATTTAAAAATTCTATTAAACAAATAAATATGACTTAATTCCCAACTCAGTCTTAGGCATAATGATAGCTACTATGGGGAATAGAAAAACAATAAAGTTAAGTAGCTCCTTTCAAGGTGCTGAAAACTCACAGATTTCTTACATATGAGAAAGTTCTCAGAACCTCATGTATACTCTGCTGTTGTGCAGGTCACAATTTGCATAACTTTTTTGAGTGTGCTGATGGATATAATGTGTTCAAAATGAAATGCATCCTTGGTTTGGTGAGCCAATCAGACACAGGCATTAAAAATACATCATAATGTTATAAAGTCTGTGTTGCATGTCAGCCTCATCAATCATTTTTATTGATAGGAATTGTCACTACATCACTATAGCTGTTAGAAAGAGGCACTCTGAAGAAAATTCAAGTTAAATATTCAGCAATAATTTTACACTACATATATATTTATTCATCATTCATTCACTCCTTTTTTTTAATCCCCCCCCCAGCATACACTGAGTTTCTACAATATGCCAGACCTGTAAGTGATGAGGAAGGTAGAAAATAGTGATTAATAAGATCTCTGTATTATTTATAATGTGTGATGGACAGTCCTTGAAGGGTTTTAACTTTAAGGACATGATCCAATTTACACTTTAAAATCCCAGGTTAAGAGAAGAGAAAAAGGATTAGAAAGGGTTAGAATAGGGAGGAAAAGGGAATCAAAGAAACTAGAAATGATGTGGATATGTTGTTGGCTCAAGGTTTCAGGTATGTCATGTATAAGGTATGTGTGAGGAGAGTCTAAGCTTCTTGTTATCAGGAATCACAAATTTCACCTCTTGATAACATATATCCAGAATTTTCTAGAATTATCTTGATTTAAAAGTTTGTCCTGAGAGTCCTATATACAATAAAGAACATGCTAGACATTCTAATAATGCCCCCAAACAGCATATCACCACACCTTGCACCCAGAAGCAGCATAAACCCTTCCTCATTTTGGCTCAGAATATATAGCCTCTGTACTCAGGGCACCTAACACAGTAAGTTAAACTCACCATGCAGTTTTTTAAAACTACTTTTCAGGTAACTTTTGAAAACATGGAAAGACCAAAAAAAACCAAAATGATATCAATTTCTTTGTCATTTTCAGCTATTTTCCTGAAAACTGGATGCATTTGCTATTTATCATTTTCCTTTATTTTGGACTCATCTGCCAATTTTCAAAGCAATTTGAATTCACTTTTTGTGAAAGAATCTTCAGGAAAATATATTGTCAAGAGCTTTGGGACAATCAAGATAAATGGCACCCCTACATTTCTCTCATACTAATCACTCCTTCATGAATCCGTCTAAAAGAATGTATTCCTCTCTGTCAGACTCTCTCTATTCAGCCCTCATTGTTGCCCTGTGTGCTGTCTGTTCCAGGCATTATCACTTCAGTCTCTGTCCTTTTTCCCTGTTGAGCTGCTATTCTCCAACTATTCTCAGAATAGTACTGCTTGGGATTTTAAATATTAAGAATTAACATTTTAGTAGAATGAAATCACTGATCTTTTATGCAATCCTTCTCACTGTCATCCCCCAGACATTTTATTATTTTTTAAATTTCTTTATTGATTAAGGTGTTACCTATGTGTCCTTATTGCTCATTGCCCCCCACCCCCCTATTGTTTGTGTCCATTGGTTAGGCTTATAAGCATGCATACAAGTCCTTTGGTTGTTCTCTCCCCCTTACCCTCACCCTCCCCTACCTTCCCTCTGAGGTTTGATGGTCTTATTGATGCTTCTCTGTCTCTGGCTCTGTTTTTGTTCATCAGTTTATGTTGTTCATTATATTCCATAAATGAGTGAGATCATGTGGTATTTATCTTTCTCTGACTGGCTTATTTCACTTAGTATAATGCTCTCCAGTTCCATCCATGCTGTTGCAAATGGTAAGAACTCTTTTAAATATTTTTTATTGATATTTTACAGAGAGGAAGGGAGAGAGATAGAGAGCTAAAAACATCGATGAGAGAGAAACATCGACCAGCTGCCTCTTGCACATCTGGGGATGTGCCCGCAGCCAAGGTAGTACATGCCCTTGACCAGAATCGAACCTGAGACCTTTCAGTTCGCAGATCGACGCTCTACCACTGAGCCAAACCGGCTTCGGCAGAACTCCTTCTTTTTATAGGCTAAGTGCCCATCAGCGGATGAGTGGATTAAAAAAACTGTGGTACATCTACACAATGGAATACTACACTGCAGTAAAAAAATACATTTACAATTTATTTATTTACTTATAATTTAGATCATCTGTAAAAAGTACATATGATGATTTTTAAAATTTATTTTCATTATTCAAAGTATTACAGATGTGCCCTTTTTTCCCCCATTGACCCACTCCACCTTGCACACACCTCTCCCAGGCCTTCCCCACACTATGGTACATGGGCTAATCTCTCCCCACCAACCCCTACCCACCCCCACTTCCCTTCTGAGATCCATCAGTCTATTCCATTCCATGTCTCTGGTTCTATTTTGTTTGTCAGTTTAATTTGTTCATTAGATTCCACATGTGCATGAGATCGTGTGATACTTATCTTTCTCTGACTGGCTTATTTCACTTAGCATAATACTCTGCATGTCCCTTTATGCTATCTCAAAAAGTAAGCGATCCTTCTTTTCACAGCTGCATAGTATTTTTAAATTTGAGTTTGCTCTTTGCATTATTTCCTAGTTGTTATCAATGTTTTCCAAAACTCACACATACTTTGAAAGAAAAGAAATATTACACAGCCATCATCAAATTATCAAAAATGGGATTTTAAATTTCCTCTAAACTAGACTGGAATGAAGTTTCTCCTCTTTCCACACCCCAGATTTGAAAAATCTGTTGACATTAGATTGGTGGCAGCAAACTTCTGTTGACAAAGCCTACAACAATATCCAAAGCAAATGAAAGAGGGAAAGAAAGGGAGGAGAAAACTATGTTCCGGCAAGTCATCCATGGAGCAGCATTCAGAGGAGAATGCATTGTTTTTCACCAAGGACAATGGGAACCATGATAATTCTTCCGATAGATGAGGCTGTTTTTCATCCAACCTATACTTAAAGTTCACTAAGAAGGTGGTCTGAGAATCCAAGACCACCTACTTGCCAGGAAGAATATCAGAAGAAGAAAAAAAAATGAAAGCACTTTAAAAAAAATAGCACAAATGAAAGCAAAAGCCAGAAACAATGATGAGAGAAAAAGAAGGAGAAACAGAGAGGAAGGAGGAAGGAAGTGAGAAAAAGACCTAGATACAATTGCAATGGGAAATAAGTAAATTAGTCTTTTGTTAATGACATGCCAGAGAGTTCCATTTTTATGTGAAAGCTAAGAACTATGAAGAATCACTAGCATAAACACCGACTAAAGGAGATTAAATGTCTTGGGATGAAATGTCATAACATTACACAGTGTCAGTTTTCGGTGTTCTCAAAATGTTAATGACCTCCAGCTTCAGCAGTTTCCATCACCCACGATCTCCGGGGAGAGAAAGCCCAGCTGCAAGGCTCCCGGAAGGAGCTCAGAGCCTCATCCCATTTCCTCACTGTTAATAGATAAAGTTTCATTGAAAAACGATTCGGTGACATTTGGCTATAATTCAGAAGGGACCATATTTTTTAAAAAGAATTTTTCTTTTATCAGAAAGTACTTGAGTTTATCTTACTATTTCAATAATGGTCCAGACCTGATTCAGTCAGTCTTCAAATCTCTTTGGAATAATAATTTTCTGTTCTCTCACGGTAACATTGCCTCAGCAACGGGAGCATTTGCAGAGAATTTAGGAAGTGAGAGTTCATCAACTTACAAACTAATTCTGGAAAAAAGCGTGGGTCAGGACGAATGTATGACTATTTTGTAGGACTGAACCCAGAATTCCTCAGGCAGCGTTAGTTTGGAGGGCACTCTGAGTGGCCACACTTCCTCATTGACTTTAATAAAGATCATTAGTGCTTCCAGTCTTCATTATTTTTGCCTCCAAGCAAATAAAATAGGCTGACACCCTGAGGTCACCTTATGGATTAGTCATCCTCTCCCACCAATTCTACTAACCCAGTTTTTCTCACACAGCCAGAACATGTGCCTTCCCATCCAACTGGTGACACCACTGAACACATGACCCTCCATGCGTATGTATCTGCTGCCGACTAATACGTATGCCTTTGTGCCTCAGAAGCACTAAGTGCACACAGCCATTTATAGCTGGTGCAATTTCGTCTCATTTAACAAGTGCTCACTGGGTTTTTATTAAGCACAAGCCTGCTAATCATTTCCCTCTCTCAAGAAATTTCTAACATCTGGAATGGGAGTAAGGGTGACAGAAAGAACAAAGTGAGGTTGGGGAGGTTAAGTGCCACTTATAGTGTCCAATAGAGTGTTCAGTAATTAATGGGAAGAAGACACATCAGGAAAAATTTTAGAACAGGATGGGTCCACAAAATCGACCTTGTAAATTTGGACAGAATGTTGCTGAGATAAATGAGTAAAACATTCTATCTCCTGAGCAGCCCTATGTGGCAACTTAAATTTAAATTAAGCACGCTGAAATAAAATAAAAATTTCACTCACACTAGCCACAGTTTCAAGGGCTCCATAGCTACATGTAGCTAGTGGCTACTGTATTAAATAGAATAGAAGACCATCTTCATCATTGCATAAGCTTCATTGGATGGCTGTGCTTGCAGTTGAAGAAATGGGATAATCACTTATGAGAAACAAGGGTCTTTTACAGATACTGCTGGAGCATAGGGTGCAGATGAAAGATAAGTCTGGAAAGGGAGGTTGAAATCAATTTTAGTGAGTTCTTAAATGCATTTATGTCAAAGCAGGGCTTCATTTAGAACAGAGGACTGGGCTTTCAAAGAATTAATCTTTGGTAATGTATTAAGTGATGACCTGGAAAAGCAATTGGGCAAGGAGTCCTCAACCATGAGTGCACATTAGAATAACCTGGGGAACTTTTCAAACCCCAGTGCCCAGGCCATACCCCAGATAAATGAAACCAGGCTCACTGGGGGGTGAAAGACATCAGTAGCTTTTAAACCTCCCCGGGCGATCCAATGTGCAAAGGTATTTAGGGACAACTGCTGTTTTTATGTGTACAGCATCACTTCTCCCACTGCTGTCCACAAAACACTCTTTCCTCCTAAAAACTTGCTCTTAAGCTTTCTACTCGATCCTGGTAGAGTTGTCAACCTTCATAAGTTGAGTCCCACAATCACAAGAGGTGGCCTTGGAACCATATCTTGGCAAATTATAATACCCCCATTAATTCTGGCTGTGGTGAATGGCTTGGGTTAAGACTGCAATTCAAGTCAGGCAAATGAGAGCCTGTTGTGGGAGTTTACATACACAGTTCTGGTTAGAGAGGCAGAGGTCATGAAACTGGAGTGGTGTTAGCCTGAAAATCTGTTAATGTTCTTCTATCTATGCCCCTTTATTACCACCACTCCAGTGTAAGGTAGAAAGCTTTCCACACAATAAAACTACAAAATTCACAGATACAAGCATAAATACAAGATTTGAGGTGGAAATGCCAGTAAAGAGACCCAAAGAAGACCTGATGACATAGCTTGGGTTCTCAGTAGAGTCCTTGAGGCCAGCTCCCCAATCTGCATTACCCAGTTATAGGAGTCAAACAATTATCCATCCGCTACTCCTTTTTCCCCTTCTTCTGCATAAATCTAAATTAGATGGGTTTTAATATTTTAATAGTAAAAAATATAAAGAGATGTAGAATGTAGCTTTGCCAAACATGTATGACTACAGGATTCTCTTTCTTAGAATACATATTTACAACTTATGGAAGAGTAATCTTTTTTCAAAAGTGCCACAAAGAATAACTGTGAAGGCTTTCTCTGAGTATGATCCTCATGGAAAAACTCACTTGTAAACTAAGAGGAAAAGACAACAAATTGACTTAAGCTAATAGAACCAAGTATCAAGAGGTAGACTGTGTGAGAGCACTGAAGTAGTAGAGTGAAGGGAGAACAGGGAAGGGAGCCCTAAGGAGAAAGCCAGAGGAGGATAGTAAACATTCTGCCATCTCCTGTTTCTGACCTTACTGCCTTGCGTTTGAAGTTGAACACAAACTTGGTCTATTTTGGGTGCATGTCTCACCCTCCAAGGATACTCAGCCTCATTCTCATGATATTCTGAAGGAGAATAACTGTTTTGGGTCAAGGCCAAGAGTCACTTCAGTCACTCACTCTAAAGGTAAAGGTTTAGAGTAAAGAACAAACACTGCCATAGTTCATGTGTCCATGAAGTTTATTCTTCTTGGCCTTTGCCTCGGACAACTGCCCCACTTTGGATTACTTTTTTCTTGGTCACTCCATGCAGAATATTTATTAAGATACATCTAGGGCCACTTCCAGTTTAGAGGGGCCATCTATACACATGACAGGCTTCATACAGCCTTGGCTCGGGAATCAACCAAAATGTAAATGCAAGAGTAAAGAGACCAATGACCAACTTATAGTCAGAGACTGGGAGGACAGGCAACAATTTCCTAAAGCCCATGCACACGCCTACACAGTTCACTCCCCCCAATACCCCATTGTCTATCTTCCTTTCGAGCCTGTTTAACAGATTGATCAGGATTGGGAACCACAGCAAGTTCTTGATCTCTTTTCAACTATAAGCACAAACAAAGGCCTACTTGGTTTGCCCAGCTTTCCCTAAGTATAAATTAATTGGGGCTCATTGTGTTCCACATTCATGATTCATGACTGGAAGCTAATGAAGCAAAGGAAGTATCAGAAGCAGTAAACATATTGGTTGAATGAGAAAAGCAGATGGGGATTAGATCGACTCACACAGGCATGAAAAGTTAGGCCTTTGGGTAAAAAAACATACCAGGTATCATGGGTATCCTTTCCACCCCAGTCATCCTTCCTCTGCTGATATTTCCTGTCATTTTAACTTGAGGACCCAACCTTGACCGAATACCACCTCAGGCATTTTATGTAACTTAATGCGGGCAACTTTCAGATGCCAATCTTGATAAGATGTGCTTTGTATTTTAAAGAAGTTTTACAAAATATTTCCATTTATAACATTTTAAAATGTTTGCTTCTATGACATACAATAAAAAGAAATCTCTCCCTGGTAGATTATTCAAGATGCCCTTTTAAGGCCTTCTCCAGGTCTAATAGTGAGTGATTATTTTTAAAAGGTGTACATGTTATGTTAGTGTAAGAAAGGTAAGATCCTAAAGGTCTAAAGAAAAGAATAAAGAGAATGTAAGGAATTTTGTTCTATGGTCTCCATAATCAGATAAAAACATTTGATGTAAATACCTTTGGATTTGCTATAAACATATTTGTGCTTAAAAAATTTGAGAGACTTTGGCATTTGAGGGCTTCAGCTAGCTGTCTCAGTCACACAATGGACACATAGTTTTTACCTGGCCTCATTGGGTTCATATCACCTGCCAAAGCTGAAGTGAAGGTACTTGATCATGGAAACCTCATGCATTACCCTAGCTCAGGCTGGTTTTGTCAAAGCCATGGGGATTTAGATACCTTCCTGGACACAAAATTATTGAATTTAATACATGTAAATCAATAAAGTAACCAAAAAAGCCAATAAAAAGAAAAATCTCTTTACCAAGGAGTTATGCCCTTTCCAAAAATAGAAAATGACAAATAAAAGTAAATTAATTTTTTTATGTTAAAGTAAAGTTTATTCCCCAGTAATGAGAGGGACTACAACTTATGGAAGAGTAATCTTTTTTCAAAAGTGCCACAAAGAATAACTGTGAAGGCCCTCTCTGAGTATGATCTGCGGAGAAAGGACCCAGCAGGGCTGCCTCCATAGATGGTGAGTCTGGGGGGTCTTTTAATTAATTTTTAATTTAAAAAAAGATGCTTATCAAACATATTTTCTGTTTTGTATGTGCGTTAGTCAGGGTTCTAGAGAAACCTGAATGTATGTATATTATAGGTAAAGAGGGAGATTTAAGGAACTGGCTCACAGGATTAGGAAACTAGCAAGTCCAAAATCTGCAGGGTAGTCAGTCCAGCAAGCTGGAGACCCAGGGAAGAACTGCAATTCAACTCTGCAGGCTCTGCTGTTACAATTCTCTCTACTTCCAGAGAAATCATTCTTTCTATTAAGGCCTTAACTAAATGGATAAGGCCCACCCACATGAAGGGTAATATAATTTATTCAGAGTCCACGGATTTAAATGTTAATCTGATCTAAAACATACCTTCAGAGAAATACATTTGACCAAATATCTGGGTACAGTGGCTTAGTGTGTTTGGCACATAAAATTAAGTCACAGTATGCAGTCTACGAAGCTCTACTATACTAGTACATGTTACCTCATTTGTTCTTCATCATGAGCCAATTAGATAGAAGTTACAACTTCTACCATACTTTGGCCAAAAATTGAAACTTGAAAAAGTTAAATGACGCCAAGGGGCGGCTCTGGAATTCGGGGCAATTGTCTTATCTCTAAACTGCATGCCCTTTTGACCACAGTGCCCCAGAGAGACAGTAAGAGTAAGGAATAAAATATATCCTTTGTTCCTTGTGAATTTTCCCCCTGGCATTTCTCCAAGCCCAAGACATTTAAGGGTTATCTAATTTTTCATGTTCACTTTTGGAGTTAGGTAAAAATCAATAATATATTTTATAAAGACTTACTTCACTTTTATCCCAGGACAAGCTGAAGTTAATGAACAAGCAAACCACTGATTAAATAGAGGCAAAAAACAAAACTCAACATCTGAAAATGAATTTTCTACTGGCCTTTTCCTGCTATTTATTTCCAAAACAGTATTATTAATGAGGTGAGCGAAAGTCATGAAAAACCTGTTACAGATGTAGAAAAGGGAAATGTAAGAAAAAAAAATTACCAAATGATAAACTATGGGCCATCCAAGCTAATTTACTTAACTGCCATTTTTTTCTCACCAACTAAAAAATAACATATAACACTTATTTCATAAAATTTTATCATTTTCTAAGTTTCCAATTTAAAGGGATAGAATCCTCCCCCCACTTCAGTATAAATGAACTGTACATTCAGTTCATTTTGTAGCTACTTGAAAGGGTCATTTATTTAAGCACCATTTGCATTTGCTTTTATGGGAAAAGATGGAAGAAATCCCTTAGATGTCACCTTTTTCCTCCCACTAGCTAGCTAATTGACCTTGGAGAGAGCAAGCTCAGCACCTTGGGTCTCCATCTGTAAAATTAGTTTAATATCAACTTCATAGAAGTGTTAGGGGGAAATACATTAATAAGCAACTAAGCAGTTGGAGATCTGGCTTCAAAGCGTGCCTACCCATCATGCCTTTGTGCTGTGTGCTCCCAAGGCACCTCAGCAAGGCCTTCTCATGTCCGAAGTCTCAGTGCCCTTTATCCCAGGCCCAACTCAGCCTGGTTCCTTTTTGTCTGTCAGGGAGGCCTTCACACTCCCACTTCAACAAAGACTCCCAGACAAGTCACAGAAGGAATAGCTGCCTTCCTTTCCTTCAGCACTGCCTCCTCCCAAAGGTGGATGGTGCCTAAGAAATATCAGAAAGAAACAATTGTTCATGTGTAGACAAAGATCTCTATTTCCTGATGGGCCTACATAAGAACCTGTTCCGAAGCAGCCTATCGATAGCTAACTGGAAATGAGCGTGGCACCAAATGTTATCAATAATATCAATAATAGCCAGTTACCAGTTCTAATAAATGCTCCTTCAAGGCCAAGAATCAACATTATGTCATTTAATTCTTACTCCAACGCAGCAACTTACGTATCATTACTCCTACTTTACTCATACGAAACCGATTGGAGCTCAAAGAAGTTAAATAACTTGTGTATAGCTAATAGGGTGAGGATCTGAACCCATGTGAAAGAGGAGGACCCTATAAAAGTATTCATCAGTTAGCACTTGGTACACAGAATAAAAGGCTAATACAAACTTCTCAAAAAGGATAATGGGGACAGATTGTATCAGGAAAGGAGGTAAGAAATAGGGGAGCCTGATTCTGTTACTTTTTTATTCTAAAGCCACAAACCCAAATCAAGGCACTAAGTGGGGAGGACTGAAGTGAAGTGAAGGCAGAGAAGGCTCATGCCTAAGATACAAGGGCACTGGGTCTTAGCCCCTCTACACTCTCAAGAGACTCATCTTTCAGTCCCTCTCATACCTTTCATCATGTATAGTTCTTATTATTAACAGGCACATCCTTTATGTAAAGCTTTCTTTTGGAAATTGACTGGAGGGAGGTAGGTGGTTAAAGCAGCAAAGAGAAGAAGAAAAAAGTGGTAAGTGGGTGTTTGGGGGTCACTGGAGAAAAAAAACGAAACCAGAATTATATTCATATGTGTTGAAAAAATGAGTAAGTAAAATAGCTGTGATCACTTGAGACAGTCAGTCAGTCTGACCTTTACAAAAAGAGCAGGGTGATTCCACATTCTCCCATTCCACATCATTTTGAAGCAATCCATAAGGGCTCACTTTCACCAAGGGTGGTGGGGATGCTACAGTACAGTTGTTATCTACAAGAAGAGTTTCAGAAAGGTTGGCACATACATTTTTTAAAAGTATAGGGATGGTGTAGTCTAAAGAAAATGCAGGTGGTTATTCTTGACTCGTCATAGATATAGCATAAACAGACAAGTGTATGCTATCTTGTCTGTTTAAATCTTAGGAAATATCTAAGGAAAAAATTGATAGGAACAAAATAATAACATGCTTCAACTTTTTTCTCCCATTTTAACATTTTATTTCAGGCATCGAACTCTAGGGCTGGAAGGTAGAGAGATGATGCCACAGTGGAGTAGAAGAAACAGCAGCCTCAAGCAACTTCTCAAGAGGGATATAGCGGAATGGAGAAAGGGTGGGTATTTCAGTTCCTCATAGAGCTGAAGAAAAGATGGCCAGTTATGAGAAAAAGAGAACAAAAGTGGAAACTGATACTCATTCATCTTAAAGGTCTTCAAGTCTGATGACAACATTTTGTGATCTCGACCAAGTGCAAAGACTTTACTAAGAATCCACTGGGCATAAATGCAGAACATTCGGCTCTCCCTAAAGGAACCTGGGGCTCTGATAACAAAGTACTATGAACTTAGCGGCTTAAAACAACAGAAATTTATCATGTCTCATTTCCTGAGACCAGAAGACTATCTGAGCTTTTAGTTAATCAACTGGATAATAAGACATGAACTTTTGGCAACAGTTTAAATGCAAGCCAAACTACTACTGTAATTTTGTTCAATCTATCTATTTTATGGCTCAGTTTTCTCATCTGTAAAACAAGGTTAGTGATACTTCACATAATTGTGAAGATTAGATGCATGAATTTATATGTATTCTATACATAGTAAGGAATAATAAGATTTGATGGAGGCTGGAATTATAGCTGTAGAAATAGTATTAATTGTGGTAGCAATCATTTGTCATTGTTCATTTAATATGCAAATGAGGACAGTTAATATGAAGCATACAAAAATGATGTCAAAGGGCATATCACCTGTCCTGAGCAATGGGTCTAACTGAACCAGTTCTCTCTTTTTTTTCTCTCTCTCTCTCTTTTTAATATATACCCATGACTTATTTATTTTATGATGGAAATTTTTTGCCTTTTGACCCCTTAACCTATTTTACCAACCCCCCACTCTCCACCTTCAGCAACTCAAATTTGTTCTCTGATCTAAAAACTTACTGGACTAACCTCCAAGGATCCCAATATTACACTAGCTGTTTCAGGGAATTTTTTTTTTTTAAAAAGCTACTCACCTTATTTTATTAGGCTAATAAACCCTTGATATTGAAACTATCAGACTACAAAAAATAAACAAACAGATTGAGCAATTTTACTTTAAAATTTACATAAATAATGAAATAAAACATTTGCAGATCAAATCCAATAGGTTATATCAAAAATCTTCTCAGAAATATGTCATGTTTTGGCAAATAAGAGTACTAATCAATTAGAAAAATCTATCAATAAAATTCATTAGATCAATAGATTAAGGGAGATAAGTTATCTTACCACCTAAATCTACTTTTAAAACCCCCAAACATGAGATTTATTATTTATTCCTAGTTTTTTAAAAGCTGTGAAATTAGAATTAAAAGCTGTCTTAACCTGAGAAAAATATATTTAAAAATATCATTATAATGAGCATCATGCTTAAAGATAGAACTTTGAAAACATTTTATTTAACGTCAACTATAACCCCCCAAAAAAGCTGTAGTAATGCTTTTACTATACAATATTGTACTGGATGTTCTAGCCAATACAATAATACTGTAAAAAGGAAGTTAAGATAGAAAGACTGAAGAGAAAGATACAAATTCCCTTTTCCCCTTTTTAGGTAATATGACCATCTACACAAGAAAGATGAGTAAATAGATGATTCATCCTTACAGAATTTCTAAGAGCATTCAATAAGGTTTCCAGATATATAAAGCACATACAAACGATAGAACACTATTTGGGTCATGATTACAAATGGATAAGGTCATTGCATGAGGGTAAAGAGCATTACCCAGGTACAACCCACTTGTCCTCTTCCTATTCCCTCCAAGAGCTGAGACTGCGCATGCAGCTCATCATCCTCCCTCACCTGTGTGCCTAAGTATGCTGGCATCACTTCAGCTCATTTTACAAAACTGCTAGCCCGGATATAGAAATGTCCCCATATTTGGACTTGTGCAGAGAAAACAAGCCAGATTATCACTGGCCTTTTCTCTTGTTTTCTCTGCTCAAGTCCAAATATGGGGACATTTCCATACTCAAGCCAGCTGTTTTGTAAAATGAGCCTCATTAGACGTCAGCACAAGAGGCATTGGCAGTAAACCAACTGATAAATGACATCTTGCATCCTGTTTATCCCACTGGGAATGTCAAGGGGAAAGATAACTAGTTGAGACAGAATTTGGCATTTCCTTCTTTGTAGGGAGGAGGAGGGTTATTTTTTTCTTTGTTTTTTTTTTGTTTTTATTTTCTTGCATAATACAGCTCAATAGCACCAGATTATCACCTTGAACGTTATGCACGTTCACTTCCTCATGTGCATTCGCATGTTCCACTAAATTTGTTCATGCTGTTTTCTCAATTAGGAATATTTTCTCCCTTCGCCAACCAAAAGTTTATTCTTCATAATAATTTTACACAAATGCATTATCTATGAACGATCTAGATACTTCCCAGTTAGGGTCAGCTCTGTGTTCACACATGTCTATGTTTATGTCTATGTCACGCTTACATGTCTTGCTCTATGTTTATGTCTATGTCACGCTTACATGTCTTGCTCCACTAATGGACTGTATATTCCCTGAAGGCAAGAAGAGGGTCTATTTCTGCAACACTGTAAGCATCAAGCATTGTATAGAACTGTATCTTAAGTTGATCCTAGAGTTTGCTGTTCATCAGCATTTTCTCCAATAAATGGAAATGTTATTTATTATCACTCTCCAAAATTGTAGTCATCATCCATGTATGGCTAACAAGCCCTTAATATGTGGCTAGTGTGATTAAAAAAAATAGTTTTCAATTTCATTTCATTTTAATAAATTTAAATGTAAATAGTGGAGTGCGAAAGGTTTCTTGTGACAAAAAAAATCATGTAAACTAATATGACATGCTATTCACCTTCACCGGTAAAAAAAACTGAAATCAAGTTCAAATTCATTTCTAATTTTATCATCTTAGGTATCCGATAGCATCTACCTGCTGCTCATTCTAGATGGTCTCTGCAGTTGGAGTGGACATCATTAAGATGGGAAAGCTTAGTGGTGGTTTTGAAAGAATGGTAACCCTTTAATAATGAATGTCCGAAATATTCCATCCATGGAAAATGGGGATCACAGAAGCATGGAGGTGAAGCTGTGCTTTATATGTAAGAAAAGATCATTTACTTCCAGACAGATTGTGAAAAATACGGGCAAAGACTTGCACTTTCTCTTGAATGTTTTATGCCATCCCCCCTACCTCTAATATCCTATTCAAGAATATTGTTTCAGGATTTTGTCCATTTCTTTCCTGTATCATCAATTATTTCCTCTCTGATTATTAACTGATTCTGGATACAATATAATGAAGCTGTTATTTCTTCAATCATAAAAGGTGGAAAACACTTCCTTTGGCTCCTCCACCCCAGCAGTATTCATCTCATTTCTGTCTTTCATTTCTCAGTGATCATGCATTTGATTGATGCTTCAGCAGCCAATCGGCAGCATTTGACACAATTTATAGAGCAGACATTAATATCTTTAGGAAAGTCAAGATTCAGGATTTAACAACTCTCAAGGAGACACCATCTATAAGGGCGTCTAGGACACCATCCTATATCACTTTCCCTCCTAACCATCTGGCAGCTCCTTCTCAGGCCCCATTAGATACAGCAGCCAACTCATCCAGAAAGGTTAATAACTTATCAAAAGACCACAGTTAATAACTGACAGAGCTGTAAACCAAACGCTATTGTCTCTGACATCCAAGACAGTACCTAACACAGCAATGTTAAAGACTTTTATAAAGTGTTGGATAGGGAAGGTCCAGAAAGAGCCATTTTCTACTTGACTATGCTGATGGTTGGGGGTAAAACAGAGGTTGCAGACTGGTTCTTAGACAGTTGCCTCCTCTAAAAAATCAACCAACCAACCAACCAACAAAAACTCATTTGATGCACTCACACATGTGGGGGATTTCCTAAATTATCAAATTAGTAATAGTATGTGATCCATCCTGGAAGACCAAAAATTTACGACTATGGTCACTAGTAATTGATGTAGTCCAAACTTCAGAAAGCGCTGGGGTGGAGAACATAAATTTAACCCACAAAATTAATTTAATCAGGCAAATGCACACTTGAAATATGGGAGCATTATCTTTTCAGGTTGTTACTTCCTAGACATTGAGTCACAACTACTGTATGAATTACCTTCACAAAGATACAATAATAACACCTTGTATTTGTTTAGTGCTGTGCTTTGCAAAATCTTTGCATTTATATCACCTAATGTAAGTGGCAATGTAAGTCTAAATGGGTAAAATCTACAATATTTGCAGCTTATTTGAAAAAAGCAGAAATTGCTTAATTAGCATAGTGCCCTACAGCCTGCCAAACAATTTCCCTCCAGGTGCACTTATAAGTATCATTCATGAACCCATGCAGTCCTAAGAAGCCTGGAGTCTGCTGACCTTATGATGCTTTTCTTCCTGCACATGATGAAAACGTCTAGAGTTGAATGTAGAAGGTTATAAACTGTTTCTTCTACAATGGTAGTAGAACTCTGAAATCTATTCTCTTCTGGCTTAAAGCTCCAACTGAGCTGACAGTCCAGGGTATTAAGCAAAATCCATCTATTTATTTAGTCAGGCATTTGTCTAAAAGAAGACAAAAATTTTACTTTTTCTTTCATGGACTTTTTAAGTACTCCTAGTAAAGGGGTCTGAAACTGAGCCGTGGTGGCTATACATTTGACCCTTGAACAACACAGGTTTGCAGTGTGTGTGTTTTTTTCAATAAATACATAAAGTAGTGTTAATGTATTTTCTCTTCCCTCTGATTTTCTTCATAACACTCTTTTCCTTAGCTTACTTTATTATAAGAATATAGTATATATTACATATAACATATAAAATATGTGTTGATCAAATGTTTATGTCATTGGTAAGACTTCTAGTCAACAATAGGCTCAAAAAATAGACCCAGAGACATAGAAGCATGAACAAACTGTTAAATTTCAGAGGGAAGGCAGGAAAGGGTGGGTGGAAAAGGTCAACCAATGAACTTGTATGCATATAAGCATAATCCATGGACACAGACAAATTGGGTTGTGAGGGCCGGGAGCAGGGGTAATGGGAGCAGGCTGAAAGAGGTTAATGGAGGGGAAAGGAGGAACTATATAATACAACAATAAAGATTTTTTAAAATTAAAATAAAATAAAATAAAATAAAAGGAAGCAACCTGGACACCCAGAAAGAAAGGAAGAAAGAAAGAAAGAAAGAAAGAAAGAAAGAAAGAAAGAAAGATGTGTCTAGGTTGTGAGCCTGTCAGCATACAAAAACAAACAAACAAATAAACAAAACAAAAACACCAACAATAGCTATTAGTAGTTAAGTTTCAAGGGAGTCAAAATTTATACATAGATTTTTGACTGCACAGGGTGTTGACAACCATAACATTCATACTGTTCAAGAGTCTGTATTGGAATTATTGAAAAATAATTCCTTCTTTCAGTATTCTATTCCTATATTTCCCCTTATTCCACCTGACCACCACCAAGTGTTCAACAGCTTTCTCAAATTGCCAGACTCATTCCTACGTCTTTCATTGGGGGTGATGCAATGGGGTGGCAAGCTACACTAAACACTACCAAGGCTGAAGGCATGGCCAGGCTGTGCCAACCATAAGTATATGATTCTCACATAGATACCTAAGCTTGATCCCTTTCTAGCTATCAATTAGGTATATTTAATAAGGATTACATTATAATTTTCAAGTTCATCTCAGAGCTTAGTAATAACAAGAAATCAAGATAAAGCTGTAGGGGTGGAAAGCAGAGCAGAGTGAGACTAGGCAATAAGCCTTTACCAATTTATTTTCCCATGGCTCATTCTATAGCTTGTGTTGTCTTACTTTTCTTTTTCCTTCTCTTTATGTTTTGCTGTTGTTCATAATGTGGTTGCCCCTATAAAAGGGATAGCTTAAGTATTACATAGAACTTAAGTTACTTCTAAGAGAACATTGCATTTCAATCTAAAAATAATTTATATTTTGTGGGTTTTTTATTATTAAAATATTCTACATATAACCAAATATTTATATTTGCCACTAGGTAAAAATTAATATGTCCACATTGTTTCTCTCTTAAGATTTTACAGGGAAGGGACAAGTTTTCTGTTGGACCCTTCAGCTCTGTGCTCACAGACATACAATGCATGTAATTACCTGTTCAATCAATGTCTTCCCTGCTGCACTGTCAGATCCAGGTTAATCTGCTCTCCACTGTGCATCAGCATCCAGAACAGTACCTGACACATAAGTGACTTTCTGCACAATAAGTTTGCTCAATATTCAATAGTGAATGTTCACTTAAGTCAATCCTTCTGTCAGAAACATTCTAAAACTTGTAGCTAGATATTCACAAAATGCCACAACTCAGATTCTTCAGATTTCCAATGATGACTTTCTGACTGAATAAAGATTAGCTGCAATGCAGCATATCACAATACCAAACATCATAACTTGAGAAAAGTTGAAATGTGTAATGTGTCGTGTGATCTGACTATGATGGGAAATAAGCATGTATTCACTGGGAAGCAGCATGACCTACTATAACTAGCAGAGCATCATAAGTGCTTTTTAGGGGGTAGACTTGTTATAGATTTGAAACGATGACTATGTAAGTCATCTCTAGATGCCAACCGAAAGTCAGAGGTCACAGAACTCTAATGTAGCAATGCTCTGTGTGCAACTTAGGCAGATAAGCTATGACTTGTACTGAAAACTTACCCCCACTCCCACCTAGGGAAACCAAATTAATACAGGAAAATGAGGAAAGGGGTGAGAGTGGGAAGAAAGAAGTGAGGAAGAAAGGATGGAAAGAAGTGAATAAAAAGGGAAAAAAGGAAGAGAGAGAGAGGAAAATGGGACAGAGGAAAGATGACAGGAAAGTAAAGAAGGAGGAAAGAGAAGGGAGGGAAAAAGAGAGGAAGAAAGAAGAAACCTATTGTCAAGGTCGCTTAAAATAAATTTACTTGAAATTCTTCTTGCATTAACTAGAACATATGACTCACATCTTTTAGGAAAGAATACACATTTTGCTAATATCTACAGGGCACAGGAATGCTTAGCTGACAATAACATGTAAATATAGTGCAGACCTAACTTATAAATTCATTAAAACTCATCTATATCCAAAGGGCAAACCTGGAGGATTCTGGAGCTCTCAATCCAGGGGTTAATTTGTATGAGAGACCCCTATGCCTCTTGGAAAGGAACCACCGTTGGCTGAAGAAAAGGAGCAATTTCAAATATAAGCATCTAACTAATATTAGATATGTCTGCAGCTCCAGAGCCCATAAACTTGGCCCATTTGTAATAATAAAAGTGTAATATGCTAATTAGACTGGACATCCTTCCAGACGACCTTCTGGACGAAGCCGGGGCTGCGAGAGAAGCCTGGGTCCCTGGTGCCAGAGGGAAACTGGTGCCTGCAGCTGGGGGAAGGAAGGCCTACTCTTGCACAAATTTCTGCATCAGGCTTCTAGTGTCTAGATAAACGACCATGACTAAATTGAAGTGTCTGTGAGGACCAGGAATACAAATGGTGCTAATTTGAGACTGGGGAGTATGTATGCAGAAGAGGAAGTCTCTCCATTTAGTAAGACACAGAGCACAATGTAAAGGCATGAGATGCTCAGCTTTGAGAGACTAGAACAGCTTCTGACTTTCTTATAGCAATGACATTAGCAGGAGTTTTCTAGAATTATCCCTAGCATTAGGGGATCAACATTCTAGCAAGCCACTGCTTTTGAGTGTCCTGAGACACCACCTACAGATGACTTTAAGAGGAATTGAAGGCTTCAGAAGTGTAGGGAGAGATAAAGTCAGAAAAATACCAATTCTATCATTGTGCCCCTCTTAACTCTTAACCAGTGTGATCTGGCGAAAAACAAAATGCACATATTTTTGAAACAAATATCGAATTTTAAAGCTTCCAAAAGGCCAATATAAAATACTCTTTTATTTATATGTTAAATGTTTCTGTTTTTTATCTTCTGAGTAAATCATGTATATATCACAGAAGATTGTAATATGAACCACAAATAACTTAAGACTTATCAGATAGCAACTTGCTCAACTATACACCAGTTTCACACATTGCACTTCAACAAACACAGCAGTTGCACTGCAAAGAGCACATTATGATTGAAATCTTAAATAAATAAATATTGAAAAATTATTATTAGGATTAACTCAATAAAATGAGTTGAGTTCCACTAGCTCAGTCTTTAATGTTTTCAAAAAAGACTAGTGCATCCTTGATATCACAAAAGTCCAGGACTTTCATATAATTTTTTAAAAGAACTTATTATTTCAGACTGAGAAAGTCAAGATAGCATAAACTCCAAAATATTACACATTTGGTTTATGTGAATAGAAATGTCTTAAAAATTCAAGCCTACATGCCTTATAAAGGAGTAATGGGGCTCAAGGGATGATTTTCCTACATTGGGTCTCTGAATTGCTCAAATTCACTCTCCCAAGTTTGCTTAGACCAGACATTAGTATCTCCAGAAGTTCAGGATTCAACTAATCTCATGTAGACACATCATAAAAGAAGGTTCCAACTAATGTATATAAAAGTCTATAGTTTTTATTTTGCATTGCTTTCACTAAGGTAAGTAATATTACAGCAATCTGGCTTTGAAATTATGTAGACTTGAGCTTGGTTTCCAGATCTAACATTTACTAACTATATTCCTTAGACAAGTTATTTGCCTCTTTGAGCAACTTTGGTAACTCCATAGTGGTGACTAATAATACCCCATAGAGTTTAAAGATGAATAAAATAAGGTATGCATCATCCTACCACATTGTTATTTCTATTAGTGCTGTTAACTTTTATCTACTTACTATTACTAAGTGGCCAAGGTTGAGCATTATAAACTCTGGATCTGAGAACAGTAAGAAGAGTTCATTTTCAACTACAGAAATACAAGAATAAACTCATAACTATAAAAATTCTGGATACTGGTTTATCCCTACTAAATTTTCTTTTTACAGAAATCATTATGGAATTAATATTCGCTTGGAATGCTTACGGATTAGTTTCTTACAGCACAGAGAAAATTCCTTCTCTTTGGCCATGCTATCCTTTGGGAAGTTCACTCAAAATACCCTGGAAATCAAGGCCTACAAGGCAATATCAAATAACAAGTGAGTACAATTTAATATTTTAAATACCCACTGCTTGACAATTGAAAATAATAAACTAAAATAAATGTACATATAGCAATGTTTTAAGCAGCAGGTATATTTATTAAGCTCATAGAATATTGTAGTTACATACGCTTTTACTGAGGAGATGATCAATGACATACAAGGCAAGATCGCTAATATCAAGAAACTTACAACGCATTATTACAGGTAAGACAGAAGTAAACCATTCAAAATAGCATGGCTCCTGAAAGCTGCAGTCAGCTAAAAAATGTGATCAGTTAAGAAATAGACACACAAAATTTCATGAAAATGGTTAGAGATGCTTGAACGGAGCCCTGGCAGGTAGTAGAGTGCAAAGGTAAGAGTTTCCAGGCAAGAGTTCATCATAACCCAAGTCATGGAAAAAGGATTCAACTTTATGGAACAGTGAAACCACTAGTTTGAAAAGCATTTTTACCAAGTAGTGAGGTATAAAAGTTATATATAAATCAGCAAGCTGATAACTTGAGAAAATCTGTTTAGGAAAAATTAGTCTACATCAAAATTCCAGATGATGTGTGGATGGGAAAGACTGCAGACAGTAATAATGAGGTTGTAATAATCTATAAAGACGATAATAATGAGGCACAGAGGGTTTGGGCATGGGCAATTACAGAGGAATAAAAATGAAAAAGCAGTAATGAGAACAAGTCTGAAAGAAGATGGGTAAGACATATTAACTGCCTGGGTGTGGGGAAATATAAGTATCTAATGAGTAAAAATTATCCCGGGATGAAGCCTGGCTGCTTGGAAAGAGGCATGAATCCCAACAGAAACAGAGGACAGAGAATGAGCCAAGAAGAGGGGAGCCACATAAAAACTACACCAAATGGGTGGAGATACGGGTGTGCCTGTGGGGACATTTAGGAATGGAGCCGTAGATTTGAGCCTCACCAACTCTGATGTAGGTGGGAGCCATCTGAGCAGAAAGCACCTAGAGAATCAGAGGACAGGGACTTGGTCTTGGAAATGCTCATAACCAGAAGACATTAAAGTCACAGGAGAAAGGGGCTGTAGGGAGAAGGGGAATGGCTTTAAAATAAAGAATTTCTCAGAAAACATTGTTAAGAAATAAGCTCCACCCAAGCTACATATGTGACAAAAATGGTAACTAATGATTTATGCAATGCAATACCTTTTAATAATGGGTCCCTGTGTGCCAGACATAGTCTAAGGACCAGGGACAGAGAAAAGGAAATGAGGACCTCAGTCTTTGCCTCCTCCCAGATTAGAGTCAATGATGCTTGACAGTGACAGCCCCACCTTACCCAGGTCCAGAGCCATCTAGACCAATGAAATCAGTATCGGGAAGGCAGGACCCAGAATCAGTCTTGCTGTGGGAAAGCTGATGTTTTGAAGTTGATATTTTAAAATATATATATATATATATATATATATATATATATATATATTATTGGTTTTTCACAGAGAGGAAGGGAGAGGGATAGAGAGCTAGAAACATCGATGAGAGGGAAACATCGACCAGCTGCCTCCTGCATACCTCGCACTGGGGATGTGCCCACAACCAAGGTACATGCCCTTGACCGGAATCGAACCTGAGACCCTTCAGTTCGCAGACCGCCGCTCTATCCACTGAGCCAAACCGATTCTGGCTGAAGTTGATATTTTGATATATCCACAGTTAAAAAACTGCCCTTCCCTAATTTTCTAAGTTTATCCCCATTATATATCTTGATCATAATAAAAAATTATTCCCCTGAGGATACTGCAATTTGAACAACTGCTGAACTTTTCTAAATTCAGCCTTCTTAGAGTTGAGTTAATGCCACTGAATTATGCCCATTCTTTTCCAGATTGCTTAACTTCCCTACATATAGCCACTCAGATGAATCATTAATGGCTACAATTTTAAGGGGGAATCTAAGAGTAGTACAGTTATGTACAATTTCTCAAATTTCTCATATATCTCAAGATACACATTCACTAAAATCTCAAAAACAATCTTCACTCTTTCAAAGCAAAGGGTAGCTTCAGTTCTAACTTTCTACTTGACAACTGAGCAAGGCAGAAGGACTTTTCCACCTTTAGGGAGGTCCCCAGACATGGGAGTCAGTGAACTCCCAGTCAAATAGTCCTGAGGGAATCACATCTGCCCTCCAGCAACTGTTTATTTCTGTCTCTCAGGGCTTACAGTCTTCTGCCCGTTAGTAGCAATTTCTTTTTCTTTCATTCACTCTTTTCAAAACTGAAATTGGACCAGAAATATGTGAAATCCAAAAAGGAAAAAGACAAACAAACGCACACACACACATAAGAAAAAAAAAAAACCTTCTAAAAGCAAATAAATAATTATTTGCCTAGATCCGTGGTCGAAAAACTGTGGCTCTTTGACCCCTTGAGTGTGGCTCTTCCACAAAATATCACAGTCTAGGCGAGTCTATTTTGAAGAAGTGGGGTTAGAAGAAGTTTAAGTTTAAACATGTTGGCTCTCAAAAGAAATTTCAAATGTTGTACTGTTGATGTTTGGCTCTGTTGACTAATGAGTTTGCCAACCACTGGCCTAGATATAGTTAGGATTTAGCCTTGCATTAAGCACCCAGATAGTCCCTCAAGCCACAAATCAGATTTTAAGATTCAAATTCCATTTACTTAATCAGTAGCTTATAATATACAATGGCAATGAATCTAGTTTCAGAAGATTCAGGAAGTAAAATACAAAGGCAATGACTTATAGTTGCAGATTTGTCTACAGAACATTGACTTTTTCACTAGGTGGATTTGTTTCTTCTGATGTTTAGACCTAATCTAGATTCAAAAGAGAATCTATCAGATTCCAAACTACATATGTCTGGCACACAGGGACCCATTATAATACCATTATTGCAATGCATTGTACTATCAGATAAGTAAAGATGAATAAGGCTCCATAGTTCTGACTTTTAGGAGTTCTAATCACTAGGTCAGTTCAAAATCTTGACCAATCAGAGACCAAGGTTGGCAGTAATTGAGATTGAAGAGGCAGAGAGGAATGTTGTCAGATGAAGGAAATGAACTTTACTTCCTGTGGTTGAAAGAAGGGATACACCTTAAACTATTTTAAGCTGGAGTATAATGTGATCCAATTTACATTCCAGACAGATCACTATGGTGATGATGAGTTAGGAAGCTGTTTGAGAAGCAGGGAGAATGAGGGACCAGAAATACAGCTGCAGCTCAGGCAGAGCAAAAAAACAAAACAAAAAAAAAAAAACAACAACAAAACACACACACACACACACACACACACACACACACACACACACACAAAGGGGGGGGGCACTGCTTGGAGAGATACATGATGAGTAGAACATGATTGAACCTGGTTTAGGAGTGAGAAGAATCTATGGCCCTGTCTCCTCTGAGAGCTCTCCTTTGCTGCCTAAACATTCCTAACACAGAGGATCCTGCCTGCACAGGGCAAACAAGCATCTCTCTTCCAAGGCATCTCCCCTTGGCCCCTTACCTATCAGGCTAGCTTCATATTTTAAGTCCCAGTGGCAGAAAGTGTTCTTCAAAGTCAATGGGGATGATCCAATCTGATCTTCACATTGGTTATTGTTGAATTTATTCTCACTCTTTCTTCACCAAGCCTGATGCAATGGAAATGACAATAAACAATGTATTTCAAGTGGTCTTGGGATTTTTAATACTGGATTTTGAGGTAACAAGATATGTGACCTTGGACACCTTCTATGAATCTCATTTTGTCTATAAAATGGGTATTACTGTCCTAACCTATTTGGCTCAATGGATAGAGCGTCAGCCTGTGGACTGGAGGGTCCCAGGTTTGAATCAGATCAAGGGCATGTACCTTGGTTGCAGGCACATCCCCAGTAGGGAGTGTGCGGGAGGCAGCTGATCGATGTTTCTCTCTCATCGATGTTTCTAACTCTCTCTCCCTCTCCATTCCTCTCTGTAAAAAATCTATAAAATATATTTATAAAATGGGCATTACCCCAACTATAAATGAAAACCTTCCAGATATGTCTGTTGTTTATTCCAAATAATTCTGTTCTAGTCTATCAACCAGTAATAAGTATCCAAAGAAAATACTGATTAACCCCCAAAGCAGTTTAGATAGGTTATATTCTAAGTTACTTCTTGAAAATGAAAGTCCCTGAAGGACAATGGACAAAGAAAAAAAAGTAACTTCTCTAAATTAAAACAAAGACTTAAAGAAAGCAAGACAATTCAATGGGATTCGATTGCTAGAAAAGTGCTGATCTTGAATTAGATACCTAAGTTTGTTAATAAAATCACCCAATGAGTTTAACTGTCTGCAAGTGAAAATAAGAAGAGGTGTATGTCACTCCTGAACTGGTAAATCTTTATTCCATCCTTGCTAAATTAGCACCTAATTTTCACTGGCCATCTTGCAAATTGATTCGAACGCTTGCTGGGCTTTTTTCTTTGTTTTTATTGTTTTGTTTTGCTTTTGTCTAGAAGCCTTCTCTTCTTCTGAGAACAGCATCCCCCATTACTTTGGGGACCTGCTCCTTCATCCTCTCTAGATTCCTGGTGTGGGGGGCCACTATCTTACTATGTAACCTTGACTCCCTTGTCCCAGCAATTTGATTGTGGTGGGTTTCTGATCTTATCTGACAGATATTATTCTTTAGGATTTTTCCATGTAGAGCTATCAGGGAGAATCCTTTCTTTTCTGATGCTAAAGTTAGAAAAATACAGCCTTTAAGCTGTCAGGGGAGAAAAGTGTTCTGCTGAGAAAAATGTAAAAGAGAAAAATGGAAAGACAAGGAATCCTGGCAAGGTTCAAATGCCAGCCCTTAAGATTCCTGGAACTGCCCTTTTCCTTATAAAAATTTCTTTTACCGTTCTGTATTTTTATTCTCAAGCATAGATTTTCTGCCATAATTAGTTCAAGTTGCATTTCTGTATTTTACAACCCAAAGAGTCCTGACTAATTAAGGAATTTTCACCGTACGGAAGAAGAGTTGGAAAAGGGTGGATTAGATCATTTTATCATCACTCCTAGAAAAATAAATGCCCAAATGCTAGTGGCATCAATGATACAAACTTTACATATTTTTTACAAATATATATATATATATATATATATATATATATATATATCCTCTGAGCTACAGTACTTGCTAGGGCAAACAAAGACAAAGTGGTCCTTGCCAATGAACAATTATATTTTTAAAGTTTTGATTTTGTTATTGTTGTAAAATTGTCAACAAAATGCAACAAGGTTTGAGTCATTTGCAAGAACTCCATGATCATTTTTAAATGTTACTGATTTTCAGTAACACATATAAGAAAGAAAAACCCATGTGATGTACAAAGCTGGATACCAGCATAGACCATATTCTCACAGGAGATTGTTAGGGATTAGGGACATCCAGGAAAGGAGCATCTATCTACCCACTATTGAAGGGCAACTGGACCATGTCAAAGAAATGTAATTGAAGGGCTAAACTGAAATGGCTAGGCTGACCTTTCAACTTGACTCTGAGACCAAAAGAAATTAAAATTATAATCCACCTGCAAGGAAAAAAAGGCTCTAGCAGCTGGAAGGACTGGGGAAATGGAACTACAAGTCACTTTTCATGAGAGTCACTTGCTAAACTTGAACATCTGGGCCTTGAAATCTTGTAGCATATTCAACTAAAGAATGCTAAATTCATTTCGTTCTCACTTCTGCTCTGTAGTAAACCGATTTAACAAAGATCATCTTCAAAAATTGTCTCATTATCAAATCAACTATATAAATTGAGGGAAAGTAAGTTCCCCCAAATATAAGAAAGATAAAAGAAAATCTCTCTTAAGAAATGTGGGAGAACAAATTCATGGACAAAGGTTTTAGCTTTTTCCTCCCACATCGCCTTTGACGGTTTTGTGAATCCTCTAGTTCTTTTTTAAATATCAATAGAGTAGCACCATTTCTCCAATTTTCCAAGTCAAATATTCAGGATCCCTTCCTTCCCTTAACCACAATCTCAGATGTAAGTTGTCCACAAGTTCTATTACCTCTACCTCCTTCCCCAATGCTTTCACCCTAGTCAAATCTACCTGATCTGAGTTACTGCAAAGTCTTACTAACTATACTGTATGTACTCTTCCCCAGCCCCACACTTCAATCCATACATGACAGAAAATAAATATTATTTAAAAATTCAAATCATTTTAGCTCATTCTCAGCATAGAATACCCCAATGACTTCACAATTTACTATGAATAAAATAAAAACATCTTATTATGGTCTATGAGACCTTACATGATCTGAACTCTAAACAAAAAGATCTCTCTAAATATATATATATATATATATATATATATATATATATATATATATCTGAGAGACTGTTTCGAACAAACAATTGGAATGACTGAAACAACCAGTTCAACAGTTGCTATGATGGGCACTGACCACCAGGGGGCAGACGCTCAATGCAGGAGTTGCCCCCTGGTGGTCAGTGCGCTCCCACAGCCAACCTCCTGTGGCTGGCCAGCCTCCCACAATCCCTCTCCCCTGCCAGCTGACCCACCCATCATAGATCTCTGTCTAGGCTAAGGGACCCCACCCATGCATGAATTTGTGCATCAGGCCTCTAATATAATAATGGTTGCCAACATTTATTAAGCACCTACATATTTCAGGCCCTGTTCTAATTGTTGTTTATGACTTGTGTTTTTTTAGATTTTCAGTAATTCCATGAGTTGTTTATTATTGTTTATACCTTCTTTAAAGACATGGAAAGTAAGGCACAGATAGGTTAGGTAATTTGTGCAAAGCCAAATAATTAATAAATGGGAGGTCTGTTATTTGAACCTAGGCATTAGAGGCTAGATTTCTTATTTATAAAATGTCCTGAAGCTGGATTCTTAAATACTATGCCATTTCATTTTCACCACTTCTCATGCCCTTGCTTCTCACAACACTGTGCTCCAACTGCATACCTTTCTGTTTCTTACACATACTGAGCTAGTTCCTAATCTCAAGGACTTGTACCTACCATTGCCTTCCCTGGGGTATTCTTCCATCATAGTTTTATATCGTTGACTCCTCATTGCTCAGCACTCAGGGCATTTCAAGCATTTGTGGCTGCCTATCCAAATCTATTCCCTTCCTCCTCCCCCCCCCCTAATGTTTTGGTTATTTAATCTTCTTTGGTCATTCTGATACTTAAGAAAAGTGACCCAAACCAAAGCGCCAGCGGCTGAGTTTATCAGTTTAAGTCTTAGAGTTTAGGACCTGTCTTGGTAATTTTATTTCTCATAAAGGTGATTCAATTTTGGTCAATAAAATATAATGTGAGCTCTGCTGGGAATGGAGATTTTTTTTTTTTTTAAAAAAAAAAAGGTATATTGGAAGAAACTGCCTCTTTTTACCTAAAATCTTTTTCTGAGGTGCATGAAGATGAAATACCTACAGTGTGCCACCATCCTACAAGCAAGGAGGTAGCTCATCTGCATGCTGAGAGAGACATGTAAGAACCAATATTCTCTAATTTCCCTTAACTTCTGATTAACTAGCCTTAGAGCTCTTCTACCTTAAGAAACCGTTTTATATAAAGTAATAAATTTTTTACTGTTTAAATGATTTTGTGTTCAGTTTTCCAGACTTGCTGCTAAAAGCAATCTGACTGACCAACTAAGTCACTTCTCCAGAAAGGCCTTTCTTGCCCACCTTAAAAAGTTACTCACCTCTTACCATCACCCTCTATCACATTCCCATGCTTAGTTTTCTTCATAGTACCTATCATCTGAAAGTATCTTGAATATGTATTTACATTTGCTTTCTCCCCTGGACTAAAGACTCTCTAATAAAAGAAATATTTTTCATTTCTTCCATTACTAAATCGCAAGTACCCAGAATACTGTCACACTCATCCCCTTACAATCTGCATGACTTTGGGGGAGGGGGGGAAATTAATGGTTTTTTTAAATTGACTTGAGAGAGAGAAAGAGGGAGAGAGAGAGAGGGAGGGAGGGAGATAGAGAAACATTGATGAGAGAGAAACATGGATCAGATGATTCCTGCATGTTCTCTAATGGGGATTGATCCCACAACTCAAAAAATGTGCCCTGACCAGTAAGTAGCCGGTGACCTCCAGGTACAAGGGAATAACACTCAACCAACTGAGCCACATGTGCCAAGGTGAAAATGTTCTTAATATCTCAGATTATAAAAATCAAACTAGTTAATTCATTTAAAATGCTTAAAAAATGCCTGATACACAGTTAATATACAAATTATCATTACTATTCTTATACTAGTATAGGCACTCAATAAAAGTCAAATGAATAAAATATTAAAAAATGAATCTTCAGTATGTGATATAATCACCCTCTATATTAGAACATGTCAGGAGGGTTTATCTTACTAAAAAAAATGCACACACACACACAAAAACACACAAATCAAAAACAACAGAATTTAAGAGGTGAATTAGGGGTAAACAAGGCAGGTGAGGTTTCTATCCCTATGAGCAGCAAAAGAAAACTTCAACTATTCATTAATAGGCCAAACATTTTATTTGGCTAAAAGCCAACCATATAACAGGTACTCAAATATCTTAAATGACAATTTAACCTCTAAAGAAAGAAACAGTCAGAAGAAATGACTGCTTTGGACCAAGTTGACAACAAAAAGCATTGATTGATAACATGAAAATGATGTGAACTTTGCAAGTGACCGTGCTATTTTTTTAAATTTATCTTTATTGTTGAAAATATTATAGATATTCTTTTTTCCCCATTGACCCCTTCTAACCTCTACCTCCCCCCACCCTGGCCTTTATCACCCTTTTGTCTGTGTCCATTAGTTATGCTTATATGCATACAAGTTCTTTAGTTGATCTCTTCTCACATATCCACTCACCCCCTGCCTTCCCTCTGAGATTCCAGTCTGTTCCATGATGCCATGTCTCTTGATCAGTTTGCTTTGTTCTTTAGATTTCACATGTGAGTGAGAAAATGTGATATTAATCTTTCTCTGACTGGTTTATTTTGCTTAGCATATTATTCTCCAGGTCCATCCATTCTGTCTCAAAGGATAAGGTGACTGTTGTCTTGAATTTTATTTTTTCTGAGGAAAAAAAAAGACTGGACATCATGAATTGGGTATTCCAGACTATGTGAACGTCTTCAAAATGTTTGAGGAAAAGATATGCATTATTCATGGCATAAGACTCCTAAAGAGATTATGACTAAAAGTATTATGTTCTCAAAAATACAATTTTGAGTGCAATTGCAAGTAATAAAATGAAGATGAAAGTAGAAAGAATACTAAAAAATGTAGCTACAGATATTTTAATAAAAATAAAATACAACTAAAAAGTATCCTTATCTATCTTATTCATTGTCTTAGTCAAACAGTTATAAGAACATAGCAAATAGACAAAAAAGTACTGTCAAATGAATGAATGACCAAACAAACATTGGATATAAGAATGGTGGGCCCAGAAAGATTCATGTCAGGGAGATTAAGCTCCTGAATGAGTTGATATTTGGGGGGGAAATAAAATACCTAAGTAGCTTATGGCTTATTTGGATCATGAGAAGGCCATAACTTTGAACTGATGACATAAACATAACATTTTTCAACCTCCAAAACTCAGACTAACACTATAGAGAGAAATCTAAATTCAATGAAACCAAAGACTTTATAGGTCAGCACCTATCTGTCTAAATAAATTTATATCTCCTGACAAAGAATGGAGGAAGAAAATGAGATTTTTGTCTAAGGAGGATACAGCAGGGAGTGAGGAAGAGGAAGGATTGGTTTGATATGGTAGAAAGCTTCAATATTTCAGGGATCTATTGTGAATAGGCATTATCTTATTCTGTTTGTATTTTCAAATGATCAACTGTTATAAACAAATGAAAATTATAGGCAGACAGATTTTAACTTAATTCAGAATCTTTTACATAATCTAAGCTTTCCAAGGATGTCCTAGGCTGCCACTGAGAGAACAAGTTTCTCCTCAAAGATTTAAAATAAATGAAAAATTTGTGGGCTTAGTGGTCAGATTATATAATCTTAATATTTTGTCAGGCTACAATACTTTTATTCTATGCAGGAAATAATTTAACTACCTTGTACTGAATGTATTGTTTGGGCAAATGAACATGGAGAATATATTTACAAATGAAACATAGAATAAAACTCAATAACCTGCAAATAAAAATCTGATTTAGTAATTTTTCCAGTTTTCTAAATCAGTTGAAAAAGTTGTAAGACTTATAAGTACTTCATTATATTTAAAATTCCCAATTAGTATTCAAATACTAATACTAATCTTCTGTGCCCCTCTCCTTTTGCTTCCTAACACACACACACACACACACACACACACACACACACACACACACACATATTCTAATCACTATAAGGACTATTAACTATGATATTTCTTCAATTCCCTCAATCTCTTCTATCACACTTAGGTTAAAAAAAGAAGGATCTCTGCCCTAGCTGGTTTTTCTCAGTGGGTAGAGCCTTGGCCTTTGGACTGAATGGTTCCAGGTTCAATTCCAATCAAGGGCACATGCCCCAGTTGTAGGCTTGATCCCTAGTAAAGGGTGTGCAGGAGGCAGCTGATCAATAATTTTCATCATTGATGTTTCTATCTCTCTTTCTCTCTGGAATCAATGGAAAAAAATATTTTTTTAAAAAAAGAAAGATCTCTTATCCTTTGAGACAACATGGAGGGACCTGAAAATGAGTATGCTAACAAAATAAGCCAGTCAGAGAAAAACAAATATCACATGATCTCACTTATATGTGGAATCTAATGAACAAAATAAACTGATGAATAAAATAGAACCAGAGGCATAGACACATATAACAGACTAATGAATCTCAGAAGAAAAGGGGTGAGAAGGGACAGGAAGAGATTAAGCAAATAATGTATATGCATATATGCATTGTCCATGGATATATACAACAGGATTGTGGCCTGAGGCTGATTGGGAACTGGGTGTAGGAGGGACAATGGGGGGAGAAGAAAAGGGGACATCTGTAATATTGTCAACAATAAAGATGAAAAAAACAAACAAAAAAAACAGGTTAAAGTATGCTGCTGGAATATCTCTTGATGTACACATAGCAGATTTGGAAAAGAGTAATTTGGTATTTTTAAAAATATATATCTTTATTGATTTCAGAGAGGAAGGGAGAGGGAAAGAGATATAGAAACATCAATGATGAGAGAAAATCATTGATTGGCTGCCTCCTGCACATCCCCAAGATCAGGCCTGCAACCCAGGCACATGCCCTTGACCTGAATCGAACCTGGGACCCTTTAGTCTGCAGGCTGATGCTCTACCCACTGAGTCAAACCAGCTAGAACGAGTAGTTTAGTATCCCAACTTTCTTTCAAAAGCTAAGATTTTGTGCTACTACTCTTCCTGTCAATAGAAAAGGACCCCTTGCTCTTGAAGTAAACTCTTTTTCACAAGCCAGAGATCATGAGTTTCCTTTTTTGTGGGAATCCACAGGACCTAATATTATCCCTCTATGAAAGTAACTGGTACTCAACAAATGTTGAGTGTCAAATGCATAATTTCCTGAAAATCTGCCAGAAAGTGCTTTAGAAGAATTTGTCTCTATCTTGGCTTCCTCATTTTTGAAGGCTCCAATGGGCTTTATAAAGTGACACAAAATAATAAGTAAAGCTATGTATTAATAATTATGCTATGACTGAATCTCATAGGATTAGAACTGTCCTACTTCATTTAGGTTACTGTTAACAACTTGACTTTCCTTTCTAATTTCCTTAATTACAGTTCCATATGTAACACATTCATCGGTTGTGGTTTCCTCCCAATCTAGGTAAGATTGGACAATTTCCAATCCACATCCTGTTGAAAGTCTAATGAAAGCCTTAAGAAGGAGGTAGGTGAGGATGGGTGTTTGGGGTGGGCAGGGTAGGTCTTAATGTGATTGGCTACCTCCAAACTCTTACTTCTGCTAGACAAGTCCAGTGTATGCTTCATCTCAGGGTTTCCACAAACTGTCAAGTAATACACAATATCTATCATCTGAGTAATTCAGCTCTTTTACTTGATTTCCACCAAAAATAAAACAAATAAACTAAAAGAACAGTTCAAAACTTAGTTTATGTATGGAAGACCTCATAGAAGTTTTTGGAATAACAGAGAGAGTTTATGTCATAACACAACACACAGACATCTCAAATCTGAGTATTAGACTTCCCTCCTCTTCAAATGTCCTTTTCTACTAACTGGTCCAGTTCCCAAGAAGTTCTACAGGTGTCATTCTGTTCTCCTTCACTCACAAATTCCTTCTTATTTCTTAAACAGAGCAGTATGGTAAAGTTAACATTTATTAGAAATCCAGCAAAAAAAAAAAAAAGTCTTAGTCATCTCTGATATTTCCTTTGATTGAATCCCCTATAATGAGATTATTTCAGAATTTAGGTTTTTTTTAAAAAAAATCTCATGAGGATATTGGCTATTGATATTATAGAGAGTGGAAGAGAGAGGGAAAAACAGAAACATTGGTTGCCTCCTTAACACGCCCTGACCAGGTCCAGGCCAGGGAGAAGCCTGCAACCTAGGTACCTGCCCTTGACTGGAATCAAACTTGATCAAACCTGGAGCCCTTTGATCCACAGTTCAAGGCTCTATCCATTGAGCTAAATAGGTTAGGGCTAGCTTTTTCTTTTAAATACCATTAAGAATAAATTCCTTATCTTTTTTGCTACCCGTTCTCTAGTCCAAACCGATGAATCTACCCCAGCTTTACTCTGTGTCCTCTGCAATCCAATGCCTGACCAAATGCATGAAGACACATTTTCTCAGATTGCATCTTAGCTTAAAAACTTTCCATCAATCCCTAACTTTCCAGCCAGGTGTTCGAATGGCCTTTTATACCTAGACCTGCTCTGTATCTTTCCAAGTTAACTTCCTGTTAAAGACCTCACAACTCACACAAAGCCCCTGCCTGTACCATGTTGCTTTTGCTCTTGCTATATTCACGGTCTAAGGCAGTCCCCTTTATCTCCTTTTTTAAAATTCAAATCCTACCCAGAAACCAAACTAAAATGTGACTGACTCCAAAAACTAAACAATTTAATCACTAAACATTACCACCTCCAGTCCTATAATACACATCCCCTGAGAAGCTATAACCTTCTTATTGACTAAATGTTTGCATCCCCCAAAAGTTATATGTTGAAGCTCTAACCCCAAGTGTGGCTATTTTTGAATATAGGGCCTCTAAGGAAGTAATTAAGGTCAAATGAGCTCAGAGGATGGGCTTAGACACAACAGAATTGGTATATTTAATGAAGAGACACCAAAGAGCTTTCACTCGCATACACTGAAGAAAGGAGATGTGGAAACACAGTGAAAGAAAGCCAACTGAAAGCCAGAAAGAGAATCCTTACAAGAAACCAAATCAGCTGAAACCTTGATCTTGGGCTTCTAGTCTTGAAAACTGTGAGAAAATAAATTTCTGTCGTTTAATGACCAGCCTGGCATTTTGCTATGGCAGTCTGAGTGTATTAATACACTTCTGATACCTGAAGCTCCCCAGGCCTAAGCCTTATGTAACTCTTGTAACCCCAATTAGTCCAATGCACAATAGGGTATATGCCACCGGGGGAAAATGTGTGTCAAATGAAAAGCACAGGAAACAAAAGACCATAGTCCATTTTAATACATAATCAACTGCAGAAAACTCAGCATATTCTAAGAGAAAAAACAATATTTTTCTGTCAAGCTATATGTATATATCCCCAGCCCCAAGCTGAAACTTTAAATAGGAAGAAAAATTGGGTAGGTCATGACAAAATATTCAGTGTTATTGCACATTCTAAACAGTTATTAAAATTATATTAATAAAGGAATGATTCATAATTTAGACAAGAGTAAGCTGAATATTAAAGTAGTAGTATCTTTCTACAAGCGTTCTTCTTAATATCTGCTCTTTAGCATAGTAGGTAACAGAATCTACAAGGAAATATTTATAGCAACACAGCACAGCACAGAGTAGGGCCAAAGCTCAAAGCCCTATGTCAGGGCTGTGGGCTCCCTCTCTGGAACTTAGGACAGTGGGTAGCTCTGAAACACACCCTGGTCTCCTAAACTATGCTCTCACTGCTGCTCTGCTGGCCAGAGTAAGGAAACAAGAGAAGGTCAGACCCCTTTGAAAGCCTCTCAGGACAGCTTTCACTTTGTTAAACATATTTGAAGGGCATACACTTTGGCACTCTTGTGGAAAAAGTGTCCATAGTCTGCTGGTGTGAGCCATTACACAGCCTATTCCATGAACATCAAGTTCAAATTTATTCATCAGTGTCCCCAGTGCCTAATTTTCAGTAGAAACCCGGTAAATTATCATTTCCTACATCAGCAGCACAGTACCCACTAGACAGTTGCACTTGCCTGGTAAACTCTTCTCGACTTTGGAGACAATGACAATCTGAAATTAGAATCTCACTGAAGACGTTTCATCTGGCAGATCTAATTTTACTATAAAGAAACTACCTCCCATATGCATCTGAAACTTATTTATTCCTCTCCCAGATTGCTGGCTGGCCATAACATAGTCATCACTGTGATGTAGAACGGATCTTGCTCATAGACACCCTCCTGAAGCAGGTATGGTAAATGATCACAAGGCTGTCCGATGGTAGAAGAGTGACAGATCATCTTTGAGTTCAACTCCATTGCAGAGATGAGAAGACTGAAATCCGGAGACTTCCAATGACGCACCAAAAGTCACACAGGTAAGTGAGTGCCTCTCATTTATCCAATAATTCCCTTTTTCGTCTGAACTTGATCTTGGCCTGTCTCCTCCCTCTCTCTAGCTCCAGCCCTTATTTCACTAGACCCCATTTTTCATTGTCAACTATAAGGGAGGTGACATAACCCAGGCAGCTATCTTCCTGAAAGCAGATTCTCACCGGAAAACTGGCACTCGGTGCCTTGGCAGAGAATGTGCTAAAGCTGGAGCAGAGAAGTGGCCACCATCTGGACAGTGTGACGCGCGGTGCCAAATGGGCCCCAGCCATGAGGAAGGAGGAGAAAGGAAGGTGTCACCCAACTGCTCACATTTATTTTCACTTGGAGGGGATGTGTTGCTAACCATGCCATTTGAGTGGAAGCTGCTGTAGGTGGTTCTGATGGCTGACAAACGTGTAGGCAAGGATAAAACAAGGTGAGTGGTAGCCAGGCAATTTGCAAATGATTTGTGAGCCAGAAATAGTTCGATTACTATGTGTGAAAGAAAGAGAAGGATGCGTTTTTGAAGGGTAAAACTGTGCATATGTTTATCGCCACGTATTCTTCTCTCCTTTGTTACAAGAGTAGTAAGCATAAGTATTTTCCCGACATCCCTAGAAAAAGATCTTATGTTTAATAATACCCACTGTCTTGCTAAGTTATAATCATAGTAACATTTTCCTACGCTACAGCTGGGTCTCACCTATGAAAACCATACCTAGGTACATAATGATTTTCAGTGGTCAGTTAGCAGCATCGAAGTGGCTACAGATGTTTCCTTCTCAGTGATCATGGCTTTCTATGTACATGCTGCTTTTGGCAAGAGTTTTCAAGTGATGTGTGCTTTAATTATTACAGTCCATGTTGATTATGAAGGTGACTCGAGTGAAGGATGCCACATTGTAGGCATGGTTGTTTTAAAGTGTCTTCCCCGTCGTAACCATTGCGTTACATGTTTAATAATGTAGCCGTAACCCATCGTCTCTATTGTCTGGAGTTTGAGAGTTTGCAAAGCACATTCACATACATGGCGCCATTTTAATTTTGACAGTGATATTCTGATGGTTACATTCCTAAATTATAGAAATACTCAAAGGCTTATCAAATAGAACGCCTTCACTAAGAAGTCCTGTGGCAGGTGGAGCCACAACTCTTAAATCAGATGGATACGAATTTGGATCTCAATACTTTCTGTGGCCCCGAGAAAATTAGTGAACATCTCCTAACTTCAATGATAGCAATCCCTGCTCCTAAGGCTTATGTGCATTCAAATAAAATAATAATGGGAAGATCCTGGGCACAGTGTAGGGGCACCTATCCATGTCCTTTCCCTTCTCAACTAACTCCAGGACTTGTCTAGTAGAAATTGTTGTTGTTGTTGTTATTCTAGAGGCCCAGTATATTTGTGCACTGCAGCGGAGAGGGGGTTCCCTCAGCCCAACCTGCACCCTCTTGCAGTCTGGAAGGCCCTGGGAGAGGCTCCCGCCACCATTGCTGCACTCACCAGCTGTGATTCCAGCTTCAGGCTGAACAGTGCTCCTCTTGTAGAAGGGCACTGACCACCAGGGGCAGCTCCTGCATAGAGTGTCTGCCCCCTAGTGATCCGTGCATGTCATAGTGACCAGTTGTTCTGCCATTTGGCTGATTTGCATATTAGCCTTTTATTTTATAAAGTCACTATAGGATAGTGACTAGAAACCCAGGGCAGGAATTCATGCACAGGTGAGGTCTGGCCAGCTCTACTCCCAATTGGCAGGGAGGACTTGGAGTGAGGCCAGCCAAGGGGAGGGGCCACAAGCAGTTTTCAGGCAGGCCCCATGCCCTGTTTGAACTCCCGGTTGAACTCCCAGTTGAGGAGACAATTTGCATATTAGCCTTTTATTTTATAGGATGCCTCTCTCTTCCTCTTTTTTGTTCTCTTTATGATAGACATCTGTGTAAGATTAGAAGAAGAATAAAATCTTTGGCCATGGAACACAGCCATGAATAACAGCAGATATAAGGGGAAAACTGTTATGGTCCAAAACTGAGCTAACCAGCCCAATCAACACTATTATTAATGGGATAAAATTGGGATTATACATAAATACTTAATGTATTAAAGCTTTTATCTCCTAATCTTAAAATGGTTACTTTCCTTTTATTTTTTTAAAGAGCTTTTAGTCCCACATCATAAGTAACCAAAAATTAATATTTCTTCTCTCGGTTTTGCAGTGATTTAAATTTATATTCAGTAAAAAGCAGGCGACCCATAACCAAAATGCTGAAGTCTAATAAGCTTCTTCTTCTGAAATGACTTTATTTGTCACTGCAGTAATATAAAATCTAATGACCAAGCCAAAACACTGCATCTGGTACAGCTGATCCATGCAAAGTCTGTTCAAGCTGGAGTGATGGCTGCGAGGCAAAATCCTTAGTGCCTGAAATATCCTTTTGGTTCATCAGGATCCAACCTCTGTGAAATAAAATCTGATGCCTCTCATAGTTAATTCTTCAGTCACGGGGAAGTCTCTGCATCCCTGCTAATGGAGCCTATTTGTTACACTGTGTCTTTCTTTGAACACAACCAAGGCTGGATGACCATATAATTTCATTACTCCTCAGCAGAATTTAAGTAGGACTCACAAACTGTAGGCAGAGAGATTTCCTCCTGTTGTTTTGCTTTGTGTGTGTGTGTATATGTGTGTGTGTGGGGGGGGGTGCTCCTGCCCACGCCTCATGTTTCTTTCATGTTTCTTTCCATACAGAAAGAGATGCACTAACTTAACTCTCCTACCCTCTTTTCTTTCCATCATCCCATCCTCTCCAGTGCAGGTGCAGGCCTATTCTTCCCACTTACTCATCAAGACAAGATTGTCCCCAGTAGCCTGTAATCTGGCAACCCAGGGCACCGGGAACATAGGAAATTATTTTATAAATCCCAAAGCATATGATGCATCCAGATAGGACAGGTAAAAATGGGCATTTAATCATGGGACGACAACTTTTTAACCAAAGTTTACAGTATTCTTTACAGTGATAATAGAGTTAGTAGTTAACTTTTGAAGGGTAAAAGAATTCAATGTTTAATATATTTCCTTATGTATTTTATTGAATAAAGCCTACTACTCCAACAGCAAAATAGAAAATCCTTGTAGGAAAGGAGCCAGTAATTAAACTATGTTTAATTTTAAGAGTGTATTAACAATCTAATCTTGCTAATCATGTACAATTTAATTATATACACTATAAATTACATGAATTTTATTATGTATAAAATATTAATAATTATATGTTATTAATATTATCAGTTCTTAAAAGGGAATTCCTTGTATCACATGATCTAACACATCTAGGGGAAATAATGGAACAACATAAATTAATGAACAGAAACAGACCTGGAGACAGAGAAGCAGCTATTAGACTGTCAAACCTCAGAGGGAAGGTAGGGGAGGGTGGGGACAAAGGGGAGAGAGAGATCAACCAAAGAACTTGTGTGCATGCATATAAGCCTAACAGTGGTCATGGACAACAGGGGGGTGGGCATACATGGGGAGGGGTTTGAGATGGGAATGGGGAGATGAGGACCATTATGTGACACCATAATCAATAAAGAAATTTAAAAATAATAATTTGATGTGATATATATATATATATATATATATATATATATATATATATAAAGAGAGAGAGAGAGAGAGAGAGAGATGAATGTTTTCATTCCCTCAATTCATATGTTGAAGCCCCACTCCCCAGTGTGGTTGCATTTGGAGATAGGGCTTCTACAGAAGTAAATACGACAAAATGAGCTCATGAGAGGAGGACCATAATCCAACAAAAAGTGTTGTCCTTGTGAGAGGATATATCAAAGAGCTCTCTCTCTCTCTCTCTCTCTCTCTCTCTCTCTCTCTCTCTTTCTCTTTCTCTCTCTCTCTGCACATGTACAGAGGAAAGCCCATGTATGTGCATAGAGATATGGAAAAATATATTTCTGTTGTTTAAGCTACCTAGTATGTGTATGACAGCCTAAGCAGACAAACACACTATCCTACCTTCATAATTGCAATAAAAGAAAATATGTATTAACTGCACTAATAAAATATACCTTTATTATACTTAGGTATGGCCTATCATTACTTTTCTGCCTTTGGTGTACCTCCCTAGGACATGCTGTTGAGTCTTTGTGTTTTAGTCCTGGAGGACACGAGTTCTAAAATGGTTGGCATTTCTGGGATTTTGTTTCATTTTCTGTGAACTTAAAGCATCCCTGAAATAGAACAGCATTGAACCCAGCAGTATAGATACTTGTTGGACAAATGAACATTAAATAAATGAATTTTAAAGTGATACTAAGTCAATTTTCTGTTATTTGAATATCTCTTTCTCTAGTTAGGCCTAAATGACAAGATTTTTCCGAAGCAAAAATCCAGGAAAACAAAACATTTTATGTGCTTTCTCATTTGTAGTCATGAGACACAGCAAGAATATGAAACTTGCTTCTCTTAGTGTTCAAAATAGAGCGTACCACCTGGGATACTGAAGTGGGAAATCAACAAGGGGGAGAAAAGAGCAAAAGGAAAGCATGAACATTTCATGAGCAAACACAAAAGCTACTGCAATCTAAAATTATTTTTATAATGCATAATATGCTAGGTAGCGTGGGAAATCAGAAGACAAAAACACACCACATCTTGCTATTCTGGAGGGAAGAGCAGTTGCATTTGCTCCTAGAGTTGTCAAATGTGTTCTCCTGTTACATGGATCCATACTAGCCAGCTAGAAACTGTGGGCTGACAGTTCTATTGATAGAGCTGAGCAGCACACAGCAGTCTGTCAAGTTTCACATTTACATCTTAGACTCTAATCTGTTTCTTCTTTCTTTCGTGAAACCAAATCTGTAGCAATTAAATAACCGGTCTACATGGCATGTTAATATTCCAAGCGTTGATCTATACATAGCCAGAAAGGGAAAGGGAATTAGCAGTGACCTGTCTGAGCCAGTGCAGTGAGGCGTTCCATGAGTCAGTATTCACCATTACTGTAAGGCGGCACCGCTGAATCTGCTTCATTCCTCAGCCCATCCTTTGGGGACATGCTGGCGAGCCTTTGTCTTTGATTCCTGGAGGACACGGACTCTAAAATGGTTGCCATTATCTGGGATTTTGTTTCATTTTCTGTGAACTTAAAGCATCCACAAAATAGAGACTGTTTTTAGCAGTGACCTGGTCACATGTGCACAGTCTTAGATAAATCAGGCTTTGAAAGATAGGAAAAGGCTAAAGGAAAATGACTTTCCAAATCCTCATCCATTTGAGTGTTTTTGAGCTGAGGCCTGCAGGTTGAGAATGTTTTGTCTAGGTGATTTAGGAAACCATAGCAAGGAATTTGCTTCTTTGAATTTTTACTTGAATTTTTACTTTACTACATCAGATCTACAGCTTGCATATATGAGGAAGTTATGGCAGGGTCTGAAAAGCATAGGAGTTAGTTGTACAAGGCCTGAGTCCAATTCCTGGCTTTGCCGCTTACTAGCTACTACTGGTCCTAAAAATCCCCGAGCCTAGATTTTCACATTTATGTAATGGTAATAAAAATACCATTCTTTGATTATGAGATGTACTTTTTTTTCCATTTTAGAAACTGAAATTGATATGCAAAGATACAAGATCAGTGCACAAAATATATTCCTATATACAATCAATAAAATAGAAAATTAAAGTTATAAAATAGTACAAACTTTCTAACTTTATTGAGGAACAATTGACAAATAAAAATTATATATTTTTAAGATATACCACATGATGATTTAATATACAAATAAAGTGATTATCACAATCAAACTAATTACCACATCTGTTACTCCACAATTAACTTTTTTATGAGTGGTAAAAACACAAGGTCTACTTGCTTAGCAAATTTCAAGTACATGTTATAATGGCATTAACAATAGTCACCATTATCATGATATACATGAAATTTCCAGAATTTATTCATATTAAATGGAAAGACTCAGTACTATACAAATTAAAATATAGGCTTAGCAATAGTCCAATTAAAATCCCCCCCAAAAGAGTGATAAAATCATTCTAAATTTTCCTATTAGAAAGCACCAAAAAGTATAAGAAATTATGCAAAAGAAAACTAATAATAAGAGAGTTTTCCATGCTACATATTAAAACATGTATAAAACTACAATTAATCATATGGTGTTACTAGGCCCCAAAATTAATGAATAGATCTTCAGGACAAAGAGCTTTGAGAAAGTATTAAAATATACATTAACAACAAAAATCCAACACAGGTAAATTATTGGAAGGGCAGACCTGTGGATTAATGAATAAGAATAAAGAGTCCAACATTTGTAATAATATGAACAATAAAGATAAAAAAAAATAAAAAAAAAGAATAAAGAGTCCAGAAATAGATCCACAAATATAAGGACAATGATTTTCTAACAAGGCACAACTGATGTCAATAGAATCATTTTTTAAAAAATTAAGCTTACTACTATAAATGTGTATGTACTAGAGACAGAGGGTGGGAGTAGAGTTAAAAAAAAGAAAAAAGAAAAAGATTATAGAAGATGAGGGAGCTGGTTAGTAAAAGTATTGAAAAAGCCAGAGTAAAGCTTCTCAATGAACCAATCTACCTGAGGCATTAAAAAGTCACCAGAGAAAATTATTTTTACTTGAACCTCTCTCAGAAAGGGACTACAATATTATATTTAATAGGGACATAAATTTGATGGTTTCTTGAGGTGGGGAAAAGTGAGACATCCTTCCCTCAGCCTAGGCTCAGTCTTATAATAACAGAATGCTGCTTTCTAAGAGGGAGGACCCTGAGACCCCCAGAGCTCATGCTCTGCCCAGTGAGGTGGGCAGGTCTGGGGCCAGCGCAGAAGTGCACGCACTAACAGAAGCAACGCTGAGCTGGCACCAGCCCGTCCTTCCTCTGGAACCATTATCCAAACATCCAGCCTGCATGGGATGCTCCACTCTTGGCCTCCATTAGGAATGAAAATTACCTGCTGACAGTCCAGGGGTAGGGGCTGGGGGATGGGTTAGGCTATCTGAGGAGAGGTTGGGAATGATGACAGATTTTGTGAGAAAAGTGGCACCAATAGGTAGTGAAGATAACAACTGTACAAGGGGTTGATAGAAGGGGAGAAAGGGGAAAGATAAAGTGACTAGACTTCTCTATGAGGTCATCTATTACTTCCCTACCTTTTCCATATTGTCTTCCATTTTGCCAATTCTTCCTGCTGACTTCCTTTGAAACTGTCTTTCTCCCCTCTTCCTCCTTTCTCTTCCCGACTCCAGCTTGCCCTTGGCCTATATCTTAGCAGCTAAGCAGTGGTCTGCAAACTCATTAGTCAACAGAGCCAAATATCAACAGTGCAACGATTGAAATTTCTTTTGAGAGCCAAATTTTTTAAACTTAAACTTCTTCTAATGCCAATTCTTCAAAATAGATTTGCCTAGGCCGTGGTATTTTGTGGAAGAGCAACATTCAAGGGGCCAAAGAGCCGCATGTGGCTCTAGAGCCCCAGTTTGCCGACCACGGTCTTAGCTCAACATTCCCTTGCAGCACTGTTTTGCTGAGCTCTGCAGATGATCTTATTTGATCTCAGTGGAAGGATATTATGCTTGCAATTGCATGGGGGGTGGAAGGGAAGGGATGATATAAAAATTACACAATGACAAAAAAATGGAGTCTAAATTACTCAAATGTGTTTCCCTTTTACACAAACATATTTTTTTCCTCATATTTTGCTCAGGAGAACTACAATCGGTCCCTTTCACAGACTCACTTATCATAGGCACTTCAGTCTATCTAGCACAAAAAAAAAATCAAGCACTTTTCTTTAAATACACATATTGGAGGCAAAGTATTATCTTCAAAGTAAGACATTTCACAGGAATAATGACTTATGGTTAATGACCTGTAGCGTGCTTTTGTCCATTAACTCCTCCCAGCTGGTTAAATATTCCCTTAGGAAATGCCCAGTGTCACAATCATTATTGACTAATTATTCCAGCCTTCCAGGATGCTTCTCTGTTTTTGTGACATCACACCTACAACATCTGTGTTTGGCTATCCACAACCAAATGCTGTTGTCACATTTCAGATCCGACTAATATTGAGTGATGCTCTAGTTTATTTTCATACAAACAAAGAAAAAGGAATGAAAATATACACTGAGTGGTCAGATTATTATGATCTCTGAACACATAATAATAATCTTGCCACTCAGATTATGAATTCATGCACCAGGCTATATATCTATCTATCTATGAATTCGTGCATGGGTGGGGTCCAGCCAGACTGGCCAGGGTGAGGGGACATGGGCAGTTGGCCAGCCTGCCTGCTGGTTAAATCCAGTTGGCCAGCCTGCTTGCTGATCAAACTCCTAGTTGAGGGGACAATTTGTATATTAGCCTTTTATTATATATAGGATATACACTGAGTGGCCAGATTATTATGTGTTCAGAGATCATAATAATCTGGCCACTCAGTGTATATTAAAGAGCAATTTTTCACATACTGAAGACTTTCTCTCTACTAAGCAAGTTAATTAACCTCTTTTGAGCTATATCTTCTCAACTCTAAACTGTTATCATTGGAATCTTGTCAGAATTAAAAGACAATATGGCCCTGGCCAATGTGACTCAATTGGTTGGAGCATCATCCCATACACAAAAAGGTTGAGGGTTTGATTCTCAATCAGGGTATATACCCAGGTTGCAAGTTCAGTCCCCAGTTAGGGCTTGTGCAGAAGACAACTGATCAATATTTCTCTCTCACATCAATGTTTCTCTCTCACCCTTCATCTCTTTAAAACATTAATTTTTTTAAAAAAAAGACACTACAGAGGAAGCATAAAGGACAGCATATGACAGAAATAGTAAGTGGTAACTGTTATTTACCATTTTTCTTGGTACAAAAGCAGAAGGCCCACAACATAGGTATTGAAATTTTTCTACCATTTACATGATCACATCCATTCCAATATTTTGGGCTCTTTAAAGAAAAATCCAAAAGAGATTTATACAGTACTCACAGATTCTAGTTCTTAGTGGGAATATAAGGAAGAAAGAGAAGAATATCAGGATGGAGTTTTTCCTTTGCACACTTATGTTTTAAAGGTAAAAGTGCCTAGCCAGCTGAGTTTTCCATCCTCTATGCAATCAACACATTCCATTTAATTGCAGCCTTTAAAAACTTATGTTTATGGACTATGCCATGTTATCCTCCAAAAGACTTTGGGACATAAGATGATAATATTGGCCCATTTAAAAGAAAAAGAGAAACCAAGATTTGACTTCCTGAAACTCAGACTGCAGTGAAGGGTCATTCATGCTGTTATATGACCTTGTGCTCATTTCAATTATATGGTGGTCCACAAGCCACCAAAGGAGGCATGCTAGTAGGAAGTCTCTGATCGCCCAGCCCCATGTGCATACTAAAATGCATTGAAAGTGAAGGGGAATAGGAAATAGAGTGGGGGTTTTATACTTCCACCAAGCCATTGCTTTTTTCTTTTTCATCAACAGCCATCAAATGTAGCCACTCAAAGCGTGAGTGACCCAAATGAGAAATAATGAGGTCGAGGTTCTGATAAGCTTTCAGACACTGATTCGTGAACTCAGATCAAAGAATTAAGATTGCACAGTGACGAGTAGGTGCCTGAAAACCTGGTGGGGAGGGCAGCAGCATGGAAGCCAGAATGGAAGCTGGATGGGTATCTGAAGTGGCCAAGGCCCTGTGGAGATTGCAGCCTGGGGAAGGACAGGGTCCTTCAGAGCTGGAGAGCTGTCATGTCTGCACACCCTCCTCATATCCCTCTCTAATGGCATCAACTGCATCTCCCTGAAAACTGGTAGGAGAAATAATATCCTAGAAACTGAAATGTAAGAGTCAAGCATGCCTCATCGAATGGGATCTCTTAGGTGAACCGTTATAAGTCGATGGCCTGAACATTATTTTTAATTTTCAAAATCTTATTACAGTCTTTAATAGGATTCTCTTGTGGAGAAAAATGATTCCGTGCTTTTAAGTTCAAGATCCTTGCTGCTAGCTGAAGTCACATAAGTGTAGTAAGTTATAAATGTGAAAATGTGGAAGTAATAGACTTCTGATGGAACCACAGAGCTGTATATATTTTTTAAATCTTGGGAGCAAAAATATACAGCTCCCAGTTGTTATAAATAAAATCACAATAATTTACCCTTAGGATATCATTTCAACATTTTTAAGCCAATGCATTGAAGGAAAACCCATTATGAAATTTTTATGTGTTAATAACTTAAAATAGTGGCATTATTAGTTTCACTGAAATGTTTGAATATAGCCTTTTCTTTAGAATTTACTCCATATCTAAATATCAGGTAGGGTCACAAAAGAATTATTTTATAGCAAAAGTCTTGATTCCCATTTCAGTTTCTATGTGGAACGCCTGATGACTTGAAAGAAAGTGCAAATGAAATGAGAAAATGAGGTTTTGTCTCCATTTTGGCAGGAGCATTGTGCGGTATGAATTTTTCAATTTTTCAAACAGTGAAAAGCATATAATTTACTACTGTAAATACTTGCTTTAGAGGCTAAAGTTTAAAGAGAAAAGAGACCTTGGAAGAGCATGATGTCATTAAGATTTTTGCATTGTTTATCACAGTGATTTCATTGTTAGCCTTGCCATGCCAAGCATGCCCTTAACTGAGAGATACTGGCCTAGAAATAAACTCACTTCCTATAAAGTGATGCAGCTGCTTGCTGCACAGAGGAGCTCATACGGATTCTAGAAGCAGGAGTAGGGTTTATTCGATGTGCTGGCAGAAAAGAATCTTTCATTTAGATGCTCAGACCACATAATGAGATTTATTTTAAAAGAGAGAGAGAGAGAGAGAGAGAGAGAGAGAGAGAGAGAGAGAGAGAGAACAAACAAATAAACAAAAAACAATGGTAGTACCAGAAACTATCAAGATAAAAACAAAGGAATGCAGATTTCATTTTACATTCAGGAAGGTCATCATCTCACTGCAATACGCCCAATAAAGCCAGACTGGTTATACATAGCAACATATGCATGTTGACAATTGATCAGTCTTGTGGCCTATGGAACTCAGCCTTTTCCATCTAATAATATATCAATAGATAATCTATGTGGAAAAAAAATGGTTTGCTTCTTTCTCATTAAGAAGAAAAGACTTGGTATTCTCTACTCCTGTAGCAGCTTTATTCAAGACATTTTTTGTGTGTATTTAATCAAAGCATGGCCACAGGAATGACACGAGAGGAGTTTGTGGTCTGGGTCACACAATGCAGCCATGAAAATAAGCCAATACTGTTTCTAATTTTGATCCTGTCCAATTGAGGTCATCCCCTTTGGATGACCACACAAACTATCTCTTCCAAGTATAAAATTTAGTAACTTCAACCAGATTTTTCAAATCACTGTGCTTAGCTCCCTAGATGACACGGTGTTCTGTGCAGAATTTATATTCAGGGATTAGATGAAGAAGCAGACACCTCTTTCAACAAATGGAAGAGGTCACAAGAGTTGCTTTTCTTGGCCCATATGCAGAACTGCAAGGACCAGATGCCAACTTGTGGGCCAACCTTTGTGACCCTAGACCTGCTTATTTCTAAGCCGTGCCAGGAGGCCCCTGAAACAAAAAGTTGGAAGCTCTCTAAACGGAAGACTGTGTCCTGGGTGGCAGAAATATGCTGGCAGAGTCAAAGGGCTGAAGCTGTCCGTATCTTGTCTGCTCTCAAAAGGAGCGACTTACCATTTATGAGAAATGCTGAGTAACTCCTCACCCAGTAGTGTAATAATTAAAGCAGAACTGTAAAAATGTATAAAGAGATACAAAGTACTTTGTTTTGGGGGCATTTAAAGAGAGAGAGAGAGAGAGAGAGAGAGAGAGAGAGAGAGAGAAGGAGAGAGGGAGTTTCCTTGACTATAAAGGCCTGGGAACTTGTTATAAAAATTTACTCTGGAAAATCAGTCACTTAGAAAATAGAGTCCTTTCTAAAATCAGCTTACATACCACCTCTCTGGGCCAATTTAGATTTCGTCTTTACCATGACTGAGACCAGGGCTATGAAATTTTTGCTTAACATCAAAATGCAGAGAATGTGAGTGGGCACAACAGCATAGGATTTTATACTAACGTTTAAAGCTTTTAACAAAATCCCTGGCCCATGCAGGAGAAGAAAGTCCTAAGTTGATCAATTATTTAAGGATTTCTTCAAAGTGGTAAAAAGGGAGGTAGGAAGGATGGGAGAGACAGTAACTCAAAAAGTGATGTCCCAAAATTTAGAACAAATATTTTAAGAAGAACAAAACCAAAAATAAAAATAATTTGAATTCAAAATCTTTATACCAAACAATCACCTTCATTAATCTCAGTCATTTTCAAGCTTTTCTCACTTGGAACTCCTCAGAGATTTAAGCCCTAACACTCTAGAATATCCTAGGGTACTAATGAGTGAATTAACTTTTCTCCTTGACAACTCCAATACTAATTATGTACTGTCCTTAGGAGCACCAATAAATAGTGACTCAAGTAATTTTCTATTTATGTAAATCAAATGAAGAACACAATCTTAGTAAATAATTTTCTCAAAAGTTCTTGATAAACACATACATTCTTTCTGTCCCTCCTCTATTCCCAGCCCCTCACCCACAATCCTTATCTTTTTTTTCCTAACTCTTCCCTCTATTATAATGAACCTAAATAATCCACACTTTCAACCAAGGGCTTGGCAGCTCTCTATCCCTCTAACTTTTCCCCTTTAAGGGTGCCTGTTCTCCGACACTGATTCTAACCTCTACCAGGCTGTTCTAAGTGCTCTCTGTGTGCTTCCATCTCCCAGAGTACTCTTTGCCTTCTTCTATTTTTAGCACTCATCATTTCATTATAATCAACTAAGGATTCGTCTCTTTTCCTCCTTCCTTGAGTTCAGGAAAAATGTCTTCATTTTAAAAATTCCCAATGACTGGTATAGTTTCTAAAATAATAGGTGGTCTAACAGTGTCCAGTGTTTGATTTAAAACAATTATCCTATATAATAAAACCCTAATATGCAAATCAACCAAACTGTGAAACGACTGTTGGAATGATCTGTCACTATGATGCATTTGCTCCCCAAGAGGAAGGCAACCAGCCTCAGCGATTAGGGGGCGGGGCCAGTGAGCAGGCAGTACCAGGCTGCCAGCCAAGGAGGGTGCCAATGGGGAGCCCCTCTGATCGCCCTGCCCATTGGTCACCCCACAGATAGGCCCTGATTGCCAGCAGACCCCTATATATTTAGAACAATCTCTAAGTGTTAAAAATTAAAACCTGGCAAGGCTACTCTAAGACTGATAAAACAGGATGATGCAGCGATGACATGCATGGATTCTGGCTTGCATGTTTTGTGGTCTGACACTTACAACTGTGTTACAAAGCCAATTAACTTTTCTCTCCTTCAGTTTTTCTACCCATATGATGGAAAAAATGGTACTACTGCCTCAGAAGGATCATGCTATGTACTACTTTTTATAATCAGAGCAAAAAATATGTAGCTGCTCATACAACAGCAAGATGCCTTTCACCTGTATGAAAAGTATGGTCACTGGTGCATGCACCTTCCCAGATTGTGAGAGGGGATTAGATTTAGACCCCTTGGGGATAGGGCCTAAACCATCAGTCAGACATCCCCTGAGGGCACTGGCACCCCCTCCCATTGCACAAATTTCATGCACTGAGCCTTTAGTATATTCCGAACATTTTTGTCTGTCATTGTCAGACATTTTGTCTTTATTGTCTATCAAAATGATAGTCCAACTCTATTACAATGAATCTCAGGATTCCTTAAGATTTATTCTGGTTTATACACATATTCAATATTCTCAGTGAATATTGAATGAGTGAATGAATGAATGAATGAGTGGATGAATGAAACATATAGAAAAAATAGTATATTGGATTGTAAGTATTTGAAATCCTTTTAAAAAAACATTTTTGTTTTATATTTTTATAGTTTAACTAGAGGCCTGGTGCACTAATTAGTGTACAGGGAAGAGGGGACTGCAGTAGGTTGGCCAGCAGACCCCAATCTAGTTGTGTAGATGTGCTGAGGTAGCAGTAGGCAAAGACTACAGACAGAGCACCCCAAAATGGCCTGAACACCAGCTATGCTCTAAGGTGAAAATACAGCTCTACTTCACTGCCCACACTCAGGCAGCCTTACTCTCCCTAAGGTGGGTTGCCGTGGGACAGGTCATCTCTCCTACCTCAGCCCCAAAGCATGATATGTAGCTGACTTCGGCCAATGGTAAAACTCCACCATAGGAACACTAGCCAATCAGCAGTTAGGAGCCCAGAAAGGTGTGGGACCAAGCTAGAAGTGGCTGACGGGGACAGAAGGACAAGCGGCATGCACAGTGCAGTGGCAGAGGTAAGATGGTGGTGGTGCTACTTTACATCTTTCCAGTTAGGCTTCTGCCTTGCCCCTCCTGCCTCTTCTGAGCTACTACTCTGTCTCAACCAGCATCAGGGTCACTCTCCTCCTATAGGCTTCCCAGACCCAGATTCTCTGGTGCCCAGAGTCTTAGCCCAAGGGAGAGACTGGCCAGGGGGAGATACCAACAGGGGGGAGAGACATGGGAGACTGGCTGGGAGATTGGCTGTGGGGGTGCACTGACCACCAGAGGCAGCTCCTGCATTGAGTATCTCCCTCTGGTGGGCAATACATATCATAGTGACTGGTTATTCCAGTTGTTAGGTTGTGACACTTGCTTAGGCTTTTATATATATAGATTGCTTGTGATATTCAATTATAAATTTGTTATTTGTAATTTTCTATAAACATTTCTATCTAATAAGACTTTAAGGTCCTTTGTAGCTTGGACCATGCCATAGATTATTTAATACCACCAGAATTCTAAGCACAATGATAAGCATAGAACAGGTACTCAATAAATTCATTAATAGCGGCATTAAATTGAAATTAATATTAATTCTCTTTTGGAAATGATATATTGAAAAAGCTTCACATATAAATAGTATTACTAGTAATATAATATACTTTATTGTAATAATTTTTTTATGTGATAATACCTAAAATTTCAAAGGTTGAGGAGATGGCCTTCATCTTGAACTAGGCAAAGCTCTGAGAGCTAACCTAACTTTATAAATACGTGATTGGTTCCTAGCTTCCCTATCCCACAGAAGTCTAGAATACCCAAAGATCATGAATATGCCATGTAAGGGTTTATGTTTGTGTCTCTTAATCCAGAATCAAGAATAGTTCCCTAATACAATAAGTGAGACAACAAAAAATGGACATACTTATTTGTGTTTTGTTCTTACTGAATTAGTAGTTATGGGAAAAGGCAATTAGGCCTTTGCTATCCAGTCTCTTGTTATGGGTAGCAGGGTGAGGAAGCTTCATTATCATAATCTGTGTATAAGAAGCTGTCCTGAAGAAAACACCTCACTCAGGTCATTAGTAGGTCAGAGAAATTGTTTGAGACAAGAAGAAAACAGAGCATGGCTCTTTAAGGCCAGAGCTAGAAGTAGATCAAAACTGCATGTAAATATATACCAAGAGGTGATATGGATCTTTAGAGAAATGAGGGGAGAGAAAAAAACACACAACAATTACCTGTCTAGCTTAATATAAGTGGAAAAGGCATCCATCTTAGATACCTGGGAGATGGTGTGGACCAGGACTTATAAAGAGAGTATAAGCCCGAGTCTGATTGGTGAGCTTGTTAAATAATTGGGAAGTTATATTTGTCACATTTTCATTCTCACTCTAATGAGCATGACGAGGAGGAGATGGTATTGTCTATATGCTGAATAATAAGGTATAATAATATAGGTAGAAGAAATTACAGTTTTTAGAAATGAAACTAAAAAGTTACTAAACCTTTAGTTACTATATATCATACCCATATAGAACACCCTCATATTTTTATTTTTTCAGTTTTCATGTCTGTTAATAAATTTTTATATTAGTTAAGGAAACATTAAAAATAAATAAAATATGCATGCCAATAGAAAATTAATTAAAATAAAACTTTAGAAGTTTCTTGCTATAAAGAGTATTTTGCATCAAATATATCCTCAAATAATGCTTGCTATTTTGATCACTACAACTCATATCACATCTAGAAAATACAAGTTAATTATGATATGGAATTGTTAAATTACATTTTCAATAAATTATATTTAAAAAGTTCTTCAGTTTTTCAAAACAGATCAGACAAAATTGATGTCTGAAAAGTGATGGGAAAATAATGAGGAAAGCAAATGGCCTTTAAGGGGTAATACTTCAAATGTCTGGTTAAAGAATTTTGCCTTAATTTAATAAGAAATAAAGCAGCTTTAAAAAACATTTTTAAGCAAAATCTTGCACAAAATAGGTACTTACATTCAAGAGAACCAGATAAATTTACACACCAACAGTTCACCTAAATCTGCAAGAACATCAGCTGACTTCACAAAAATCATGGCACAGTTTAGTCACTGGGAACACAGACCTGGAACCAGGACATCTGAGTTCAGGTCCCAGCAAACCCATGTTCTAGCAAAAAAATCTTGGAAAAGTCACTTCATCTCTCTGTGCCTCTCCAGTTTCCCCCTCTCAAGGATGGATCATAATAGAACCTGCCTCCTGGGATTTTTGTGAGAATTAACTGAGATAATACATGTAAAACACTTACTAGTGACTAGAATATAAGGGCATGTAAATGTTTGTAATCCATATCCTTGTGTGGACATCATATCCAAAACCTCTTGTTATACCAAGTAGAGGATTAAATTCAGAGGAAGTGAAGATTTTTGTCATAGAAGTTCAGTGTTACTTTCCCCCAAATGTTCATTTCTCACTTCTTGTCCCCTGAAAGGCTGTCTCTTCTATGAGCCAGGAGAACTTGGGAGGCTGAAATGGAAAGTGCTATTTCATGAAATTCCAAAGAAAAATTGGTAAGCACTCCGAAAGAGAAAAATGATGGGAAAGAAAGAGAAAAAGAAAGATAAAAAAGCGGAAGGTCTGCTGCCTTTGGGACAGGAAGCTCCTGCCTTCGGGAGAAATCCATCAAAACCCACCTCCCTCCCCGGAGCCCTCCCTGCGTGTGCTCGCAGGGCCGGCAGCCATGGGCAGAGCGTCCATCTGGAAGGCGCCCCCCGCCCCCAGCACCGAGACCAGATGGCACAGCCCCGAGACTTCATCTCTGAGTGCAAGCTATTTTGTAAATCAGGAAATGAAACCTTCTGAGTAATCAGTTTCCGAACTGTAGTACACATACCAGTCTTGGACCCACAAGTCAAAAAAGTCATCCCCCCAAAAAACTGCTGCCTCGCTGAACACATGGTCTCATTCGCAGAACACACCAGAGAAGAAGTGTGAGCGGTGATGGCTCCAGATTCAGGCAGAAACTGCAGCCAGGAAATGAGAGCATGCATAGAAACGGTGACAGTGTGGGATCTGACCGCACAAAGCAAAGCTCTGGACAAAGGAGTTCTTTCCTTGAGAAAGTAGTTACTGGAAGTTTGTTGTCAGGCACAAGGGCTATCGGGGTAGCATGCACACTGAACGGACGGCCTCTGTCTTCATGGTACCGACCTTCTAGGTGAGCGAAGAAACCATCTCGAGGCAAGTAAGTAGGTCGATAACAAAACATCACCTGGGAAGATGCCTGAAGATTACAGGGAAGTGCAAGATAGTGGGGCCCCTTTGGAAGATAGTCTGGTGGTTTCTAACAAAACTAAACATACTCCTACCACACAAACCAGCAATCGTGTTCCTTGATAATTTATCCAAAGGAGTTAAGTTGTATGTCCATCTCCAACCTGCTCACGGGTGTTTATGGTGTCTTTATTCACAATTGCCAAGATTTGGAAGCAACCAAGATGTAAGGAAGTGAATAAATAAACTGTAGTACATACAATGGAACATTACTCAGCACTAAAACTAAATCAGCTTGCCGGTTTGGCTCAGTGGATAGAGCGTCGGCCTGCAGACCGAAAGGTCCCGGGTTCGATTCCAGTCAAGAGCACGTACCTTGGTTGCGGGCACATCCCCGGTGGGGATTGTGCAAGAGGCGGCTGGTCGATGAATCTCTCTCATCGATGTTTCTAACTCTCTATCCCTCTCAATTCATCTCTGTGTAAAATCAATACATTAAAAAAAACAAAAAACAAAAACTAAATCAGCTACCAGGCTGTAGAAAGACCTGGAGAAAACTTAAATGCATATTACTAAGTAAAGAAATGACAGTTATGAAAAGGATACATACTGTATGATTCCAACTCTGCGACATTCTAGAAAAGGTAAAACTATGAAAAAGTAAACACAAACAAAAACAACAGTGCTTGCCAGGGTTTGGACATGGAGGCTTGAATACATGGAGCACAGGATTTTTTCAGGGCAGTGAAAATACATGCTACCTTAGCGGTGGATACATGTCAATTACATATTTGTCAGAAACCATAGAATATACGCCACCAACGGAGACTTCTAATGTAAGCTATGGATTCTGGGTGATTATGACACTCCAATAGGCATGTTAATAATGGGGAAGGTGATGCCTGTGGGGGTAGGGGCAAGGGATATATGAGAAATCTCTTTCTCTTATTTCTGCTGTTAATATAAAACTGCTTTTAAACATTGTCTTTCGTTTTTAAAGAGATTAAGGGAAGATGTAAATGTGGGGATGATCAGGGCATCCTCAATAGCCAGTGTTTATAGGTGATAAAGATACAGGAAAACAAGGATTCCCATGAGGAAGAAGGGAAATCAGGAAAGTGTGTATTCAAAGAGGACCAAGAACCTTTTAAAAAGGAGGGATCCTGTGGTTTTTCAGTCTGGGCCAAAGTGCCTAGTCAGGCACACAGCAGCCCTTGATCTATGTTTATTGGATGAAGTTATTTATTAATCTCATAAATCCAATCCAAATCATAAGCTTGGTCAAGATCCCTTTGCCCAGAAAACACTTAAAAGCTTTAAATCATTTTGAATTAATGCTAGCTGGAACACCTTTTGGGTATCCCAAACCTAGAATCCCCCCAAAATGCCAAAGTTTAGACATCTAAATCAGAACACCTACTTTCTTCAGTACTATGTTCCTGATAGTCTGTGTTGCATTTCCTTGAATTATTAAAGCAATCAAGCTAATTGAGTATTTAGCACATACCATGTACTCTGAGATGCACTTCATAAAAAGGATGTTTTCATTTAATCTCTCTGCCCAAATATGAGTTTGATATTACTTTTATCCACATTTTACAGGTAAGAATACTGAAGTAGAGAGGAGGTAATGCTTACAAGATCAAAATGCTAATAAGAATTGTAGCTGACGCTCCAACTCAAAGAGTCAGTTCCCTGAAATACTACTGAGAGCCCTGCTGAGCACAACCTGAGACCAATGGGCATAAGTAAAAAGGAAGCTGAGGGTACCTCGTGCCTAAAAAACTAAATAAAAGTGCAGCCCCGATAAATCAATCAACTCTCCGAAAAGCTTTGCCCTGAAATAATGGATGTGAGTCAGCAAGTGGAATACAGGTGAGTGTATTTCATAATTAGCTATAAATCCCCCTGACACCTTAGGCTGAGCGACACTGTGGAAAAACATTAAAAATATATTAAAGTGGAAGGTGACAGCATCAGACCGAAAGACAACTTTATGACTCGAGATGCCACTGCCAGGCAGGTAAACACTGGCATAGAAGCTGAGTCAAAGCAGGTCAAGTGTTCCTGCAGCTGGCCTTGTGCCCCCACAGTGGGAGCCATTAATATGCCCAGCACACACCTGGGAGAGGGACACTGTGTGACTAACAGGCCGATAGACAGCCAAGAAGTAACAGGGTACACATGCTGCACAAACAGCAGTTTCCCGAAACTTCTAAAGAGAATATCTGTTCAGGGGAACAAGTGTGTTCAGAAAGCAGATCAACGGAAGATAAATTGTAAAATCTCTATCTGTATCTTGACCAGTGGTGACAGGATTAACTGGTGTCAGCAATGTTTTCTTAACCACAGAACCAGCCTGCCCCGGGGAGGCAAGTCAGGGACAAGTGCCATTTGAACCAGCAAGTTCCATCCTAACTTAAAAATTCAAACCAGATTTTGTTTTGTTGGTTTTTTTTGTGTTTTTTTTTTTGTCATTATAGGAAAGTCATTTGACTGAATAGTTTTCTCCACAAGTTAAGCTAGACTTGTAGGAGTCCCAAAGAAGCAAATCAGAAGGGAGAAAGAGAAAGATGAGAGATGAAACTTGACAAACCTACAAAGAACCAGAGCAGAAAAGGAGACAAATTGGAAGCTAAGAAAACGGGAACAAGACTTCTCAACATGAATTTGATTTGGCATGGGGCCTCTGACCCTTTCAGATTCAATCGCTTAAGGTTCTCTTTGTATTTTTCCATTTTACTGCGTGCTCACTACTGCCCCGTCCGACGAGTCCCTGGTGCTTGATTTTAGTGATTTCCCTATAACTGGCAATAAAAGATGTTTGTGTGCCATGTCGTTTAGAATGAAAGGAACAGTCGATTATTAGAATTACCAGAGGAGAGAGCCCTGATTGCCGGAGCGATAAGGCCGGGAGTCCCTGTAGAGAGCTGCCTTTTGCAACCACCCAGGCCAACAGAGGGGGGAGGAGATTGCCTTGAACCTCTTGGGAAAATTGCACTTACTTTTGACTTGTCAGTGAAAAATAAGGAGCGATTTTATCGCGAGAAAATAACTCAAAATTGGAACAAACCTGCAGAAATTCAGAGTTGCATTCATGACATGGAATCAGACCATATTGAATTTACTTACCCAGAGAGAGCTAATGAATACATAACTGGGCTTTCACGGCTTAAAATCCAATCAGTACTTTGAAAATGGTACCAGAACACTTACTGCATCTCAGAAGAACATCTGGGCCGGGCGGGGTGAGGGGACTTCCATGGCTAATCCTGTATTAAGTGTGGAATTCTACCTGAGGTCATGCTGAACTTTAAAGGATAAATTCATGTTCGTAGAAAAACGTGGCAAAAGTTAGCAATGGGTATTAGAGATGAAGTTAGAGACTTTTTTTAAAAAAAGTTGGCTATTTATGTCTCAATATTTTCATCCATTGGGGGTAAATGCTAATATCACTAATATTTAAAAATCACATTGCAAGACTGGTAAGCAGACAATTTCTATGGTTTCAAAACAACATTATCTAATTTGAAAACAAGCTGTGGCAACAACAACAAAAAAACCCCAACACACACAAGTACTCAAATGCTCATAGAAACATAACAGTCTGCCTTTAAAATGCAAGGTTCCTGTACTGCCAAGAAAAACCAGCAACAAAATGGAAAAGGCAACCTACTGAATGGGTGAAAATACTTGCAAATCATATATTTGATAACATGTTAATATCTAAAATACTCACACAACTCAAGAGCAAAAATAAATCTATTAAGAATGGGCGGATCTGGCCGAAACCGGTTTGGCTCAGTGGTAGAGTGTTGGTCTGCAGACTGAAGGGTCCCGGGTTCGATTGCGGTCAAGGGCATGTACGTTGGTTGCGGGCACATCCCCGGTAGGGGGTGTGCAAGAGGCAGCTGGTCGATGTTTCTCTCTCATCGATGTTTCTAGCTCTCTATCTCTCTCCCTTTCTCTCTGTAAAATATCAACAAAATATATTTAAAAAAAGAAAAAGAATGGGCAGATCTGAACAGACATATTTCCCAAGAAAACATACCAATGGCCATTAGACACATGAAAAGATGCTCATTGCTAACATTAGAGAAATGCAATTCAAAAGCACAGCAAGATACCACCTTACATTTATCGGAATGGCTGTTATTAAAAAAAAAAGTCAGCAAATAACAGGAGTTGGCGAGGATGTAAACTGGTTCAGCCACTGTGGAACATGGTATGGAGGATCCTCAAAAGACTGAAAATAAAACTACCCAGCAATTCCACTCCTAGACATTATGCCAAAGGAAGCGAAAACACTGACTAGAAAAGATATGTGCACCCTCATGTTCAAGTGTATCCTTATTTACATTACCCAGGATATGGAAACAACCTAAGTGTCCATCAACGGATGATCAGATAAATTAATTTTGATAGATACAATGAAATAGTTTTCAGCCATAGAAAAGAATGCCATTTAAGCTTTTGTGGCAACATGGATGGACCTAAGGGCATTATGCTATAGAATTAAAAAAAAAAAAACACCCACAAGCTCATGTATACAGAGAACAGTTTAGTGACTGTCAGAGATGGAAGTTATGGAAGCCAAATAGGTACATGGGTCAAAAGGTACAAACTTCCAGTTATAAAATAGATAAGTCATGGGGTGGTAAATGTACAGCATGGAACTATAGTTAATTATCATTAATACTATACGTATGCACATTTGAAAGTTGCTGAGAGAGTGGATCATAAACATCCTCATCATAAAAAAAATGTTGAACTATATATGGTGATAGATATTTACTAGGATTATCATGGTGATTATTTTTGCAATATCCTATATAATAAAAGCAAATTGTCCCCTTGACCAGGAATTTGTTGGGTTCGACCAGGGGGCGGGGCCATCTCGGGGAAGGATGGGAGGCCCCACCTGGCAGCCAGCAGCTGCTAGGGACCCTGTCAGTGCACCAATTTCATGCACTGGGCCTCTAGTATACAAATAAAGAATCATTATGCTGAATGCTAGAATCTAACATGTCAGTTTTCCTGAATGAACATTTTAATGTGTTTTTCCTAACATTTTTGAAAATTTTCATCAGAAAATAATAAACTGCTAGAGAAATGACACAGTCAGGCCCTTGTTTAACCTTCCAGAGGCCTGGCTCCTTTACACATAGTTCAGGTCCCACCCACACTATTGCTGCCTTCCCTGTGTGACCTCCCATCACTCTCATAAAGTGGCCCACCCATCTAGTTGTTTGAATTGACTTTTTAAAATAATGCCTATGCCCAGCCTTGCTTACAACACTCCCAGTCTCTAAGGAAAGGAGTTCTGTTTTCCAAAGAGCCTAGCAAATAAATGTGTATGTGGCTTGGTGTCTGAAAAATGTATTGCCTAGTAAATTAAATGGTCTTTAGAGAAAATCAGGAATTGAAATTAAGATTATAGAAGAAAGAATTTGTGAATTTATATTGAAACATCCCTAAGTCAAGGTGATATTTTTATCTAATATTTGGATGTCAGAATCACTTTCTGATCTATAAATTAAACTTCGAAATGTTTGGGGAATCAAAACTATGTTAAGACTCCTTTTGCCATTCTCATTCATTTGTCCCTAAGATATATATTAAACTAGTGATAGAACTTAATCATGATCATTATTGAGATCAGTGTGAATTTTAATAGTTTCAAAGCTTGAAGTGTATTAGGATCACAGTTTATTTACTTTTTATTGAGCCTGTGTTCCCTGTGTGTTAAGCTTGATAGAATTACTATTTGCACAGCAGCTAGAGTATGCAAAACCCTTCCACACATTCTCTTTTGTGACCCTTGTGGTAGCTCTGAAAGGTGAGTAGAGCAGGTATCATCTGTGACATTTTACTGAGTAGGGAAATAAAAAGGGATTGAATGACTTGCTCAATGTCACAGAGCCTATACACAACACAAAAGGGATCCAAATCAAAGGCAATAATGCATCTCCCACTTCTTCTCTGGAAGTTTGATTTTTAATAAAATCCTTAGATTCCAAGTGACTGAGTTCTCAGAATCCTAGGAAGTCAAAATTTTAGTGTTTTCACCTTGGAAATGTGAAGTCTGATTTTATATTTTACTGTGAAGTTAGCCTTATTGATGACTCACTTAGCACTTCCTGGGCCTTGTGCATGGCTTTCTGACAACAGCGCTTCATCACTTTCCATGAGCTGTCAAACATCCTGCAAACCTGGTTCTTGCCATGTCCATGCATGAATGGTTGGATAGATTCTGTGTACAAAAGAAGCTAAATAATAAAACGTGACATAAAAGAAGGTCAAAGATTACCAAACTGAATTACACTGAATTGTTGGCAGAGCGTTGACTCTGTTAATTTAATAGTTTTCCAACACATGTGTACAACATAAAGGTCATTATGAACAGGAATCATATTCCCTAATCTCAGCTCACTGTACAAACTGGTTTGCTTGCATTCCTTAAAAATGATAGCTACATGAAATTTGTCAGTCGAGGGGTGGAGTTTGCCTCCAAAAGGACAAGGAGAGGGAGAATGACAGGAAGGAATCGACAAGGGTGGAGTTCATAGATATTAATTCTCCAAGTTTCTAGTTTTCTCTTGGCATCCTGGGATTAAGAGATAATGGTTGTTGGTTCACTTCTAGGTATACAGTAGGCAATTTCCTCATTGTGTGATTATCTCAGATGTTTAGGTAAGGCAGAATTCCTTCAGTGGGCTTAGGCTTTCAACTTTGGAGTCCAGCAATAAATTGCTTAAAATATATTTTATGACTCCTATTAAAAATTATAATTAATTATTCCATGTTCTTTGCTAGTGAAAATGGAATAATAACTTCTACATTCTAGGAGTGACATTTTTATTTTAAGATATCTAACAAGTATTTGACACTTTTCTAATTTTAGCTTGTAATCTTCCAATTAGTAGAGATTGACTAATATTAAATATAACATTTCTAAAAGCATTAAACATATATTATTAACAGTTGCTTACCACAATAGTTTCCTTTGTTTTTACCCTTTGACTTATGTCATGGGGACTAATTTATTATTGAAGCAGCAAGTCAACTCCAGGTTCCATTAATATAAAATTAACATGACATTTTACTAAGACAATACATTATTAAAATATTCTGGCATGAAGACAAACTCAAGAGTGCTTGTATTAAATAAATAGCCAAGTTACAGAAAATACGTGTAATGCTTTAAAAACATGTTGAGTTGACTTTTCTCCACCACAGCTAAGAAGATGAATGCTAATACTTTCTAACTACTTCCATAGCTGAACAGAGAGAACTTTACCTGGTCACTGACCAGAAGGGGAGTCACCCTATAACCATACACACACAAGCTTAGTGGAGTGAAGCTAGCAAGCAAATTTGGAGGACTGGTTGACACCTGAGTGTACTTGAGGTCATTCTCCCTCTGAACTTTTATAATAATTCATCTGCACTCTCTGAAGGCACTTTGGATTCCTATCTTCTATGAGAATGATTGATAAACACATTCTAGGTCTCCTACTAGATTGTAAGAGTCATGAAGGCAGGACTCATCACTGACTCATATCTGTGTCCCCACCACCAAACCCAAATGACCAGTAAGTGTTTGTTGACCTACTAAAAAGCCTCATGTAAAGGTTTTGGATTACTTCTCCTAGGGCCTCTCCTAAGTGGTCACCTTTGCCAGTGGGAATGGTAGTAATGGAGCATCTTTTTATTACCACTTGCAAGAACCCTTATTAAACAAAGATTTAATAATCCTAGATAAAGTTAAGCTGTCGCTGTGTCTGCTCACTCTCAACTTCCCCCTTTTCCTTATGAGGAGAAAGTGGAGATAAGATGATGTCTTCTCTTCTCGAAATCTGGGTTTTAAGAACACTGAGTGAAGAAAGGATACATACCGGTATATGTTTCCCAGAAGACCTAAATGTTAGCCGACAGTGACTTGTGCAATATTAAGTGTAGAGCTCATCTCACTTCTATTATGAATCTACTAAAAATAGCTTCATATTTTATCCATGTTGTTTCCTCATAATCATAGAAGCCAAGGGCCAAATTCTAGTCTTTAATGCATTCTCACAGTTGCTATTCAATTAATCAGCAGCTGTGTTCATGCATTTAACAATGGAATCTGCTACCATGGAATATTTCTTGACTTGAAGCTACATTTGTACATCTTAAATGTTACTCAAGAAGTACAAATGGTTCCAATATGAAAATATGAAGAAATTGAAACTAACAACCAAAATCCATGGTCAAGAATTTTAAAAAAAAACAACTTTATAACTCAGCCACAGACTAAGCGACTATCCTTTTTGCTTTGCATTCTCCTTAGAGCCCAAGTAATATTTCTTGAATAACCTGGTTAAGAACAAAGAGCCTGCTGAGTCTTCTGGAAAAATTCAGTTTAAGTTAGGAATGCAAAGGCTTCTTCCACCTCACAAAAACTTGACTGGTATTGCTTATCAGTCTTTTCTGCTGAAACTTAGAATCCTTCTCATCACAGTACACCAAGAAACCACTATTGAAATTTTTATCTTTGTGCTTAAGATAAAACTTATTTGCTCTAGACAAGTTCTCATCTTTTTCTGAGCTTGTGAAAATTCAAGAAAACTATGAACCCTCTTCCCAGAAAAATTCACATATGAAAAAAAATTATTTTTACACTATACCCAGTAGTTTGGCATTCCCAAAGTTTACATATTAATCTTGAGATCCACTGACTCAAGGAATAACCTCTGCTCTAAACCAGTATTTTCTATGAAAATTCAGGAAATAATGGGAAGCCTGAATCATGAAGAATACTTGATTTCTCACTTTTGTCCTCAAATTCCCCTTCACTTTCCCTTCTTCCCCCAAAAGACATATATTTACTTAAATATTTAAGACTTCTATCTGTTTCTAGGTGGTTATCAGCCAAAGAATGAGTCAACGTCTCCAAAAATAGGTAGGTGTATCTTAGCATTGATATTGTCTGAGGCACCTCCCACAGAATCCCATGGAGTGAAGAAAACCATGTGGGAGGACAACACAGCAGGTTTGTGAGGTTGGTATGACAATTGTAAATCACCAGGCAAATACTTCCCATAGATAACAAATATCTTATTGTTCACTGTTGTTGTTTCAAATGCTATTTAGCCTTTTTTTTTAAATGCAGTGTTACCCTAGATTCAGATGCATCATCTAAAAGCATCACAAGTGTTCTAAGAAAATTCTGTTGTTTCCTTCTTGAGACTTTCATAAGACTCAGACCATGTCCTTGATATAGAGGTGCTAATTAATCTATCAGGAATTTATAGGCTAAGGAGCAAAGTGGGGATCCATGGACAAATAGATGCACTAGTGTTATGCTATGCAAATTGTGCCCAAGTGGTTCAATAAAATATGGCTGCCCTTCCTCATGACTAGCTTCCTGGCCATAGTGCTCTATTAAGTTTCATCTCCATTGACTTTCACATGGCATACTATACTACATTTTCAAGTTTATATAATAAATATTGACACTACTGTTCATGAGGCATCCTAAAAAATGTTCAGCCATCAATTATATATTGTTTTCCTTCTTTTTCTTTCTTTATCCCCCCTCCCACCTTATAACCATTCATATATATATATATATATATATATATATATATATATATATATATATAAACTATCATTCTGTTTTAGAAATTAATTATTTTTTTAATGTGAGATTTCACCAAATAAGTACAAATAGTAGTGTCACAGGACAAAATTCATTACAATTACTGAGAGTTCCCCTGGATCTGTACTGTGACCTCTGCTACTTCTTGAAATTGCCTCTAGTGTCTCACAGGGAATCCCTTTGTCACAAGGAAGGGTCACAAGAGAATTCAGAGATTCTTATGTCTAGAGATGTTTTAAATTTAGGTTAGATTCTAGATGGAATTCAAAACAATCCGAATGGAGAGCATAGTCTTGACAGCGCAGCAGTATTGTGACTTGAAAGTGGAAGCAAGGAAAACGCTGACTTGACGGAGCAAGTGAAAAAGAAAAGCCATGACTTTGACCAAGTTTACCTGGATGTGAACAAATTTAGTCCTCTGCTATCTGATGGAAATAGTGTCTCATGAAAAATAAAACACTCAAACTTCATAGTAACAGTTTTATGAATTCAAGGTTTTTCCTGTGAAATTTCCACCAATTACATGTGATTTTCTAATCTGAATGATATCTCAGGCTCAGGATTACCTTCAGATTCTTCAGCATTTTGTGTCTATATATATATATACCGTATTTGCCGGCGTATAAGACAACCCCCTAACATTTCCACTCAAAATACAGAGTTTGTTATATACTCGCTGTATAAGACTACCCCCCACTTGGAGGCATATTTTTCAGGGCCAAAAAATCGTCTTATACGCCGGCAAATACGGTGTGTGTGTGTGTGTGTATATATATATATATATATATATATATATATATGTTATCATACTTGGAATTTCTTGGCTTACTTCCCCAAATAGCAAAACACAGCAACTGTGTGTCGGTTTCACTCATTCAATTTTATGATATTGCCCCAAACGAAAAGAATTATCAAATGTTTTGTAATTTGGGTTTAGAATGTTTTGAATAAAGATATTAGAAGATATCTAAACAGATATACCTTGTGAATAAGCAAAAAAAAATTTTTTTAAAGGGATGGGAGGGGAGGCAGGGAACAGTTGGTCTACTCTGCCCCAGGCAAGCTAAAAGGAAACAAGCCACTATGTTTCTTCCTTTTGTTTGTTATTTGCACCTTGCTATAGTACTTAGCACAATAAAATTGCACATTATAAATCATCAATAAATAGTTACATGTGGAAATAGACTGAAAGAAACAGAATTTAAATACACAGGTAGAAATATGATTTGTTTTCACTGTTTTGGTGTTTTTTGTTTTTGGGTTTTGTTGTTGTTGTTGTTGTTGTTGTTTTTGTTTTGGGTACTTTGTTATATAAATAGTACTTGTAAATTGTTTACCTTCCCCAAGCTCATCAAATGAGTAAATGGCTAAGCCCACATAGTGGGGAATTGAGCTTAAATAAATATTGAACATCAATGCAGTGTTGGGGGCAGGGCTTTGCTTGACTGATAACCTGTGAATGGCTTCTGTATTCCAACTGAAGCATTTGGTACTTTGAAGCTCTAAAAGCCCTGGATCCCTCACATCTTGCTGAGTCGCTGAGATGGTAACCCATAGGCCTGGTTATTGCAGTGGGTAAAAGGAATGTCGCCTTTGGAGTCCCTGTGTTCAGACCTGCCTCATTAATAGTATGACCTTCAGAAAATTACTCTATCTCTTCAAGCTTTGGGCTCTTTTTCTATAAAACAGGAATAATATTAATACCTCATTAGGGTGCTGTAGATATCAAATTAGATTAAAAATTCTTTTAATGCTTAGCACTTTCCTCTGTAAAGCACTTTCCTCTGTAAATGGCAGGAAAGACATTTAATAGCTGGCAGCTCTTGATATCATCATGTAAAATGACCAAGTGCTACATTTTAAATGTCTCAGGAATGACTTTCTTGAATGTTTGATGTGGAAAAACAGTATCTTTTTTCCATATTATATTATATTATATTATATTATATTATACCAAAGGCCCAGTGCATGAAAATGCATGCACTGGAGAGGAGTCCCTCAGCCGGACCTGCCCCCTCTCACAGTCCGGGAGCTCTCAGGGGCAGGAGGTGACCTAGTGATCAGGGAAAGGCGATGCCCCATCACACCTCTGCTGCTGCCACTGCCAGCAGCACAATCCTCTGCCAGCCCTGATTACTTGAGCCTCAGGTGGCCTTGGGCATCTGGGCAGATGCCATTCAAGGCTTGCCTGTGCCTTGGGCCAGCCCTGGACGGCTGGAGGGCTGATGGGATTGGGGGGACTCTGGAGGCAGGAGCGTGGAGCGGGTGGGGGTGGGCTTATTTGTGCTGAGGGCCTGCCACCCTGGCAGGGCTGAGGGGACTGGGCGCTGCCATCTTGTGGCTCTGGTTGCTGCCGTCTTTGAGGGTGTGGGAGTCAATTAGCATATCCCCTACTTATTGGCTGTGGACGCCATCATCTTTGTGATGGCAGGAGGGTCGATTAGCATATTTTCTCTTATTAGATAGGATTATATTGCTAGAGGCCTGGTGCACAAAATTCATCCACAGGGTATTGTCCCTCAGCCCAGCCTGCACCCTCTCCAATCTGGGACCCCTAGAGGGATGTCTGACTGCCTGTTTAGACTCGATCCCCTGGGGATGGATCGGACATCCCTCTCACAATCCAGGACTGCTGGTTCCCAACCACTCACCTGCCTGCCTGCCTGATTGTCCCTAACCACTTCTGCCTGCCAGCCTAATCACTCCTAACCACTCCCCTGCCAGCCTGATCGATGCTAATTGCTCCTCTGTTGGCCCAATTACCCCTACCTACCCTCCCCTGCCAGCCCGGTAACCCTTAACTGCCCTTCCTTGCCAATCTGGTCATTCCTAACTGCCTTCCCTGTCAGCTTGGTTCCCCCAAACTGCCCTGCCCTGCAAGGCCTGATTCCCCCTGCAATTGCCCTCCCATATAGTCCTGGTCCCTCTTAACTGCTCTTCCCTGCAGGTCTGATCCCCCCTATCTGCCCTCCCCTGTAAGCTTGGTTCCCCCAACTGCCCTCTCCTACAAGCCTGGTTCTCCTCCAACTGCCCTCCCCACTTGGTCCCTGCAACCCCTGGCAGACCAATAGGCCCAAACACTCCATTCTCGCTGCTCAGCCCCAGACACTCCAGAAGTGGCAGAACAGCAAGGCTTGATCAGCTACTGGAGTGGGTGGATCCCACCTCTGGGTTTGGTCCCCATGACCTCTGGCCAGGCCGACAGGCCCAAACACTCCAGTGGCTGGGCTGAAGGGACTGGGCGCCACCATCTTATAGCTATGGGTGCCTCCATCTTTGTAACTGAGTGATGGTTAATTTGCATATCACTCTTATATTAGATCTTAAATTAGATCTTTATTAGACTGTACATTTCTACATATAGCATATACTGTAACCAAAAATGATGAGTTTATATTCCAAATAATTATCCAGGCATCCTCAAAGGTATTCATAAATTATTGTCCATTAGACTGTCATTAAGCAGAGTCATTGACCAGCACTCCTCTGTCTGTGTGCCATGCTGTGCATCATGAATGAGCAGATGGGCCCCCTGACCTCCAGTGCCTCCAAATAAAAACTGTCTAACATAACATTGCTCACAGAAAAACTGAATGAATAAACAGATTAAAAGCAAAAGAGTAGAAAGCATGGGAACAACATTGGAGCACAGGGCTCAGCAAAGGGAGGTTATCCCCTGAATAGGTCAGTTTGTGGGAAGGAAAAGATGTTAACATTCCCCCAGCTGGTTTAGAAAATATACAAGGAACAAAACATGTGTGATTTGACTCCATTTAACCCCAATATTTTAGTTCTGTATACATTACGGACATTCAAGAAACACAAAGAAATATTAAAGAATCAAACATATTGCTATATCACTAATTATTTAGGAATGCATATTGGGGTTTTTTGTATCTTTTTTTCTGGGAAAGTTGTTAAAAAACTATGTAAAACATGATGCCAATATGAAGCATTATTATTTTTATTATTTCCTAAAATTCAGCAATCTAAATGCACATGCCAGGGGCTAAGAGTGTTTTTACAATCCGGAAACAGCCACAGATGCTATTATTGCCTGCTTCTTTGCATATATATCAGAGGTTGGCCTCATTTCTTAAATGTGGCAGCTACATAACGGCAAAGAAACTAGATAAAAAGCGAAACTCATTCAGCCTTCCAGATGTTCTTGTTATGTGACACCAAACAATGGAGTGATTGATTGATAACTGAGCCTCCCCTCTGTATTTGGATTTTTTGGCATTGTGTGTCACAGAGTTAAATTTAACCTGACAGGTGTAGCATCAGCATTTTATTCTTTCCGTAAATTTGATGTTGCCCATCCATGCTGAAAAAGTAGTGTGCATCAATGTTACCATTTGGTTAGATGCTTACTGAGAGCATAAAGACCACAATCCATTGAAAAGCAAAATTTCCCTTTTTTCTCAGTAAATTGGTATCTCTCTCTTCATTCATGTTTTCACTATTTATCAGGTATTCCAAATGAGAAATTGGCTCAGTTTGTCTTCTCTTTCTTTCACACTTCCTGTAGACAGACATATCCTATTTTACTATCCTGTACACAATGTCCTATTTCTACCTTGCACTTTTGCCTTCGTTTTATAATTTTTAGAGGCCTTTCACATAATATTTACAAGTACAACTCTGAAGTTAGGCCAGCAGATTCAAACTTGACTCGACCACTTATTTGCTATGTAACCTGTTCAGCTTTGTCACCTATAAAATGGGGTTCCTCATAGGACCTACATTTTAGCATTGTTCTGAGCAGTTGCTATGTGTCTCTATGAATGTACCTAGCATGAAGTAAATACCACACAACTGTTGGCTCTCAAATTCTCTTCTTACATTGTCATCCTCCACAACTACCTTTTAAAAATAAGTCTGATCAGGCTTTCCAGCTCAGAGGCCTGTGAAGGTTTCTTCTGCCTATAAATAATGTCATTCAAATCTTTCCTCTCCTTGCCCTGAGGTCACAGTGCAGCGTGCTCCCAGCACACTCCCTTCAGCCACGTTGAGCTTGGCCACGTTTTATATAACCATGGACTCCTAGCTTTGCTCAAATCATTCCCTTTGATGGAAACACCCTTCTTCATCTCTATCAAGTCACAATGCTTCATTCAAGGTGCAATTCAAACAGTAAGCGCTAAGTAAAATCTTCACTGAAACAACCCAAGCAGGAAGCATCATTTCCTTGTGTATTTTTTGCAGAACTTTGTTCTTATGCCATTGTAGTACTTATCATATTATAGCAGCACTATTCGCTTATGAAACTGGTTTCAACCTTGGGTTTGTGATCCTTGAGGACAAGGATCGTGTCTTAACTGTCTTGATATCTGGACAGTCTAGCACAGTGCCTGACAAATTCTAGGAACCAAATAAATATATTTAAAATAAAATAAAAGGAGTATTTGTTGAATACATAATAATCCTTTATCATAAATTCATATCTCTCTTTTATAAGACTTAAGTTGAATCCTGATTCCTTTTTTTTTTAAAAAAAAAGTTTCAATCTGCCTCAGCTCAAATGAATTCCACCACTTTGAACTTCCCTGCTATTTATTTTGTCATTTATCTGACATTCACAATATATTGCACTGTGATTTCAATTTTTATTTCCATGTATCTGTAACTCAGATGTCAGCTAGGCCATCTCTATCGATTAAGATCTACTTAAGTGTGTCTCAAATCCCACTCCTACCAACCCTTAACATGCCATAAATTACTGGGGAGAAGAGACTTTTAGTCATATAGTCATCTCAGCTCTGAATCCTTTCTTTGTGAAATTAGTTCAGTGAGTGGATCATCTTTCTCTTCTGGAATTGCTGTTCCTTATCTGTCCCTGGTCAATCCAGAAGTGGAATTCAGCCCATTTCTCTGATGTCTATGAAATAAAACCAACCAGAGCAAATAAACCCCACTTATTTAAGATTTTATGTAATGAGTGGCAACCAAAAGTTTGGAAAACAGAAAAAAAATGCATACCACAGCTACAGAAATATCTAGTCAGTTGCTATTTTACACCATATTTATTCAGAACTCTGTGATATAGACTGAGTGACCAGATTATTATGACCACCTGACATTTCTAGGCAAATTAGCCGTACACTGCATTGTATGGGAGCCAAAGGCCTGTTCAAACACCTTTGCTGTCTGCAGTTACCAAGATAAAACTTCTCCAATTTGCACAGAAACACAAGGATTGGACAGTCGAGCATTGGAAAAAAGTCACGTGGTCCAATGAATCACGTTTCCAGTTGCCTCAGGCAGATGGCTGTGAGAATTTCACAGAAATAGCATGAAAGCATGTACCCCCATGCATGAATACAACCTTTCAAGCTGGTGGGGGCAGTGTTAGGGTTTGGGGCATGTTTTCCTGGCATCATTTCGGCCCTTTAATTCATGTGGAACAACGTCTGAATAGCACAACATACCTAAGTATCATTGCTGATCAAGTTCATCCTATCATTATGATGGCGCATCCCAATGGAGATGGCTTCTTCCAACAAGACAATGCACCATGCCATGGTGCTCTTATTGTGCAGGAGTGGTTTTAAGAACATGAGGGAGACTTTAACTTGCTTAGGTGGCCCCCACAATCACCAGATCTCAATCCAATTGAGCATTTGTAGGACAAAGTTAAAAGAGCCATCAGGCAGCTGGTTCCACAACCATCAAATCTCACAGAACTGGACAGTGCTGTTCATCAGGCATGGTGTCAGATTCCTCACATCACCTTTCAACATCTCATGGAGTCAATGCCAAGAAGAATTGTCACAGTATTGAAGACAAAAGGTGGCCCAAGGAAGTGCTGATGGGGTGGTCATAATCATCTGGCCACTCAGTGTATATATATCCTCTTCAAGGACTGAGAAATGTGTATACCTTGTAATCTGCATTCAATGGTCATTACTGAGTAACTAGGGGGACAGGGAAGGGGTCTACATCTCACCAATACAAAAAGGCAGCAAAATTAATATTAAAATCTGGGGATTCAGATTGATTATTTCACCTTATGTAGCACCACAGCTTCATTTCATTTCCTTGGCTTCTACCTGCCTCTCCTCCCCGCAAACCCGTCATCCTCAATTCATTTCCCTCCCTTCTGGAACACCTTCTAGAAAATCTAATTTTTAAAATTCTATTTAGTAGAACAATTCAATTCCCTCCCAACCTCACTCTCAAAATTATCATCATGTCTCTAATTGTATATGCAAATCCATCAAGGTGCTCAGTTAAATAGAATGGTATCTCATGTAATATAATTTATTCTTGGAAAATTGCATATATATAGGGAGGAAAATACACACACACACACACACACACACACACACACACACACACACTAGGAGCCCATTGCAGAAAGATTCCTGCAAGTGGCCACTGTGGCCTCGCTTGCATGCCACCACCACCTTGCCCTGCCCGCCTGCCTGCCTGCCACTGCCACCTTCCCCACCCACACTTTCCCTCTGACAGCCACCTTGCTTTCTGCTTTTCCTTCCTCTTCCTTCTAAGCAGTCTTCAGTCTTTACTCCTCCCTCCCTCAGTGTATGCAAATTAACCACCATCTTTGTTGGGTTAATTTGCATACTTGTTCTGATTGGCTGTGGGTGTAGCCAAGGTATGGTAAATTAGCATTTTTCTCTTTTATTAGTGCAGATATATATACTTTATTCTGTTAAGTAGATTTTAAATCCCAAAAGGACTGTGTTAACCTTATACTATTTTGATGCTTCAAAATACAGTTATCTTTAAATTCACTCATTCACCCTTTCCATAAATAATTACTGAGCAGCTGCTATGTGCAAGTTTTACAGAATAAACAACAGCCACTTTTGCCCTCAAGCTGCTCCTAGGAAGAGGGTGTACACATATGAACAAAGCATTACTATGCGCTGTGGAATGAGACTGGAGTGCAGACTTGCTTCTGCGGGACCACAGAAGGGGAAGCCTTCTCCTACTTCTCAGCCTTGTCTCCGCTCCCACATTTCTGAAGGCCAAACAAGAGCAGTAATTCTCCACAACAGAAATTCTCACTCTCTTTGGAAGAGAAGAATTCACATTCCCCTTCGAAAGATGTAGTAGGACGATAGGATCGGGGGTGGGGAGTTGAGGACGGGGAGAGGGGGCAGTTGTACATGAGAATTAAAGACAAACCCATAAACGTCCATGATTCCCATAAACCTGCTGAGGGCTTGTCCCCTTTGAGAGTCACTGATGCGAAACTTTTAAGAAAGAATTAAATGAGGACACATTAATTCCACAAAGCAAGGTACACTGGGCATATTTTTGCAAGTGCCAGCAACTAGTTAATGTGTCTGCCTATCAGTCCTCTGCCATTCGTTTAGCTCACTAGCAGAAAGGCGTAAACAACTTGCTGCAGGTCTGTTTGTAATGGCAGCATAATGAGGTCTCCAGGGTCCGGGGCTGAAAATGACTTGAGATTTCTCGATGAGAATACACTTCAGTTGCTGAGAATTGGTTTTGCTTTATGCAATGCTCAGAATGAGAAGAAAAAGAAAATCATATCATAGTGATTTTTTTTCCCCAAACCGGAGAGAACAGTTTCTCAGCTATTTTTAGATCATTGTCCTAAATCCCAAATGCTGTTTTATTATGTCTTTTTCAAATAAAACTAGGCACATATTGAAAATTATTTGTTAAATCCTTTCTTTAAAAAATCAGCAAGAAGCATATATTCTCCAGAGAACAATTTACTTTCAGATTTGAAACACCTGATAAAACCATTCAACTCACTGAAGCAAAACTGTGTTTCCATTCAGATCAGGTTCTGCTATAGGGAGTAGAGTCCAGTGCAGACTAGAGAGGAAACCACAGTTCAAGCCAGACCACTAGTTAACTAAGAACTGAGAGAACAAGGTACACATAGAAACACAAAGAACAAACTTTTCCTTGAAAACATCTGGAAGATCTGATACTTGCCTCTGCTGATAACCACTTAGGCCCCGAGCTTAGATTTTAACTGCTCAACTACATGTGCTAACTCAAAGAAGAACAAGCGCAAAGTTAAATTTATTAGGACATATATTTTCAACAGTTCCTAATTTATGCATACTCATTCTTTTATAGCCAAAAGAGATACTTAAATTTGATTACAAATGTGAATAATTGCTTTCAAGTTTGGGGCTCCTTCAGGCTACATTATACATGGATACTGAAGTAGAGAATTGAAACAATTTCCAAGCATCTCAATCATTAAAGAACTTTTATCTACAATGTCCAGAAGAAAGGAAGAAAGAAAATGTTATCTTGCTGTTCCCTCTGCTTGGAATGTCTCCCCCCATCCCCAATACTCATGACTCGCTTCTTCATATCTTTCAAATCTTTTTTCAAATATCAAATTCTCAGTCAGGCCTTCCACAAATAGGGAAAATGTAATCTTTTCCTGCCTCAGGCTCTATTAACCTTTCATGACGCATTTTTCTCCACAGTTATATATTTTCATTAGTTACATAATGCATTTGTTTATTGTGTTTGTCTTTAAGAGCATATAAGCTCCATGAAGCTCATAGTAGATGTTCAAAAATGTATGTAGCCAAAACTGGTTTGGCTCAGTGGATAGAGCATTGGCCTGTGGACTGGAAGGTCCCGGGTTTGATTCCGGTCAAAGGCTTGTACCTTGGTTGCAGGCACATCCCCAGTAGGGGGTGTGCAGGAGGCAGCTGATTGATGATTCTCTCTCATCGATGTTTCTAACTCTCTATCCCTCTCTTCTCCTCTCTGTGAAAAATCAATAAAATATATATTTTTAAAATGTATATAAAGTGAAGGAATGAATGATTGGTATACCTTAATTGATGGAAATCTTTCACTGCTGCACTTGGTAGTGATCAATCCTATGGCCCCTCCCCCTTTTCCCTCCCTTTGAACACAAACATTTAATTACTCTATATCTAATTACCCTCACCCATTAATTCCTATGAAATGTCCTATAAGACAATATATCTTCATATTATCATACCTAATAATAGACAAACATGTAAATTGACTATATCTTCACTACACCCCACAGCCAATCAGAGTGAGTATGCAAATTAACCCAACAAAGATGGAGGTTACTTTGCATACATAGGCGCCCAGCTGCCTGGGTCCTGGGAACTTTCTCAGCACCCAGGACCCCGTGGGTCCTGAACAACCTGGCAAGGACCTGAGCCAGGAATCTCCTGGGCAGGAGTGGAGCCCTGTTATCCAGGGGAGCTGGGGGTCCCCTGCCCAGGTTCCAAGCCCTGGCCAGAGGCTTGTGGCCTGGGCAGGGACAGAGCCAGAGATGGGAGGGAGATGGGTGTCTTCTACCCAAGCCCCAAGGCTTTAGGCCTTGGCAGGGGTAGAGCTGGCGATTGGAGGGAGCTGGGGGATCCCTGCCCAGGCCCGGAGGTTTTAGGCCTTGGCAGGGGCAGAGCCAGAGACCGGAGGTGATCAGTATGAACTGCAGAGGAAATATATTTTCTGACCACTCATTGGCTAAGCTCTCTGTATGCCACTGGTAATATTCTTAGTAACTTGGATATAAGAATCCAAAAAGGTGACCTATGGTTTTCCATCATACTCCTGGAGTGAAAAAAAAACACACAAAAAAACAAAGGTCCACTGCTGAAGGGGTAAGAAATGCCATATCCTGTCCCAGCCAGTTTGGCTCAGTGGATAATGCCTAGGCTTGCCAACCGCAGGGTCTGGTTCAATTCTGATCAAGGGCATGTACTTAGGTTGCAGACTTCTTCCTGGCTAGGGCCTACGTCAGGGCTCATGCAGGAGGCAGCCATACAAAGTGTTCCTCTCACTTTGATGTTTCTCTCTGTCTTTCCCTTTCTCTTACACAATCTCTAAAAATCAATGAAAACATATCCTCAAGTGAGAATAAAAAAAAAACATAAAGAAAGAAATGTCATATCCTATGAAAGACACATCTTGAAAATGCCTAAAGAAAGTTGTCATTTTTTCATGGTGAAGGGACTGGAGTCCGCGTTGATGAAAACACCTTGGTGGCTGCGGTGACTTGCAGTCACTACAGCAGCAGGGTGATGGGACTGGTGTCTTCCCCTGATCAGCCCAGTTGCCTCAGTAGGACATCCCCTGAGAGTTCCCAGTATGTGAGAGGGGGAAGGCTGGGCTGGGCAACCCCACTCCAATGCACGAATTTCGTGCACTGGGTCCCTCATAAAAGATAATGTAATAGATGAGATTTTCAGAATAAGCTGGCAGAATTAAACTATCAACAAATTTTCTCCCATCATGACTAGGGAAATTTATAAAACTGAAGTAAAATAAGACATAAAAAATAAAGCAGTAATAATCAAACATAAGAAGAAACAGAGCCTTCTTGCCAACTCTGTGAAAAGCATAAGCTGAAGGGAAAGATAGAGAGAGAGAGAGAGAGAGAGAGAGAGAGAGAGAGAGAGAGATGTATATATGTATTTATATATTATATACACACACACAATTGATTACAATCCAGAAAGAACACAAAATACATATGTAGAAAAATCCAAAGAAAAGAAATATAATATTCTACCTGTCTTCTCAGTATCCAAAAAACTCTCCAGAGCTCCTTTTCTATTTGGTGTCTTTTTTTATTTTTTTATTTTTTTAGCTGAGAACAAAACTACAAAGAGAAGCCAGGCTATTTACAATGACCTAAGGCTAAATACATATCCAACAAATTGTATGTATCTAGCAAAACAGAACACCAAAAAAACAAGGAAAATATGAACAGAGGAGACATAAAACAAGCTCTTTTGAAAGTGCAAGAGACCTAAGGTGAAGAGACCACAAAACCCAACTCCTTCCCAGGAAACAATCAGGCTGTAGGTAGAGCCTTATTTATTTATTTATTTATTTATTTATTTATTATTTATTTATTATTTATTTATTTATTTATTTTTGGTAGTATGAGCAGCAGTCGGGGAGAAGGTGAAGAAGGTATAGTTAGTCTCTACGCAAAGAACAATTTCCAAGATCCACCCCAAATCAGATATCTCCCCAAGCCTTGGACATGACCTAACATAGTTGTGGTAAACTCTGGGCAGGGTTTTGGACCAAAATGGACTAGAGAGAATAGAAACAAGGCCTATAAAACAAAGTTTCCCACAATCCAAACAAGCTCTCTTCCTTTCCCCTGTTGTTCTCACAGCAGAAAATAAACATAATGCACATTACCTGGCCCCTCTGATATAAACAGGTCACAAATATATTAGAAAGGAGTTGAGAGATCTCACTCCCAGAAGCATCAGAGAAAGCAAAGGTCTTAGAATGCTAATGATCACTAACATATATTGTTACTGTGGGCAGGCACTTGACATATTCACAGAATTCACATGAAAACCCAATAAGTATGTCCTATTATTGGTACACAATTCTACATTCAAAAACTCTGAGCCTAATATGTTTTGAAATTTGATTTTTAAAAAATGTTTATGTGCCCTATAAGACATAAAATCCAGGGGTCCCAGAGAAGCACTCTTTTTTCTCCTCTGAGTGACTGTATATAAAGATTCAAAAACAGATCCAGAGAAAAAGAAACATCAATCAGACGATCAAACCTCAGAGGGAAGGTAGGAAAGGGTAGGAGTAAGGGGGAGAGATCAACCGAAGGATTTGTATGCATGCATATAAACCTAACCAATAGACACAGACAACAGGGGGGATGAGGAGGAATAAGGACACATATGTAGCACCTTAATCAATAAACAAATTTTAAAAAAAGATTCTAGTCTCTGTAGATCACTTTTTTATACTTATTTCTCATCTAATTGTGTTTAAGAATTCTAGCTCCTGCATATCACTTTTTTAGAGTCCTTTGTGCTATGACTTAATCTGTGCTCAGATTTTAGACTATATGATTTTTATATTGGATTTAAGATTTTGTGTACCTATATGCATAGTCATCTGTATGGATCAAACTTGTCAATTGTGTTATTCGTATTTTCTGATATCCATTAATTTTTGCCATTCTAAATCTCTTTCTAATTGATTATATAAATAATACAGTATGATTATAGATTTTTCAGTTTCTCCTTTTAAATTAATTTGTACATTATGATTACAAAGTCTATATTGTTAGAATTTACCTCTGATTTCCTTTCAGCCTTTATAACCTTTTTGGATTACTTAAATGGAATCTCTTTCCCCCATTTCAAAATCTTGATTTTTCAAAAAATTATTTATTCTGAAATTTTTACTTGTTTGTTAGATCACAACATTTTACTAGGAAGAGAAAGTCACAAGTTTCTCTTTTCTTCTGATATCAACAGAGATTTTTGTCTTCAGAAAACTTATGATCCTATATAATAAAAGCCTAATGTGCTAAGTGTCCAGTTGACTGGTTGGCTGTTCAACCAATCAAAGAATAATATGCTAATGATATGCTAAGTTTGCTCAACGGCTCACTATGATGTGCACTGACCGCCAGGAGGCAGATGCTCCAACCAGTAGGTTAGTTTGCTGCTGGGGTCCAGCCAATCAGGACTGAACAAGACAGGCTGGACATGCCCTGGAGTCCTCCAGTGGTCCCGCCCCAGCTGGCCAACTTCCTGTGTCTCTCCCTGGCCCTGATTGTGAACCTGTGGGGTCCCTCAGCCTAACCTCAACTCTCTCACAATCCTAAACCCCTTGGTGGATGTCAGAGAGCTGGTTTCAGCCCAATCCTATAGGCCAGGCCAAGGGACCCCATTGGTGCATGAATTCATGCACCAGGCCTCTAGTATTAAATAATTAAAGAATCTATTGTGTAAGTGAAATAAACATACTCCTTTATTATTACATTTGAGTTCAGCCAAGGTTTATGGAAGATTAGTCTAGTGAGCTATTAATTCTGACTAAGATTAGAGAAGGATTCACAGATTAAGAAACATTTGATCTGTGTCCTAATAAGTGAATGGGAGTTTTCCATACTAATAAATGATGAGAGGTTCAAAACAAAAAAGCAAGGCTAGCAAACTAGGCCACAAATATCATTTGTCTGCCTAAGTGGTTTCAAAACATGATGCAATATTTTAAACCTAAGAGGCTTTAATAAAAAGTAGGATTTCTAGCTTCAGAGGGGGGAACTGAAAGTTTTGACAAAATCGGGCCGAGCCCTTGGAGCTGGAGCATAGTAGTTCTGTCCCTTTTCGATAGGGTATAGGTGTTACTGCTGTAATTGGGTAGTTATTAATAACTAGAGGTCTGATGCATGAAATTCGTGCAAGAGTAGGCCTTTGCAACCACAGCAGCTACCTCCATTCCTCCCTCGCAGGTGCGGTGGCTGCCTTTACCCCTTGCACCGGCAGCGGCTGCTACAATCCCGCAACTGCAGCATCAGCTTTGTCTGGAAGGTCGTCTGGTTGATTTGCATATTACACTCATTATTATAGATAGGAAGGAAGCTAAGGAAAGACCAGACATTATAGTCCTGGTCATTGGGGCAGCTTCATCAGGAAGCTGAAACTTTTCACTCTCCAGAGAGCCACCAGTCCATTCCAGACAGATCACTGGGGGAATGGGTCCAACAGAGAGGAAATAGAAACGTGTATTGTAAAGTCTGAGTGACATAGAGAAAATACTTGCCTGTCAGTCTAACTTGGAAACTATGAATTGGCTAGAGGAAGTGGAGCCACTGCGAGCACGGGAAATCTTAGAAGTTTAGTATCCGCAGACAAAGGAATTCTCTCTCTCTCGTTTCTCTGGCTTTGATCCTGCTTTCTTACACTTGCTTATGTTCCCTCCATGGCTATGTGTCCCTAGAAGGTACATGGTCCATGGCCAGGCTGATCTCACACACAATGGACTGCAGCTGGGAACACAAGCTAACCTAGCCAGATGCTGGACTGGACTGTGCAAATGTGGGTGAACATTCTGGTCAATGGTTTTAATCCTAGCTCTGCTAAAGACACGGCTTGACATTTTCCTTGGTGGGAAGGAGGGAGATGGGAACTTGGAAACTTGGGAAATTGATTTCACACAAATAAATACCATTCATTTACCATGCAAGTCTCAGAAAATTCCTTTTCTCGCGATATCACAAGAAACCCACTTCCACCAGCAGCAGGTGGGGACACAGAGAGCTCCTCAGAGATAACACAGGTTCTTCATATCCTTCTACCTCTGTGCTAGTCTCTCCCTCGTATCCGCTGCTTGTGATACAAAACTTGCACATGGCCCCTGCAGAAAGTCTTAGAGATTCCAAAGGAGCACAGTGCATTCAGAACAGTTTTAAAACAGAACAAGAGTATAATCTGTTCTTTGTTTTCATGAAGCAACTCTGGTTGTGAAGGGTGGTGGTGGGCAGGGAGGAAAGAGAACTATTTAAATGCAGGAAAGTCACTCAGGGGTCTATTGCAAGGGTCCAAGAGAAAGACGACAGAGTGCAAAACTAATCTGTAACAGCAGGACTGCCGGGGAGAGTACAGAATCAGAGAATTTTTAGAAGTAGAATAAAAAGGACTTGGAAAAGGATGGAATGCCAGTTCTGAGAGAAAATGTGTCAAAAGATGATTCAAATGTTTTTGGCTTTGGGGATTGTGTGCTGCCATCAACTAAGACATGGAATTCAGAAGTAAAAGTTTTGATGGAACTATAATCATAAGGTTTTTATAGACCTCTTTGGATCAGAAGCTAAATCTTAGTTATTTGTGTCCCCAGCTTCTAACACATCTCCTGAAAAGGGTTCAATAAATAAATGTTGAATTGAACTCAATTAAGCTTATTGATTTTCAGTTGTCTGTGGGAAGGTCATCCAGATAGAAATGTCCAGAAGTCAATTTGTCATTTTAGAGCTCAAGAGAAAGGTTAAAGCTGGATAAAAGTTTGAATACTGTCAGCATATTTACTTTGACTGACATCCATGAGTTGTACTACTATTTTATTAAAATATTACTTGATTAATACGTTTATGATTTTATTTTTATGGATGCTATATGTGCTTAATATATTGTAATAATGAGGAGATATTGACATATTCACCATTTTCTCCTGTGCCTCTAGCAATATATATATATATATATATATATATATATATATGTCATAAAAATTTTCTTTCACCAGAAGGTTTTCCAATAGGCTCTAAATGACAACAAATCTAACTTATTACAGAATCATCAGAAAATGTGAAAGGAATGCAAATGATTTAAGAACAAATACATCTAACTTGACTTAAGTCTCAAGTAGCAATTCATTTCAGGAAAAGAGACCAATCCAAATGATATAAGCAATGTTCTAAGCAAATATAGATTTTTTTAAAGTAGTATCTACCATCCAGTAGTCATTATTTAAATTGTTGAATTCGTTTTTAGCTTTGATTTGCTATATTCAAGGAAAAAGAACATGGGCTCTATTTTTAGGTATGCCATGAACATCCTCCCCTGGGTTTATCTTTTCCTTAGAAAGCAGTGAGTAGGTTAAAAAAATACAAACTAAAAAGGTACAGAGCTTTCTTCACAGTTTCCTACAGTTGTCATCCTCTTTCACAGTTTCCTGTAGTATTTGGTAATTCAACACTTAAAAGACCTCAAGGGATCCTGACTTCATAACTCTACCAAACTCCCAGCCTGGAGACACAACGGAGTTGTCGCCTCAATGACCACTCTCGAGGAAGCCAGTGCTACCCAGAGTTGAGCACAAAAAAACTTATGATGACATAGAAGAGAAGCAGGAATTTCCAAAGGAGTGTTCTTTCCTATTTTCGGTTTTTTTCCCTTTTACTATTCATTGGCAAAAGTAAAGAATTAAAAAAAAAGTGGAATATGATTTCCACATGCACCTACAAAACCCTTTTCACCTCAAGGCTTTGTTTGCTTGTTTCATCCATGTTGCCAACTGCTTCTTCCTTCCCAATAATGGGAATACTTTGAGGCAAATCCTTGCTGTTATATTATTTCATTCATAAATATTTCAGTATGTATGTCAAAAAATAAGAATATGTTTAAAAACAAAATCAAAATGTCACTATTCTTGCACCCCAAAAGAAAGTAATATCTCTAATGTCATCAAAGTTCTCATTGTATAAGACATGTATGTATATTTTTTTTTTACCGTTGGGTTGATTTGGATATGGGACTTTTATCTCTTTTAATTAATAGGTCTCTCATCCCTCATTTTTCTCCTGTCAATTCATTTATTAAAGAAACCAGATAATTTATTCCAGTAGAGTTTATTATATCCTAAGGTTTTGCTGACTTCATCTTTATCACATTATTTTACATGTTCTGATCAATTGTAGTTAGACCTAGAAGCAAGCTTTAATTTAGATTCAAATTTGGGGTCAAACATTTGTACATAATATTCAGCTCTTTTAGTGATATTATTGACTGTCTGTGATTAATGCCTAAACCCATTATTTCATGATGGGTTTATAATGTGGTGATTTTTCCCCCATTCCTTTGTCATCCATTAGCTGACATACTTCTATGAATAGACATCTTTCTTCTGCAACTCTATGATTATTCTGAGGACACTCATACAGACAACAGAAGTTAATGTTTGATCCTTTCCTCTTGTTTACTAGTCTTCAAAATAATGAGTTGGTTCCCTACAAGCCCTAAATCCAATGGCTGGCACCCCCATGACAAGAGGAGAAGACACATGGGCACAGGGAATAAGGCCATGTGACAAGGGGAAGGCAGAGCAGAGACTGGAGGGATGCAGCCACAGGCCAAGAAGGCTGAGGATTGCCAGACACCACCAGGGTCTGGAAAAGGCAGAGGAGGAATCTCCCCCCCTCCCCCCGAGCCTTTAGAGGGAGCATGAACCTGATGACACCTGGATTTCAGACTGCTAGCCTTCAGTCCTGTGAGAGTATGATTTTCTGTTGTTTTAAACTTCTTAATTTCTGCTACTTTGTTATGTCAGCCATAGGAAACTAATACAATGGGTATCACATTTTAAAACTGCATTATGAAGTATGATTGCTTTAAAAGTCAGTATGGCATAGAATATAATTAATCCATTTAATCAAATCTGACATCTCAGATACAAAGTGCTTCTTATCCTCCTTTCCCATAAAGAGAGTCCCTCACCCAACCAGCTGTCTCTGTTCCTCATGTCTGAGAGCTTGTGAGGTTCTACTGGAGTTCATTTCTATGCAGTGTAGTACAGAGATTCCTGCTTGGGAAAGATTGGGATGATGGGAGCACTCTTGAAGCTGCTAGGGGAGTGGTAGTAAATAGTGGCAGACAAAGAAGGCAAAATGCACAGAAAAAGTAGAACTTTGAAACAGAATTATGCACACTCTTGGGAACTTGGACTTGCTATCCATATTCCAGTTTGAAAATGAGTGTCACCAAAATGAGTCCTACCCAAGATATCTTAAGTCGCCAATCTGTTCCTGTTTCAATATTTATCATCTCTGTAGCTATACTCACTGAGAATCTTTATTTTAAAAGGGAATGTAAACTAAGGGTTTCCTGGGTGTATTAAATTAGAATTGAAATAGAATTCTTCCTATTTGACATCATTCTTGGCTGATTAAGAATAGCCTCCTGTAGTAGAAACATCACTCAATACTGGATTTGAGACCCGGCTTTGCTAGTTCTTAGCTTTGAAAAACTGAACAGGCCACTTAAACATGACCAAACAAGGAGGAAAGATATATAAATACCCCAAAGTAGTGCCTAGTATACACTGGCACTTAAATAAGAACGGGCATGGCATATTTTGACATCCTGAATGCAGTGATCAAGAGTGAAGAACTGTGGAATTAAACAGAACCAGGCTCAAATTCTGATTCTACCACTCTCCAGTTTTGAATATTGAACCAAAGTTGAGTTCTCTCAGCCTCATCTTTCTCCTCTAGGAGAAATCAGTTCCTGCCACCTAGGGTTCTTGTAAACATTAAAAAATACAATCCATAAAAAGAACTTAGAATAGTATCTGGCACATTATAAGTGATCAATAAATATTTTTGTTGTTATTATTCACACAATGTAATGTTTCAGAGAGATGCTTCAGTGATTTTAAGTTTTGAAATGTTTTAAGATATTTGAAATAAAATATTATTTGAGATAGCTTGTTTTTTAATATATTCTTATTGGTTTTTAGACAGAAAAGAAGGGAGAGGGAGAGAGAGAAAGAGAAACGTTGAAGCTAGAGAGAAACAACAATTGCTTGCCTCTTGTACAAACCCCAACCAGGATATGTGCCTAGAGTGAAAATCTAACTGGCAACTTTTTGATGCATGGGGCATGGCTCAACCAACTGAGCCACGCTGGCCAGGACTTGAGCTACCTTATTTTTAATTAAATTCAAACTAATGCTAAATTATCATGGGCTAAAATCTGGACTTTAAAATTATGATAATGATGCTAGCAAAAATAAAATGCAACAAAAAGGGAATATAAAAATATTTTACCACCAGAATATAATATAGGGAAGATCCATCCAGCACATGCTCTTTCTCTAATAGAACTGACAACACAGAATTTATGGGAAGATTCAAGATAGGTAAAGCATAGTCTAATACACATCCATTTTATTATTTCTGAAGCACTGGGAAATAAAGTGTCTCCTGCTTGCTGACGCTTAGTATTCAACCATTAGAGATCTAATCCTTTAATTTAAAAACATATTCTTTTACAGGAAGACAACATGCTATCAGATATGGACATCTAAATGGAAATGAGGTTATCAGAGGCATTCCGAAAAAGAGTATGGATTCATAAATATCCTAGAACCAGAAAGGGTAACTGTCCACAGGGAAAATAAAGGTGAACAGATGCTGCAAAGACAAACTTTTCCCTGGCTAAAGCTTCCTCCAACACTGGTAGGGGGAAACCAGACTTTTTTATAGATAAGAAATGCTTTTCTTTAAAAACAACATTGTGTAATGGTGAAGGGTAGATTTCATTATAAGTTTCCAAGAGATTTAGTCTATTTTTTCCCCCAATTCTGTCAATGATCCAGACACTTGAGATACTGGCATCAAACAATTTGATACTGTGATAGAGGTCTGTCCTATTAACAATGCTTCCAAAATACCAATTTTGGAGCTATAATTTTACTAAGGATGACACAATGAAATGACAAACTTTTAAAATCACCTATTTTTAGTCTTTGTTTACACATAAAAATAGGTATTAAATTAGCAGGTCTGGTTTTTGGCAGTCAAAGGCAGAGCGTCCAAAAAGTATAATTATACAATCTTCTCAAAAACTATTTTGTCATAGAGCAGGTAAGCAATGGTTGCTTTCATGTGAGAATTGCTTTAGTACCTGGTTATGCAAATGCAGAGATTTGTTCAAGTGAAGGTTAAGCTTCTGAAAGGTAACAGCTAATATCTCCTGAGAATATTCTTCATTCTCAACAAAGGGAGGATATGTTTTCTTTTGATAATTCTAGATCTGTTTGTTTCTTTATTTTAAAAGTACTTATAACATTTCAAAAGAAATACTTACTTGCCGAGACCGGTTTGGCTCAGTGGTAGAGCGTCAGTCTGCGGACTGAAAAGTCCCGGGTTCCTTTCCGGTCAAGGGCATGTACATTGGTTGCTGGCACATCCCCAGTGGGGGGTGTGCAAGAGGCAGCTGATCAATGTTTCTCTCTCATCGACGTTTCTAGCTCTCTATCTCTCTCCCTTCCTCTCTGTAAAATATCAATAAGATATATATTTTTAAAAAAATACATGTCTTTTAATTCGATACACAAAAGTATAAATTAAAATATGAGTATACCACATCATCTATTCTCCTTTGAGTCTGTTCTTCAAGTATCCTTTGCTTGGGTGCATATGTGGACACATGTTTATGAATAGGGAGATGGACACTGACCCTGAGAGATAGAAACATACGTTAAACTGTATTGCTAATGTTACCAAATTCTGAGAGAGCTGTTACAACAGCTACGGATGGATCTTTGCAGATGTGGGAGTCTTTTGAATTAGGATCTTTCACCCTCATCTCAGATAGGATTTTACCAAACCAACTCTTTCAGGATGAAATCCTGGAACACTTCAAATAGGAATCCTGGATATGTATAGCCCTATATTGTCCAAGTCAACAGGTCACAGCTGTGGGCACTAAGATTGAAAAAGGGCATCCATAGGCAAACCTTGGCATTTTCGTGAAGTTCAGTTTACCTCAATTTTTTTTTGAGGTAAATATTTACCTCAAATTTTAGATAAGTTTCCAACAGTTGCTAAGATCCTACACACTCAATAAATGACAAGAGGCCTGATGAGCTTCTTGACCTCCCCAGTGAGGTGATGAGCTGCCTCCTCTCTGTGGAGAGAGAAGCCTCCGACAAGAGACAAAATTTTGGAACATTGTTCCAGTCCTAATTGAAACTAGGAAACGCAGGGAAGTGTGATAATGAAAATAACAAGATCAGGGGAGTGTGGAAATTAGCTGACGCTTTTCCCCCACAAAATCCATAAAAGCAGACTAGCTTGAATCTCGGGGAGTGATTGCTGAATTGCATGTGAGAAGAGATGTCTCAGGTCTGAAACCATGAAACCGAAAAGGGCCTGTCCTTCGCCTCCGGGGGCTGGGGACACAAGGCAGGGATGCTGTGTCAGAATAAGTCCAACTGTCCCAGGTTTGATTCCGGTCAAGGGCATGTACCTTGGTTTCGGGCACATCCCCAGTGGGGAGTGTGCAGGAGACAGCTGATCGATGTTTCTCTCTCATTGATGTTTCTAGCTCTCTATCCCTCTCCTTTCCTCTCTGTAAAAAAAAAAAAAATCAATATATATATAAAGAATATGTCCAGCCCGCACAGAGGCAGGGATAGGATTAAGTGCAGTGATCATTCACAGGAGCCCCGGTTGGTTGCTATGGGGGTGAGGATGCCATGAGTTATGTGTGAGCACCTGGCACAGTGCTGCCTCACCAGAAGCCCTCAGTGAATGGGCATTGGTGCAGTCCTTCCAGCTTCACCCTAACTCCGAGAAACGGGCACCACTGTGCTGCTTCATCGTGGAGAGCAGTGCTTCTCCGGTGATGGCTCTCAGAGTCATTGACAGTTGGGGAAAGCTTTTCCCTGCCACCAGAAACCTTTCAAATTACCTCTAAAGCTGGGAGGCAGATTCCTGTCTACAGGCACTAGACTATAGATCCCGTGAGGACTTTTTCTGTCTAGAGTCTCAGTGCCTAGTATAATGGGTGGCAGAGAGTAGACCCTCCCATAATTGTTGCCACATAGAGCACCTCGTGGTTAAGAGCGCACACTGTGCAGCCAGGCTGCTTGGCTGTGTATTCTGCTTCTCCTACCTGTTAGCTCTGTGATGTCGGGCACGTTACATAGTGTCTCTGTGCTTAAATACTATCGTCTGTGAAATGGGGATGGGAATAGTTTCTACTTCCTAGGGTTACCAGGAGGACGAATGACTTATCCTACCTAATAAAATAGTAATATGAAAATTAGCCATCACTCTGCTACACCCACCAGCCAAGCCCACCAGCCAATCAGAGCGAGTATGCAAATAAACCCAACCAAGATGGCTACGTACACGGAGAGCAGGAGGGAGGCTTGGGTTTCCCAGGCAATGGAAGAAACCAAGCTTTCTGCCTGCCCTTGCTGGCCTAAGCCTCCACTCAAAGCTACAAAGTTTCAATTATAGAAGGTAAACAAATCCAAACAGAAATGGCAGCAGCCACAAAGCTGGGGACAGCAGGAAGCTAGGATTGCACCCTGGCAACAGGAGGAGCAAAGCTTTCTGCACACCCTGGCCAGCCCAGGCCTCCACTCCAGGATACAAAGTTTCAATTATAGAAGGTAAATAAATTCCAGATAGCAAGGCCTCCACTTAGGTTGCCAGGGGTCATGGCCCAACTGCAAACCAACACAGGCCCCTCACTCAGGCCCCCCATGTCCCAAGGGAATCCCACCCTGATCTGGGACACCCTTCAGGGCAAACCAGCTGGCCCCCGTTCATGCACCAGGCCTCTATCCTATCTAATAAAAGAGTAATATGCAGATTGACCATCACTCCAACACACAATGTGGCTGCCCCCATGTGGTCAAAGATCCTGCCCCCATGTGGACACAAGATGGCCACCACAAGATGGCCAGCAGGGGAGGGCAGTTGGAAGGGACCAGGCCTGCAAGGGAGGGCAGTTGTGGGCAATCAGGCAAGCAGGGGAGGGCAGTTAGAGGTGACCAGGCCAGCAGAGGAGGGAAGTTGGGAGCAAAAAGACTGGCAGGAGAGCAGTCAGACATCAATCAAGCTGGCAGGGGAGTGGTTAGGGGGTGATCAGGCTGGCTGACAGAAGTGGATAGGGGCAATCAGGAAGGCAGGCAGGTAAGCACTTGGGAGCCTGCAGTCCTGGATTGTGAGAGGGATGTTCAACTGACCATTTAGACCCGATCTCGGTAAATGAGCAGTTGGACATCCCTCAAGGGGTCCCAGATTGGAGAGGGTGCAGGCTGGGCTGAAGGACACGCTCCCCCCACTCCTGCCCCTGTGCACAAATTTCATGCACTGTACCTCTAGTTACATATAAATTGCTCAGAAAAGTGCCTACCACCTTGGAATGCTATGTATTTGCTATTATTGTTGTTACAATAATGATGACTATGCTGAAGATGCCCCACCCCCAGTACTAACCTTAGAAATATCTTACTGAATGAGAACATGCTTTCTGCAACACCTCCTGATGCCTATGACCCTCTAAAAAACTTACATGGTGGTATGTTTGCCCTTCTATATCCATTAACATATAGATAGTGGTGACAGCTACCAAGTAGGATAGTTTCTTCCTGATTGCAATTTTGTTTTGTTTTGTTTTGGTTTTGTTTTTGTTTTTTGTTTTTTGCATGAAAAATTGATGCCAAAGGAGCTGCCAAGCGCCTCTGCTCTAGTTTTCAAAAGGCAAAGTCAAATTTCTTCTTGCTGCTTTGGAAACATCATCTGAAAATGTTAAGAATTGTTGACACTTGCACTGTATTTAAGAAAATAACAACATTTTCTAAATTATTGGTTAAATTATGTTACTCAAGGAACTGTCTAATCCTAACAGGTTTTAATATCTAATTATCCTATTCAAGAATAAGTAAGGCACAAAAAAAAACTATTCTTTCTAAAAATCAATAAATAATTCACTTGATTACTGGGTTTGGCAGGAAAATAATTATGTCATGAAATTGACACAACAACAAAAAATCATTCTGCCGACAAAAGCAAGTAAGAATAGGCCAATACTAAGCTGCAGAAAGAAAACAACTTCCCAGGAAGTAGTTTCTGCTACAAAAATGAGAAGCCGAAGCACTGCCACAGGCCTCAGCACGAACAGGAGCGATTCTCTCTTGCAAAGGTTCCTCATTGCCACCGAATGATGCTATCTCCACCTGTGCGGCAATTCTTCCTGCCCAGGGTTTTCACAAGCAGTGTGAAACCAGCATCTAACATCTCTTTAGTGAGCTGTGTGGACTAGATTCATTTATCATGAGGATAGGACCACCCGCTAATGCTTGGATTATACCCAATTTGATGTTGTCCTTCTAAAATATTGATGGAACAGCAACTAGCTCCTTAAAAAGGTGATAATTATTGCTAATTTTGGTTAGTTAACTCATAAAAAGTCATCCCTTTTTCTTTTGTTTCCTGGACTCTACAATGGGAATTTTTAAAGAAGGAGGGTCAAAGGTCATAAAGAGAACTCTGGGAAGAGGTCCTTGCTCAGACAGAGCTGGAGGAGCAGGGACTGTATCTAGTGAGACCTGCTCAGACTGCAAGCCTTGCCTTCCACACTCTGAGCTACCATAAGCAAATTCACTTCCCCTCTCAATTTCCTCAACAGCAAAAGGAAAGTCCCTGTTAACCACAGTCTTGTTTTCAGCAGTTTCAGGTACCTACAGTAAGCCAGGGTCTGGGAATGTCAAATAGAAAGCTCCAGATATAAACAGTTCGTAAGTTTTAGATTTCACACCATTCTGAGTAGCATGATAACATCCCTTGCTGTCCTGCTCTTTTCTGCCTGAGACATGAATCGTTTCTTTGTCCAGTGTATCCAAACTGCATATGCTACCTGCCTGTTAGTCACTCAGTAGCCCTTGTGGTTCTCAGATCCACTAGTGTGGTATCGCAGTAAAAGTAATCCTTATTTCACCAGTAAAACTAATCCTTATTTTACTTAATAACATCACATTCATATCATTTTTATTACAGTATACCCTGATAATTGTTCTATTTTATTAGCTAATCTCTTACTGTCCTGATTTATAAAGTAAACTCTACCATAGGTACATACCTATAAGGAAAAAACAGACTATATCTAGTTTGGTAATATCAATAGCTTCAGGTATCCATTGGAGGACTTGGGATGTATCCCCTGTGGATAACTGGGGATTAGTGTTTCAAAACCTATCTCAGGGTGGTTATCAGAATTTAACAAATTATGTAAGCACCTAGCTCAGAGTATAAATACAATGAAGAAATTCAATTATTAAAATTACATTAAAAATGTATTATTTTTCTTGGCCTTTGGCATGGAGCAGAGATGCCATTGCAAGAGAATTATAGCCAAGCTCGAGTAGCCTTTGGAAGATACATTGAAATGTTCTGGAGTCTCTATGACAAGGACACTATGACCCTAAGCTTACAGGAAGGTATGGTCCCTGGACCTCAGAGTCTCCAGACTAGGGGGCAGCCTGTCACATGGGATGCAGTCAGAAGGACCCAGAAGCCCTATCTTCATTACAATCTTCTCTCACCCGATTACCAAACCTTTGCAGGAGAAGGAAATGATTACACGAATACTGTGGCTGTGAAGGCTTCCGGAGAGGCTTACCCAAGGGCTCTTCTTCATTCTAACTTCCTGACAGCTCTCAAGCCATCACCATGTCTGCAGACCTAGTGATGATTCCATTAAACATGTAGAATGTTAAAAGCCTAAAGCAAGCAAATGCTTCCAATGTGAGCACTAGATGCATATGCATGTACTTACATGAGAGTAACTTTTCTTATTATTTACTTTATAGATTCTTATTTTATCCATGCTCACCCGAAACTGATACATGAAATTAATAATTCACAGCCAGTATGGTGTGGGGTGGGGGGAAGGTTATCTTATATTCATCCCAAGTTCAAAAACTAAAAGAGAAATTTGGGAGTACATAGCTAGAAGCGCAGCTCTCTGGCTGAAACATGAGCCACGCTCACAACACCTTCTTCAGATGACAGAGCACAATATGGGCTCAGTTCTCTAACCTTCTCCTCCTCCCCAATACTACCCAGGAGGACCTAGCTTAGGACTGCCTCAGGCAGAGAGCAAAAGGCAAGAGAAAAGATTGTTTTTCTCTCTTTTACTTTATCTCTTGGTTAATGTCCAAGGGAACGCAAGCTTCCAATCTAGTGAATGAGACTGCTGAGAGCTTTTATTTCAGCTCTTTAAATTGGGTTGAATAAAACTTCTACCAGAAAATGTCCTAGCACTGTGTCTACACCTAAGAGATTAGCAGATCTATCTCCATTCATGGACAGACACCACCTGCCCCCTCCCCAGCCCTTCCAGTCCCTTAATGAGTGCCCAGGAAAAGACAGAGAGATGCCACACAAAATATTTTTTTCAATCAATTCTTATGCAAAGATGGACTCATCAAGAAACATGCACTAGATAACACCAACCCTCATCTTCAGTGCATTATCATGAGATATGTTTGGTACCAAATAATTTAGTATGTTGTAATCTTGGTTCTGTGCTTCAGTGTAGTGGTTAACAGTATATGGTTTGAGAAAAGGCAAGAAAAGGAAAAATAAGCAAATTGCACTTCATCAAATTAAAAAATTTTGTGTACCAAGGACTCTAATAACACAGTGAAGAGCAACCCACATAATGGGAGAAAATATTTTCAAACCAATATCTGATAAGGAATTAATATCCAGAATATATAAAGAATTTCTGCAACTCAACAACATCAGAACAACCCTGTTTAAAAATAGACAAAAGACTTGACTAGAAAATTTTCAAAAAAAAATCTACAAGTGGCCAGTAAGGACATGAAAAGATGTTCAATATCACTAATCATTAAGGGAATGTAAATTCAGACCACAATGAGATACCCTTAGGATGGCTATCGGGGGTGGGGGGGAAATGTTGACAAGAATATAGGAAAATTGTAACCCTTGTGCATTTTTGATAGAAATGTAAAATGGTGCCACCACTATGGAAAACAGTATAACAGTTCCCCCCCAAATTAAACCTAGAATTACCATAGGTTATAGCAATTTCACTTTTGGCATATACTCAAAAGAACTGAAAGCAGGGACTCAAATATCTGAACACCCATGTTCAAAGCAGCATTATTTACAATAGTCAAAAGATAGAAGCAATCCAAGGATACATTGATGGATGCCTGGATAAACAAAAAGTAGTATATACTTACAATGGAATAATATTCATTATTATTAAAATATACTTAAAATGGAAGGACATTTTGATATATGTTCTCATATGGATAACACTTGAAGATATTTTGCTAAGGGAAATAAGCCAGACACAAAAGGATGCTATGTGATTCCACTAAATGGGGTACCCATAATAGCCAAATTCATAGAAACAAAAAAGTAGAATGATGACTGCCTGGGGCCTGTGGGTGAGAGAAATGGAGTTATTGTTTAATGGACAGTTTGGGAGTTTAGTTTGGAAAAATGAAGATGTTCTGAAGATGGGTGGTGATGATGGCATAATAATGTGAATGTACATAGTGTCAATGAACTGTACACTTAAACATAGTTAAAATGTAAATTTTATGATATGTACATTTTACCAAAATATATGAATTTTTAAAAAGAGCCTAAAGTTTAGAGTCAAGAGGCTATAGCTGGCACCTTAGATAGTCCACACACTAACTGAGACACAAGTGAGTTAGCCTTTCTGTGACTGTTTTCTCATCTGTGAAATGAGAATATTAAAATGCCATATAAGGTTGTTGTAAAGTTTATGGTAGATGACTAAAAGAAAACCCTGTCAAATGATGAGTCCACAAAATGTATGAGCTATTATTTTTTTAAATACATTTTATTGATTTTTTTTCAGAGAGGAAGGAAGAGGGATGGAGAGTTAGACACATCGATGAAAGAGAAACATTGATCAGCTGCCTCCTGTACACCCCCCACTGGGAATGTGCCCACAGCCAAGGTACATACCCTTGACCAGAATCGAACCTGGGACCCTTTAGTCTGCAGGCCGATGATCTATCCACTGAGTCAAACCGGTTTTGGCTTATGAGCTATTATTATTGTTTCTTTGATATATATGCTAAAAACTCAATGCCATGGACAAATATTTCTTCCTTTGCTGCATCCTCCATTGAGTGTGTTCTATATGTTACTAAATACTTACTAACCAACCCATTTATGTATTAATACAAAAGGACGAATCTATTGACTCACTATCAGTGGTTGTTTTTCAGCAAAGAATATAAATTAATATTGATCCATTCATATTCTTGAATAAGCCTCTTTGAACCAAAGATAGGCATTTATAGACAGTTGGTTAATGCTGAGGTATTATCTTTAAAAAATAGATAATTTGAATTGCTGCCATCCAAGGAAGGCCAAGGCAATCATGAGGTCTTCCTCTTGCTATTGTTATTCTAACCAACCTATAGAACTAACCACAGAGAACAAAACCACATAATTGGGACACCACCATCTAAAGAAAGATTTGAAGTTAAATGGATTGTAAAAGTACTGAGCCCCAGAAGCTGATAACTTCTTATATCTTTTTACATCACTGACAAGGAATTAAGGTAGGACTTAAAAACCACCATTGATAATCACTGGCTCAGATGAGATTGGGAACCTTATTAAATATAAAGATAAGTGTATCTGAGGATGCTATTGGTTTTGAGTTGACAGCATGAGATACAAAACATTTGCTAATTCTCTCCATTGTCAACAAAACTATCTCAAAATAAAAGCTTCTACCCAAAAATTACGTAAGGAAATATTAACATCCCTCCTCAGAAATAACAGTGATTGCTGAAATGTACAGAATTTTCACAAGCTTTTGCTAAGATGGATTTTTTAAAACCTTGGCTGATGCTGACTTCTCAAATCATCTTCTGTCGGAGTGAGAACAAATTCATTTAACGGTTTATTTCTCCAACAGAGTGAGGGACTATTTCCCCGAGATATCTTTTTTTAAGCCCATACCCTAAAGCTTCATAATCCCATTAAATCAGTGCACAGCTGGGCAATTCTTTCTTTTTTTCACATTATAGTGGTCCCCAGGGAATTTATGTAAATCTATGGAAATTCATTTTAAAGTCAGTACTCTGGAAGGGAGGATGCATCCTCATTAAGTAAACGATTATATCTACAGCAAGCTAAAAAACAACATGCTGGAGAGCTAAATTAAACCTTCCATCAGGAAAACTAAACCAATCACTTCCATATATAGGCTTTACCTAAATGCTACCAAAATTATAAGACAAAAAAAAAATTTTGATGAAGTCCAAATAGTTACATATATCAAGGAAAGCATAGCTGAGTCACTGATGCTGGGCACACCCTCTTTTCTAATACCACCACCTAATTCCACTTTGGGCAATGCTAAAGGAAGGGGTTCAGCCTTATAATTCATGGGCTCTTAGGAAAGACTTCTCATACAAGGGTGAAAAAAATGAACAAAGTCCTTCAAAGGGCACCCAAGTCAACCTCAAGGAACCCGAATAAGATCAGAGAATCTAAAACTCAAAGGCTAGAATACTGGATGCCTGGAAAGAAGACGGGCTTCAGACCTACCTGCTTCCCAATCCTACCTCCTTCACTGATTAGCTCAGTAAATCACCTTGACTTCACAGCCTGTTTCTCGTCTTTAAATTAAGGATAATAATTCTTAATTGTAGAGGGCCAAATGGGAAGATACCTGGACATTCTTTAGATTGTTGCTGACTGGGCCCAGGATATTGGCAGAATCATGTCAGTTGCCCTCCCGCCCTGAGAGTGCAGAGATGTTCTTAGTTCCTGGCTTGTGTTTGTCCAGGAGGAAGGAGTGGGTGGGCCCTGGGCCCTCCCAGGCTCCTTGTTTTTCTGTGAAACCCCCTTGTTAGATCGGAGTATAAATAGATGTGCTGCGTGGCTCAGGAGATCCTCAGTCTGCCTCTCCAGCAGAGGAGGGCGGCGGCCCTCCCAGCTCCCAGCTTAAAATCTATCTCTGTGTCTTCTCTCTTTATTTCTAATATTTCTCAATCCCTGGCTGCCTCCCCTTAGAATCGGTTCGTTCATCTCTCTTTCCGTGCGGGACACGGAAAAGGGAGATCCCGCCACATCAGGCCCCCGCACTTAATAATGTTATAAGTTTTTAAAGTAATACTAGTAAACTATGTAAAGCAGTGAACCCAATACCTATAACATGGTTGACACCCAACTGCCTTCACGTGGATCAAAGTATGAATTGGGCAACATCTACACTCTAGAAATGAGGAGAGTTAACTGGAAGGGAAAGGAAAGAACTCCTCCATTTTAGGGTCCTCAGACAACTATAGTGCCTTCCCATTTTACTAGATCTGCTTATCTTTCTTACTGCAGGGAAAGTAATGATAAGGCTACCCATGGAAACACCAACTCCATCTTATCACATTACTTTCTTCTTAAGCCATACCAACATTTACTCTTTTTGGTAGACCTTCTCTTCTCTGAAAACTTTATATTCTATACAAGTTATATCTTGGTTTTAAAGTCAACATCAAAAGTGAAAATATTATCAAATTTACTATTTTTAAAAAAATCCCATAGGAAGGTATAGCATTGGAATAGTCTCTCAGAAAGTCCAGCACAGTATATGTTCAATCCATTATTGGGACAGATTGCTGGTTCTTCAGTTGAGTCTGAGTGAACCAACTGCCTTGAATTTGAGGCAGATTATATATTTAAAAAATCACATATATATTCTAATACTTGATTTGTATTCCTATTGAGACCAACTCTGCAAAGGGCAGTTCCTATCTCCATGCACACATTGAATGGAACAACTGGTGGAATAGCCTGCATATTTGTTTATTTACTTTATACATTGGTTTATTTTGTGAAACAATATGATTGTGTTTGCATATGTTAACTATGCTTTCATTAAAAGTAATCATGGTTCCATGCCACATTTCGTTTTGTTACTAAAATGAAGCTGCAATCAATGGTGAACCCACAAGCCAGGCCATGTATGAAAGCTAATAACTCCGCCCTTCAAAGGAAAAATATCAGAGACACATTCACATTTTAAGGAATTAAGACAAAGCTTTTGTCAGGATGCAAAATCAAGTCACTATTTTGGTTAGTCTAGCCCAGGAATCATATCTTTCCTTATCCTTTGTCAAGCTCTCTTTCTCTGGCTCTCAGAGTCTGGGTTCTGTCTGTTCCATTTACAACATCTCTTCAAATGGATTTTTTTTTTATCTTAGAAAAAAAGAATTCAGATCAACAGAGCATTCGCTGGTTGCAGTTCTGATTTTGATCCACCAACCTTGAATACCTAATCTCTCTAATCTACCTCTAAATCTATATATTTTGTTTTCCTGCCACTCTATTCCACCCAAATCTTCACCTACTCTCCCACTTATTTTTTACATAGAAATAAAAGGAATTTTTTTTAAGTACAAGCAAAAGTTTATTTAGAAAGTCACAGAGGTAGAAGAAGTGAGCCCTGGAGGAAGTAAGCCAGCTGGTCTGTGGCGGCTTAAGAAACAAGTTACAGAGACCAATGAAGGGCCCTTAGAGCTTAGAAGAAAGAAAATCAGGAGACAGGCCTAAAGAAAGAGCTGTATTAACTTTATTTTAAGAATGTATGTTAATATTTCTGGCATACAATGTCTAAAATAAACCCAGATGCAGGCCTGTGTGGCGCTCAGTGGTTGAGCATTGACCTATGAACCAGGAGGTCACAGTTCAATTCCTAGCCATAGCACATGCCGCCGAGGTTGTGAGCTCACTCCCCAATGGGGAGCATGCAGGAGACAGCTTATCAATGATGTTTTCATCTTTCTCTCCCTCTCCCTTCCTCTCTGAAATCAATTAAAAATATATGTATTAAAATAAACCAAATGAATTGTGCTATAAAATGGAAAAAAAGCATTTTCTATAATAGGAAAAATAATGTTTTTAATGCTTAAATTTTCATTTCTATTTTTAATATGAAATACCTAATTAGTAAATATGTCATTTTAATTAGATAAGAATGCAAAGATAAAATTGCTCTAAAGGTTTGTTGTAAATATCTTGTAATACAGAAATAGCCTTGGAATTATTAAAATGTTAACTTTAAGCAGTAAAGTCACATTTAATCTTCCACAGAGACTCTCCTCCTCCAAACATAATTCCTCTCTGCCTCCTCTGTGTTACTCTTGCATGTGTTTATGCTAGATGATGATGTTAACATGTGATATCTTATATTACAGATTTATATACATCTATTTCCTCCATTTGATGGTAAAGCTTTTTGCTTAGATTTATCCTGCCAGTGGGGATATAGGTTCAGTTCCTTGCAGATAGTAGAGGCTCAATAAATATGTCTTGGGGCTTTATTTGATTTATTCTGTTTAAAACTTTGGGACTGATGAGACCATCTTTGCTTCCTTCTCCTCTGGTCAGTCCCACGTGCACTTAACTAGTTTGTCCACCATTGCTTTCTATATCCAATGCCTTTATATACCAATTCATAATCTCTCAGCCTCCTGTGTCTTTTGTTTCTACAGCTGCTGCAATAACCAGCTCTGCATGGGTGTGGAATGATTTCATTCAGGTAGAACTTGACAATGCCTTCCTTTAATACAGAGTGTCTGTCACTAACCCAGGACTTGCCCTTGCTGCCATTAAGATGTGAGTGGTCTTGCTTAGTGCCCACAAAAGCACAGTCTGGAATTTCCGGAGAGTTAAGTCTGTGGAACAAACCTTTAAACAATGGCTTACAAGAAAAGTAAATACTTCTTCTGAGTTGCAGTTAATGTGCCCTTTCATAGGACAGTCCCATGACATGACGTCATTCGCATTTGGGCGAACTCCTTCAGCAACACATTCTCCAATCAGCAATTCCTTCTTCCCTCCCTCAGTTCATTTCACATTCACTCTTGCTTCCCTTAATAAAAATAGTAGCATCCATTCTTACGTCAGACTTATTTTTCTGGGGTACTCAGGCTAAAATACCTGCCTACAGCGCACAGCCCCTGATGAAGGGGCTTGGCCATGTCCGCACCAGATAACCCTCCCACTTTTCATGGAGGATATTGAACGGGGATGAACACCTAGCACAAAGGCTCCCAACCCACTGACTAAGGCAGTAAATGAGAATGTAGACCTGGTTCGGAAATATGAGCTGCACAAATTGAATTCCTCTCCAGGGAAATGGGAAATTGAAAAACAAGATGTGAAGCTAGTTAGCAGCAGATCATGGCATAAAGAGAGAAGGTGCTAAGACAGCCATGATGGTCTAATTGCTCAATTCAGTAGGGGAAGGAGGAATAACTGTTCATTAATATGTCAGTGTAAGCCAGCACCTGGTATAGTGCTTATCATATCTGTAGGAGCTTACTATACTTTAGGCTAAGTAAAAAAGGACATTTTTCTCTCATTTCTTCTTTGATTTGTCACACCTCTGTACCCAGTCATTCCTCGGCAAAGACAAGAATCTTCTATCACTTCCTCAATCATATCAATACTAGAATTTTCCACTCAACTCCACTTAGTTAATAATAAGCCACACCTGAAACCTCACCATCTCTCTTAATTGCTTCACCTTTAGAAGCTTCTCCGAAATGTCTCTCCCTGATCACTATTTGACAGGAAGCAATTTTCAACCTTTTTCATCTCACGATCTCACGGTACACATAAACTAAAACTCTGCGGCACACCCCAGATTATATATTTTGCCAATCTGACAAAAATATAGGTATTATTTTGATTTATTTAAGGCAAAAAACAAACAAACAAAAAACACACACAGTAATTACCTACCCTTTTTGCTCCAAAGTGACTTTTTAAAAAAATCAGGTGCCTATACTTGTACATAAGAATTTCTGGTACTAAGAATTAACAAAACGCACTCAACCTTATTATGCGACATGACCAATAACATGCAGTTCTATTATATGACATACACATTTATGGTTCAAGACAGGGCATTCATGTCAGAGGGCTGTTGTGTTGGCTGTTCTCCCAAGAATGCAGCTGGAAAACATCACATCTAACTTTAATTGGACTCTACACACAAATAAAATTATAACTGTTTATCTCTTGTAACCCATGACCAATTTCTCCTTCTGTAGCCTATACCCCAATAAGTGGTAAAACCTCAAGTCTTTTTCTCCTTTTTTATGTTTCTCTAAGAGCCCACAATGAAGAATTGGTTCACATATGATCCTTTCCCTTGTCTGATTCTATTGTCAGTTCATGGCCGTTGTGCATCATCACTTGACCAGTCTATTTTTTTTCTTGGCCTGCTTCTCTCACAAGTCTATTTCTTACATATGCTTGTACAAGTATGGACCTAATAGTGGAAAAGATTCAAGTTCTACAGCATGCCAGTAAACTATATAGAGAATATATATAATCTATACATGAGTATATGTGTGTTTGTATATATGTAAGTATATGTATATATATATGTTAATACACATATATACACACACTACATTCTCTAGCCACAATGCAATTAAATCAGAAATTATTATTTAAGGAGATGAACTTTTAACATCTTCTTATGAAACACTTTTAACACATACAAGAGTAAATGGGATAGTATAAAGACTGTTTCAGGTATCTTCAATAATTATTCAAGCCATAGCCAATTTATCAGATATACACCCACTCCCATCTGACTTTTCCGGAAGCAAATTTATCTATAAATATTTGTCACTAACTCTATTAAAGGTCTCTTTTAATATAATCATAATATTATTCTATATTTTTAAAAATATATAAAATTTCCTCAAATATACAGTGTTCAAATTTTCTGATTAACTCATATGTTTTCTTAAGTTTGTTCAAGTCAGGGTCTAATAAGGATCATATATTGATATGCATTTGATGGATTATGACTTTTAAATTCCAAGTAGATACATAATTAAGGCCAAATATAACTAAAACTTTAAAAATCACATTTCCATATAAGTCCTAGGTCACCAAAGAAATAATAATTAAACATTGAAAATAATTATAATTGAACAAAGTGCAAACATAAAAGTAGCTAAAACTTTGAAATGCAATGAAAACAATCATTTAAGGAAACATTTACATTTAAATGCTTAGATTACAAGCAGAAATGGTGAAAAATAATGATTTGAAAACATCCAACTTAAAAATTGGGGGATAGGAGGAGACCCAAGATGGAAGAATAAGTAAACACCTATACTTGGTGCCTCTCACAACCACAACAAAATTACACTAAAAGGCAGAACATCTGCCACCCAGAATCACGGGAAAGCTGGCTGAGAGGAAGCCCTGCAACTACAGAGGTGAAGAAAGAGTGTTGAGACTGGTAAGAGGTGTGGAAGTGTGGAAAGTGCTGGCACCTGGATGTGCTGCTCTTTTAATCAGGAGGAAGATACAAGCTCCTGCTTGTTCTGAACTCCAGTTCTGGGCAAGACTCTGGAGGACCCAGACACATACGGGGAGAAACTGGACTGCTTGACATCGGGACAGGGATGCGAGGGTGGCTTTCTCTCAGAGGTGCTCACAGCAATCTTTGTTCCTGCACAGGGGCACAGGAGACAACGATGCAGGGACCTCTTCAGTGCAGGGCTGACTGGCAGCTATTGCTGTTTTCTCCACCCAGGTGATTCCAAGAGACCCTGCCCCACCCAATTTACAACCCAATCCAAGCTGAGCACACCAGCTTTTGCATATGAATGGTCTGTCATTTCTCTGCCTAAAACCTGTCAAACTGCAGCTGCCTCAGAGAGCTCCAGAGCATCCAAAATAAGGCCCAAAGCCTGGCAGCAGCAGCCTGCCTTGCTTCACAGCTGGGCCTCATATGAACACTTCCAAAACCCATGCAAAGAGGAGGAATATGGAGATGTCTCTATAGCTCCTACTGGGCAGCCTCAGTCAGTGGCTGACCTTGTACTTCCTTGGAGATCCAAGAGCCAGTGCACCCAGTGGTCAGAGTGAGACCATACCAGATTACAACTCTTCATATCCATAAGAGACATATTTGCCGAGACCGGTTTGGCTCAGTGGATAGAGCGTCGGCTTGCTGACTGAAGGGTCCCAGGTTCGATTCCGGTCGAGGGCATGTACCTTGGTTGCGGGCACATCCCCAGTGGGGGGTGTGCAAGAGGCAGCTGATCGATGATTCTCTCTCATCGATGTTTCTAACTATCCCTCTCTCTCTTCCTCTCTGTAAAAAATCAATAAAATATATATATTTTTTTAAAAAAAGAGAGAGACACACACACTCAAGGGGAAGACTCAGTGATCACCAAAGCCCCACTAAAGCAAATCCTGCCCCATTAAGGGTGTCTCCTGTGCAACAGATCTTCCAGGGTAGGCACATCTGGTCATCACAGCCAATTGGCCTGGAGGTCAATTCCTCCCAGTGATACCAATAGCAATCAAGGTTTAGCTACAACAAGACTGTGCACACAGCCCACAAAGGGGTGCACCGAGAGCGTTCACCTCAGGTGACTGGGGAGGCTGAGCCACTGGGCCCTATAAAACATCTACCACACAAGTCCACTCTATCAACTCAAGGAGACTTAGTAGCTACCCAGTACATAAAAACAAACACAGGGAAGCAGCCAAAATGCAGAGACAAAGAAACAAGTCACAAATGAAAGAAATTGATGAAAGCAAAATACTGAATATAGAGTTCAAAACCACAGTTATAAGGCTACTCAAGAATCTTCCAGAAACCTCTTAAGAAATTTAGTGATACCTCAAGGATATGAAAAAGGACCAAACAGAAATTAAGTATACACTGACTGAAATAAGGAATAATATACAGACATTCAACAACAGACTACAGCAAGGGTGGGCAAACTTTTTGACTCGAGGGCCATTTGGATTCTTAAACTGGACTGGAGGTCCGGAACAAAAGCAACCTGACCATGCTGGCACTCTCATCTTGCTCCGACCAAGAGTATGAAAGAAGGGATGCTCTGCCAGTTCTGTGTCTAGTCTTTAAGAGGCATTGCAATTTCTACTTCCTGTTCCATCGTTAGAGTTCTGGTCAATAATGTTAGCAGTCTTAACACTATTTGAGAGGTCCTATGCTAAATGAATAGAGGTAGAAGCCTATCTAAGCTTAGCCCTGTAGTTTTCTTAGCCAAAGCATCAGGCATGTGAGTGAAGCAACCTTAGGCCCTCCAGACGAGACCAACTACCAAGTGAATACCAGTACATAACCCAGTCATAACTACATGAAGAAAAAGATGACAAATGAACTGAATTCCTGTCCCACAAAATCATAAGATAATAAAATGGTAGTTGTTTTAAAAGCAATATGTTTTGAGAGTAGTTTATTACCCAGTAAAAGATAATGAGATGAACATAGCAAATAAGCAATAAACAAAGCAATGAACAAAAGCAATAAACAAAGTTAAAAGTTATTTCTTTGAAAAGACTAATAAAATTTCTCTATAATTTCTAGTGGTATTTGCCAAGGCGGGGGTTGGGTAGGTGAATAAAATGAAGAGCAAGCATATTAAAAGACAAAAGATAGGGAGGTGAGTCTGGATTAAAGCCATCAGGCAGGAACAGGACAATGTGATCTACTAGAAAGTACTTTGTTGAGTTATGAATTCTTCCATCAATCAACTTTGAGGAACTTGTTTAAATCAATCAGACCTCAGTTTTATTAAAAACAAAACACCTAAAGCTCCTTCTATAGGTAAGATCCCTGGGTGTGACTTTTCAGTGTATGTTCAGTTTCTGCTATTAAGAGGGGATATAGGTAAGAAATGGTGGTATTTAGGGCAAAGAACAAAGTAGCATTCAGAAGTAACCAATATTGTTTGCTCTCTTTGCTTAAGCTGGAAAAATAGTGGAGAGTAACCAGATTTTTTTTTCTTTTGCAAAATTTTACTATGTATAGTCAAGACTTCTTCACATCAATAAACTCAGTAAAAATCTGATGAATTCATATAAGACACAAAAAGATTTTTCCCCGTATAAAAAACATAATTTTATATAGTTTGATAGACATAACGCCTACTACTAACGGACTAATTTTCATTCTCATATATTCTATAAGACATTGTATACTAAATTCTGGTTTTTGAAAAATTCAGAGACCAGTGCAAATGACTTGTGCTGCAATATGATGTGGAGTGAGTGTAGATCCCAAACATGGCAACAAGTTCTACCTCATCCTACATTTTCAACAGTAACTTAAAATTTTCCTAAGACTTGTGTCTTTCTGGGGGTTGTTTTTTTAAATATGGAATTTAGTTAATAAGTTTTGTGGCGTGTGAAATTTCTGCTGATAGCTTGGAATGATTTTGAAGCATATGGATAGAGGGTGTGGAAAGTGCCACAGTTCTATCAAAATGTTCTAGTTTGCTACCTTAGATAAAATAAGAATCTATCTCCTGTTTTAACCTTAGTTTCTGGTGAAAAAGTTTATTAGTTTAATGCCTTTTAAAATTCTAAAATATTTGTACCTCAAATCTGAAATTTAGTGTCTATAAAAAAAAAACTAGACCAATTGACATAAGGAACACAATGAAAAGATTAGGCCATTCTAAAAAAAGAATATGATTGGGATTTTTTAAAATTTCATTTTGCATTAGCAAAGCTATTTCAGATATTTAGTTTTCAATGAGAATGAATATTTTCATGGCAAAATTAAGAAACATTTATAATTTAATATACACATATAAACATGAGAAGCATCACATCCATTAATAAGCTAACCTTTCACCTTACTCTGAACATTAAAAAATATTTAAATAGATATAGCTATATATAATATGATGTATTTATGTAATAATTCTCTTAAATTGAGATTAGGAATTCAATCTTATTCTTTACACATTACTATTTCAGAAAGTAACAATAAAAAACACTAGCTAGATGCTTTCTTATTTCAAAGTGTCTTCTTCATCTTTGTGAGCTAGCTCATAGGCATAAGGCATTTGTAATTCCTTTCCAAGTTATTTTTAGGGTGCTTTAGCTTTATTAGGATGTTCACCAAATGCTAAAACATTAAATATTGAATTTCTCTTCTATGTCTACGTATAGACAGATTTCTGGCTTTAAGACTCAGTGCACACATGTAAACACAATTCCTAAAAACAAGGCAACAAGTGAGAAGCAGGGATAAAATAAAAACTCAGACAATCTGACTCACAATCCAGCATTCAACCCTCTATAACTTGCTGTTTTTCTTTGTCCTCTTTGCTGTGAACCAAGAAAGATACTTGCTCTTTAGCAGGGTGTTTCTGCTGCAAAGCCAGTTGCTACTGCATTATGCAATGAAGTCAGAAGCCTGAGCTTGTGACATCAATATAGGTTGCTATGGTAACTCCTTTCATAAGTATTACAGGTTCATTGAAGGCTCAAAAGAGGACTTTAGCAGAGTAGCAAGATAGCTGGCATTATTCAGCCTAAATTACAACAATAATTGCTGCAAAAAAATCTTTCATATAAGCTACACTAAATATAGATTTTTATATTTGCTTATGTCATTTTGGAAGTCGTTTTTTCTAATATATTTGGGTTTTTGTTAATGAAAACTCTGCAGTAAAAATAGCATTGCCACTGATTATATGTCACAGATCCACATGATCCAGGCAGAAGAGAGTCTCATTGTCACAGTTAATTATTCCACACATTGTGTCATTCCAGAAGTCAAGTAATGTTATGCATTATCTGTTATGAATAAACTCATAACAGCATGATTTTTCAATCCGGTTTTCCCACTACTGGAATTATTAAAAAAAAAGGTTGTACAGAAAATGATGCATATATGAAAGAAGTTTTAGATGACTTTTCCCATTAAATGTACCTATTTTTAACAAAACATTAGTAAAGGTCACCTTTTTTATTGCACTTGCTTATTCCCTAGAATGATCTCGCCAATGCCTCTATTTAAATGGATTAAATCCACTCCCTGTGTAGGAGATTTTAGATTCTTCACAATCATATTTTTAAAATCTGAATTTGAAGAACAGATCTAAATAATTGCAAAGCTTTTCTTTCATGTATCCTTTAAAAAAAATCTTACACAATGGCCAACATGAGAACCTTAGTTCAATTCTGTAGGCTTTGAGCTAGATATTACAGTTATAATTTATTGGACACTGGGTAGAAGATGCATAAGGCATAGGCATTCCATGAAAAGTTCACATAGGTAATAGCAGTAACAATAACAAATAATAGTTATTGAGTACTTGTCATGTGCCATACACCATGCCAGACACTTGACATCCATTGCTTTTTTATTTAATCCTCACAGTAATGCACTAAGAGAGACAGGTATTATTATCCCCATTTTATAGGTTAGAGAACTGAAGCTCAGAGGGATAAAGTCACTTGCCTAAAGTCACACAGGTAATTAGAAACACAGCTGGCATTTGAACTTCAAACTGACTCCAGATATTTATGTTTTAACGGGAATTAAAGGCAATTTCTTATTACTGTGGTAAAAATTAAAAATTGTATCATAATCCTACAGAGCAAGGATTACTTGACATAGAATTCCTTGAAACAGAAAGCAGGTAATGGTCTTCAGGTTGACCTCACAAATACTTTGATGACTGGTTTTTCTGTTTTTGTAATACTCAGCACTTCAAAAAGTGTTTGCCTGAAGATATTTTTATTCCCTTAGAAGTATTGGTTCTATAACTTTTCTTAGACAGTTACATTGATATTCTAATATGCTCCAAGCTACTATACTATTTTCAAATCAGATAGATATATTAATAATTTAATGTGTGGAGTGTGTTGCAGTTTGCAAATCATACTAAATATTCATCCCTTCAGCATTTATTTGTTGAGCCACTATGATGAGTCAGGCTTTGTGCTAAATGTTGAATATGAAGTTACTGCAAAAAAATAAAATGGTCCTTAAATTAAAGGAGTAGATAGTCTATAAAGGGGAGAAAGGCATTAATCAAATAACAACATAAATAAATGTAAAACTGAAACTGTCCAAACAATAGAAAATAAGAAAGGCTAAAAGCAGATAATCTAAGCATTCAACCCTAAATGATGTAAAGAGAGCAGAAGAAACACAAAGGTTAAGAAAGAAAATAATTAAAAGGAAAAGTAAAACCTAAGGAAATGTAATGTGATATATGATGGGAATATCAACAAAGCCACGCCGGTTCTTTGAAGAGATAAATAAAATTAACAAACCTCTGTCAAGATTGATCAAGAAAACATAGGCAAGGCAAAAGTAAACAATATTTGATATAAGAAAGGGAACACAATTAGAAATACAGCTGAGTATGAAAAGGAAATAAGATATCATGATCTTTATGTCAATACATTTGCAAACATAGATAAAAGGGACAGAATTGATCAGAAGCACTAAAGAAATTAAATTAGAAATATAAAATTTTCCCAGATAGAAATATCAGTCATAGATGGTGTTACAAGTAAATCCACTAAAATTTAAAAATAGATAATTTCAATCTTACACTCTTCTAAATAACTAAAAAAAGAAAGAACTATCCCAATAAAGTATTTGAGTCTAGTGTAATTTGATCAAAATAAAAACTAAACAAGAATAGTATGAGAAAAGAAAACTAAATATATCTCCTATGATAAAAAAAATACAAAAATCCTAAACAAAATATAAAACCCAGCAATGTAATTAAATGCTGTGTCCCTCCTCTTCTTCCAAGTTCAACCATTATAGCATTTAATGTATTAATTTCCAAATTTTACTTTATGTTTCAGTAAGTACATCAAACTATGGTATTCCCATGGACATACCTTACACTTCACACCTCTGTGCCTTTCCTAATAATGCTCCAACTACCTAGACCTGCATTCCTCATTTCTTTAACAAGGTAACTCTTATTTATCTTTTAAGAATCACATCTTCCCTCTCCTTCTAGTCAGAATTTTTTCTTATAATTTATCATAAATATACAATAAAATATCTTAATGAGTGTCTTTCCCACAGAGAACCATATGGTCACAGATCACATCTTTTTTTTAAATTTTTAACTCAGCTATTAATAATATGCCCTGGGCCCATCAGGTTCGGCTCAGCGGATAGAGCATCAGCCTACTGACAGGTCCCAGGTTTAATTCCAGTCAAGGGCACATACCTTGGTAGGGACCGTGCAGGAGGCAGCCAATTGATTATGTTCCTCTCTCATCGATGTTTCGATCTCTCTATCCCACTCCCTTCCTCTTTCTCTCTAAAACAAACAGGCAAACAAACAAATAAACGTCCTGGCACATAGTAGGTGTCTAGAATAGAGCACAATCTTCTAAACAAATTTCATTTTTGAACTTTGTGTTTCTATCATATAGTAAGTCACCAGGTGACCCAGCTTAGTGTCCATTCCTTGCCTACTTGGCCTTGTCTCTGCCAGCTCTTAGGTCTGGGCATTAGTTGTGACCTCTCCTCTCAGCTTCCTATTCCAGGGATCTTTCATGATTCCATACAAATTTTAGGACAGCTTGTTCTATTTCTATTGGAATTTTAATAAGGATTGTATACCATCTGTAGATTGTTTTGTATCCTGAAAATATACTAAATTCATTGATTGGTTCTAACATTTTTTGTGGAGTCTTTAGAGTTTTCTATATCTAATACAATGTCATCTGCAAATAATAACAGTTCTATTTTTTCCTTTCTAAATTGTGTGTGTGTGTGTGTGTGTGTGTGTGTGTGTGTGTGTGTGTGTGTGTGTTTCTTTGTCTAATTGCTCTGGACTTGCCTAAATGATAGGACTTCCAATACTATGTTGAATAGAAGTGGTGAAAATGGACATCCCTGTCCTGTTACTTATCTAAAGAAAAAGCTTTTCGGCTTCTCAAACTAAGAGTAAGATCTTAGCTGTGGGCTTGCCATATGTGGCCTTGTTATCTCTGTACTCATGTTGCTGAAAGTTTTATTATAAGTGGATGGTGTATGGCAAAGGGAGAGCATAAAGTGAGCACCTGCCCTCTGGGTCTGTGGAAAGGATTGCAGTTGGCCCTTAGATGTGTGTTTAATTAGAAGCACCCCCCTGATCCTGGAGTATAATTCTTTTAATGTATTGTTGAATTCAGTCCTCTAAAGAGGGAAGTGAGAAGGGAAGACTTGAAGAGATTAAACAAATAACTTAAATACATATATGCATAACCCTTACACACAGATGATAGTGCAGTGAAGGCCTAGGTGGGAGAAAGGGCAGGGTGGAGGGGCTGAATGGGAAAAATATGGGGGACATCTGTAATACTTTCAGCAATAAAGACAATTTTTTAAAAATAGGCAGAATGTGATCTTTGAATCAATTTATTATAGCTAATATTTTCAGAGGTTACATCTTCTCATGTCAGTCAAGGAACAGATTTAGTATAAATTACCCAGAAATTTCTGTTCTTTGAGTTTTTAGTTAGTCTTATGTAACCATCTCATTTTATTACACAATGCAAATCCAAAATTCATTCTCTCCCTAGATTCATCCAGCAGGCTAAAGTCATCAAGGAAGTCTGCTGTTGAGAGGAGAGTGAGTGGGAAGGATCAGAGAAAGGCACGTGATTACAGTATAGTAGAGGCTTTTGGCTTTGTATAAGCAAAATAAACATGAGTGGTATTGTTATGGGTTGAATTTTGCTTACACCAAAATAAATATAATGAAGTTCTCACTCCCAGTATCCCATAATGTAACTTTGTTTGGAAATAGGGTGTTTACAAAGGTAATCAATTTTAAGGTTGATAAAGTCATTAAATGTTCAATAATCCAACATCCCTGGTGTCCTATACCAAGGAGAAAAGTTAGAGACAAAGACAGATATGCACAGAGTGAAGACTATATGAAGATATGCAAAGAATGTCCTATGAAGATGAAGGCAGACATTGAGATGTTGCATCTAGTAGGAAAGAAATGCCAGCAATTCACAAGAACATAGAAGAGAAACTCAGAACAGTTTTCCATGACAAATCTCAAGAAAACAAATCCATCCAATTTTCCAAACACCATTTATTGAATAGATTATCTTTACTCCATTGTATACTCTTGCCTCCTTTGTTAAATATTAATTTACAATAAAGAAGTAGGCTTCTTTCTGAGCTCTCTATCCTATTCCATTGACCTATCAGTCAATAACTATTACATTAAATTGAAAAACTAAACAATAAACAGCATTACTATTTTTTTTTATTTGGTGGATAATTTAGCATGAGATATACCAATCAACTACTAGGACTTTATTAAAAATTCAATGTTTGTAATCATTGCTCCAATTAACACCAATTCTTATACTGGATTCAACTCATATGCAAGCTCTTCTTAAAGTTAGAGCCTCCTTGAACCTGATCTGATATGTTCAACAACTTTATTACCCACTTTAATTTGCATGTAGAAAACCTTGTGGATGGGAGTGACTTTTATACTTAATAGGCAATACTTTAAGTACTCCATTGTTTAGAATTCCTTGGTTTATAAATCAAAGGATAAGTTGCCCTTTATGATCAGTGAAAAACTATCAAAACTAAGAGGTTGGTCACAAATTACATTGACTTACTAGAAGCACAGATCCACACATGATGATTTTCCCATAAAAATTAGATTTTTACATCACTTATTTCCTGCGTTTCATTCTTTGTCTTCTCAAGTCAGAATTTACTGCTTTAGTTTTTTTCTAGTAAGCTATCTTCTAATAAACTTCATGATGCACAGAAAATTTTATGTGGTACTATTGTCTTTTAAAAGTGTAAAGTTATAAATCCAAGCCATTATAGGAATAACTAAAAGACATAGTTAAACAATATGAATTTTAAGATGAGCTCATAATGTTCATATATAATATTAAATTACTAATTATGATAACATAAGTTTCTATATACTTCCAGTAAGTAGACTCTTCCCTTCCCATATAACTTAGAAATGTAACTGAATGTAAGTTTTTTGTGAAGCTCCTGCTTTGGGGGGCTTGAAGGTGCATATGAGGCAGAGAGATAAAAAGCAACAGTAGAAACAGGTAGCTGAGCTCTCCCTAGTATATAGTGTTTGGGGGTTGTTTGAGTATGATTTTTTTTTCAGAAAGGAAGAAAGAAGGAGAGAGAGAGAGAGAAATATCAATGATGAGAGATAATCATTGATCAGCTATCTGTTGCATGCCCCACAACCAGAGATTGAGCTCACAATCCGGGTATATGCCCTTGACTGGAATCAAACCCAGGATCCTTCAGTCACAGGCTGATGCTCTATCCACTGAGCCAAACCAGCCAGGACTTTCATCCCATTCATCTCTTCTCTGCATACTCTATGTCACATGCCATAAATCTCCCAGTGTTCTCAAGGAGAACATATCTAAAATCTAGTATAACTGTAATATAAGCATTAACTTAGAATTTTGTGTTCTTCTCCTGGTCCTAAAACACCTAGTGACAATAGCTCTCAACTTAGAAGGGCAGGAGAAAAATACACATACAAGGAAAGAGACTTTGAAATTTTACCATTTCTTAAGTGCTCAGTGCCATTAAGTTCAAAACCAACTCATCTACTCCAAGCCACAGTGGGCCTTGTTCGTATACCAAATGTCTCCGCATGCAGCCACACTGAGCCAACCTCAACTTACAATTGGAGGATATGAGCCATTATTCTATTCATTGTATCTCTTTTTCTCTTCTTGGTGAAGTATAAAGTGATGTGGTAATTGGTGACCAGCTCAGTGCTCCTGCCTTGTTCACTGGTAAGAAAAGGCTCCCTCTGGTAAAGGTAATGTGTGTCCAGATGGAAACTCTATCTTATAAATTACTTCCAACCAAAATTCCACCCTGACAAAATTCCTAAAGATTGTATATTCTAAGAGAAATGGAAAAAGCAAATGCAGCCATTTTATATAACATAATTCTTTAAAATACATGGTATTTCACAAGTCTTACAAAATTTTGTGCACCTGAAAGAAAGTTTGGAGACTATGATTGAGAGAGAAAGAGAGAGGGAGGGGAAGAGAGAGAGAGAGAAAGAGAGAGAGAGAGAGAGAGAGAGAGAGAGAGAGAGAGAGCATGCGTTGAGTGGGTTGCCTTTTTATGCATCTAAAAGTCAGTTACAAAAGGAAGTTAAGCTATTTTGTGGTACTCAAACTCCTTCAACCATAGTACTTGTGACAACTGCTATTGTATATTTTATCAAATGACATGTGGAGTTAAATTGAGATAACATTTTAAAGCTACTGGGTCTTTTTTAAATAAATGTAAAAACAAAATTACACATATTGAAGATATTAGATCCCCATGGAAATGTGAGACAATGTCATATAAAAGGCAGCATAGCTATTTATACCTTTCCTCACCTACAGATAATTCTAGAAACTGGCTTGATTTCATAACCAATCCAGTGAGTCTGGATTGGGTCTGGTCTCAGGTATCTTGTTCTATTCCACAGAGACCCTGAAAATATGATTTATGTCTGTACATGTTCAATTGCTATAGCAAAAGATTCTCTTATAGTCAAACCTCAGAAATGTGTCTTCCCTGGGGCAAACCTAGCAATATATTTAACACCTTAACTTTCCCGAGCACAACAGCCTTAACTTAAAATTAACCCTTACATACAAAGAGATCTAAATCTGGTTTCTGAATACAGGTACTTTATTTTTAAATATATTTTTATTAATTTCAGAGAAGAAGGGAGAGAGAGATAGAAATATTAATGATGAGAGAGAATCATTGATCTGTTGCCTCCTGCATGCCCCACACATGGGATTGAGCCTGAAACACAGACATGTGCCCTGACCTGGAATCAAACCATGACCTGATTCATAGGTTGAAGCTCAACCACTGAGTCATGCCAGCTGAGTCATGCCAAAAGACTCCTCCAAGGGAAGTTCATAAGTCCAGGCTTCTGTGATGTACTCAAAATCCTTCTTTCCTCTACTTGCATCATCCTTGGCCCAAATCCCACTTCTACAATGGTTCTGGAATGGCCTACAGTGTGCAGGATTCAAAACAGAGGCTCGGAAACACTATCCAAACTTTCTTTGCAACTTTAGGTCAAAGTTACATTTATCCCAATTATGGTATTTGATTCAGTTTCCAACCAAAGTAATTTTAATCAGTTCACCAAGTGTGACTTTGCAGTTTTTTTAAGTGATATATTTTTTTAAATAAATCTTTATTACTCAGATTATTACAATTATTTCTCCTTTTTCTCCCCCAAAGCTCCCTACCACCCAGTTCCCTTCCCACCCTCTGCCATTACCCTCTCCCCCCCTATTGTCTTCATCCATTGGTTATAGGATTTCAATCCAGTCTCTCACTGCTTCCCCACCCCCTTATCCTCCTGATAATTATCAGTCCACTCCCCTTCTTTGCCCCTGATTCTACTATATTCACCACTTTATTCTGTTCCTCAGATTTTTTTTCTCTCATTTGTTTTTGTAGGGAAATACAACAGTGTTCTGTAGCTAATGGCTGCAGACTATCCAGATGTCTCAGGACCACACGAATAGAATCCACTCTTCCTCCGGTTCACACCGCCCCCTCCCCCTGGGTCCCACCACTTCCCCAGGGCACACGGCTCTCCTGGTGTACACAGCTCCCCAGGTCCCACCGCCCCCCTTGGGCACACGGCTCCCCTGGAGCACATGGCTCTCCAGGGGCACATGGTTCCCCTGGGGCACACGGCTCATCCGGGGCACATGGGTCCCCCAGGACCCACCGCTCACGGCAGGCGGGCTGCGACAGCTGCAGATAGGTGCAGAGGCGGGGCTGAGATGGCTGTGGGCGTGGAGACTGTGCTCCAAGGAGACCGGGCTAGAGCGGAAGGTGCGGCTGAAGCCCATCCTCGGTTTCCTCACTCCCATGGCAGGCAGGCTGGACGGCTGCGGTCGCGGAGGCCAGGCTCTAAAGCAGCCCATTCCCTGGGCCAGGGGCAGAGCGAGCTCTGCTCTCAGTGGGCTTCCCTCACTCGCAGAGACGGTAGGTGGCTCTGGCGGCTCCATTTCCACTGTAGTTTTAAAGTCCACATGGCAGCAGCAGTGCTTTCCCTCGGGGGCTTGGCAAAGGTTCCGGCCCAGCCAGGCAGCGGAGGAACTGATGGGTGAAGGGCTCGCCGGGGCCACGAATGGAAGGCACTGTGCCAGCTCCTCACCAGCATGGTGGGCGGGCTGAGACACTGAGGGCAGGGAGACCACGCTCCAAGGTGTCTCGTTCCGGGCGGAGGAGAAGGTGTAGCTGAGGTCCGGCATTAGTTCCCTCGCTCCCAAGACTGGCAGGCCAGGACAGTTGTGGACACGGAGGCCATGCTCCGAAGCAGCCCACTCCCTGGGCCCGGGGCAGAGTGAGCTCTGCTCTCGGTGGGCTTCCCTCACTCTTGGTGGTGGTGGCGGCGGCAGCTGCTCCAGTGACTCCGGTGGGTCTCGTTCCACCGTAGTTTTAAATATATATTTTATTGATTTTTTTCAGAGAGGAAGAGAGAAAGATAGAGTTAGAAACATCGATGAGAGAGAATCATAGATCAGCAGCCTCTTGCACACCCCTTACTGGGGTTGTGCCCGCAACCAAGATACATGCCCTTGACCGGAATCAAACCCGGGACCTTTCAGTCTGCAGGCCAACGCTCTATCCACTGAGCCAAACCGGTTTTGGCTCCACCATAGTTTTAAACTCTACATGGCGGCAGCGGCGGTTTTCTTTGTCTCTAGTTGTTATTAATCCCATTCCGCCAGCTTTCCTGTGGGTCTGATGCGGTCCCTTTCGATTTTAGTTGTTGTTTTTTTCCATATTGTTGATGAGGCGGCAGCTTAGGAGACTACCTAGGCTGCCATCTTGTTTCGGTCTCAACTTTGCAGTTTTAATTAAACTTCTTTTTTTCTATTATTAAATATCCAAAACAACTGTACATCTGCCGATTTTCATCTCACAAACAGACATATTTTGGAATGTGAAGTGATCCTGGACTTATTCCCTCTCCATGCCACAGGTTTGATTCTCCAAGATCAGTGACATCATTGATGTCTTTCAGTTTAAATCCTGTAAACTTTCAAAATTAGTTTTCTTCTGACATCCTGTTTTTATGTCATGCTATTGTTAAGCAAAGTGGTGTGAGGAATGAACAAGAAATTATAATAGAAATGAGCAAGCCTCTCTAAAAAGGGAGAAATAAAAATATTGAGGAGTAAGATCTCTTTTCTTTCAGCCCCAAGCTAAAGCAGACTGAAAACTACTCATTCCAATGTGAAGGAATGCTCAATATAATGAAGTTTCCTTTTTGGAAAAAAATGTGTCGGGTGCATGAAATTTATTTTATAAAACCACCTCTGTTTTTATAGAGCCTGGGAATCCTGTCATTTTCACAGAACAAATCTGCAGACTGTTAGGTTCTGGACAGGTATGAGTTGATTAATTAGCTAAAAGATAGTATGATGGTGATGGCCCAAGGGTGTTGGTAGAAATAAAACATTATTTCTAGTATTTAGTAGTGAGTGATATCCTAATTATTGTTTTCCCAAAATGACATCAGCCACCTTTTCCATTCCCTTACATAAATCCTTGTTACTATAGTTTTACTTATTATAAAGATGCCCCAAAGAATATCTAGTTTTTAGGGATTCAATGATCTCCCTTCTCCATTGAGTCTATAAAATTTTAGACTAGTAAAAATTCAGTTAATTAATAAGTAATAGAGTAAAATATCCTACAAAGGATGTTACTGAACAGAAGCAAGACATTATCTTGAGAGTGAAATGATTTTAAAAATATATTTTTATTGATTTCAGAAGGAAAAGGAGAGTGAATGAGGGATAGAAACATCAATGATGAGAGATAATCATTGATTGGCTGCCTCCTGCATGCCCCCATTACCGAGCCCACAACCCAGTCATGTGCTCTTGACCAGACTCGAATTGAGGAGCCAATCCAGGTAGGTACTGGGGATACAGTGGAAACAAGTCAATATTCCTAAACTCTTAGATTCTTGAAGGAGAGGGGATAAACATGTAAATATACAAATTAGATAATTTCTGGATATAAGCTCATGAAGAATATAAAATAAGTGTAACTGGGGTGCTACTTTAGTTAGATGGTCTAGAAAGGTCTCTGATGAAAATGCATTTGAAATAGACACCTATTGAAGTCATATATAAACTTTTATTTATAAATGTAGTTCTGAGATTGGCTTTCCCACAGGTTAAATTTGAAATGGGCATTTCTTGATATGATCCTTGCCTCCACATCTCTCTCCAAATAATCTTCTTTTTCTTTTTCTATTTTTTTTTTACCTTCTGTCTCTCAATCCAACCTTCTTCTTTTTCTGTCTGTTTAGGGTCTTTTCTTTTTTATCCCCTCCCAAACTTCCTTTATGTGTTCCATCTTCCCTTATATGTTCTCTTTCTACCTCTCCTACTCAGGCCTATTGCTTGCTCTCTGCAATGTTTTTGTTTGTTTGTTTGTTTGCTTTTTTCTTGAAAGTATGTCTGCCTGCCCAACTGGTGCCACCTGAGTCTCTCTTCTGACAATTTCCCTATTTCTCTCCCTATCTTAAAACAAACTGAAGCAAAATTATTATTTTTTTAAATATATTTTATTGATATTTCACAGAGAAGAAGGGAGAGGGATAGAGAGCTAGAAACGTCGATGGGAGAGAAACACCGACCAGCCGCCTCCTGCACACCCCCCACTGGGGATGTGCCCGCAACCAATGTACATGCCCTTGACCGGAATCGAACCCGGGACCCTTCGGTCCGCAGACCGACGCTCTACCACTGAGCCACACCGGTCTCGGCGCAAAATTATTTTTAATAAATTTTTATTGTTCATATCATTACAATGTTCCTCTTCTTTCCCCCCATAGCTCCCCTCTATCCAGTTCCCACTCCACCCTTTACCCTTACCCTACCCCACTGTCCTCATCCATAGGTGTACGATTTTTGTCCAATCTCTCCCGCACCCCCTACACCCTTTTCCCCCTGTGTGGGGGATTGTCAGTCCACTCCCTTTCTATGCCCCTGATTCTATTATATTCCCCAGTTTATTCTGTTCATCAGATTTTTAATTCACTAGATTTTTAGATTCATTTGATGATAGATATGAATTTGTTGTTCATAATTTTTATCTTTACCTTTTTCTTCTCCTTCCTCTTCTTAAAGGTACCTTTCAGCATTTCATTTAATACTGGTTTGGTGATGATGAAATCCTTTAGTTTTTTTCTTATCTGTGAAGCTCTTTATCTGCCCTTCAATTCTGAATGATAGCTTTGCTTGGTAGAGTAATCTTGGTTGTAGGTTCTTGCTGTTCATCACTTTGAATATTTCTTGCCACTCCCTTCTGGCCTACATAATTTCTATTGAGAAATCAACTGACAGTCATATAGGAAACTAACTTTTTTTCTTTTGCTGCTTTTAAGATTCTCTCTTTGTCTTTTGCTCCTGGCATTTTAATTATGATGTGTCTTGATGTGGTCCTCTTGGGATTCCTCTTGTATGGGGTACTCTGTGCTTCCTGGACTTTTAAGTCTATTTCTTTCACCAGGAGGGGAAGTTTTCTGTCATTATTTCTTTAAATAGGTTTTCAATATCTTGTTATCTCTCTTCTTCTGGCACCTCCATAATTCAGATGTTGGTACACTTGAAGTTGTCCCAGAGGCTCCTTACACTATCTTCATATTTTTGGGTCCTTTTTGCTTTTTACTTTTCTAGTTGGGTGTTTTTTGTTTCTTCGTATTTCAAATCTTTGACTTGGTTCTTGGGATCCTCCATACTGCTATTGGACCTCTGTATATTATTTTTTATTTCAGTCAATGTATGCTTAATTTCTAGTTGGTCCTTTTTCATATCCTGAGTATCTCACTAAATTTATCAGCCTTTTCTTGAAAATTCTTGAAAAACTTTATAACCGTGGTTTTGAACTCTATATCCAGTCATTTGCTTTCGTCCATTTTTTTTCATTTGTGATCTGTTTCTTTGTCTCCATATTTTGCTGTTTCCTTGAGTTGATAGAGTGGCTTTGTGTGCTAGGTGTCCTATAGAGCCCAGTGGCTTAGCCTCCCCAATCATCTAAGGTGGAACTCTTGGTGCACCCATTTTTGGGCTGTGTGCACAGTCTTGTTGTAGTTAAGCCTTGATTTGTTGGTATCACTGGGGGGAATTGACAAATTCTTTGAAATATTTGTAGAATTTAACAAATATAGTCTCATACCACTCTTCATTTTGGTCTTTCAGTTCTTTTTCTGTGACTCTTACTAGGAAAAAAATAACATGGTGATCCACATTGGACCAAGTAAGTAACATGTAAATATTTGAAATTTTTTGATTATTTTAATTTTTCTGAATGCATGTGAACTTTAAGGCACAATGCTGTAATTTATATTTGGAGGATGTATATGCTCTAGTTAGAGGTGAATCTTGACTCTGATCTTTTCAGAAGCCACATTTCAGAATTTATATGTAAGAGAAATGAATTTTCTCCATTTTATGCTTATAATTTCAATCTCATTTATGCGGTTCAATAATTTACTTTACAATAATAGTGTGCAATTGCCTATACTTATTATTAAAGTCACCTTAATGGAACTATTATTAAACCTGGGAAGGCTTAATGTATTTAAAATGAGGCACACTGAAATATTTATTTTTAGTGGTAGCTTTACAAAGAACACACTTTTCCCTAGAAGGGACTCTGTACAGAAATATTTTGTATAATTTTCATTCTAATGAAATTGAAGTACATTTTACAAATTAATCCATGAAGTAACACATACTAATGGGTTATTTCTAAATTCAGTTACAATTTTCTTCATTGAAACTATAAGCTTAAAACAATCCACAAAGTCAAGAAATCCTATATGATAAAAGACTAATATGCAAATAAACCAAACAGCAGAACAACTGAACAATTGGTTGCTATGACGTGAGTTTACCAACAGGGGGTACATGTGGGAAATGGTGAGCTTGGGCAGCAGGCAGTAGAGCATGGAACATGGCGGGCTTCAGCCAGCTGCAGGTGAGCAGGGGTGCCAGACCAAGGCGGAGAGCCAGTCACTGTCATCAGGATGAGCCTCTGTTGGCTACTGAAAATTATTTGTTCCCGAGCACTGTGGTCCTGCCAGGTGCTTGCACTCACGGCTAGCACTGGAGCTGCTGCTCACACTCATTGCTGATGCTCAGCGCTGGCCCCCATTGCTCAGCACCATCAGTGGGTGCAAGTGGTGGCCGCCAGCCCTGATCTTTCCTCAGGCCTTCTCCACTTCCCTCTGCTCTGGAGAAATGATCGGAACAGCAGGCACTGCTTACACCTGCAGCTGGCACTGAAGTTGCATCCGCTGCCAGCACCCAGCGTCAGCCCCCATTGATTGGCACCATTAGCAGATGCAAGCAGTGGCTGCAGACCCCAATTGCCCCTGAGGGCTTCTCCACTTCCCCCTGCTCCTGAGGAGAGTGATTGGGGGATCGGGCCTGAAAGGCCAGTCAGACATCCCCTGAGGGGTCCCGGATTGGAGAGGGTGCAGGTTGGGCTGAGGGGACACACACACCCCCCATGGATGAATTTTGTGCACTACCCTCTAGTACATAATATATATCAATATTATATTATTGCATTTAAAATCATATAATATTAATATATAATATTATATAGGTATATATTTATAATTGAATATGACATTATATATACTAAATATTATGTATAGTATAACAATATCTATATGTGCTGAGAGAGATATTTATTACAAGGAACTGACTCGCATGATTATGGAGGCTAAGAAGTTTAGCTTGCACTGGGCAAGCTTGAGTCAGGTTAAATAAAGTCAAGCCTTTCCAGTTGGGTCTTCCAGGGAACAATCTAACAGATCGAATGCTATTAATCCTTTGGGAATGAAGCTTCGAAATAGCTCCAGCTCTGATCTGCTCACTCAGCAGTTCCTCCTGAATAAATGTTTCCTGGGTTGCTACAAGCCTTTGGGTAATTTCCAGAGTTCAGAATAAAAGTTGATTTTTTACTATTTTGCCAGTTTTTTTTAATGGGGGGGATACATTTTTGAATGTCATTTTCACTATACATCACTGTCTGTAGTAAGTTAACCTTACCAAAATTGAACTAATGTGGTGCAGTCTGTTCATAAGTACTGACCAATACGTCAGTGCAATCTTGCATACTGTCAGAGAAAAATATATACTAAAAGAAATAACCAAGTAAAATAAATAAATAAAAAATATACTAAAGCAAATCAAGCATTTCAGCACTTAAACTATAAAATATAACTGCAGGGGTTGACATAGAAACATCTTCTTCAAGTATGAAGAACAATTATACATAAGCACACAGGAATTGGGTGACTACTTAAGAGAAACACTACTCAATGGCGGGGTAAATTACAATTTTTAAAATGAAGCCAACAAATTAGAAGGTTGCAGCAAATAACTTAAGAGTAAATTTACTTGAAAAGTTAGCTCATCATCTGCACTGGCCGGTGGTTCAGTTAGTTAGAGTGTTATCCCCTGTACCAAAAAGTTGTGGGTTCAATTCCTTGTCAGGGCATATACATAGATTTTGGGTTCAATCCCTGATCAAAGCAATAAATCAATGTTTCTCTCTCATATCAATGTTTATCCCTCTTTTTCTCTTCCTTCCTAACTCTCTAAAATCAATAAAAATATATCCTTGAGTGAGGATTTTTTAAAAAAAGTTAACTCATTAAAATGAAAGTAAATGTACTTCATTAGAAACAGGCTATGTAAGAATGTTAAACTCACTTTGTACTTAAACTCTCATCAAAGATGATGGATGATAGAAGAAGAAACAAAGAAGAAACATTTTTTGTGTGTGACTGTACTTTTATTTGCTGACACTACAAAAAAAAGAGAAACAAATCTCTACTACAGAACAAATAAGTTCATAATGGAAAAACACCGAAGTATCTAAATTTAACTGTATACTGTGCTAAAACAAAAACAAACTAAAAAAAAACAAACAAAAACAAACTTTATCTGAAAACAAAGTAGATTTGCTAATTATTTGCATCTGTACATTTTCTGTCACCTATTCAATAGTTTTACTTTTAAATTCAATCTTCTCTGACTGAAATGAGGTGTTTGTAAATCGTATATTTCATATTTGTCCTCACAAATAATCGATAAGGTAGATAAAATAAATAGAACTATTCTGGGAGACACAGACTTCTAAATTAAATGATAGAGTATGTCTTAGAATGACACAGGCTGAGTGCTCTTTCAGTTGGATCATTCAGTATTTAAAAAGGCACTTTAATTTGGTACCTTTTGGGGAACAGACAGCAAGGACATTAAGTTAATCATTGTGCATCATTATAGAGGGCAATTTAGAAGTGTACACAGAGCCAAGCCTTTCCTACAAAGTCATCACAAACCCCCAGATTATACTTAGAGGAATACCATCCTCCTTTAAATTGCACCACATGGCTTTAAAAAATGACTATCCCCTCGAAGCTTTCGGCTATCTCTTGGGGACAGTCAGGTTAATCCTTAATCTCTCACTTATATGACTTCCGATAGCAATCACAATAATTACTACATAAATGAACATTTTATTGTCTACTATTAGTTTTATGTGTCTTAACCTTGTCTCTTCATGTAGAGAATATGCTCCTGGGGTTCTTAAATTCCCATATTACCCTCTCCTCTTCCCTTATTTCCTCTTTTATTTATGGAATTCTCTTCTGCTTCCATTTCATGCCAGCCCTTTGCTGGGCAACAATTGCCTCAACTCTTCTCTTTACTGTATAGTGATTCATTCAAATGATTTTGAAGCCATAAAGACTTCACCATTAATATTGAAAGACATTTTCAGATGTTGCACTTGTTCTGTCCTGTCTAAAATATAATTTTGAAACTTCCTCCTGTGTTATTTTTCACCTTGAAAACCTCATTGTCCAGTCCTATGTCTGAAGAGGGTTGCCTGCTTTGTTGTCTCTATTCCTCGATGGCTCATCACTAAAATACAGGTGTCTTACCAAGTGTTCCTCCAAAACAACTCACACTTTACAAACGTTATTTTACTGGAAGTTTTTCTAGCACTTAATATAGTTGATCACTTTTTTCCTTTCTATAAAATACTTTTTGTTTGGCTTCCTTAATACTATACATTTTAGTTTATCTTCTGCTTTCTGGACTATGCTTCTCAGCCCCTTCCTCAGATCCATCTCATGATCCTATTCCTCATATGCTGCTTTTCCTCACAGATATCCTAGTAGCTTTCCTTTCACTGTCCACATTCTTCATGGGTGATTTCGTCCATTTATTTGGCTACCATCCCTAGCTCTAAATTTATGATTTCCAAATAATTTTCAGCCAAGAACTTTCTCCAGAGCTTTACATTTTCATATTCAGCTGCCTTCTGAATATCTCCATCTGTTTGTCTGACAGGACCCAAATGTAATCTATCTAAAGCTGAACTCAATATTATTCCCCTAATTTCTGCTTCTCCTCTTGTATTCTATATCCCAGTAACTGGGGCCACAGCACTAGCAGACATAGGTGGATATCTACCAAATCCATCCTTGCTTTCTCCTCCCAGGAAAACCCCAATTTTTTTCTGTTCAGATTTACACCATTAGACCCATCCAGCCCTGATGTGTCCTGGGTGGTTGAAAGTCATTTCCAACAATAATGGTAGAATCATTTGCCTTTCTGGTAAATGGATGGACATGGACATGTGATAAAATTCTGAGACATGAGTTGAAGTTTTCTGGGGTGCTTCTGGGACAATCCCCTCACTCCATTCTTAATAAAAGACATAGGAAGTCCCTAGCCTGTTTGACTCAGTGGATAGAGCATTGGGCCTGCAGACCAAAGGTCCCCATTTTGATTCCAGCTTAAGGCACATATTTTGGTTGCAGGCTTCTCCCCAGCCCAAGCCCTAGTCAGGGAAGATGCAGGAGGCAACAATCAATGTGTTTCTCCATATCCATGTTTCTCTCTGTCTTTCCCTTTCCCTCTTCCACTCTCTAAAAATTAATGGGAAAATATCCTTAGGTGAGGATTAACAAAACCAACAAAACAAAACAAACAAACAAACAAAAAAGGCACTGGAACACCTTGGTCCCTTTGACGCCTTTAAATGCTGTTGGATTTGATTTGACATCTGAAACTGATGCAGACATCTTGTGTGTCCAATAGCAGCTTGCCTATTAACAAGATACAATAGAAGATAGAATTAAAAGAATGGAGCCAAAACCGGTTTGGCTCAGTAGATAGAGCATTGGTCTGCGGACTGAAGGGTCCCAGGTTTGATTCCGATCAAGGGCATGTACATTGGCAGCTGGTTGGTGCTTCTGTCTCATCAATATTTCTAGCTTTCTATTCTTCTCCCTTTCTCTCTGTAAAAAATCAATAAAATATATATATTTTTAAAGAATTAAAAGAATGGAAAAGAAACATAGAGTTCAATTCCTCAGGTTGCTCTTCTCATGAATGAGAGCAGCTGTACATATGAATCAATAAAGAAAATATACAGGGTGGGGCAAAAGTTGGTTCACAGTCTTTCTTATGGAAATTAATATAATAATCAATAAATAACATTTATATAGGTGGGTAGATATCCACCCATGTCTGCGACTGCTGTGCCTCTGTGACTGTTTCTCATAGTCACAACTGTAAACCTACTTTTGGCCAACCCTGTATATTCCCATCCAAGTTTTTCCCTCTTAGCAAGAGAGTTTAAAAAGAAATTTGGTTGGCCGAAACTGGTTTGGCTCAGTGGATAGAGGGTCGGCCTGCGGACTGAGGGGTCCCAGGTTAGATTCTGGTCAAGGGGCATGTACATTGTTTGCGGGCACATCCCCAGTGGAGAGTGTGCTGGAGGCAGCTGGTGGATGTTTCTCTCTCATCAACATTTCTAGCTATCCCTCTCCCTTCCTCCTTGTGGAAAATCAATACAATATATTTTTTAAAAGAAATTTGGTTGAATATTTCAAAATTGAGTTTTAATTTGTCCAACCAGCATTTCAGAAGTTGGGAAAGTTAAGTTGTCCTCTATTCTGTCATCTCTAATCCTCTGAGGCAGAGAGATTTACATAAACTGTCACCCTGCCCCATACTCCATCCTCATTTCACTTCGCTGCCAAGGATAGCCGCTCTTACCCTGGAGTAGCACTCCCTTAGGCCTCAAATTTCTTCACTCCGGGGCAGCCTGTATTCAGCCTCTGGTTTTATACGCAGGCAGGCATCTTAACACCGTTCAGTATACTCTAGTGACAAGGCCCCGGGCCCCCTCACATGATGGGGCAGAGGGAAGGGACAAGGTGAAGGACAGAGCCCAGGGCCTGCCAGCCATCTCTCATTTCCATTCCTTGTCTAGGCAGTGGCTGCCCAGGAGAATCCGTGCACAGATGCCTGGCAGCCTCCTGGAGCGATCTATTCCCGAGACTGATGAATGTTTTCTAGTCAGCTCTGTGGTACTGTAATGAGTAGACTCGGCCTCCAAAGAAAAGCTTCCTGAGAAAAGAACATCCTGAAGATTGTTTGAACTCTATGACTGAAATTCTTTCTAATGCGTGATGACTCAACCCTGTTTGTTCATTGCAAACATAAACAAGGCTGGTTTTTTTAAGGGTGTGCCTGGTTAAACATATCATATACACCCTCTATATTAAGATTAACACCTGCTGAGAAGCTGCAATTTATTTTGTACGGAGTGTTTAGTTTTCACATAGAATAGAAATTGAGAAAGCAGTAGTTAAATAAGGTTGACACATTTATATGATGACTGTCCTATATCCTGTTTTTTTGCTATGAGGGACATTGTTGGAATATTGGCAAAGCTTGAATGGGGTCTGAAGATTAGAGGGCAGTAATGGATCATCATTGTTAGTGTGCTGATTTTGATGGTCACAGTGTGGTTATGTTAGACACCAACAATATGCAAAGCACTGTGAGTTGCAGGGAAAAAAGTACAAGAATTACCCCAGGTCACTTACAGTGTAACAGGAAAGCTATTAGGTGCATGTAAGAGATGATGACAAACACAAAGCACAATGCCCAGGGACCAAACAAGATAATAATCTATAGTTCTCAATATTGTTTCCATCGATGGCATTGACCCTAATGCTCACTCTTGAAGATTTATGAAGGTTTAGATCAGCCGTGGGCAAACTAAGGCCCGCGGGCCAGATCCGGCCGGTTCGGCTGTTCTAGCTGGCAGAGCGGAAAGAGTGGAGGGTTCTCTTGCTCTCCCCTCTGCTCCTTCACCAGCAGCCCAAGATGAGAGTGCCAGCATGGTCAGGCTGCTTTTGTTCCGGCCCTCCGGTCCAGTTTAAGAACCCCTGGTGGCCCTCGAGTCAAAAAGTTTGCCCACCCCTGGTTTAGACCCAAGTCATTGTGAGCTGGATGTAATTCCATTTTTTCCCCTTATTGAATGAACATTGCAAAGATGAGTAGCACTATTTTATTATTACTTTTGAATTTGTCCTAGTTTTATTTTTAAAGGTAAATGAATCATCTTAAGGACACTATCTCTTCGTAATTCATCTCAAAAACGTAATTCATCTCATTAGATATCACAGTGTGATGCAAATTAATACATTCTGAGAAGGGTTGATTTTTAAATGGAACAAAAAGCACTATCACCACCCTTCCCACAGTTCTCCCTGAAGTCTTCCCTGCCCAGTCTATCTCAAAAAGCCAGAAACTTTATCTGGTGCAGCAATTTGGGAATTCTAATGCCTTTGACTCTCTTAATAGTTTTCCCCTTTGTATCAATAATACTGTGATAATGGATTATGGACAGTCCTCAGATTCAACATTCATTCCTCCACTGTTATAGAGTGTGCTAAATGGTGAGAGAAATGGGTTTCCTCAAGATGCTTACAGTTTAGTGAAAGGAGATACACATGGGAAAACTCTGAAATGCATACATACCAAGCATATACAAATCCTCTCCCCTTCCTTCCACTAGAACAGTGTTCCCCAAAGTGTGATACTCATACCCCCAGGGGAACGGGAAGAGTTCGGTGGGGGTATGCACTGCACCGTGCTTAGCTGCGCCTAATTCTATGTTCTCATGAGTCAAGTCAAGACAGACTTATGAGGCATGAGATGGTCCGGTGTTCAAATAAATGTTATTTATAATATAACTTATATTTATATTTTATTGTGAATAATTTTATTTGTCATTTATTATTATTTTGTGTATGTACCAAAAAATAAAAAATAAATATATTTTGATTGTTATTAAAATACATCCTTTTTTGACGAGGGGTACTAAGCATTACAAAAATTTTAAAAGGGGTACACATATGTCAAAAGTTTGGGAAACACTGAACTAGAAGATTCAAAATTTCCCATCTCACCTTTTCACTCCACTGGCTTGTAACAGGATCCCATTCTCCCTCTGCAATCCCACTTCACAAGCTTGGGAAATCCCATTTCTCATGTTGGGAAAATCAGCGTCTCAGGAGCCAGGTAGATGCACTCTGTGGTGAAGACAGGTTTCTTTACTTCTCTGTTTCCATATATGTTAATCTGGAACAAGCAAACCTACCCCCTACGTTGGAGACTGGATTAAGTGTGACCCAGCACATGAAAGTGCCTTCACTCAAAGAACTCCCTACTCTCTTCTCTACTACTCTCAGGATGAGCTCATCCAGGTGCAGGAATGGAGTAGACAAATAGAAAGAATCTACTGACAACAGGAAAAGGTAGTGCCATGGCTTTGGGCACACCTAACCCCAGCTGATCTCTCCATCTTTCTCTCTCAGAGAAAGCCTCTCTGCTTTTTAGTCTGTGTCTGCCCTCCCAGCGTCAGAGATGTAGAGGCATTAGGCCACCTGTTTGGGTCCTTTTCAGTTCCTGGAGTGCCACAAAGAGCAGGCCCATTCAAGGTGGGTTGATATTGATCTTCCTGGAGATCTCTGAATTGGTACTTTCTTAGAATGCACATTCCTTACCCCAGCACCCTCTAATGCTGGATTCCAAGCTGCTGTGATCCAGTACAAAAGGAGATTCTTCTTCATTTCCTGTCAAGCAACCCAAAAACCCTAAGGGCCCCCCTGACACCAAATAACCTGTCTGCTCCAGCCCCAAATGCAGTTCTGCTCAGGACAGGTGGGTAGGCTGAATGTTCAGCCTAGGTAGGAATGAGATGGTACAGCCATACCATGTCTTTGCAAACTCACCTTCAAACTCTCAGCAACTCTTAATTCTTGAATCAAGTTTTCCTCTTCCATCCATTTCCACTACACGCAAGAGGCACTCCTATGACTTTCCCAAACTGCTGAGTCTCCTGAGTCCTTCTCACTCTTCTCCTTCTCATATCACAGAAGCAAAATAAGTCCTCCTCAGAGAATGACATAAAAGAAAAGGATGGAGGAAAGGAGGGGGGAAATGGAGAGAGAGAATATGAAACCAGGAAGAATGTAAAAGTCAGGAACAGTTGTGAGATATCAAATTTTGATTAGTTGCAAGTGTAACTCTTCCTCTCTTTTGGGTTTTGCTAGCAGCATCCCCAGATGCCCACATAAGAACATATTACTAGTTCTCTGCTCCAGAATAGTGTCCCAATCCCAGTGGAGCAACAGCAGGAAGTAGTGCATAAATATTCTAGAATCATTTTCAATGAAACAGGTTGAGAAGGAACTAATCAGACTTATCTTTGCCTTCTTCAGAAGTCTCCAGATGTCACCTTAGGTACTCCTGAGAGAAATTATTATATAGGATTTGTTTCTTTGCCAGGAAATTTCTTTAGTCCAGCAGAATCTTCAGCAATTATTAAGCCTTGTCTCTGATATTTTGTACTATTTTAAAATACTTACAGAGTTTTGTTTGTTAGGCTGGGAAAGAAAATCTAATGTACTACTGTGCTTTAGTAGTCCATTCCACAAAGCTTAGCAAGTCTTCCTGCATTTACCTTTTTCCTTTAGAAGAAATGTAAGGAATTAAAAAAATAAAGGATCAGCCTCTAGCACAGTTTCAGGAACTGCAAACTTGGATCCAAGATATATGTGCACCAATCCTCATTCTATTAACAATTTGGGGGCACGTTGACCTGTCTTCCTCATGAGTTTGTGATAAGGAACATATCAGATTATATATATATATATTGAAAAATATAATATGCAATATAAAAATCAGGTGTTATAGTTAAAGAAGCAACTAAAATATGATAAACACAAAGCCTATGAAGAAGAGATTACTTTTTGCTTAGAATTACCTATGTTCTCTAAATACTTCAGAAGACTTTTAGCATGGGGAAGAGTATCTGAGTTTTAAATGCTTCTTTAAAAAATATAAAAGCTTCCTCTTCTACCATATGACATTTGGAGTACATTTTGATAAGACAGACCACAGCTTTTTGAAAGGGATATGAAGTAACCTGAGACCTACACAATATACCCTTACCCAAAACCACTCTGTACAGAACTGCTTCTTACAACATGATTTTCATGGATGAACGGTCACCAAAGGAGAATAAATTAAATATTTTTCAAAGTATATTATTTTCATAATCTGATTGTGTTTATAAAATAGACACTATAATAGTCTCTAAAATGAACTCATAAATGTCTCTTTTTCTAGACAAAATATAAAATTTGACTAAGACTCCATACTGATTATGGGATTAATTCATCTAATGACACTGTAAATTCTTTAATTTTCTTCTCATCTCCCCCAAAGTGTTACAAACCAAGAAGATTTTTTCAACTAAAATAGCATAATAAATGTAGCAGACACGGTAGAGACAAATGACAAATCTGAATTTAAATAAAATATAGATACAAGGTCTGGAAAACATTGTTTGTCTGTTCGCAATTTTTTACGTGGATAGGCAGTATATGTGTGAGGCCAGGAAGGAAACACAGTAAGTGGTGTCATCATGATTCATTCAGTTACAACCAGAAACTGGAGAAGTCAGAAGCTTTTGGCCAGAAAGGCATAGAATGGACCCGGAGGAAGACTTTCCCAAGCTTTGCAAAAGCCAGTACAAAAAGTACAAAGCCAACTGAGTTAGAAAAAATCTAAGATGCTGGGACTGAGAGACAGGAATATGAATGAGAAGGGCAAGAAAGAGAATGAGATAGCTCCCCTGTGAGAAAAAAGGAGGAAAACCAAAGATGAATATGTCCATTCCAAAGTGAAATTTCTGGGACCAAAGACAATGATCTTACCTACCTAAATGTTCCACGATGGTCCCAAACCTTTCTAGCATATTTTTGAATTCTGAAGGATGAACTTCTCATGACCCTTTATCTACAGCCCCTGTATCTGTGTATACTGGGTTTATTTCACCCATGTCAACATAAACTAGAACCTTCAGCATCAAGCATCATCATCCATTTTCATAAAAATAACACTCACCCAGAACATTTCTGAGTTTAATAACAATCACCAGGGATGATCAATGAATAAATGAAGAGACAGAAATCCACATTACATAACCTTCTACCTTTTATTGGCCTCCTCCTATCTTCGCCTTTTCAGGAACAAAACAAATTCCATTTTCTTGTCCCACTCAGAGCAATGCCTCCAAAACCTTTGTACCAACAATAATTAAGCCCCTATGTTTGGGGGAAGAAGAGGAAAGTTGTAGAGTCCTACTTTCTACCAATAATTGTCAATGATTTCTTCCATTAAAAGGAGAATGGTGTGAATAACAAGCTTTCACTTCACTATATACATCAGGATCTTCACTAGGATCTGTTTTCAAAGAATATTTATAAATATAAAATGCTTATAACACAATAAGTGGAATATCAGGCTATATATGTAATATAACAATTTTTATAAAAGTCATATATATTTATATTCTTAAAATGACCAGAAAAATACACTAAAACATTGAAGTATCTCTGAATAGCAGGATTATGGTTGATTATAGCTTTCTCCTTTATAGTATTTTATAAATGTTTTATCTTGTAGAGAAATTGTTTTTTAAATAAAAAGAAAATTTAACTTTTAAAGATGTCTTAGGATCACACTCAGTAAAATTGTTTTTATATTAAAGTGATATCTGGTTAGTTTGAGTTACAGAAAGCAGTTGAGGGCATTTTGAGTCTCCTTTGAAATGTGAAATACATACTTCACTTGTCCTTGAAACCCAAGCAATTTGATTCTTTGAGACTCTATGAATTTGATTTCTCCTGGGGTATCTCAATCCTTTTCAAAAGTGAAGTAACAGCCTTATGAAATTAATTCATAAGGTTAAAGCAAATAGACAAAGAGAAATAAATTAAAAAAATAACATGCAAACTAGAGATACAGTGGCACACATTTTTAATTTTTTTCTTCCATTAAGAAGTTTCATTATTAAGGCTTTAACCAAGTTACTTAATATGGGAACCTGGCTACAATCCTCTGAAGTTAAGTATCTTACAGCTACCTTTATAAAAAATTTGCTTTTTAAATGCATGCTGTATTATGGTGACCTTATATTTATGTTTCCTAACCTCTTTAAATTATTTCACAGCTATTAACTATGCAAAACATAATCACAATTTCTTTTTCTATATCTGAAATGGGGTTGCAACATACATACTCTGTCTAAATCCCTTGCTAGTATGTAAGTGACTAGGTATCTTTAATGTTTAAAGTAAACATATTTCGGAAAATACTACCATTGATTCATTTAGTCACATATTCAATAGTCATATACATGTGTCTAATATATGTCAGGCAATGTGTTTGGCTCTAACGAAAATTAGATTAATAATAAAAGTCCCTGGTCTTAAGCATTTCATTTTCTATGGAGACACTGTTAGGGAACCTAAGCTACATAGTTAGTTGCTTTTACCTTGAGCCCTTAATTACAATTAATGTTTACTCTGAAAAAATAATTACTGCTTTGAAGGAACCATGTCTGATTTCTCCCTCTCTTTCTTCCTTCTTTCCTTCCTTCCTTCCTTCCTTCCTTCCTTCCTTCCTTCCTTCCTTCCTTTCTTCCTTTCTTTCTTCCTTTCTTTCTTTCTTTCTTATTGAGCACATGGAATGTGGCTAACCCAATTTGAGATGTATAGTAAGTGTAAAATACACAATTCATTTTGAAGGGCTGGTGTAAAAAATGCAAATTATCACATTGCTAATTTTTTTACAATCATTATGTGTTGAAATGATGTTTTTATAGAGTGGGTTGGATAAAACTTCACCTGTATTTTTACTTATGTGAATGAAGCCAGTTTTTGAAAGATTCCACTATACATGTGGGTTACATTATTCTTTAGCACATGTGCATTTCATTAAAAGCACTCAGTTTCTTATTCTGAGGGCAAAAATAGAGACTCCTACCATTTCTCAAGGAAAGTGATGTGGGAAGAGGAGGAGAGTGGGTCATTTGACTTTTGCCTTTAAAAATCATATGTATCATTGTGATTGTGAGACTGATTATGCAGACAATGGAATATAGATAGATAGATAGATAGATAGATAGATAGATAGATAGATACACACACACACACACACACACACACACACACACACACACACACCTATGGAACTCTAGCCTATAATCTTTAGCAACCAGTTTAGAGACAATTAACTCATTAGTTACAGTAACCAGCCCAGGAAGCCAGCTTGTTAGTCATAAATCAGACTTACAGGAGAGTCTTATAGAGATTACTATCTCTAGCAACTGATCCAGGAAGTCAAACAATAATCCCTGTAGCAATCAGCCCAAGTGGCCAAGACTTGGTTAATAACTGATGGCTTCCCTAATTTTTGTCTGGCTTCCAACTTAGGACCAACCAGAGAAAGCCAGATGCGCAGCCCTAACCAATCACATAGGGTATCCCTCTGCTAGTTAATTAGCACACCCCAGCTTCCCTGTCTGGCTTTGGATTTCTGTCAAACTCTAGTAATAGTGGCTGATGTTTTTGTTACAACAAGCTCTGGATGATAATCTTTGCTCGCTCTCATTTGGTTAGTCTTTGTTGATCTCCACATGTAGTGGGCAATGATAGTTTTCATGTTTAATATCTTCTTTTTTTTTGTAATGAAGCAGTTGGCAAATTTAACTGTAACATATTTGGTTAACATGTGTTTATTTATAATTTATTAAATTAGGTAAATAATTCAATAAATAAGTATTTATCTTTTTAGATAGATATTTTTAAATTGATTTTATTGTTTAAGGTATTACAAAAAAGTAGTACATGTCTCCTTTTTCCCCATTGACCTCCCACTGACTTCCCCTCCTCGCCGGCACATGCCTTCACCCTTCCCACAGTGTCTGTGTCCATTGGCTATTCTTACATGCATATATATAAGTCCTTTAGTTGATCTCATACCACCCTCCCAACCCTCCCCTGCCTTATTATTAACGTTTCAGTTGAACTTGTTTCCATCATGGAACAAGCTGTGGCTCTATTAAAAATGGAATTTGGACTGCTTAAAAAATATTCTCACGGCTTTATTTATTTTCAGACTTGGCAGTAAAAGCAAATTTTCAATAATAATTTATGCAGTCAATGATAGATTTTTTTTTAATTTTGCATGTACAAATGAGTCATCATCAAAGATTATTTTATATAGTGAAAAACAATGCTCATAATTATAAAGACTTTCTACGTGATTTGCTTTACAAAAGGATGTCAAATCTGAAAATATATTTTATTGTATTACTGCATTTGGTAAGTGGAAGAAAAAGGCATGATTCTTAGAGCAGGAAACTTCTCAATCAGCATAGGTTGCAAAGGGACATGAGTTCCCAGACATCTCAGATTCCTTACAACAACCTGTTTATGAGGTCCATGAGGGGACTTTAAAAATTCAAACCACGAGTCAGAAGAATTCACTTTGACTGGTAAATTCTAATTCCAGTGTTTTCTGTTTTCTGCCTATAGTAGCAAAACCATTTTCAAATTGCATCTGTCTATTCCTTTCTCATACCTTGAGTATACATATATCTCCCACCTTCCAAATCTTTCCCAAATTAATCTCTTCAATCCTTTCCTTCCCCCATTTTGTCAGTAACTCCTCAAAATGTAGATGTGGGACTACCTACATCAAATTTCCCAAAAGGTGTTTGTCAAAATGTATATTCCTAGGCCCTGTCCCAGCCCTTGTGAATCAGAATCTCAGAAAATGGAGCCACATAAATGTGTATTTGCCCAAGCTCTTCCCATGATTCCTATGCACCTCTGAAATTGAGAATTATTATTTAAAGCAATTATCTTTTCCAGAAATCTTATCAAATCTCTTGGATTCACAGATGGTCTCATATGCTAATGACAATATAATCTATAGTTTTAACATTAGCTTCTCTTTTGAAATTCAACTGGTTTCTCTGACTTCTGATAATATATATTTATTAAATGACTCATTGTTAATCCACGGCTCAGAAATAATTAAACCAAACTTGTTATATTTACTGCAAAAGAAGCCTCGCCCCTTTCAATGGTACCTATCAATAGTACCATAAGTCTAGTTACCAACTATTTAAAAATTTAAAATATGACCTATGTTTGACTTTTGTCCTTGTAGTGTAAATTCAATTGATCACTAATTATGTGGCTTCTTCCTCATTAAACATCTAACTGTAGCCAAATACCAGTGCATCTTTAATTCCATGACTATTACCTGAGCACCTATTATATGGCAGAAAATGGTGATATAAAGATTAATGAGATCTGATTTTTGCTTTGAGATACTTACTGTCTAACACCACGAGAGTCCAATAAATAAGTAATCCTCCGTGCTAAGTGCTATGGTGTAAACTTGTCAAAAGTGATGGGAGTACATAGATAATGAGCCAATTAATGATTCCCCTGGGGTCTGTGGAAGGTTCAGAGAGGAGGCAATATTTAAGCTGGCATTTTCTGGAGGATAAGTATTTCACCAGGCAGAAAACAAGGAAAAGACATTCAAAAGAAAAAAGCAATAGAAACAAGAACACAAGGATGTAAAAGTGGATTGAACAGAATAGTTCTTTACCTGGTGTGTCTGGGGAGTGACTGTGGTGAGACCAAAAGGAGCTATAGACTGTCCTGTGTCACATGCCAAATGAAAAGCATGGTGTTGTTCTGTAGGCCTTGAGAGTCACTGGGGGAAGGGAGGGGTAGTTTTTTCTTCTTTTAAATTAATTTTATCAACCAATGTCACCCCAATAAATTCAATAACAATGTTTAAAGTATTTTAAAATTTAAATATTATTATAAGGCTTAAATATAATCAGTAGGTTCTCTGTTCCAATCTCTCCCCACCCCTAAGTCCTGGTCCCCTCCAGCATCCACTTTCCATGCGTAAAGCTGTTATGTTTAGTATTTACCTCCATATGTCAAAATAAGAAGAAATTTCATTATGAAATCAACAAATGTCAGTATCATTGAGTCTTTTCTTTCAGGCGATGTCTTCTGCAAAGAGGAATTTTCTGTTCTTCTGCCCTGGTGGTCAAAGAGGAAGTGGGCCCAGGCTGCACTATCAGTTATATAGACTCTGACTCAATCATCCTCTGTTCCAGTTACTTGACTTTTCCCTGGACAACAGTCTCTGTTGCTTAACATGTCAAGGAGACTTCTTTTGATCTGAAGTTATGTCAGTCATTTATTAACAAAAAAAGTCATTACATTAATTTAGATTATGCTGTGAAGATTTCAAGTTACCTACATCTTATATAGCAACTGGACTCAGTTTCCATTACACAGATGAGGAAACTGAATAGAGCTGGAGTGAGGCTTAAGTCTGGTAAATGTTGAAGTCTTCTTATGAGAGGTCACTAATCTACCATTCATGAGCCAAATCCAGTATACCACCGTTTTTACACAGCAACGAGCTAAGAGTGGTTTATATTTTTAAAGTGGTTTTAAAAAAATCCAAAGGTAAGAAGTATTTCATGATGCATAAAAATTATATAAAACTCTTATTTTAGTGTATATATAAATGGAAATTTTAATAGAATCTTACTAGGCTTGGTTTTTACATATTGTCTATGACTGCTTTCATACTATAACTGTGTAGATGAGTATTGTGACAAAAATTACATGGGTTACAAAGCCTAAAATATTTACTATCTGGCTCTCTTTACAGAAAAACTTTACTGACCCTTGTTCTATAACAATTATTCAGGGCAATACCAAAAGCACCAGGCAGAGGATTAAGCCCAGTTAGTCTGGCCAAAGGAAATAGACCCCGAGGAGGAAAGAAACTAATTGTATTTTCTGCCCCTAGGACTTGCTTCCATTCTTTCTAACAGTTGTCATTCTCCTGGTTAATATTATGCCATGAAGCATTAAGACTCAGCAAATTCAAACTGCTAATACACCTCCGTGGAACTTTCCATTTCAGATCCTATCTTGCCCTCTCTTATCATTATTGTTTATACAACTTACCAATTTATCCTTATCTGCATATGTACATGCACATAATCTGTTTCTCAAATACATTGTAAGCTCCTGATGGCTAAGGAAAGAGAGAGAGAGAAAGAGGGAGAGAGAGAGAGAGAATGCCTTACTCTTCCCCATACTCTTGTATTTCTAAGACCTAGAAGAATATCCTCATCCCAGAGAGAGAGAGAGAGAGAGAGAGAGAGAGAGAGAGAGAGAGAATGCCTTACTCTTCCCTATACTCTTGTATTTCTAAGACCTAGAAGGATATCCTCATCCCAGTTGCTCACAAATTATGAAGATGATGCTAATCTGCTGCACGTCATCTGCAGGGAAAAGAAAGTAAATTCCTACAAAAATGTATTTCCACATTTTAAGAGTCCTAACAAGATAGACTTAGATCCAGCTAAAATTATTAGATAAAATAGTACAGTCTGGGAGTTTGGAGAGTACCCAATAAAACATGTGTTCTTTGGTTGAACAGTTGACAAAGAGACCTTTAGAACTGCCTTGATTTCCTTCTCTTTGGGACTGCCTCCCCCTCAACACACACACACACACACACACACACACACACACACACACACACACCTCTCAATCATTCCTCTCTGACATAGTCAAAATCTGAGAAGAAACTTCTTGACAGTGAACTAAAAGTAGAGATTTCAGATGAGCATGTGCTAAAGCACAGAGTGAAAAGAAAACAAAATCCCAAAAATACTTCTAGCCAATGTAGCTTGTATCTTTATATTTCACATCAAATTCTGGGGAAAGAGTGAGCTACAGTTTTCATTTAATCCAATAAGACACCCATTTGGCAGGATTAACCTTTTCCCTCTTGTTTCTTCATTGTGACTTAGTTGATACAAATTGCTTTCATTACAGCACTAACAGGCTTCTGGCTGGTAGTCTCAATCGGAACCTGTTGCAATAGTTCAGTGTACAAGTGGTCAAGAGGCTGTTAAGGAAAGGAAGCAGGCTTATAAATAATTGCTCACAGGCTCTGTATGATGAAACCTTAAGAGAACCCAACAGAATGATTGGTTACAAACCTTTTTAATCTAAGATTTTTAAAAAAAAACACCTGAAAATATTCTATATATTACATGAAGGAAACCTTGGTATATTTGACTTTAAAATATTTCTCTATATGGGCCAAGGAAGGGTAAAATTGGAAGAAAAGAAAAAAAAACTATGCAACATGGGCTGAAGTGTTGGTCAAACAGAACACTAAAGGCTTGTGAACAGACTTTGAGGAATGACAGGAGAGGGGAATAAATGGCGATTTTTCACAAAGAACAATAATGCGTACTTTGAATTCTTATCATCTCTTCCCCTACAGTGCCAGTTGACTGATGATGCAGAGAAACAAAACTACTGTGGAGACACTTCTCCCAGCTTGCGTAAGAAACAACCTCAAGAACAATGTAGGTCTAGGATGTTTGCTACTAATTTAGAACTCAAATGTGAGGAAATAATCCTTCAGTAATATCAGTACCCCCATTCAAACCATAAAATATAACAATGGGCGCATTGAGCAGTCTACATTCCCATCATCACTTTGAATACCCCTCATTGTTCCAACTATGTCTCAGATTGTAAATTATAATAATGAAGCTGAGAACCTGGCATGGTAACTATCTTTTAAGTGAGCCAATAGCTTAATAACTAGAGGTCTGAGTATATGGCTGCACAATCCTAACAGTGCAAACAACAAACAGAACACAAAGGAGTTTGTATGTATCATGGATAAAGAAAAACAGCTTAAAGACTCAGTCCAAAGCAGATTTGGTCACTGAATTCTGTATGGCACAATTCTTGGTGAACACATTTCTACTCATGATAAAAATATCAGCAGTCCATTAGAGAGACACACTGGCTCATTGCTTATTCAGCAGACATGACCAAATTAGTGTCTGTTCTTGTGGTAACTGTGTGTGATGGATCCTGTTCATTAAAGAACCAATGATTTCATCCTTAGAGAGGGAAGGATTTGCAATATTGTCTTGGAATATTTATTCTGTTTATGCTGCTAACATTTTGGTCTTCTCTGGAAGAGTACACATTGACCGTGGTATGAAAATATTTCTTAATGTTATTTTTATAGTGTGAACAGTGCCCAAAATTTGGGAAATATGCTATTTTACATGAGAGTTGATGAATTTGATGGAGAGCACATAGACAAGGAAGGGCCAGAATTGTGTGCCCCAAGGTTTTAATCTGCCCCTCCATTCTTTGGCTCAGGATAATGCACAGCATTCATCCTTTGACTCCTCAAAGTTACACACCAGTCAGAGATGTCCTTCTAACCTAAAGCCACCCTCTGAAATTCCCTTTACAAGTTTTAATAATGGTTTTGATTCTACTACTCTTCAAAAACAATATTTTTGTTCAAGTGTCACAAAGTCAAATGTCTACGGGAGCCAGGCAGGTAAGATACACAAATGAAGTAGAATGAGTGAGTTGTTATGAAAGGTAAGGGACCCTCAGCTCACTCCAGTATTCAGGGGATACAGATGTTGGGAACTGTGGGAAACTGGAGACTCAGACCCACTGTGAGGCTCTAATGTTCTGAGAGAGAGCAGAAATTCACATTCTGCATATAAGCCTTCTAAATTTCATTGTATTTATTTTGATAACTAATTATAATGTGGAACATCGTCCAGGCCAAAACCACAGACCAAACCCAGCATGTCTGTGGGCTGTGACTAGCCTGAGGGACAGCTCACTTCCTTTTCGGATTGCCAGATTGTGCTGCTGCTTGGATTGGCTTCTAGTGGATCAGCGACCAATCGCATTAAGCAAAGTCCAAGAATGTTTAGGTAATGCCAACATACATGAAACTGTCTGGCCCCTCCGGAGGGCTATTTGGCAGGACAACTAACTTGAAATTGAGAGATATGTTGTATTCCAGAACACAGGCTCTGGGGAAATTGCCTGGGTTTGAATTCAGGCTTTTTCACTTACCAGCTATGTGACCTTGTTCAATAAATGTAATTATTGCTCAGTTTCACATCTATAAAATGGAGATAACCACAGAACATATTGTTCATGTGTTGAATATGTTTGTAGTACTTACAATAATATCTAAGCTGGTACTGTCTTAGATATTTGCTATTATTATTCACAAATCAGAGGGTTGGGGGGGGGGGAACAAACTTAGACGTCTGTCTCACATTAGACAGCTATGGATACCATAAGTGGCCTCAGAAAAACTTGCCTGTTCAGACAGAACAGGTGGGAGAATCAGGCTTCCTGTGATACATTTCCACTATTTTGTCCTTAGCACCAGATGCCATCACTTCTTCAAAATGTCACAATCGCATATTTTAATGAGTGGGGTGTATACAGCAAATTTTTTGAAATTCTAAAAATACTAGCAATTAATAGTATGGCTATGTTTTCATTTCCCTTTCTTTGAAGACCAACCATTTGAAAGTCAGGGACATTCTGTTCCGGAGTTGCAAGGCAGAGAAATCAAAGGACTTTTATTTTCCTCCTTTCTGGGTTAGTGAAGCATGAACTTATTGACAGATGCTCAAGCTTGATATAAGTTGGCCTGCTACTTCATTCCAGTTTGTTTCCACATTCAATGATTCTGGAGGTTTTTATTTTTTAAAAGGTAACCCAAATTCTTTGGAATGTCTAGAAATAAACAGAAGATCCTAAGACATCTAGTATCCTGAAGTACTCATGTTTTGTGAATAGTAAGTGATGACATAAATTTATGTTCTGTGGCACAAGCATATTTGCTCACCAGTGAAATTCAGGACACACTCTGCTCTTTAAAGATTCCGTAATTTTTTTTATTTCCTGTATTCCCACTGATAAGTAAAAGTGCTAGACCCACTAGACTTTCATTCAACCAAATTGTCCCTTCCCAAGATAGGAGAAGATAATCAGGAACTCTCAAAAATAATAATGGTTGAATTTATTAAGATTTAGAAGAACATCTACTATCACGCCAATCTGACCCAGTACTGCTAGGCAGTAAGTTCATGCTCTTGTGAAACTCAGCCCAGGAGGCAAGAAAAGCAGATGCGTAGAAACAGGGAATCACTTAAGATGGAAGGAAGTCACATTAGAAATAATGGAGTCCGCACACCACCAGAACCACCCTCAGTTAAACCACAAAGGACCGAGCCTCAGAGAGAGAAGTGATGCACAAAATATGCACCTGGGTACAGAGGGACCAGGAGATAAGTATTATTAATTGGTTAAAATATATTTCTCTCCTGAACTGGGTGTCTATAAGTTTCTAGAAATTGATTAAAATTAGAGATGCATAACTTGCAACATTAACTGATTGTTTCTTCCATAATTGTTTCAAAACTCTCAGTTTTTCTCAAAAAGGATGGGTGGACCACATGCATCAAAATCATGTGAGGTCTATTAGAATAACATATTCCCAAGCTCACCCCAGACCTACTTGATGGGGAAGGGATTTAGAATTTGGGTACATGCAGTTTTAATATACAACTCAGGATTTGTCGAAAACAGAGTTTGAGAACCACTGACACATAGTATCTATTATGTGTGCTAATACAAGAGGAATTATTGAAACAGGAAAAATATTCCTACTTTATTAACTCATATATCAATATATTCAAAATCTCAGACTGGCATGGTTAATCTGCTTTAAGAAATAGCTGCCTTATAAATTCTAAATGTGCTTTTGCATAAGTGCACTTTCAGTGATTTTCCTTTTTCTACTTTAAATATTTAAAGTTTATTATGTTCAATTGTTTATCAATAGAGATGCTCAAAAAGTGAATTGAAAAGTGAAAGTAAAAAAAATAAATAAACTGTTTAAATATATATAAACTAACATTAATTTTTGCTTTATTTTTATTTTCCTATTAATTTATTAGATGTCACTTGTTAATAATATTATATAGGTTTCAGGTGCACAATTCTATAATACATCATCTGTATATTATATTAATGATTTTTCATAGAGTCACTGTTTCATCTGCCTTTGAATCCTGGGGAGGGAGCCAAGAATGAGTCTTACTCAAAAGTTAGTGAAAGCACTTAGCATATATTAGGCGTGAGGTGTGTTTTGAGGCACTTAAACCTGAAGTTCAGCAAGTGTTTAATCCTGTTGTGTTTCTGAAAAGAAGTGTACGTACGGGGCTAAAGCATTTCAAACCCAATGGATGGCTTGGGAACTCTCATCTGTAAATAATGTATTTGTTTCATACCATTTTTCCTTTCAAATTACACTTTACCCTAAAAAGAAAAATCACAATTAAAATTAAACATTAATATAAGGTTGAATTTAAATTATATATTAAATTTAGAAACATGACAATTTTTTAAATGCATTAAATCAGGAAATGACATTTCAAATATGGAAGATCCACAAACTTCTAGAATTCTAACTTAAGTTTGGCGCCATTCCTCATCCCATCAGCATCATTCAGTACAAACCTAACATTCTATGTACTACCCTGTTTCCCCGAAAATAAACAGTGTCTTATATTAATTTTTGCTCCCAGAAATGCACTAGGTCTTATTTTCAGGGGATGTATTATGTTTCCATGCGGTAGGTCTTATTTTTGGAGGATGTCTTATTTTCGGGGAAACACAGTATATGTGTGAAATTGAGTGTTGTTTTGAGATTCTATTTTAAGACATATAAATATCTGTTTAAATTTAAAACAATAATAATTGTTTTGAGTGAAACATGTCAGTCAGAGAAAAACAAATACCATATGATCTCACTTACATGTGGAATTGAATGAACAAAATAAACTGATGACCAAAATAGAACCAGAGGCGTGGATACATGGTACAGATTGACAGATGTCAGAGCAGAGGTGGGTGGGGCAGATAGGATGAAAGAAGGTGAAGAAATAGCTAGATAACTTATATGCATAACCTATGGACACAGCCAACAGTGTGGTAGGGAGAGAGTAGGGCAGGTCTGGGTGGAAGAGGGCAAAGGGGAGGGAAATAGGGGACATCTGTAAAAATGTCAACAATAAAAATAAAAAATATATTTTTAATAATTGGTAAATCCCCAAGGAGGCATGCCCAATGTTTCATTACAAAGGAGCTATTTATCCTTGTTTTCTGAAAATGAATATAATATTACATTGCTATTATACTGTTATGATAAAATGTCTCTGCTTATTACATGTCTATTATACATTTTTCATTAGTATTATTGCCACATTAAACTGAAGTTGTTTTCTCAATGACAGTTTACTCCTTTTAGTTAACTATATACCCTTCACTCTACAATTCATGATATTTACATCTTATAAGAAATTATGAATGTATTCAGAACAATAGTCAAAATTAATTTAACAAAAATCTAGAAAGGTAAAGTTAAAATTGTTCTTGAACTATAGTCACCAGTTTAATTAACATAATGAATATCTATAAAGTTGTGTTTATTATGCATAAAGTTTTCACTAATTTTTCCATGTATTTATTGTATATTGACACATATAAAGCTATATCCATTCTAATATTGTCATATGTTTTATTCACCATTATATTAGGATATAGACTGGATTTCAATGATAGCTTTCTGCAAATAGTTATGAAAATACCATAAGTAAACTAAGTAGGGCTGGTGAAATGTTTCCTAAATTTGTACTAGATTGGTTCTACAATGCTTCATCAAGACATAGGTTGAAAACAATTATATCTAAAATTATGCTGGGAAATGAGGGGCAGACAAATGCCATCTGATTGGCTGACATCTAGTAGGCATTAATGGCCACTAATAACCCATCTCCCAGGAGACAAATGCAAGGACCCATATCCTTCTATATCTGAAGTGTTAGGTAAATGCAGAGAGATGACTTGCTGTGAAACTCTACACCTGGGACCACATTTCTACACCTGGTCACCTTCACACTTCTTATCAGCAACCTCTTTCTCCAAAGTCTATTCTGGGTCAAAGATTAGAACTAATCTTTACTTCTACACTTAACATTATTTGGACCCTTATTTTACAGGTGAGAAAACTAAGAGCCTGTGTTCATAATAACTGTAGCATATAATTGGAAGCATCTTTCTTTCTTCCTTTGGTAAATATTTTAATTTATTAATCTTTTACATTTAGTTGCAATGATTCTTTTCAGTAAAAATATTTGCATTATATATGGATACACACTACTCTATTGTAGGAAAGTAACTTAACATGTTTCTATTAAGTTCTAAATGTAGATATTTGTATATTTCTGGGAATAGAAAGCATCCTTTCTTATGTAGAAAATATCTAGTGACTGGTAGTATAATATCTTGGACTTAAGAATCACTCTAGTTACTTAGTCAATATTCTACTTCAGAATATTGATATGATTATTGTATATAAACCCTTACTTTTCAAAGTGAACATTTTATTATTCTGACACCTAAGTAAGCAGGCTCAAATTGCTTACATTACATTTAATATTATAAGTGTTTGAGTCTTTATAAGTTTGGTGAAGTTTTTATAATCAGAAATATACTAAACACTTAATGCTTATTTATATCAGTCAATGGTAAAATTGGTTTTGTGATGTCATTTCACTTAAAGTCACAGTTTCAAAGAATGAAGTTAAGTGAAGACGACTGTATAACAAAAGGATCTCATTCCAAGGAAGATGAGGAGCTTTCATTCTATACATGTTGAATGGAGAGTGTCTGGGTTGGGCATCCACATGGAAATGTTCAGGTGACAACTGGATATTTGAGCTGTATCCTTATCACTGGCATGGAATTGGTGCCTCTGTGTTATGTAGACACATATGAGAGGACCATGCAACCTGAAGAGGGAAGTGGGCCTGGCGGCTCAGTCAGCCTTCTCCCAGACTGATGCTGGTCCTGCACCAACATGAGCACAGTTTCCTCTGCTCTAAGTAAATTCTAAGGCATCGTCCCTTTGCTGGAAGGACATAATATGCCTTCTCTCTGATCAGGATTATGTTTAGCTAGTGACTTTGTGCATGCAAAAGACACAAATGAAACTAATATGCACATATTCAATTAAAAACATCCAATTAAGAAAAACAAATAAACCATTAGCTATCTTGAGATACTAGCAGTAAAAAATTATTACTAATATAAATGGATGCAGCTCTCTGGTAGGCATTTCATAAAAAATCATTAAAGTCTGTCCATCCTCTAAGAGATTTTAGAGAACAGAAGTTCAAATATCAATGGCTAACAGACGTAAGAAACCGCTTGGGGCTAAACTATTCAACATGAACAAATAAATATATGAATACCAAAGTATGTAATTTGAAGAATGTTAAGCTTAGAGAGTTATACATGGAAGCAAACTAAAATATAGAGAAGCAGTCATCTCCCTTCAAACCATCAGAAAAATCATTGAGGACACAAAATTTTAGCTCTGTGTAGAATGATAGGCTTAAATAGTTGGGAACAGAAGAATCTACACTAATAAAAGAGCAAGATGCAAATTGGCCGTACCTTCATGATGCCCACCAGCCAAGCAGGAGTGAGTATGCAAATTAACCCAACAAATATGACATGCTAATTTGCATACCCAGGTGCCCAGTGTCTGGGTTGAGGTGGGACACTTGCATCATTGCCATAGTGACAACGCAGGCATTCCGCAAATGCTCCAGCCACTCCAGGACTCTTGGCAGCATGAGAAGGTGGAAAGGTGGCTCCTGGCTAGATTGAAAAGGCGGCTCCAGCCAGAGCAAAGGCAATGCCAGCAGCCAGGGGAAGGAAGGCTCATTCTTGCACAAATCTTTGTGCATCGGACCTCTAGTTTCCATATAAAAAACCAGCCCAGAATGGTTTGTAGAAAGGAGTAGGGTCATATGATAAAAGGATAACTGTATAAGTTTTCTTGGGTAGAGATACTTTGCGTATTCTAGAATTAAAAATGCCTTTCTATTTCAAGTGAGAGAAATAAATTGTATAAGAAATGGAATTCCTGAACAACAAGGAAATTATTTTCATCCAAATATCCTTAGTGGTGAAACAGTAAAAGGGACTGAAAGGATCCAGGGCATTTTCAATACTACAGTATTTCTGCCACAAATTGTTGGTATAATAAACATGTTTATAACTACAACCGAACAACCTTTACCATGAGTAACTACAGGGCAGAACAGGTTTTGCAAACTATAGCTTGTAAACAGAAATTTACCAAGCTGGTATTATTTTATTACATGTGAAAATTAATAATACTGTTTATTTTAAAAGACCACTCAAATAAAATCAGTGATTTTTTTATTATACAAGTCAAAAAACAATATACAATTGTGACTTAGAACTGAGTATATTTTTAATCTTCCTCAATCTGACCTGAGACGGAATCATTTCTCATATGCCACTATATGACAAATAATAATAATAATAACAATAATAATAACAGAACAACTTTTTCCTGAGCACATACTATGCACAAGGCATTTTTCTAAGGGTTTTCATGTACTAACTTACCTAAACCCCATAATTCCCTTTGAGGAGGTACCTTATGTGTTTGAAGAAGTCAGTACTACCTACAGTTTTAGGCCCTGGGATTTTTCTGGTAAATATTATTTAATGTGCTTTGAGAATTTACAGGGAGCAGGGAATACTATAAGAACTTCAAATCTTAAATTCAGATACTGGAAAAAAAACTTAAGGGGACACTCTCAAATAGTCATATTAATTGAATTTTAAAGATTTTTAGTGAGGAGAAGAAAATTTGACAGGATAGTAAGGAAATTTTAGAGCTGAGTTGGATTTGACTTAGAAGAAGAATTCACAGGAAAAAGAATATTGAGGGACCTGGGGAAAATCTGGTAGAGGATAGGGACTAATCTTTAAAATAAAGCCATGACAAACACAATAAAGCCAAACACTCCCATGTTTTATGATTTTATAGCTTGGGTTTTCACAAAGGCAGTGTGGTGCAGAGAAAGTTTTCAGGAAAGAGTCCAAGAAGCTGAGTCTTCACCTTTGCTCTGCCATTTATTGGCTGTGTGGCTTCAAGTCTCTTCTGCACTGGACTTTATTCCCTCAATCCTAAAATAAGACCAATGATATGTAGGTGTTGTGAATATTAGTTAGATAATGTGCTTTTAAAACTGTAAAATACTATGCAAATGAAAGATTTTTCAGGCTGTTACTGAACATTATCCTTTTCTTGATCCTTTTTCTTATTGGCATAGCAAAGTATCTTGCCATTGCTTAGGATCTAGTTATGCTGAGCTTTTGAAATTCTTAAGTAGAAAGGCAGTTAGATGACCCAAAGAGAAAGTGTTTCTGAGCCTGATGCAGGACTGAATTTCTGAACCCATATTTCATCAACCATATGCTCAGGTTACCAAGTCCTAAGTCAATAGACTCTTTTAGTCAGCTTAGCCCATCCCTGCCAGTCATGGAATCTATCTTTGCAAGGTCCTCGGCAAGGAATAAGACTGAACTTGAAATTAGACACAACCTAACAATAGACCATGCAAATGACCAGCTTAATAAATCTGTATTATGGAAAGAGATTGTTTTCTGACCCCAGTATCTAAATCTTGAAGAAGTTTAGGTGTGCTAGCTGTTAAGTTACTCTGTATATCCTAGAGTCCAATACCCCTCCCCACCACCCTATCCCAGTGAACTCAGTTGTATCGGGAGGGTAGCGATGGCATAAAGCCAGGCGTAGAGGAAACAGAGGGGTCAGTTTGTGTCTTTTAGTTATAGTGGTGACAGCTGGAGTCAGCGAAATATATGTAAGTTGTACCCAAGGTAATGCAAGGCCAGACCAGAGGTAACAATAGAGAATCGCACAATGTCCCCATAGGGCCAGAACAAAAGCCTGAGCCATGGTCCAGAGTGAAACAGGACCGAGTGACTGAGCCAATGAGGGTGGGCTATGACAGCCGGTGGGAAACCAACCTAAGAGAATTTTTAGTGTGCTATGCTGACACTCAGAATAGGTTTATTAAAAGAGGATGCAATAAAAGATGATATAGGTAGAGTGCATATAAATATATATCCCTTTTTCTAAAATTTTGATAAATACCATTACACATAAATGTTTCAATAAATAATTAATTACTAAGTTATTGACAATGGGGACATCGCACTAGGCACCACTGTGGCAACATCGCCATGACCACTGGATAAGATGCTGAACCTTCAGGTGGTTATGATCCATTGAATTTTCTCATTGTTTGCATTGTGAACAGTCAAGAGTCCATGCTGCATTCTCAAAATTGCTGATTTAGAAAAGTCACTAAAGAAAAAAAAAGTAAAAAGTTAATGCCAAAAAAAGAAAATCAGAAAGTCCTCCAGAGTTGGAGTGGTGAGGGGGAGGGAGGAAGGTCAATAGGGAGAAAAGGAGACATGTATAATACTTTAAGCAATAAAAAATAAAAAATATGTTGTATTTAGTTTATTCTTCATATTTGTGCATTATCCTTAAGACTTGTGGTCAACAATAAATATGTTTTCTTTCAATGCATCTTTTTCTTTTATTATAAATAGATTTCTAAACAGATTATTAGTTTGTCATTTTTAACAATCATGTTTTGTGTTTTAATTTTAAAAATAATTTAAGTGGCATATTATTTGCATTACTACAAGGAAAAGCAATTCCAATGATAACCACAATGCATTTTATTATTTTGTGGGTATGAAAATTTAAAGTAATTAGTTTTCTCTCTGTGTCAATTGAATTGTGAATGGATTAATTATTATAAAATAAAAGTAACATAATATAAATGTTAAACACCCAAATGCTGTCTTAAGATCATTTGCCAAAACTCAATAAATTTTATAACTCTCTTAATTAACAGTAGTATTTTTGGATATAGTATTGAAGTTATTGTAAATTATTTTTCATTAAAAATAATCAAGTTGTTTTTTTTTTTTAAAAAAAAAGTCAGAGATAATAAGATAGTAGGTGGAACGAAATCAACTAAAAACTTTGACAAGTGATATGAAGTCAAATATGATGAGCATCTGAGAAAAAGATAGCTGACTCCTGGAGACTGTTAATTAAACATAGAAGGAAAGGCAAAACCATGGTGAGTCAATGGAATATGTACTATCGATGCTGCTTATAACTTTCAGTATCTTGAAATTTTCATTGATCCTTAAGTTCTAATCTCCACAAGATTGCAAAGTAATATGAAAATTTGACAAAATGGTTTAAACAATACACAAACAACAACTTTCAGAAATTGGAATGTAGAAAGTGAATAATATTCATCTTCATAAGTTCTGAGACTTATTCGTAACTACCCCTGACCTAGGTAAGGTGGGAGGGGCAGATGAAAGGCCTGGCCAGGTGGGTCACCGCAGTTCTTCAGCGGAGCATGGGCTCAGAGTTGTTTTGTGGAGGAGCTAGGCTGTCATACAAAGGTTACTGCGCTGTCAGTGAAGGGGTATCTTTGATTATTTATGTCAGAGGGTCTTAGCCTGTTATCAAAAAAGGACTATGTTAGTATGTAGCTGACAGAAGTCCTTGCTTAGCTTGAACCCGTGACTTCAGATCATCTAGATGTCAATGTTATTTTTCCCTAAATGGAGAAAAACAGTGTGACATTTTTCAAAGTGTGGAGATAGGAAACTACACTAAATGTATATAAACAATTCTTAGGATTTTTATGGTATTATTTTAAAATGAAATTGATTACTTCCTTCTTTCTAGAGTGTATAAAAACGTATGCCAAGATGATGATGATAATAATAATAATATTACAAGGATATGGACTATAATATAATATGGCAGGATAAGAAAACATATTAAGTAGCATTATTTTTATCTCACTCACCATCCACCCTTCCTACACCCTTCTGCTGTTAGGTTCAGAGAGGTGGGTCCCTGTTTGGCCCACTGAAATATTATGAACACTTTACTGGTAATCAAATGAGACATCTTAATTTTTAAGCTTACATTTTAAAGAGAAAGATTTAAGAGGCAGACAAAAGGGGTCCGAGAGGAAAAAAGAATCCTGTCTGTTCTTCCTGTGCTCCCCGTGGAGATATGAGAAGGGAAGAAAGGAAGAGAACAGTTAGAGTCAGGTTAGTTGTGGAGAGCCCCTATGCCCTCTGCCTCCTTTTCCAGATGGAGTGGAGTGGAGAGCTGGGGAAGGGCACTCCATAAACGCATCTATCTCTTCACGTGTCTTCTTTCTCCCTTTGACTCCTAATGTGTGATAATCCAAAAGCAGAGAATCTGCGCCTTCTGCTCCAGGGGAGGTCAGAGGAAATGTCAAGCTTTCCAGGAAAGAAAGCACACTCCCCAATTCAGTGGTTGCAACTAGACCAGTACAAACATAGCATGGCGGTAGGCAGGAGAGGGCTGCAAAGGCGCTTGCCCCTGGTTTGGGTACTACAACTGGACAAAGGGCTGCCATATTGGGAGGATATGGCATGGGCATTCCCTACTAGAAACCTGCTGAGTCTATGGCTACATCTCAGCCAATTGTCACCTGCAGGAAGTGGAGTTATCTTCCCCAAACCATCTGTGTCCTTTGAAGGATTGTGATTTACCACATGTGCAGAGGACCTGGCAAGTCCAACCAAGGCTAAGACGCTAATACTTCTTCATTGCCCTCATTGTGAGAAAGAGACAGAATGCGAACATCTCAAAAGGACTGAGGAGAAAACCTGAAACAGCTCTGAGCCTACCTGATGTGACAAGATCAATTTTCTACATCAACTTAAAAAAAATGTAGTGCAAGAGCAACCATAGACAAGACGCTATGGACTGAGCATGGTGATGTTACAATGAAACTTTATTTAGAAAAACAGGCAGTGAGCAGGATTTGGCCAACCCCAGTCAGTACTGCTCTTTCCTTACATTTGATTCCCATACATAATCTATTCCCACATTTCTTTCATGTCCCTGCCCAATTGTCACAAATGTAACCTTATCAATGTGGCCTTCCTTGACTTTCCCCATAAAATAGGAGCAATTTTACCCTCTCCTCGCCCTCATCCCTGCCACCCACAGATTCACAATCAGTCACTTCCCATTCCCACTCTAGTGCCCTACGCAGCCTTATTTTTCTTCATAGCAGCATTACCTGACACACGATACATTTATTTGTAAGGGATTTTGTTTCTTCTGTGCTATGTCCCTGGGGCATAGAACAGTGATTCAGATTGAATGAATCAATGGGCTCTGGGCCAAGAAGACAAGAGGTCCTTCTGGCTTCTAGTAAAAGCCAGTATAACCCGTTAGCAAGTCACTTAACCACTAATATTTTAAATGTCTCTTTGTAAAATGGGGAAAAATAAGATATGCCGTAGATAGCAAATCAAATGATAAATGTAAAATAACAACAATCTCAAAACCTATAAAAATAGAAATGTAAGTTTTATTTTTTACTTGTTGTACCCTAATCTCTTTTAGAAAAATGTAAATTCTTCATAAACCAAAGAACTTTTACTTATTCAAAGTACTAAATGTCCTCTTCATGGTAACTTTCTCCATTTCAAACTCCATATACAGGGGGGAAAAATGGAAATTTTCAGGAATCCTTTAAAGATTCAACCTAATTGATTTTCCTTTTTCCCAACCATCCCTTAATAATTTAAACATTCACTGCAGAGATCACATAGAGGCCATCCTGTGGGCCTCCGTTTTATAATTTAAGAACTAAAAGATGTTAAATTTTAATTAATTAAATCTAGAGTTGTATCATCCACCCACCTGTTTCTCTGTAAGCTATGACTTATATTTATAAGACATTTAAAATGGAAAGCTTGTAGGCCAGAATATTATTACTTAATGTTTTCAACTTCTATTCCCTTGTGCATTGATTCCAATATTTGCTTTTATTAATTCTAAAGTGATCAAGTTTCAGAGAAGCACAAAGCTCTAATTAACTGCAAACCTTCATCTCCCACAGAAAGCGTGGCCTCTCCAAACATAGTGGAACGAGCATTTCTTATACCTGGGTGGACAACTGGAGCGCTGTTTGCCAGGAGAGCAGCTTTAGGGGTCAGAGAACCTGGAATGAGGGAGTGGGGAGAACCAGAAAATGAACTCCAAAACAATTCCAGCAGAGTAAGGCCATTTAGCTTGCTACCCCTAAGCATGAATTGTTCTGTCCAATTAGCAAACATAGGCTCTGAGATTTTCTTGGCTGCTGTACAACTCAGATTGCTGCGGTAGTGGCAGCCAAATATGTAAACTATAGCCAAATCCAGGAGCTATAGTTTACAATTGGAAGTGAATAACTTACTACAGACATTAAATGTTAGATGCCTTTAGGATATCCAAGTGGAGATGTCGAAGAGGCATACATGAACAAAACCTGAAAGGTATGAAAAGACATATAAATTTGGGAGTCATCAAGGATTAGATATCTCTTAAGTCACAAGAGCAGAGTAAAATCACCTAGAGAGTGGCTATAGACATGAGACAATGATTTGGAAGCCACCTTTTAATTTCAATATATGTGGTGTAGGGCAAAAGTAAGCTTATAGTTATTTGTATAGAAAATACGATAATTCAAATATAATACAAAAATAAACTCTATTTACGTACTCATAGTGTAAACCTACATTTACCCACCCCTGTGTATGACAGATTTTGAACTGTGATCTTTATACTCTTTGTCTCTAATATTAAAAAAACATTCTACTTGAGGTACTTATTCGCCAATTTTACACATAAGAAAATACAAGATTAAGCATTAAATGACTTGTCTGATGCTACTTAGCTAGTGACAGAATGCAAGTATGCCTGCCGTACTGGTCTAAAGCTTGTCTGTTCTGCCATGACAAGAGAAGTAGAAATACAAAAAAAAAGTAAACATCAGCTCTGCAATATCTGAATATTAAGGAGGCAGTAGAATTATCCCAGGAGGCTGTATGGTAGCACTAATATGATCATTGGATGGGGGCCTCTGCTCTAAGCTTCATCTACAGTGAGGTGCCTCTTGAAGGAAACCACTAGGCTGGTGAACCACGATAATGCTATCATGGAACTTCCTCCTCAATTTCCTGAATTTGACAAACTCTCTCATCATGAATAGGCAGAACGTTTATAGTTGAAGAGCAAATGAAGAAGCAGCCACTGCAGAGGAATTTATGCATCAGTGTCATGCATGTTAGGCTGACGAAGGGTGCTAAGATTAGGTGATCCTATAGGACACTGGACAACCCTTTATTAAATCATAGGAAACAAGCCTCATGACTGAAAGTTGAATATGAATCATTTCAAACAGCACAGAGACAGAGACTATTACTCAGTAATAGATGTGACCCACAATGCCACTAAAATCCTCTTAGTGTCTCATTCACCTTCCTAAATGTATTGGTTCTAAGTAAGTGTTTTGGTTGACCGAGAGTCTCACATTACCTTGTTTCCAGTGACTCCTCAACAAGGCAGCCATTCCAACGGCCGAAGAGCAATGAGGATAAGGCAAAGCCTGGTGCCCTCCTTCCCTTTCTTTGTACAGGCCTGGGCTGAAAGGAATAATCACTTATTTTATCACTACAGAATCAAAGGGGCATTTCACCTCATGCTGGAGAGTGAGTAGGAACTTTCCTGGATGTGAGAACTCCACTTACCCCATTCATGAAGCCACACCTCGAAGTTACAGCCTGATTACGGTTATGAGGAAACCAAGGAAGGGAAGTTGTATTTGGGGCCTGTTGAACAAGACTGTCTTGGTAGAAATATTTGGGTCATGCTGATCTGGATGAAACCTGGTGGGAGTGGTTGGAGGTTTTGGATGAATAATAGGGAACTGAGTGATTCCAGGGTCTTTCCTCATCCTCCCTCCATGTTTCCCAACCCCAGAGGCTGCTTCCATGGAAGCTCATCCTCTGAGACAAGGTACCATGAGGATGAGTACATACCCAATGGGCGAGTGTTGCTATGGAGAGTTTGGAATGGAAAATGATAATAATCCTTAGGAGAATAAAAGGGTGCATCTGGCATTAGTCTGGTCACTCCTTTTAAGGATGTTGCTTCCTTATCACTATATTGCCATCTTTTAAAGTGCCACAACCAAGTTTGTATCCTGTTTATATTCCCCACAACACTCACTGTGTCACACTGTGGGCACAGAGCAAATGTTTGTGGAATGGAATGCTAAAGGTCATCCTCTGGCCAATCAACAAAAGCACCAGGACTCAGGTTCTGATGCTCAGTTTTGGAAACTGTGCTAGTCTTGCACTTTTCTTCTGTTTCTCCCTCCTTTGTTGTTGTTAATCCTTTCCAGAGGATATTTTTCCATTGATTTTTAGAGAGATTGGAATGGAGGTGGGAGGGGAGGTGGGAGACATTGATTGGTTTTCTCCCATGTGCAACCTAACCAGGGCCAGGGATTAAGCCTGCAGCCAACTGGAATCCAATGGGATACTTCAGTGTGTGGTCCACTGCTCTATCCACGGAGCCAAACTGGATAGGGCATTTTCCCCTTTCTTGATAGACTTTAGATATTTTGCATCTCCAACATCATGATTATCTCCCTGGGAGTATTTATGGGCCAGGAAAAACTGAAACTAACCCCTATAATGTAGATAGTCATATTCTTCTTCCCTCCTTTGTGAAGAATATTCTTTTTGCTTCTGAAATATCCACCCCCTTTTTATCTTATTAGTTTAGTGTCAGATAAAAGGGACTGGGGGTGTTATGTAAGTATACTAGTGGCCTGGTGCATGAAATTCATGCACAGGGGAGGGTGTCCCTCAGCCCGGCCTGCACCCTCTCCAATCTGGGACCTCTTGGGGGATGTCTGACTGCCAGTTTAGGACTTATTCCGGCAGTAGGACATCCTTCTCTTAATCTGAGACCACTGGCTCCTAACTGCTCACCTGCCTGCCTGCTTGATTGCTACTAACCACTTTGCCTGCCAGCCTGATCACCCCCAACTATTCCCCCCCTCCTGGCCTGATTGCCCCTAACTGCCTCTACCTTGGCCCTGCCACCATGGTTTTGCCCAGAAGGATGTCCAGAAGGTCTTCCAGAAGGTCTCCTGTTCTATTTAGCATATTACCCTTTTATTAGTATAGTTAGATAAGAGAATGTCTGGGAGGCTTAAGGAAGGGGGATTTGGAGACAGTGATCATGGCTGGTCTTTTTAAAGAGAGTGATGGAGGTATTGGAAAAACTGATGAGAGGTGGGGGAAAGTGGGTGAGGGGATTTTTAAATAGATGAAGAAAAACATGGGGGAAGTGTTCCTATGCTCAGTGTTTTATATTCCTTTAAATAATCTTTAAAATAATTCAGAAAATATCTAAATTGATCTCCCAGGCTTTGAGAGCTAGGTGTGTGTGTGTGTGTGTGTGTGTGTGTGTGTGTGTGTGTGTGTGTGACTGTGTTGAGAATAAAAAGACTCAGTTATATTGGAGGTATACCTTTCATATTGGCTTTATTAACATATTGGTTTACTAACATGTTAGCAAGATACTTAACAGATATTTTATCATTAAAAATTGCACATCCAAGGAACTTAGTTTGTGCCATTGGTGATAAACCCAGTAACAGTGTAGTGGTCACTGTAGGTAGAATTGAGACTGTGGGTGTGTGAAAATAGAATAACAGAGATACATAAAAAGAGCAGGTGACAAGGCCAGAGGTTACTGAAAGTTGAACATGTTTGACTCAGAGCTGGAGGGAAGGAGATACTACAATTACAAGTTTATAAATTGTTGGACTAAGTGTATGATGTTTGCTAAAACACAAAGAACCCATTCTGAGTTTAAAACAAAATACTTGGTCCTATTTTGAGAAACTCCATCCTTGTATTAAGACTATGCTTCCTTACCTTCTACATAAAACCTCTGAGAGTTAATTAGTATCCCTTGCATGTTTTCATTTTTAGTATTATTATCTTGGCTCTGATGGGTCCTTGGGGAGAGGATTGTTCCCCACTCTCCTTAGTTTAAAGTCTTTGTTTTGATTCTTTTTAATTTCTCAGGTAGTAGTCTTTAGGGTTGACCAGAAAAGAAAAAAAAAGATGATGAAGAAGAAGAGTTGGCATCAAAATGTTCTATAACCAGCTGACTTAGGGATGTGACCCAGCTCTGTATCAAACCTCAGAGCCTCAGATGGAAGGTAATGTGTCCTATTAGTCAGCCTTGATTGACATTATCTCACTGGGCTCCCATGTCAAGAAACTCTCTCTGGAGGTGGGGGTGGAGGGGTGGGAAGAGATCAGTTTTTATTGGTTATTGATATGTGTTTTAATTAAAAAAAAAAAAAAAAAGCTTGGCCTGGCAATTCCCTCAGAAGCACACTCAGTATGCTTGACCGGCCCTAAGGGAATACTCTTTAGAAGTATTCTGATCCAAATTTATTCTCTTACTCTTGTTAGGAGGGGGTGGGGAGGGGTGGGTAGTTAGTTGAAGGGAGGGAACAGGCTGGTAGAGTGGAAAGAAGCTCAGAGGGTGGAGACTGAAACAAAATAGCAACTTTAACTGCTTTGCAAAGCTTACTCATTAACCACAATATATTAAGTGGGAGTAATTGGATAAAGTGCACACTATGCCACTAGCTCTTCAGTTCACAGATCAAATTATAAGGAGTTATTTGAAAAGAAAAGGTGAACTTTCAGTAAAGTTCTCAAAAATATTTACAACAATCTTTAAATTCTAAAATATAATGCCTAAATTAAAAATACTAGGAACATTCTTCCTTACCTCAAATATTGTTCCCATTGTAGAAATAACATTTGAAAACATATGAGAATGTATTGAGGAATTCCTGATTACCCCATTTCTAAATTTTAGAAATTTGACAATAGTTTTCTTACTTTTCAACATCAATGCCTCATATTTTGTATTTAAGTGTTCATTTGGTTCACTTATTATTATTATTATTATTTATTTTTACAGATTTAGAATTTTCTCTTCCCTTGAATGTGCTGACTTTTGCCTATACATTTTTGTATATGGCTTAATAATACTTTTACACATATTATTAAATAGTGACAGATGTAATCCATGGAATAAGAAAGGCTCACGAATATCTACCTAATCTGTTTTTCTAGAAAGGGCAGAGCTTGACAAAGATGATCACAATGTAGTGGATCCTGCTTGTCCTCAGACAAGGCTTGTTTATTTAGCTGATGATATTTGTCAAGTCCACTCAGGTACAAATGGTAACTGGAAACGATCCAGGAGTCATAAATGTGAAAAGTAAATGGCAGCACCACCCTTCTAAGTGCTCACGCCAAAAACTGAGGCCTCATCTTGCCTCTTTCTCTTATACGCCCCATAGGGTCAGCAAATCCTGTTGGCTTTACCATCAGAATATAACCCAAAATCTGACCTTTTCTCGTCACAACAATTACTTTTAACCATTCCAGGCTGACCCACAAATTCTTTGCCAGATGTTGCAGTAGCCTCTTAAACATTGGGGGAGAATTGTGAGTAGAAGATATATGTGGCAATGAAAGATGGCTAAAAATCTCCTACGTTTCTTTACATTCTGGGCAGGTTGTGTCTAAATTTATAATATTTGATTGAAAGAACTAGGAACCCACTCAAACTTGTTTACATAAAGAAGGAGAGAAAGTGTAGACAGAATAAGAACCAGGAACTGGAGATTAGAAATAGGTACTCTACTCTTCACCTCCTTAGAGTCACTTCTTTGTAATTTGAGTTTATTCCATTCTCCTGTGACCCGTCAAAGTATGAGTGCTCTCTGCTTCAGTCCCAGGTCTATATGATCTCCTGGTTCAGACAATTTATCATCTTTATGATTTAATTCCATATTCCCAGAGGAATATGATCACTTGCCTTGGCTTACTTCTGATCTGCCTCTGATTCAATCAGTCTGGATCAGTACACATGGTCACCTGCTCAGGAATATGGTTGCCCAGGCCCAGCATTTCAGCAGGACCTACGATACCTATTTAGAAAACAATCCTGAGCTAGGCAAACTAATTAATATCTCTGCTGCAATTTACAAATAATTTAAATTCAGTATGCTGTTAAAAGGTGTAGTGAATCAATTATTGTCATGTAGACATCCTTTGGGACTCAATAAATTACAGTTAATTCCATATAAACGAATGCTAGTGGGTGAGATAGTTGGTCTACCTTTTAGAAAGCTTTTTTGCCAATAATATATTTTATCTTCTAGAAAGTTTTTGGACAATAATATAATTTCTCACTAAAATATGTTTCTACTTTACTCCTTTCAATCAGCATCTAGCTGCCCCTGATACCAATAACAGAGTCTTGGTTTGACTGGTAGCTTTTATTCCTAACTCAAGGATATATTTTTATTAATTTTAGACACAGGGAGGGGAAGAGGATGAGAGAGAGGGAGAGAATGAGGGAGGAGGAGGAGAAGGAACAGGAGAGGTAAAGGGAGAGGGAGAGAGAAACATGGTTTCCATCTGTTGCCTCATGCCCAAGCCCTGACAGAGGATTGAACCCCTCAAGCCAGGTATGTGCCCTGACTAGGAATGGAACCTGTGACTTTCTAACCACTGAGACAAATACCAGGGAAGCCTGGTAGCCTTTAAATGAGATAATGAGAATTGGCAGATTCAGAAATGTCATGAATTCTCTGTCTTGGGATTATGGCCTTCCAATGTCAAATAATTTAATGAGTGAGCTGCCTTTTTATTTGTATGTTGATTTTTTTCATTTTCTTTTTGCCTTTTAATTTTCATTGTATTAACTGAGCACTGTTTAGAGCTGAATGTAATATATATATATATGATTTGCCAGTGGTACAATTTTATATAATCATCTCCTGATCCATTCATCAATTAGGAGGTAAGGAAGAATTACATTTGGGAGAATGACACATGCTCAAAGGCAGAAAGCTATTGCCTTGCTAGGAATCAACACATTGATTCATTCATTAAACAGAACAAACAAACAAAAAAGATAAAACTTTGTTGAGAGGTTGTTATGGGTAAAACTCTGCTTTGTGCTCAATTTTAAAATGAGTAATATAAATTGTTAAATTTTTCGTAACTTCACTCTAAACTTAAATTTTCTAATTAATTGTAATTTAAATTCTTAATTAAAAAATGCTTTATTGTTCTTTTTTACAGAGAGGAAGGGAGAGGGATAGAGAGTTAGAAACACCGATGAGAGAGAAACATCGATCAGCTGCCTCCTGCACACCCCCTTCTTGGGATGTGCCCACAACCAAGGTACATGCCCTTGAGTGGAATCGAACCTGGGACCCTTCAGTCCTCAGGCCGATGTTTTATCCACTCGGCCAAATTTAGTTAGGGCTAAATTCTTAAATTTTTATCTTAATTTAAAAATCAGTGGCCAATTAAAATTGACTTATAAGAAATATAATGAATTTGGGGTCTATTATTTTATCTTTGCTATCATAAAAGCATGTATTTTGGAACATTGTTGGGCTTTTTGTTTTGCTTTTCTTTAAAATTTTTAAAAATAATTATTGTTGTTGAAAGTATTACATATGTCCCACTTTCCCCCCCATTGACCCCCTCCAGCCTACCCCCTCCCTCCACCCCAGGCCTTCACCACCCTATTGTCTGTATCCATGGGTTAGGGGCATTGTGGTTTTTATACCTGATAGAATTCTGGTCTCTTGGAGAGGATGGATTGCAAATTCACAAAGCTAATTTACATCGGCAGACATTCTCCATACTCATCTTGAATTCCATGTGTCCTCTAGGAACTGAAATTTTGGGAATGCCAGGATGAGTTTATCATCTGATAAGTTATGGAAATAAAAACAAAAATTATAAAGTAAAAAATGGAGAACTGGCTTAAACTGAAGATCTCTTGAAGTTCCTTTCACCTTATGTATCCTGATAATATAATGGGAAAACTGACATTTTTAGGTATCTACAGAGTGCTGACCAATGTAGTGCAAACTTTATAATTGTTTTCCAGTTTACCCTCACAAGACTCTAAGAAGATAGTATTAATCTCATTTTACACTCGAGGAACCTAGCTCTTCAGAAAAGTGAGGGATTTGCCCAAGGTTGTACATATTACCAAGGCCTGGATTGAAATTCATGTCTGGCAGACAACAGAGCCCCGGAATTTTCCACTACACCACCACAAGGCCTCTCAGCAAGAAGCTGTCCCTTCTCCAAAAAGTTTTATAATCCAATGATGACAAATTTCCCAACAGATTTATTTTCAACTTAGATGATAAAGTGGATCATAAAAATCTGTGGAGAAAGAAGAGATCTCTCTGATTTGAAATTTACCCCTATGGAAGCATTAGTATTTTTTTAAATAAAACCTCCCCACCTGCCTTCCAATGCTCTTCTCGCTGCTCTTCACCTGGTCAACTCCTACTCATCTGGACACAACTATGGTAAATATCATCATTTCCAGAATTTCTCTGGCTGGTTAAATTACCCTCTTCACTCCTCCTCATGTATGATTCCATCAGTGTTTTATGATTACTTATTTATGCGAGGTTTTCCCCCTTTTAGACTGTGGTGAGCTTGTTGAAAGCAAGGACTCTTTTGTGTTGCCTTCAGTGCCTAGCACAAGGTCTCATACAATAAAATGTTTCAGAGCACTAAATTAGTAAAAAAAAAAAAAAAAAAAAATAATAATAATAAAATAAAATAAATTTCAGGAACACTTGTATTTCAGAAAAGTAATCAAGTTTGTTTTATTGTTCTCTGCACCCATCGGATGAACTGAGTAATTCAATAAATATTAAACCACAATACAATTTTTATATGTTCCAAGTGTGAGACACCATCCTTGAATGCGGAAGCCCCAAAGAAAACTACATTTCCCGAAATCCCTGAGCCCGAGTCTTAGTTGGTTTGCTGACTGCGGTTGAAAGCCTGTCGCGTCAACCAATAGCGGGATGAGAATTTCCCTAAGCGGTGCAGAATCCGACCAATCATAAACGAGAGGGCGGGCACTTCTGAACTGGGCTGGAAAACCCCCGAGTAGCTCTTCTCCCCGCTCCTCGCTGGACCCTTAGGGACTTGTAAGTCGAGAATCAGGAAGAGTGTCCTTCCTCCCAACCCCTACCCCACGAAATAGAATTAGTCTTCATGAGCGTCCCCGTTTCTTGGTTTCCAGTTTTTCCACATTCTTCCTAATCAAATGCCTCTGCTTCCCTTCTACGTTTCTTGCTGAACGCACTCTCTGGGAGGGTACTTGCAGCTTGAACCTCTCTCCATCTACCTTTTCAAACTCGAAGCAGACATTTGTCTCCAAGCATCCGAGCGAGACTGTGTGTGTGAGAAGCAGCTGAAAGATCTGAGCGAAAACTTCATCTTTTCCCCTCCTTGCCCTCGCAAGAGTGGAGGGAGAAGCTGCTGAGGGTTGCTTAACGAATGATCCGTCTTAGAGGAGATGGAAGGTTCTGACATTAGTGACAGCTCATTGTTTACTTGCACCCTCCTTCCCGCCCCCATCCACACCCACACTGGCGTGCAGACTGGATCCAGGGGTGGCGGCTCCTCTCAGGTCCCAGGCAGACACCCAGCCCTGGAGCGAACGGTTCCCCTTCGGTAGCTGATTCCATTCCAGTAGCTACTGCCCTGGCCACGCTTTAATCCCACCGACAATTTCAGGAAAGAAATGCTCCCCCCCGCCTCCCCCAACCCTTTTAGGTTTATCTCCTTTCCTAGTACATTTAAAAATCTGTCATCCACTTGCCACATAATCGTTGGCAAGTCGTTTTTTGTTTTTTGCTTGGTTTTTCAAGTATCAAATCCAAATCAATCCAAAAACAAAGACCATCAATAAAGTCACCGCGCCGACACCGGTTTGGCTCAGTGGATAGAACGTCGGCCTAAAGTCCCAGGTTCGATGGTTCGATTCTGGTTAAGGGCATGTGCCTCGGTGGTGGGCACATCCCCGGGGTTGGGGATGAGCAAGAGGCAGCTGATCACGATGTCTCTCTCTCATCGATGTTTCTAACTCTCTATCCCTCTCTCCTTCCTCTCTGTAAAAAAAAAAAAAATCAATAAAATATATTTCTAAAAAAAAAAAAAAACAAAGTCACCGCAATAAAAATATTGCAGCCAGCCAGCAGCCGGGAGTGTGTGTGTCCCCCTTTAAAGGGTGAGAGCATAAACTCTGCTGTAAAGACCGACTTTGAAAGAAAGGTTTCCTGCTGCTTTTTTTTAAAAAAAAAAAGTCATGCACATTTTTTACTGCCCCAGCTGCAGGGGCGGCAGCTGCACCCTCTCGGTCGGGGCGGGAGAGGTAGCTGTGGTCGGGATTTCAGCGGAGGATAATTTAAGCGCCGGCTCCGCTCCCGCGGGGGTGGCGGGGGGTGAGGTGGGGAGGTGTGCGCATGCTCAGCAGCCCCGCTCCGCGGAGGCCCAGCTGCCGCCGCCGCCGCCGCCGCCGCCGCCGCCGCCGGCGCTGTAACCGCGGCCCCGCTGCTGCTGCTGCTCGTCGGGCGGGCGGGCGTTGGTGCCGTGCGCCGAGGCTCCCAGTCGGCGCCGAGGGAGCGGCCGGGCGGGAGCGCGGGCGGCACGGGCGCCGGAGGCAGGCGGCCGTGCTCTGAGGGAGCGACGAGGAGGGCGGGACGGTCCGGCGGCGGACGGGCGAGGCGGGGAGCGAGCGCGGGGACCCACCCCGGGCGCCCTGCGTGCGATGCCGGGCGGGCGGCGGCGGCGCTGAGCGGCGGGGAGGCCGAGCGGCTGCGGCGGACCCGGAGCCGGCGACCCCCGGAGGAGGAGGAGGAGGAGGAGGAGGAGCAGGAGGAGCCGGAGGAGCGGGAGCGGCGGCCGGAGCGAGAGGCGGCGCCGGGGACCGCGGGGGCCGGGGCGGGCGCGGAGCCGGGGCCGCGGGGGCCGCGCGGGCCATGGACGCGGCGGCGGCGGCGGCGGCGGGGGCGAGCCGGGGCGGCGGCGCGGCGCAGGGTCCGCCCGCGGCCAGGTGAGCCCGGCCGGGCGCTCGGGGCGCCGCCGCCTCTGCGGAGCCGCCGGGCCGCGCGCGGGGCGAGGCGGCGGCGGCGGCCTCGGAGGAAGAGGGTCGCCGCCCGGCACTCTCGCGCCGTCGCCGTATTATTTCCTGTTCGGATTTTCTCCTCTCGCCGCGCCTCCCGCTCCCCTCACGCTCCCTCGCGCCCCCGCTCCGCCGGCGCCTCCGCCGCGGAAGCCGCCCTCCGCCCGGGCTCGAGCCCCTCCGGCCCGGGGACGCCCCCGGCCGGCCCCGCCGAGACCATGAGGAAATTCAACATCAGGAAGGTGCTGGACGGCCTGACGGCCGGCTCGTCCTCGGCCTCGCAGCAGCCGCCGCCGCCGCAGCACACGCCGGGCAGCCGGGAGCCCGAGATCCAGGAGACGCTCCAGTCCGAGCACTTCCAGCTCTGCAAGGTGAGCGGTGAGCGCAGCCCCTCCCTCCCTCCCTCCCTCCCTCCCTCCGGCGGCCCTTCCCCGGGGCCGCTCGGGGGGCCGTGCTAGGGAACCAGAATAATCATAATCATGCATCCTCCAGCAAACATTTGCTTGATGGTTTTTTGGTGTTTTTTTTTTTGGGGGGGGGGGGAGATTTGCATCATCTTAAACCTTTTCCTTGATATTCACCCCCCGCCTCCGCTGTCCCAGGCAGCAGTCATTCCAGGCGGTTTCCCACTTATTAGACTGATCTGTAATCCCTATTCTTAAGGGTCTTACTTGACATGCAGGCATTTTGATGTCACTCCCCAACTTTGAAGTTTTTCCCCCCCCTTGGAAGCAGTGTCTGATGAATGCTGTCTGTCAAAAAGCCAAACCTGTTCAGCGAGATAATGTGCTCATCACTTTCCTCCTAGGACGTGGAAGGAGGGCTCGAACTGTGCAATCACAGGGTCCTCTTAGGTTTGGTGGGGGGGAAAAGTTAGCACTGTGATTTTTTTTTTTTTTTGGCCTGTTAATGGCACGGCCGTTGCCATAGCGGTCTGTAATTCCGAAAGAATGATGCAGCGAATTAATTCGGCAGCTGCTCGGTGAGAAATGCAAACTGGCCTTGGTGGCAGTGCCTGCCTGCCTTGTAAACACCGTGCGATCAGATGCTCGAGTTTCTTAAAGTGTGTAGGAACATTTTTTAAAAGCATTATTGCCCTGAAAGGATTAAGAATTTAGTAGCAAAAGGCAAAAGTCTGTGTTCTGTTAGAATTGCAAAATGTTGGGGTAGGTGTTTGAGAATTGCTTTACTGGGTCCTTGACTAGCTTAATATGACAGCTTTTCCTTAGAAGTACTTGCATTAGCATTCAAAGAAGCTACTGATGAAGTTATCACACTCGAAAGAAAACGTGAATTGCCTTTTTAAATGAATTTGCAGAATTTTTGACCACTGTGAACTTTACTAATTTGGTCTTAGATATAATACTGTAGACTATTAGTAAGAATTTTTTTCAATAGAATAACAGTATTATGGAAAAGCAGACATTAAAGTGTAATATTGGGGTAGATTTTGTTTGTTTCGGGTTCTACGTGAATAAGTTTCGTTTTTTAGTATACATATTTCATAGTGTTTTTTGTTGTTTTTTTTTTTTAAGGAATAAATACATGTATATGTGTTTTTGCATCTATGAAAATTGGTTTTAGATTCTAATGCCTTTACTGACATTTCTGTTTTTAAATTTTGCTTGCTGCTTTGGTTGGTGTGATGTCACTTGCCCATCCCTAGACTGTTCGCCATGGATTTCCCTATCAGCCCTCAGCCCTGGCCTTTGATCCCGTACAGAAGATCCTAGCGGTGGGAACCCAGACTGGTGCTCTAAGGCTGTATCCTTTCACTTAATCTCATTTGTTAAACTTCTATTGTATTCTCCTCAGTCTTGCTGTGTTGCTAGTTTTTTTTTTTTTTTTTTTTTTTTTTTTTACTATTTAATTAAAAAAATTATCTGGTAGATACTATGTGAAATCATGTGGTGTTGGCTTTTCTCTAGATTATGCATATATTCAGGTTATAGGTTGGTGTGATTTTTCTCAGCTCTCAGTTAATAGTAGCTAAACATGCATCCATCCATATAGAGTTCTCAAGTTTTACTGTCTTTGCAAAGAGATAGAAGTTTCTAAGGGGACACATATTTACTTACACTACCAGTCTATGGAATGGAACATGGTAAAGAACAGGTCTAAAGACAGTAGCACAGGGTACATTTTTAATTGCTTTTCAAAAATATTGTGCGTGGTTGATATTGAACTTATGACCTATTATTCTAATGAATTAGAGTTTAAATTTAAATTTGGCTATTCCTGACTTGTCGCTCTAGGAAAATCATTGAAAGACAAATGTCTTCATTTTATATAACTGATTATAGAAGGTTGCTATTTCTAGAAGTTTTAGTGCTTTGTCTTCACATAATGCAAATAGAAAAAAAAGTAAACTCTTTTGATATTTTCCTTTTGTAGTCTGCATTTATTATATCTATGTAAAAACTGTTTGGTTAGCAGAATTCTGAAGTATTTGTGTAGAGAATTATCTTTCCTAATTATGTATAAACTATAGTAGTTTAGTCATAGCAAATTTTTTAAGTACCTACTTCGTCTCTAAGATAATTTTTTTTTAGTCTGAACAATACAGAATACCTCTCATTTCCTCTTTTAAATGATTTAACTTAAAATAAAATTTTGTTTGCTTTTACTGTGACATTAAACCATCTTAACCTAAATTCCCTTGCTTTAAAAGTTAAATGTAACATTTTTAAAAGAAATGCTGTGTTCAGTCATCTGTAGGATACTTGCTCCCTACGTATTATTGAAGTAATATGTTGGTAATAAGTAGATAGAAAATCACTAGACATAACGGTCATCAAAAACAAACAAACAAACGGAGGGATGGGAGCTTCACCCCTCACATCTGGCATCTGATAAGGGGGAGGGGAACCTGCATTTGCTTTTTCCTTATATTTTAAAATCTTCATTTCAAGGAAGTATGATATATGGTATCAGAATATACCTCAAGTTTCATTTGACATTAGTGTGCAATCTTTAAAGTGGTCATAAAAGTTTTTTTTTTCAAATGGGCCATTGAACTTTTACTAAGTCTACCGTTCACAGTAAATATCAGTAATGCACTCATACCTATTAAAATGGTCAGGTCTGACCAGCCAAGATCCGAATCTGTGAATTTCTAAATTGTTTGTATAAAGGGCTCTTGCCCAAATATCTGGATAGTTCAGGCTAGAATATTTTGGGCTTCAATTGTCCAGAGATTTTTACTCCTACACCCAATGATCAATTCCTTCTAGTTTAGGGTTGATGGGAATAGAATCAATTCCTGACAGTGTAGGTGCTAAGTGGTCAGTAAAACTCTGTATAGTGGCAAGGATAGTGCATTGTTGGATCTAGATGCATTGTTTAGAACTGAAAGCAGATTTTTTTTTTCTTTCAAAAGAGTACTGTCGCCACAACCAGTTTGGCTCAGTGGATAGAGTGTCGGTCTGCGGACTGAAAGGTCCCAGGTTCGATTCCGGTCAGGGGCATGTACATTGGTTGCAGGCACATACCCGGTGGGGGGTGTGCAAGAGGCAGCTGGTCGATGTTTCTCTCTCATGGATATTTCTAACTCTCTATCCCTCTCTCTTCCTCTCTGTAAAAAAATCAATAAAATATATATATTTTTAAAAAGAGTATTGTCACTGGACTAAAAAAAAAGTTGAATTAAATCAGTTATTTTTAGATTATAAAAATAACTGATTTTCTTTTAAAGGGGTTGAATTTTAACTATTTTCCCAGTGCACCCTCAGTTTTCTCATGGTAAATAAATTATTATTTTTTAACAACCAATCTGTTCCCTCTTGTAATTTAGTATAATTACAAGTGAGTACCACCAGCAAGGCTGAATTTAATAAAACCAAATATTTTTCTTAGACAAGACTTTTGCCCCTAATGAATTTGAGTAATTAGCAAGTTGACACAAGGGAGGATTAAAATATTAGGCCTACAGCTAATTGCCAAATAAAAGCAAGGATCAAGTGTCCAAAATAATTACTTGTGTATGATTTTTGCTTATACATATTATTAATAGTTAAATCCTGTATGAGTGTAAATGAATCTGTAATTATAGTTTACAAATTAGACTAAATTTTATTAGAACCTGTTTTACTGTTTTTAGGATGAAGTCTGGAAAACTGTTTACCAAATATATTTCTATTCCCCCCCCCTTTTTTTAGATTTATATGAATGGTGAATTGGTTTGTCTACCAGTAATGCCACTTAATCATTCCTTCTGTTAAGTTTAAGTAGCAGATCAGCTTATGAGCTTTATTTATTATGGCTTTGACTTATAGGAAATGACTAAGACCTTTTTATTTTTATCAAATTTCTGCATATGTGTTTTAAGATGTTATTTTCTTTGTTCTTTATTTTCAAAAGTAGGTTAAATTTTAGTTCCTAATTTTACAGCTTTACATTGTTATAATATGCAGACTTATTACAAATTAATTCTGCTGCTCTTTTTTGTATTTTTCTTTACTAAAATTTTTTAAAGTCCTATCTTTATTTTCTCATATTAGATACTGGTAGCCTGCAATATATTTCTCTAAAAAGATATCTTTAGAGCAGAAATATACTTCTAGATAAAGTCTTTACTTGTGGAGCAAAAAGTAGGAGATATATTCAGAAATAGAATTAGGCTATTTGAATTTGAAATGTATATCTGATTTGAGTAAAAAAGGTCCTCCTAAATGTTGAGAGACTAAACTACTTATGTTGAAGTTAAAAAAAGAAAAACAGGTGAAGAAAGTTACATCTGATATCTCATATATTTATAGACAATTAGTGAAAATCTGAATCCTTATATCTGATGAGACAAGATAAATTTATGTATTTGCTGCATTAATATATAGCAAATGACCGATGATGCCACTTATAAACATGCTTTATGTTTAACCTTCTTGGCTTCTGGAGAGAATATGTGGTTGGAATGTACTCATTGATAGGAAGCAGGAAAGCATATTTTATATAATACATCATATAGTAGTGATGTGATTTAATTATATTCTCTTTTTGGAACAGTTTGATTTTTACGAGTATTCTAGACATCAAAACTATTGGGATAATGGGCAGTATAGTCAATATTATTGTAATAGCTATGTATGATATCAGATGTGGCTTATGGGGTGATCACTTCATAAGTTGTATACCTGAGACTAATATGTCAACTGTAATTGAAAAGTAAAAAACCAAAACCAAAAAACAATTAACTATTGGGATAAAATAATCTAACTATTCTTATATGAATAAGTAAAAAGGGCAAACAAGGTTCTAGCTGAAGAATGAAAGCATTTCTAGTAATGTTCCTTGGAGTTTGTTTAACAAGCATATATTAAGTGATAACATCAGATTACAAATTGTAGTCTGAATTCTGGTTCTTGTCACCAAAGAATGATGTGTTCTTGAATTAAAAGTGGGGGGAAAAACTAATTCAAGAACACATCAGTGGATAGAGCATCGGCCTGAGGACCAAAGGGTCCCGGGTTTGATTCTGATCAAGGGCACATATTTTGGTGCAGGCTCCTCCCCGGCCTGGGCCCTGGTCCAGGCTCCTGCAGGAGGCAACCAGTTGAGTTCTCTCACATAAAAAAATTTAAAAAATACATAAAACAAAGATGGTGTTCATGATTTCTTCAAGAAATAATTATGTGATTCCAAATAGCTATATTATATTGGTCTATGTGAATATTCAGAAGAAAAGATTATGTGATTTTTACCTTCAAGAAGTTTCTAGTCCTAACTATAGGACTAGAACTAGATAAAAGTAATGGAAGTTAAAGAATTATTTAGAGGTCTACTGACATTACACAAAGTTACATTACAGGTAAATTCATTGTATTTGATGACATCTACACACTAACAAGTATTCTGAATAGCTGAGAAGAAGGAATGGGAAAATTATACTAGGCAAACTGTTGACAAAAGTAGAGAAAAGGGAATTATCATGGTAATTTAGAGCAGTACTAAAGAGACTCTTTGAAACTGTGATTCTAATTGAGTTGGGGGGAATATAAGGAGCCAGTTGGTGGAGAGCCTTGAAAATTACCATTATCAGAGTGTTGTTCCGTGAGGAATCATTGTCGTTAAATAAGGAGATGCTGACAGGAAAACAGTATGATTGTTAGGGTGATTAATGGGTGGTGGTGCCAAAGAGGAAAGGAATAGACTAAGTGAAACTTCATATGTAACTATGTAACCCATATAGGTAGTAAAATGGATATAAAACAGGGTTAGTAGAATGGAAACTGGAGGAGGACTTAATGACTCCTTTCTGTAACATTTTGGAGTAATTAAGGATGATGATAAAGTTTTGCAAATATACTGAGGCAATTACAAGACAAATGGAAAACTCCGTAAAGAGGGTGCCAGAGTAAAGTTTGGGAGTATGTCATCTTTTTTGTCATATTGCCATTTTGAGAAGGTAACCTAGACTCCTTACCTTAGTATGAGAATTTGATAAGCTTTTATATTTGATTTTCTTTTGGGTGGGTCCTGGTGATTTCCTTGATTTTGTTATAGAATCAAACTAGTTTAAAGACACTATTAGCTCTTTGGCGCTGTCCATTTGTCCTCAGTAAGTGTCGCTCAGTAGTGGTGTAGCATTTTGGGCTGGATTATTCTGTGGGTTTGTCCAGCACATTGCAGGCTCTGTAATTTCCCTGGCCCCCACCTACTAAATGCCAGGATGGCCTCAGCTGTCAGTGTAGCACCCCAAACTCCCCCAAAGACTCCCAGGAGCTCCTGGCTGAGAACCACTGCACTGAGCCCACGGTCTTCAGGTACAAAGGAACAATAACCCTGCCGAGCTCATGAAGTAGCATCAGGATTAAATGTAATAATGTGTGTGTGTCACTTGTAAGACCACGTAGGGAGTTTTGGTGAATATTCAACATATGCTATTGTTACTAATGAGGTTTTTTTTTCTGCGGTTTTAATTTTCAGGTCCTTCATTTATATCAGCAAATAATTACTGAGAGGCAATGTGTAGGAAAACTACTTTTGTAGCTATTACAGATTTTGAGTAAAAGGTCTTAAAAAGTATTGTTTTTCTCTTAAAGTGTGTCTTAAAGATGGTATCATTCTCAATCACAAGTTTACAAAATTTCTATTTAGATGTAATATAATCATATATGTGAAAGTTTGCTACACATAGATGATAAATAACGATTATTTAATGATTTTGCAGTTGTAAAATAGCATTAGAATGTGTGAGTACTACTTATTTTATTTTAGAAAACATAACTAAAATAGAAAAAAGATTTGGAAATATGATTCTTGTTCAAAGTAGTAGTTAAAAGTGAAACAGTGTGGCTTGAATTTAGCCAAATTTTTATCTAGTCTTCTTCCCCACCATCCTTTTTGTTCAGAGAAGAATTCTAGTCATTTGGAATTCTAGCTAGGAATTTGCATTACTTTTATTTCTTTATTCTTAGCTCTTCATTTAAGAGGGCTTTGTATAAAAGGAAGAATAAGCACTGTGTCACTATAGGTTGTGATTCTTAGCATGGATTACTGCAGCAGGAGGTGAGGTTAGACACGTCGCACTCGAGAAACCACCAGAAGAAATGTCTGTGGAAGCAGTTATTTTGCAATGAATTTCTTGTGGAGGGAAACAATGTGTGATAGAATCTGAATGGAATTGAAAAGGTATATGTTAGTTATTAGGGAACCAAGTGTGTGCTTGATAAGCCTTTCTGCTTTAAGTAAAATGAGTTTTTATTTCTGCTTGGCATTCTCATCATGTATTTTTTTCAGTATAATTTGCTTTTAAAATTATATAACCTAACATTACCATCCTGAAGGGAAAAGGTAAAGAGATTTTGGAAGAATTAGTTTGACATTAGATGATTTGTGTTCTAGTCTTCAGACTAATTTTAGATAAGTGAAAAATCTCGGGGCTTTTGTTTCCTTTCCTGTAAAATGAAATTGGGATGACTGATTTCTAAGAGTTCTGACATCTCAGATCTTGAATTTCTTTTTCTGAGAAGGATTTGGTATGCTCTGGACCATCTCTGTCTAGAGTAGTCTTTGGTTGTACTGAGTACCCGGGAGAGGAGGAAGTGTTGGACTCGTTCCTACTGTGGGTCCCTTTTCCTTTCTATCTGTTGGCTGCATTCTAATCCAGGTTAGTAGGTGCACAAGTGCAAGGCTTAGTTTATAAAAGGGAACAGGAAAAAGCATGTGAAAAACACATTTTTTGTTGTTGAAATAGCAGCTCACATTGAATACTAAGATGATGAGCTGTTGCATTTTCTTTGCACAGTAGTTCCCCCTTATGTATAAGAGATGTGTTCCAAGACCAGTAGTGGATGCCTAAAACTGCAGATCGTTCCAGACTATACTATGCTTTTCCTATCCATACAGACCTGTCATGACATTTTATTTATAAATTAGGTATAGTAAGGGATTAACAATATTAACTAATATTAAATAGAACAATTATAACAATATACTGTAATAAAAGTTAATGTGAATGTGGTCTTTCAGAATATCTGATTGTATTGTACTTACCCTTCTTTTTATGATAATGTGAGATGATATGAAGTGAATGATGTAGGCATTTTGTGAAATTTTTATCACACTCCTCAGAACAGTGCACTACTTAACATTTATGACTTGATTATTTCTAGAATTTTCTATTTAATATTTTTGAACCACAGTTGACCATGGGTAATTGAAACCATGGAAAGTGAAGCCATGGATAAGAGTGTACTCCTGTTTAATAGAAAAGATCTCATTATGACAGGAAACTTGGGAGATTTAAAAATACTATCAACCAAAGTTTGCTTTCTTGAGTGTTACTGGTCAGAGTATCAAATTAAAATGAAATTACTTACAAATAATACGTACTGGGTTTCTAATCACTTGGTTTTAATAAATTTTTTTATTATTATATTTTAATGTTTGTTTGGTTTTTTTTACAGAGAGGAAGAGAGGGATAGAGTGTTAGAAACTTTGATGAGAGAGAATCATCAATCAGCTGCCTCTTGCACACCCCCTACTGGGGATGTGCCCGCAACCAAGGTACATGCCCTTGACTGGAATCGAACCCGGGACCTTTTAGTCCGCAGGCCAACGCTCTATCCACTGAGCCAAACCGGTTTTGGCAGTTTTAATAATTTTGATGTAAGAGCTTTAATACTATAACTATCTTTTTTGAATTGATGGTACGTGTGATTTTATGCTAAATTTGGTAATTGTATAATAACTGGAATAGTAGTAACTGGCAATGCACATGTAAATAATTGGTTTATAAGAGTGAGTATCATAAAAAAAGATAAAGGCAAATAAAGACAACCAAAGCTTAACCTTTTAGCATTGGAAGTGACACATTGTTTACAAGAAGAAAATTAGTAACCAGAGTGTCAGTATTGATTTGTTTTGTAATATTTAAATGAGAATTGCCTGTCCTCAGTTGTCATGTCATTGCTATCAGAGAGTATCAGTAGTTTAGGATTGCAGATTAATGAAATGTATTTGGCTTGACCTAAACAGATATCTGTCTGTTTAAAAATATAACAAAATGACATAGAGAAAGGAGCAATTTACTATGTACTACCTTGTATATTTGTATGTCTTTTGTGAAGAGAGTTTTTAAACATATCCTAGTACTACACAACTTTTTAGGAAGCAAAACAAAGTGATTCTTGATTTGATTGAATGGTACTTGATACTTCTCTTAGTTACATGTGAAGTCGGTCATTCTAAGGAGAAGAAATAGTATTTCCTATTTAATTACTCAGACTTCTTCCTGTAAAGGTACTCAGGTTTCTATATGATCATTTGGCATGTTGGTTTGAATCTATTTCTAAGTTTTATTTGCCACAATAAAGACAGTTAGTGATCTTAATATATCATGTTACAATTTTTAATGTTTTTGAAGAATTTATTATGAAGAAATTATCCACTTTTGGATTTAGCAATCCTGTTTGCTTTAATCTCTCATTTTCTTGTGTTTCATTTGAAAGAAAATTTGGATAATAGTTCTGTTTATTGTGTAGCCGTTTTTTTCTTTTCTTTATGGAATATGTATGGAAGCTATACTGAGGGAGGTGGTAGGGAAGAAATTGTTGACGTAGTTTTCTCCTCACTACTCAGTGACCCACAGTGAGCCATGTCTTTAGAGATTTCCTTAAGTCTAGATTATATTTTTCCTTGTTAAAATAATTCTCATCTAAATCCCAGTGCCTTGTGATGCATTTTTATTTGAATTCCATCCCTACTTTCACCCATGTAGCCATTTTTTTCTTAATTTTGCTTTTAAAATCTAATACATTATAATTCTTTATAAATAATATCACACAGATATTAAATAGCTAAAATTAGATCTTTTAGAAATTATAGCTGTAATATTGAGTGGTATTTTAAGATGTACTGTTAGAAACATTACAGCATATGAGAAGATGCAATGCAGTTTCAGAATCAACCAGTATCCTCTGCCGTATCAAGAGTCCAGAAACCAGACAGTAGGCAGTATATCATTATAAAATCAAAACTAATGACTATAGATTCTTAAATGATCAATTAAATATGTCCTCTACTAAAGATAATATAGAAGGGTGGGTGTGGGCATGCATTTAAAATAAGATCTTAATCTATAGTTCAGTAGTCAGCAACTTTTTCTGTAAAGTAGTATATAGTTTGGCTTTATAGTTTTTGACACAACTATTGAACTCTGCTAGTGTACCACAAAAACAGTCATAGACAATAATGTGAAGGAAGGAATGCAGATAATTTCAATAAAACTTTATTTATAAATTCAGACAATGGGCTGGATTTCACTCTCAAGCTCTAAATTTGTCAGTCCCTGCTTTAGTTTACCAGTCTATGTTGCTTTTAAATTATGTATGGAGCCCTTGCTAGTTTGGCTCAGTGGATAGAATCTCGGCCTGCGGACTGAAGGGTCCCAGGTTGAAGAGTCCCAGGTTTGATTCCAGGCCAGAGCACATGTCCATGTTGTAAGCTCAATCCTCAGTGGGGGTGTGCAGGAGGCAGCTGATCAATGATTCTCTCATCATTGATGTTTCTATCTCTCTCTCCCCCTCCCTTCTTTGAAATCAATAAAAATATATTTTTTAATTGTGTGTGGAGAAGAAAGCTTAGAAAGGAATTACTACTAACATATTTATAGTTTCATAAATTACACTTACACATCAGTATAAATTTAACTTTTCTCATAAATAGAAAGATATTTTAAGATAGAAGAGTAATTTTTTTTTTTGGTTAATCTTCATTGGAGGATATATATATATATATATATATATATATATATTTTCATATTCATTGCTTTTACAAAGAGTGGAAGGGAGGGGGAGAGAGAGAAACATTGATATGAGAGAGACATATTGATTGGTTGCCTTCAGCTACAGCCCTGACCGGGGCATGAGATTGAACCTCCAACCCAGGTACCTTCAAGGGCCAACTAACCATTGAGCCACATCAGCCAGGGCAGAATCAGTAATTCTTCATGCTACATAGTACCACTGTATACCAAGTCAAAATTTCCTAAGTGTTTTTTGATCCTGTGAAAGGCATTATTTTTGTGTGTTTGAATTCTAATTAACTTAATAATAAATTTGGTTAATTAGGCATTCTTTGGAAGCAGTTCAGTGATTAATTCTATTATTGAATTATTCAGTTTGTGACCTTTACTTCCTAGTTTTAATTAAAAATACATTTGTATTTGTAGATTATTCCTAATATTTTCATTAATATTACATAAAGATATGTTGATCTAGTTAGAATTCACGTTCATCTTTAAAAGTAAGCATTTTATTAAAACATTGTGATATTTTAGATGTTTGCAAATGTTGATAATTCATTTTCATTTGTGAAAGAAATTGACTTGAAAAGTAAATAATATATTTTTAATAAACACATAGAGTGCCCAAAAACAAATTCAGGCACATGGTTACCTTCTTTAGAATCAGATATATTACATTTCCTCTTTGAAACGAATGTGAGTGGTACTTTAGTTAGAAACAAATTATATCCAGTTTTTGAAAAATGTTTATAGTCGTTCACTGCATCATTTTCCAGTAGCAGTAAATATAGATACAATTTTATTTAGTAGGTAAGGCTAATTTCTGTGTGATTCCATTTCTCTAATTGCTATTAGTCCTTTTGGAAGTTATATCCTATCTAATAAAGAGGGAATATGCTAATTGACCATCATATCCTCACAAAGATGGTGGTGCCCATAACCAATAAGGAGGGAATATGCTAATTGAATGCCACACCCTCAAAGATGGCAGTGCCCACAGCTGCAAGATGGCGGCACCCAGTCCCCTCAGCCCTGCCAGGGTAACAGACACATGGCACGGCTAGGCCCGCCATGCGAGCATGCCTCCAGAGTCCTCCTGGTCCCCTCAGCCCCTCAGCTGCCCAGGACCAGCACGAGGCACAGGCAGGCCTTGGATGGCGGCTGCTCAGCTGCCCAGGGCCACCTGAGGCTCAGGTAACCAGGGCTGGTCTAGCTTTGCGCTGCCAGCAGTGGCAGCAGCAGAGATGTGATGCAGGCATTGCCTTCCCCTTTGATCGCTGAGTTGCCTCCCGCCTCTGAGGGCTCCCCGACTGTGAGAGGAGGCAGGCCAGGCTGAGGGAAATCCTCCCACCCCCTTTCTAGTGCATAAATGTTCATGCACCGGGCCTCTGATAAGATAAATGAAAGATGATATGCTGAACATATCTCTTTATATTTATTGGTGCTATGATTTAAAAATAAGAATTGTTCTACAATAACTTAGATTCACTGAAAATAGGGGTAAATATAAAGGTTTTTAAGAATAGCTGATATTTTTGTTTTTATGATCTTCACTTAAAAATTAAGATATGCTTAAAAGATGTTATTGGCAAAATATGTAGTCTTAGAAATTATATAGTAGTTCTTGTTACATACTAAGGTTTTGATTTTTAAATTAGGGATTTAACAAAATATATATTTTATTGATATTTTACAGAGAGAAAGGGAGAGAGATAGAGAGCTAGAAACGTCGATGAGAGAGAAACATCGACCAGCTGCCTCTTGCACACCCCCTACCGGGGATGTGCCTGCAACCAATGTACATGCCCTTGACCAGAATCGAACCTGGGACCTCTTAGTCTGCAGACCGACGCTCTACCACTGAGCCAAACCAGCTTCGGCTAGGGATTTTTTTAAATAGAACTTTCTGTTCATGTGTTTCTTTCAGCAAATGCTATGTAGAACTTTGATGCTTTTCCTGGTGAGGTTGTCTGTTGAAGAGCGATTAATCCTACCCTTTCTTGAAAGTACACAATCTTTTTTTGTAATAGCAGCACCTCTGCTTTTTCTTGGCAGTACCCTGCCAAAGGTGACTATAAATCTAGTGGCATCAGCTACTGCAGTGCTTCTGCTAAATTGCTTTCCTTTTGTATATTTTTCCTTTTTTGTCTTTTGAAAAGGAGAAAAAGTGTTGGAACAGATTTTTTCATTTATTCGGTTTTTAAACTCTTATTTTTTGTAAAGTGTTGTATTTTTCTTTTAAAATTCACTTTATTATTCTTGAGAAAAGAGCTTAGCCATTAACCATCTGAGAGTGGACACTGGGGTAAAAGATTGTTTTTACTTGACATGTGAGAATGTATGTTCCTTCTTGTATCTTTAACCCAGACCACTGTTGTTTATTACTGTATTTCATAGTAGATTGAGCAAGTGGTTTATTTAAAAGTATATTTATATACCAAAAGCCATTCTAAAGAATTGCCAGAAATAAATATAATTCATTTTGATCCCTTTAGTCCTAACTCCAAAACTGTAAATAATAAGGTTTTTCAACCACTCTTAATTTGTTTATAAATAATTTAAAAATCTTATTCAAAATAATAGTGAAAGAGGTAACTAGAGGCCTATTTCAACCCCATTGATTTTATAATGATGTATCAGTCTATATGCTGCAATTACTTTTTTGTTTCCATATTCATTTCATATGCAAAGGGAGCAGTTGAGATAATTTTTTAGATACCATTGGGTATTTACTATTGAATGTTAAAATTGTGTTGCATTAAGGAAGTTTTAAATGTTGACCTATGCATCTTTCATGGTAATTTTAGCATTTTGCTAAATTTTTTTACTGTAGAAATAGTGTATGTTACAGTTTTGCTTAAATAGTAGACTGGTAGAATGTTAAAATTGTGAGTCAGCATTAAAAATTAAGTATGTCCACAGATAGATTCATTTCTTAATATATTAATTTTTAATGGACTTTATTTTTTAGACAGTTTTGGGTTCACAGCACAGTTGAGCAGAAGCTGCAGAGATTTCCCATCTATCCTTGTTCCCACTTGTCATACATAGCCTTTCCCATTATTGTCATTCCCCACCGGAGCAGTGCATTTGTTACAGTTGATGAAACTACATTGGCGAGTCTTACTCATTCAAAGCTTATCATTTACGTTAGGGTTCACTCTTGGTATACATTCTGTGGGTTTTGAAAAAAGTATAACAGGTATCCACCATTGTAGTATCATACAGTATAGTTTCATTGCCTTAAAAAACCTCTACTATTCCACCTACTCACTCTTCCTTAACTCGTAGTAACCACTGATCATAGTAACCCTAGCAATTTAGACTGGTTAGTTTCTCCTGAGGGCAGATCTTGTTAATAACAGAATGCTCTTGTATTTAAAAATGTTTGTTTTATTCATTCCCATGCTGGAATGAGGAGGGGATTTTTCTCAGATAACACTGTGAGAATCTGGTGGAGCTCATGCTGTAAAACTCAGTAAAGTGTGGGTCCCGCTGGAGTTTCTAACTTTCAGATTTCCCGTCTGTAAACCTCCAGCAATTAATTAATATACACTTTAGATTTTCCTACCCATGCATTCATTTCTGTAGCGGTATCTGCTGGTTGATTTGGGTAAGCTATGAATGAGTATTTGTATTGGCCTGTCTGTCTTTGCAATGGGGGCGGGGTGGGGGAGTGGGGAGGAGGAGCAATAATTTGCTTTGTGACCTCACTATGGATTTAAAAAGAGTTGCTGATTTTTAGTTTGTTCAGCTTTTTAATTATTGTTAGGATAGAATGAAAACTTGCAAATTTCTAGACCAGAAATTAGAAGTCTAATTAATTTTTATTGCTGAAAAAAATCTTCAAAATGAGATTAAAAGTTGATTTGTCAAGTAGGTGAAACTATAGAATAGGGGTGCTCAACTATAAAAGTGTAAATAATTGTTAAAGGGTTTGCATTGCAAATACATTCATAAGTTATAAAGTACAAAATGAAATATTCACTATGTGAAATTTTGGTAATGAGTTAAGATCTTATTTTAAGCACATTTCTATCAAGTTAATTAAAAGCTAGTTCAGATAGAAGCAGCAAATTATTAGAAGTTTGGAAAATAAGACCTATGATATTAAGGAGATTCATGATGATTCTATTTAAGAAAGCAAGTCTGAGAAATTATTAAATTAAATACACCCCCCCACATTATATATATATATATATATATATATATATATATATATATATATATATATATATATATAAATTTTATGGAAGGTAATGCTTAATTATTCTTATGCCTATAAGATTTTTTGGTTTTTTCTCAGCCATGGCTATACATTAGAATAATTCATGGAGCTGAAAAACAAAACATACAAATAATGCCCAAAATTATTCTTGGATTTGTTCTCTAGATATTCTGATTCAGAGAGTCTGGCATGGGCTCGACAAATCTGTAATTTCTTTTTACATTAAATCTTTATGGATGCTAATAATGTAGAACCAGAATTGAGAAATATTGGGTAATATTCAATTCAGCAGGGTAGCACTATTCTTAGTGTGGTAGATGGTAGATAATAAGCATGTTCAATACAATTTATGCAGAGAGAGTGCCATTTTAAAGTAAATCATAACATCTTGAGAGTTGTGGTACAAGCTGACACTTTGGTCTGCCATTACCTTTGGAGACAAGGCTGTGAAACTGATGTTTGAAATACAGTATGTGAAGATTGAAAGAAAGAGAAGTTCCAAGTTTGAGTTCTGTTGTTTCCCTTTCATAGCAGTGTATATATCACTGGATATGAGATCCGACAATAAAAAATGACCATGTTGAAATCTAATTAAGAGATTGAAAAATCTAGTTTTAAACTTGTAGGTGATCCTCACAACTGACCAGGTGAAAGAAGCAGGTGAGGCATTTCACAGATGGGAAAACTAAAGCACAATGCATTGTCTTAGTTATCACAGATCATTTTCCATATTTCTGCTTTTTCTCTGGTAATCTGCTATTTTAGCTATTTTTTTAAAACAGGTTGTATTATTTCGAGTAGGATAAATAAGTTGGTTTGATGCTAAAGCCTATCCTCTTTTTATTTTAAGAGTGCTTTCATCATTATTCCTTTTTTTTGTTAACATTTTTAATGTAAGTATAGTTGGTATATAATATTATATTAGTTTTAGGTACATAATGTAGTGGTGCACATTTTTATACCTTATAATGTGACCACTCCACTAATTTGAAAAGATAACGTACCCCTATGTTCCTTGCAGCTCTATAACTAGAGGCCCTGTGCATGAAATTCAGGCCCTAGTTGGTCGGCCACCCGCCTGTCACGGTGGCAGTTGGCCCTCCCCCCATGGTGGCAGCCCCTGCCCCTGGCCAGCAAGTCCTGATCATGGTCAGGCCCCAGACTGGGACAGGGAACTGGGAGTGAGTGGTGGCAGATGCGGATTGTGAGGGAAGGAGGAGGCAGGGAGTTGGGCAACCTGATCGGCCCTGATCTCCTGCCAGGCCTATGGACCCCACCCATGCACAAATTTTATGCACTGAGCCTCTAGTTAAAAATAAAAGTCATTGATGGACCTTTTATTGAGAGTCATAAGCCACTTCAGAGTAACAACACCTTGAAGGTTTACTAGAATACTTCGATGTGAATTACCCTGTTTGCTGAAAGTATAAGAATATCCTAAAGGAAATTTTAACAGAAGTTTTTAGGGTGTTTGATGGATTAAGATTATGCTCTTGAGAATACTATTTTTCACTGAATCAGAAAGGATCAGTTAATAGTCTTTCTTGGTTATAAGCGTATCTGCTCAAAGAAAGTTACTTTTACAGAACAGTATGTGATTAAATGCTTAATACTATTGTGTAATTTATCAGTCAGTTATCTATAGTCTCATCTTTAAACTTTGTAGTATATAAATGTATTTGCAGAAACTGCATAGGACATCAAGTTCTTCAGGTGTTTTCCATTTTATATGTACTCCAACCTTCTATTTCTAGGTTGGAAAATGGAAGAATATGTCACTTCTCTAAAGGTTGGAATAATGTTAATACTTTGCCTTTTTGTGACAGGAACTGAACAAATTCTCTGAGAAAATATATAATCTTTAAAAAATTTAATAATTCACTAAATATCTACCAGTCTTCATATTATCCTTCATAAAAGTACAGGTTATCAAAATATGTGTATAATACACAATGGTAGTGCAACAGTGAAAACTTGCCTAGGAGTTATACTTTCAGAACTTACACTGCGGGGGTCCCATTGCCTTCTTCTTTTACTATTTTTTAAATTCTACCTTGCTGACAATACAATAGAAATGCCAGCAGGATAATAAGTAATAAGAGGAACTATTGCTGTGATTGTAATACCAACCTAACAAATGATTGGAAGGTAAAGCGAATAGGCTAGAAATCTAGATTCATGGAATTGTAAGATATGTAATGCACACCAGAGATACTGTAGTCCAGTGTCCTGATAGAGGCAGAACTAGAGCATCTTTCTACTACTACACTGTACATATTATTGGCTTTCGGGGAATTGAGCTAATTATTCCTAAGAAGATATGACTGGACATGTTTGGATTTTAAAAAAGCTCATTCATTCATTATAAATATTTATCTAGTGTCTACTATGTGCCAAATACCATTCTAGTCTCTGTGGTTGAAGAGAAAATGCCATGTTTCTATTATCTGAAACTCATGAAAATCTACATAGCCTATATGGAAAGCTTTCAAAAGTAATCATATAATTCAGTTACTGATGACCCCTATTGAAAGAAAAAAGGAAGTATCAACAGATTCCAATTGACTGTATAATAAACAATGAGGAAAACAAGAGAACAGCATGGACAGAATAGTGTAAGACAGGCAAAAATACTACTGATTACAGTAATAATTTCAAGGTGTTAAAGAGTAGGGTAACATTGGCTAAACAGGCTCAACTAGTGTATTTATAAAATAATAAAAGAGTCAACTATTAGTAATAAAATGTAAAAAAGTCCATGGAATGTAAGTATTACCTAGAAATATTTCTAGAAATCAAAAGGAAAAAATGGATAGAAAATGGGCATTGTTGTAATTATTTCTAATTAATAAGAACCCTAGGATATGTGTCAATGGAATGTATAAATACTCTATACACCTGAATGTGAATTTGAATAAAGAATGCTGTAATTTTATTAAATCCTATCAAATTTGACTTTTAGATTTGCCTTTTTGTGTCCTATTAATATTTAGTAGTGAAAAGTAGATTAGTATAGCAGCATATTAAAATGTCTAGCTTCTTATTTCAAGGTTATGAAGGTTAAAAGCATAAAACAATGTCTGGCACATAGCACATTCTTTTAGTATTTGGGGTTTTTGTTTTGTTTGTTCTTTACCACAGCATACCTTATTAGTGAAGAGTGTAGACTGGAGCCAGCGTGCGTGTTCAGACTCTACCTCTGCTCCTTGCTAGTATGTGACTTGGGGCAAGTTACTTAATTTCTCTGTGCTTCAGTTTCTTATCTGTTTGTATGGGGGTGAGGCTATATAAAGTATATAATCTGTTTAATATAATGCCTGGCATAAAAATGCTATATGTTTGCAGTTATTATACGCAAAGTCATAGATGTTTGCATTTTAATCTATATTCAAGCCTGCTGTAAAAATTGATACATTTATTAATGATATAATGTCATCTCACAATTACAAACATAGTTATGTGGCTCTTCATTATATTTTTAGTGTAAACTTTTAAAATGACATTACAGGAATGAAAAATGCCTGCAAAAATATTATTTATAAGCAATATTCCAAAATTACATTTGTTTGCTTTTCAGATTTGTTTGCTAACTTAGGCAAAATTGGAAACTCTACCTTTATTCCTCCTTTTAAGTGAAAAAAAGAACTTGGGTCAGTGGAAAGTATATATTGTCTTGGTACTGTATATTATTATTATTATTTTTAGTACTGTTATTTCTTTTAGACCTGTAATCATTGAGCATTCTAATTTTCAGCATAAACAACCTGATTAGATTGATGTATAGTAAACCTAATGCTAAGTCTCGACCTTAGTAACTAGCATGTATTGAATATCAGGTCATTGGAATATTTATGAGTCTGTTATATAATTTACCAATTTCTATGAAAAGCCCACACAGCAAAAACTCCTTAATGGAATTAATGACAGCTTTGGTCGTCCGGGAGTAGAATGTTATTGCCAGCACGACAGTGGAGCTGCAGTCATCCAGCTCCAGTTCCTGATTAATGAGGTTAGTGAATTGCTTTAATCTCTCTTACTTATGTACGAATTAGGGCCACATCTCCTCTTTCAGATTTCTTCATTTATATTGACATATGTGAACAAAAACTAATTTCACATAGGTTAGAGATAATAGTAATTCACTTTAAGACAAGGGTGGGGAACCTTTTTTCTGCCAATGTCCATTTGGATATTTATAACATCATTCACATGCCATACAAAATTATCAACTTAAAAATTAGACTGCTATCTTTGGTCAAACATTTAATTAACTCACCCTAATGCTCTGATTTTGTGGACCTTATACGGCCTACAGGCTGACGTTCACCACTCCTGTGTTAAGACATCTTTGTAGATAGTTACATAAATAATGTAAGATGTTTCTCAAAACAGTGTTGCAAATAGAATGGTATAAAGTAAATCTTTTTGGTACAGGGTGCTGCATTTAAATTTTATTTTAGTGATATTGAGAGTTATAGAACATAAAAATCTATATTGAAATATTTTTTAAAGATGGAGCTTATTATAAATAACAAAACGTACTTCTTGAATGAGTTGTTTTGAAATACAACCAGGAAACAATAATACATTAGAAACTGATTATTGTGCAAAGTTCTTGTTGTGTCACTTATTGGTTGCAGTAATTGGTGATGCCTTTCTCTTTGATAGACTTTGAAGTTTAGAAGGAGCTAGAGAAGCCAAACCCCGTTTTATCAGCAGAGTAAATAATGTGTTTGCAGGTTTTAATGTATGCGGACTCTGAGAACAGATGTTTTCTGGAAGTAGGGACAGGCAAAAAAGCTGGTCATAGAGGAAGAAAGAGACATTACTCCAGAAGGCTCTGCTATCCTTAGGTAGAAGGATAATTTGTGAACATTATTTTTGCCCCTAAATTCTTAAATGTGTATGAAAGACAAAAATTACTCATGGCCTTTTGTTCATATCAGAGGATTTAAAAAGGCATCATGGGTGCAGAGATCTAAAGATGACAATAGGAAACAGTCAGCAAAATTATGATTCAAATAATATGCAATTGTGTAGATTTTTCAGGGTCAAGGAAGCATGCTTTTGCTTGTTTTAAAATTCAGGGTTCTGCATAGATCTGCATTATAAATTGTTTAAAATAATCACAATATAGAAAGTTGTCAAATCCATATATGAGGACTCAGATTACTTTTCCTATAAAAAATTTTTTTTATCTGTAATATTAAAACCATAATATTCTAATTAGACTGGACATTCTTCCAGACAACCTTCCAGAGGAAGCTGGGGCTGCAAGGGAAGCCCAAGTCCTGGAGGCCAGAGGGAAGCTGGTGCCAGCAGCTGTGGGGAGGAAGGCCTACTCTCACTCAGATTTCCTGCATCAGACCTCTAGTTTTGAAATAATTTGACTAGTTTTGATTCTAAATAGAGAGGCTCTGTGTACTTGCAAGCTTCCCCCATAGTAACATTTTATACTAGAGGCCCGGTGCACAAAATTTTTGCACTGGGCAGGGGCAGGTTCCCTCAACCCAGCCTGCCACCTCTCAAGGTCTGGGCAATCCTACCGATGGCTTAGGCCCGCTCCCCTGCAGGTGGTGACTGGACTGATCAGAGGAGGGCGCTACCCCATCACCCTGCTGCTGCTGCCACTACCAGCTGCCTCACCCGCCAAGGTGTTTTCATCAACATGGATTCCAGTCCCTTCATCACGAAAAAATGGCAACTTTCTTTAGGCATTTTCAAGATGTCTCTTTCATAGGATCTCACATTTCTTTTTTATCCTCACCTGAGGATATGTTTCCATTGATTTTTAGAAAACATGAAAGAGGGTGGGAAAGACAGAGAGAAAAATCAATGTGAGAGGGACACTTCGGTTGGTTGCCTCCTGCATGATCCCTGACCTGGGCCCCGGCCACGGAGGAGCCTGCAACCTAGGCATATGCCCTTGATGAGAATCAAACCTGGACCCTGGGGACAGCAGGCCAAGGTTCTATCCACTGAGCCAACCCGTCTAGGGCAGGCTATGACATTTCTTAGCCCCTCTAGCAGTGAACCTTCATTTTTCCCTCCAGTAGTGAGGTGGAAAAACCCTAGGTCACCTTCTTGGATTCTTATTACCCAAGTTAACAAAAACACTCTGAGTGGCTTATAGGGAGCTTAGCCAGTGAGCGGTCAGAAAAGGTGTTTCCTCTGCAGCTCACTCACAGGCAGGACTGCTGGCGTGCAGCAGCTGGAGCAGCCCCAGGCTCCCCTGTCAGTGTTGGCTCCGGGGTGGCCTGAGCGGGCACAGTGATTTGGGCAGGCCCCCTGTCTTTGTCTCCATCTCTGCTCTGGGCCTCACCTGAGCATGTAGCCTCCTCCTTACTGGTTGTGACTGTTAAGGTGTCCTGGTCTAATTTGCATATTATCTCTTTGTATATATAGATAGCAGTAGTATAATTTTAAGCCAAAAAATGATATAAGAACAGTACTATTAAGATTACAGAAGACCTTTAGATTTCATCACCAGTTTATACATGCACTTTTGTGTGTGTGTATGTATGTGTGTGTGTGTGTGTGTGTATGTGTATGTGTGTGTGTGTGTGTGTGTGTGTGTGTGTGTGTGGTTTCCTGCCATTTTAACAGACTAATAGACTCATGTAATGACCACTATTGACAAGATACAGATCACTTCCACCACTGTAAAGGAATGTCTTCAGGTTCCTCCTTTATAATCACACTCCCACCCCTCCCTTTCCTCCTGCTCTCAGGCCCTGATTTCTGGCAACTTCTCACCTATTTTCCATCTTTACACTTGTGTTAAGATTACTTGATTATTTTTTAAAGCAGTACATGAGCCAATCTAAATAACATATTGAAAATTGATTACCTATACACATAAATTTTAGAAATCTTAAGTAGTTTATGCTATCATTATTCATAAGTAAAGATAGTTTTGTCATCAGTGGGATTTATCACAGTTCTGTGATATGACTATTTTGTTTTTATATGCTTAAATGCTATCTTAAGAACTTAACAGGCATTGTTTTTAAAAATGCTTAGTAAAACATGTATATTTAAATGAGTATGACTATGGAAATCTGACAGTTGGGAGTAGCTATTTGCTTTCAGTTTGGGAAAATTATAAAGGAGCCAGGACTCTGCATCTTCCCTCCTTCCTTGAGATTTTAAGATGGGACTAATATCTTGAGAAAGAAGAGATCATAGTCTTAAAGTACAGTGGAAATAAGAATGAAGATTACAAATCATTGATAATTTGCATCCTTTGAGTTTTTCTGCTTCATAGTGATATAGACTAGGGGATGCTTTCTGGTGAAAGTGAGAGTATGTGGATTTTACCTATTTCTGCTTTCCAGTAGTCATCATAGCACTAGGAATTACACAACAGAGTAGCTCTCTTAAATTCTAAATGTGGAAAAGTATTTGGAGACATCACTTAATGTAAAGTTTGTCTTCAGAGCTATTTTAATTTTCTTATATAAATGAGAAACTTCTTTAAGAAGGAAATTTTAAGATTTCTCAATAATCTGAAGGATTGGAATTACAGTTCTTTTTTGAAGTTAATATAAATTCTGCATGTTGCATCTTTTCTTATTCTTTCAATATTGAACAGTATCTTACTCTTTTGAGGAAAAACATATGTCTTAATAAATCAGTCTTAGTGTAGAGACTTAAGTCTGTTCACACATCAGAATCACTTCTGGAAGCTTTAAGAAAACTACACCTGCATAGGTACTTGCTCTAAAAATTCGGATTTGTCAGATCTGGGATGAGACTGAGTGTCCTGCATGATCTTCATATAATGCCATTGAATTTTTTCTCCATACTTAGTAGTATTTAATAGTACTAGATGTTTTAATTTTCTAAATTAATTTGTTTTTCTCAACCCTTTGGACATTGAAATTACAGTGTTCTGAATGCAATCTTTATTTTCCTTAGTCTAATAGTATAATTATGATCTAGGCATAGTACATTCATAGGATTTGTCTTAAGCCAAATAAAACTGGAAGGTTACCTCATATCATATTTTGCTCTTTCAGTCAAGGAGATGTGTATTGTAGTGACCGTGTAACTTATAGTCTGGCCTCTAGTTTTACATAGCTAATAATGAACCATAATATCCAAGTAGGTCCTACTGTATTTTTAGTTTATAAGATAATAAGTTATACTTTATTGAAGAAGTTAAAAATTTTTTACACATATCGTGTGCATAAAGTACACAACACAGTTTTGCATCTGCTGTTTAGAATTTGGGAGAGGCAAATGTTTATCAGAACTAAATCTATTTGCAGAAAGTTTAGAAATTTAGGAAGGAGATTTTTTGGCAGCTCCTTAGTACCTTTAATATTTGTCAATTGTGTTCTATATAAAATATATTACACTTTGTTTTCAAGGGAGCTCTTGTGAGTGCCTTGGCTGATGATACGTTGCATTTATGGAATTTACGCCAAAAGAGACCTGCCATACTACATTCACTTAAATTTTGTAGAGAAAGGTAAGCATCTCTGTTTTCCTTTATATAGGACATTTGCTATTTTCTTTGAATTTTATTCTTTGATTTTATTTTTCTATGATGGACTTTACACACAATCTAAAAAATAATTAAAAACTTTAGAGGATATCCAGTGAAAACAAGTTTGTTTGTTTTTCCTTCCTTTTCAGACCTATCTTCCTTTCCAGAGGCAACCACACACATTTCTTTTGGGTCCTTTTAGAAATACTGGCAATCTGTTTGCATAAGCAGAGATGTCTGTGTAGATTCTGTTTTTGCATAAGCGGGAAGACAGTGTATATTTTTTTTTCTGTAACTTTATCTGATAGATTGTTTCATATTGGCACATTTAAATCTTCTTTAGTCATTTCATAATTGCATGATACTCCATTGTATGGAAGTACCATTAGTTATTCAGTCAGTCTTTGTTATTACTGGATTTATGTCATTTTCTTCTATTTATTTTGCTGTGTTGTAATATTGTTACATATAAGTATCCACATTTATGAATATATCTATGAGATACATGTAGAGTTGAACATCTTGATCACAGAAATCTCTCATATGACTTGTGCGTTTGTGCTTTGACTAGCATGTAGTTTATTGTACCAATTGCCAGGTTTATCTCTCTCTCTCTCTCCCTCTCTCTCTTTCAGTTTATCTCTTATTAGGGATTTGTCTGTTAATACAATTTAAACCATAAGAAATAATTTGGTAGTAGTAGTATCCACATCATCTAAATCCTCTGCAACATTGGAGGCATGGCCTTTACTGCCCATCTCCTGTTATAGATTGAATTGTGTCCCCCAGAAGATGTATTGAATTCTGAATCCCCAGTACTTGTGAATATAGTTTTATCTGGAAATAGGGTCTTTGTGGGTATAAGCAAGTTAATATGAAGTTACTAAGGTGGATCTTATCTAATATGAGTGGTGGCCTTAAGAAGAGGAGAAGAGAGGCAGATACACAGGGGGAACACTGCAGGATGACAGGGGTAGGGATTGAAGTGATGCATCTACAAGCCAAGGCAATACCAGAAGCTAGGAGAGAGGCATGGAACACATTCTCCCTCTGAGCCTTCAAAGCAAGCATGGCCCTGCCGACACCTTGATTTTTGGTGGCTACCCTCTGGAACTCGAAGAGAAAAAATTTCTATTGTTCTAAGCCACTTCATTTGTGGTAATTTGATATAGCACCCCTAGGAAACTAATATGTATTTCCTTCCTTCTTGTTGCTTGATAGTGGGGAACCTCGTTATTATGCACTTTGGGTTTATATGTGTAAAGAAGAGGTTGTTTATGTTGAAATTTAGAGTTTGGCAAGCAAATTCTATCTGGTAATTGCCTTATTAGATCATGTTTCATTTGGCTACTACTTTATTTTTCTCTTTAAAGGAAGTTTATTTGGGAGGAATTCATGGGTTAATAAGCGCCTACAACTATCTTTTTTGTTACCTTGAGTTAGAATGTTAAATTTTTGCATAACAGTTTTTCAAATAACAATATATGAAGCATTTTGAAGGCTGAAGATTTAATTATATATGTGGGCTTTCTCATTTAAATCCCACTACTATACTCTGATAATTATATATCTTAATTATGTAATTCCTTATCCTACCTAATAAAAGAGTAACATGCAAATTAACCATCACTCCACTATACCCACAATCTATGCCTGGCCTGTCAGCCAGCCAGTCAGGAGCAAATATGCAAATTAACCAAACCAATATGTTTGTGGCCTCAGACCGAGCAGGAGGCTTGGGTTTCCCTGGCAATGGAGGAAGCCAAGCTTTCTGCCTGCTCTGCTCTGGCCTGTCTTGGCCTTAGCTTAAGGCTACAAAGTTTCAAATTACAGAAGGAACATTAATCTCAACAAAAATGGCGGCAGCCACGGAGCTGGAGAGAACAGGAGGCTTGAGTTTCCCCTGGCGATGGAGGAAGCCAAGCTCCCACAGCCCTGGCCTGCCTTGATCTCTGCTCCAGGCTACAAAAGTTTCAATTGTAGAATATAAATATACCAAGGCCTCCACTTGTGTCACCAGGTTGTGTGACCGATCTGCAAACCACCACAGGCCCCTTGCACAGGCCTCCTCACCCCCCAAAGGAACTCCCACCCTGATCTGGGACACCATTCAGGGCAAACCAGTTGGCCTCCACCCATGCGTCAGCCCTCTATCCTATATAATAAGATTAGTATGAAAACTGACCATCAAGATGGCTGCTCCCATGTGGTAAAAGATAGCTGACCCCAAGTGGACACAAGATGGCCAGCAGTGGGGAGGGACCAGGTCTGTAAGGGAGGGCAGTTGGGGGTAATCAAGCCTGCAGGGGAGGGCAGTTAGGGGTGACCAGACCGGCAGAGGAGGGAATATGGGCGTGAATGGACCTGCAAGGAAGGTCAGTTGGAGGAGGCTCAGGTCTTCAGGTGAGCAGTTGGGAGCCAGCAGTCCTGGATTGTGACTGTTTAGGCCCCGTAGGATCAGGCATAAATGGGCAGTCAGACATCCCTCAAGGTTTCCCAGATTGGAGAGGGTGCAGCCAGGCTGAGAGATACCCTGCCTCCCCCCATGCATGAATATCATGCACTGGGCCTCTAGTTATATAATAAAATGAGCATGCATGCACCATGTACTTATGATTAAGAAAATACAATACTACATGGAATACATCAGTGATCAAAATTACTTCCTAATTAATGAAGCATTAATGTCCAGAGACCTCTTAAGAACAAAACTGTTTGGCAAATGGAACATTTCATTCAGATACCTACACAGCTGTGGGAGAGTTGGTGCCTACTAGTATAAGGCACTTCAGGAACTGACTGCTTCTCTGGCATCAGATTTTCTTAGTAGCATAAATAAGTTAATGTAGGAACAGAAACTAATTTATTCCATTATACTCTCATTATAATACTACCTAAATATTGTACTTTGCATATGTATGAAGCTTATAATTTGCACAGTGCACATGAATAGAGCATAGCTGTAAAAGAGTACTTGGCTAGATACCAGCCCTTAGAAAATGTATACAGGTCTTCCCAAGATTTTGAATTAATTCACTGCACATACTTCTGTGCAAGAAAAAAATTAATCATAATATTGAAACAAATCAAGAGACCTAGAATTACAGTTTTTGTGCTAATTGAGTCACATCAGCAAAATATTTTTCTTTGAAAGCAGCATAATGAAAAGTGTATAAGCATTAAACATGAGAGCAATTTGGTAGAATAAGATTCAAGTCGCGCACAGGAATAGGATGGTTTGCAGGCCTGGTAGGAAGGTAGGCAGAGGGATCTATTTCTCTGGACCTAATTCTAATCTGCAAAGGTAATTGGTTGGTGATATGGAAATGATGAGTCACCTTGGGAATTCTAAGTGTAGAGAACCATGCAAATGAGACAAAATTTAAAAAGGAAAAAATTCTGTGTTTGTTTGAGGAGAGACAATTGTGATTTGGTGACCTTGAGACTGTAAAAGGAAAGATGGTTAGGGAATATTCAGAAACTTCCTAGAATAAAATTATACATAACTAACAGCTAAGCAATTCTGACAAGGAAATTGGGAGAGACATTCAGAGATTAGTCTGGTTGCACAAGGGTCTTAAAATGTACTCAAGTATAAAAGGATTATATAGAAGGAGGGGTTATAATCAAAGGTGAATATTAAGAGCAATTTAGCTCTGCCTGTCAACAGGAACTAAGTATTGTGATAAACACTAAAGACAAAGTAATGAATGGAAATATTTTGTTTTGGGTAGGAAAACTAAGTATAATAATTTTAAATAGAGGTGGGACATACAGGAGTGGACAAAAGTAGGTTTAGAATTGTAATACAGATAAATCATATAATAATGATAATACAGAAATAAACTGTGTTGCATGTACACACAACTATAAGCCTACTTTTGCCCATTCTTATATTTTGTTCCAGTAACTGTATTAATGCAATACTGGCTCAGACTAATTATGTCTTAGACTGCTGAAAGAAATATAAAATCATTGGTTGACTTAGGAGGAATATAGAATGGAAGCAGTGCTTCGCATTTGGAAATGAAAAAGAATTTAGAAGGTAAATTAAGTTCAGTTCACCAAATATGGGGATACCTTCTGTGTACCAGGGATTATGATAGGGATTGAGATAACAAAGATGAAAAATGTTTGAATAATTTATGTTAAAGCAAAGACCCAGACATATCCTATCCTATATAATAAAAGCCTGGATGGCGTTGTGCCTTCACGCAATGAACTCGTGTGATGTCATCACAAGATGGCCACTGTGATGATGTCACAAGATGGCTGGCAGGTGAGGGCAGTTGTGGGCAATCAGGCTGGCAGGGGAGGGCAATTGGGGGCAAACCGGTCAGTAGGGGAGTGCAGCTTGAGGCGATTGGGCCGGCTGGGAAGGGCAGTTGGGGGTGATCTGGCAGGCAGGGGAGGGAAGTTGGGGATGGTCGGGCCAGTAGAGGAGAGCAGTTGGGGGTGATGAGGCTGGCAGGCAGACAAGTGGCTAGGAGGCAGCTTTCCTGGATTGTGAGAAGGATGTACCAGATTGGAGAGGGTGCAGGCTGGGCTGAGAAACACCCCCTCCCACCTTGCATGAATTTCGTGCACCGGACCTCTAGTAATAACTATAAACGATATGGATGGATGCCATTTTAGAAGTTTATGTTAAAAACACATGATAGAATAATTAACCCTACCTTTTTCAACTTTTTATTTTTTAATATCCTGGCTTCTTTTAAAAGAAGACAGTAATCAGGAAAATGCAAAACTAGTTACATTAATATACATCAGAATGGCAAAAACGTTGGCTTGAATGTGACACCACTGTAACTTTTCATAACCTACTAGTGGATGTGTTAAGCACTATAATCACTCTGGAAATTTTTTGGTAGCATTTACATATATCATTACAACTCAGTACATCTATTCCTAATTATATATGTGTGGTAGGCAGAATTCTAAAATGGGTTCCAAAATTTCTGCTTCTGGTTATTCAAACAAACACTAGTCTAAAGGCATTTTATATATTAATTGAGGTCCGCATTAGTTGACTTTAAGATGAAATTTGTCCTTAGTGGGCCTGACTTAATTATTCCTTTAAAAGGTCCTGCTCTCTTCATGACAAAGGTTCAGAGTATGAGAGGGATTCACAGCAAGGGAAAGTCAATCTTACAATCTCAAGAAACTGAATTTGATTAGAAGCCTGGATAAGTTTGAGAGCTGATTCTTCCCCAGATCTTCAGAAAGTGACGCTGGTTAATAACCTGGATTTCAGTATTTTAATACCCTAAGTAGAGAACCCAGTCATGCAGTACTTGAACTGTTGACCTACAGAAACTGAGATTGGAAAGGGGGTATTGTCCTAAGACTTGCTATTCAGTTAGTGGTCATTTGTTATTCAGCAGTAAAAATCTAATACAAATTTTGGTACCCAGAACTGGGATGCTGCTCTATGAAATACCTAAAAATGGGGAAATCTCTGCAACCAGGTCGTGGCTGGAGGTTGGAAGAATTTCAAGAAGCATTACAGAAAAGCCTAAATTGCCCTGAATTCGAACAGGTGTTTGTAGGACACTTGACATGGAGATTGCTCAGAGGGAGAAAGGAACAGGTTTTTGGGAAGTGGAGGAATTGGTTCCTTGTTATGTACTGGCAGAAAGTTTATCAGAAGTATTTCCTGCACAATATGTAAGTGATTAACATATTAAGATTTCCAAGGAGATGGTTGAAGGTACAACCTGAATCTTTCTTTTGGCTTTATAATAAAATGCTAAAAGAGAGAAAAAATTTAGGGAAGAATTATTAAAGGATCTAAGACTTTTGATAATTTAGGAAATTCTCACCCTGATCTATATGACAAAAAGATTGCTTCTGAAAATGTGGCATAGAGAAAAACATGAGGGTCGGGCTGTACAGAGTTTTACCCAAAATCTAAAGACCAAAAGGTCAGAGTGTTTAGTCACACAAAGGACTCTTTCAAGAGGTTATGTGTGTGCCTCCACAGATCTTCTCCGCCAAACCAGAGAGCCTCTAGGAAGCGTAAGAAGATCAACCTTCAGGCCTCTCAGTAGGAGCCAACATACAGAAGAGATTATCTCAGGAAGATTTGTGGGTGTGATTTTTGTCTAATAGAGGAAAACCCAGTGAAATTTAAGACTCACAAGTTTCTTCAGAAAATTTATAGCAGAAACATTGCTAACTCTGGTTTAAAGAGCCAGAGAGAGAACAAAACGAAAGGAGGCTGCTGCCAGGCGCAGGCTGATGAAAGTCCTCAGCTGCAGACACATGCTGGCTTTTATGAAAAAGGAGGGATGTTTAAGAGCATGGAGCTGAGAGCCACACAGGATTATTCCCAGGTCTTGAAACCTAATTAAGAAAAAAACCAACATTTGTCCAAGTTGATTTCAAAACCGTTATGGACCAGTAGCTTCTTTTCACTTTCCATTTTTCACCATTTTGAACAAGAATTCCCTTCTCTGTCTGTTATGAGCCTCTACCCCTGTAATTTCCAGGAAACCAACAATCTGTTTTTTGTTACAATAGATAAGTTTGCATTTTTTATTGCATATAAACAATATATAAATGGAATCATGCAAAACATCCTTGTTTTTTTGGCTTCTTTTAATTATCCTAAGAATTTAGAAATTCATCAATGTTGTTGCATGTATATCAGTATAGTTTTTTGTGTATGTTGTTTTTTTTTTTTTTTAAACCTGTGAATAGTATTCTAAGTATGTAACACAGTTTGTTCACCCATTTACTTGTTGATGGACATGGATATTTGGGATTGTTTCCAGTTTTTGGCTATTACAAACCTGCTATAAATATTTTTATATGTTTTGCTATAGGCATTTGCTTTCCTTTCTTTAAGTAAAGATGTAGAATGGAGTGGGCTAATCATATTGTGGATGTATGTTCACTTTTTAAAGAAACTTTCGGTGACTAAATTAATAATACTGTATTGATATATGGAAGATGCTAAGAGAATACATCTTCAAAGTACTCATCCCAAGAAAATGTCTAACTGTATGTGTGGTGATGATGTTAGCTAGACTTATTGTGATGATCATTTCACAATATACACATACATAGAATCATTATGGTGTACATTTAAAACTAATATAATGTTATATGGAAATTATATTAAAATAAGCTGTTTAAATTTATATCTCAAAAATGTTCAGTGTTTATGAGATGCTCGCCCCATATTTAGTAACATATAAAATAAGGATTATGTACCTTTCTAAAATCTAGAAAGTTCTGAATTCAGAAACCTAAATAGCCCTAAAGTTTTCAGAATGATACTGTGAACTTACTACGTTGTGAGATAATAAGGTACTATGAAATTAGTTTTTGAGTCAGTAGGCATTTCTATGCTCTGTTAAATATACGTAAGTCCTTTAGAAAAATGACTTTATCTTATAAAACATCCAATAGGAAATAGTTAACCTTAAGCATTTATTTAAATGAGCAGTACCTATAGAAAATAGTGAGACTATGAGTTGCATGTATATTTATTAGATACCGTATTTGCCGGCGTATAAGACGATTTTTCGCCCTGAAAAATACCGTATTTGCCGGTGTATAAGACGACCCCCTAACATTTCCACTCAAAATACAGAGTTCGTTATATACTCGCCGTATAAGACTACCCCCCACTTGGAGGCATATTTTTCAGGGCCAAAAAATCGTCTTATACGCCGGCAAATACGGTAAATGTTTTCACCTAGGAAATTCTCAGGAATGAAATTGTGTGTTAATGGGAACAGAAAATCTTCTTCAAGCTATATCTTGCCTACTACCTACTCTGAGTATTAACAGTCTAGTAGTGATTATTATCAGTGTGTTATTCTAAGTGCTATTCCATCAAAATTTAAATAGTCTATTTTGAGAGACACAATTAGATTCTGAAAAGATGAGCATTATATAGTTTCATAACATACTAGCTCTTTTTTGAAGTACTACTAAAAAGAGATCATTTCCATTCTTTGCCTTTGAAATCAATGTGCTGATATAGAATATGTTCGAAATTATTGGCATGATGATAAAATTTAATACATGCATGTAAATTATTATAATTTGTCAATGAAGTCCTCTCATATAATCAGGACATAGGGGGTGATTGTTCAGATAGCATTGCCTCAGCCCGAGGATGTCTGCCCTTGTAGGGGCTTACAAATTAGTGAAGAGTAAACCCTCTCTTACAAGGCAAGCCTGAGAGACTTGCGGAAATATTGGTATATCAATTTGAATGAAAATGGTATTTGAACTGAAGAAAAACATAGACATTTTACATGGATCCTGAGAGATATGAGTGTTTAATAACTCCTGAGGAATATAGTAGTACGTGGCGGTGATGTGGGTATTATACTCATAGTTTGTTGCTTAAAGCTTACATCTGGATGTGCCTAAAATAAGTTAGTGGATGACGTGGTCAAATTTGAAACATATAGTTGGCCCTGTTTATTCATAGGTTCTGTATCCACAGGTTTTACATTTGCAGATTCTACCAACCACAGATCTAAAGTATTCAGGAAAGAAACAAGCCTACAACGTTTGTGGCATCAGTACTGAACATGTACAAACTTTTTTCTTGTTATTCTCTAAACACTATGGTATAATCGCCATTTACATGGCATTTACATTATAACTAATCTAGAGATTATTTAAAATATACAAGAGAATTGTGTAGGTTATACACAAATGAGTCATTTTATATATTAAGGCCATCTAAGGATTTTGGTATCCTCAGGTAATTGCTTTATCTTCAAAATTTGTCTTCTTTCTATCATGCCATCCTGTCTATTTACTGTAAGGCCTTTGAATAAGCTAAGTTTAATTAGTATAAGTAATTATTCACAATGAGTAAATTTGATGGTTTATCATAATATAATTAAATACTAATCACAATGGTGTATCATATTTGCTTTTCATAAGTTATATATATCATGATTAACTCTTTAATACAATTAATAAAATGTAACAGACATCTTTGAAAAAAATTTTAAAAATATATGTTCTCTTGCAGGGTTACATTTTGCCATTTGCCTTTCCAGAGTAAATGGCTCTATGTGGGCACAGAACGAGGTAACATACACATTGTCAACGTGGAGTCCTTCACCCTCTCAGGCTACGTCATTATGTGGAATAAAGCCATTGAACTGTGAGTTTGAGCAAATCTTATGTACCTAAAAATATCAATACCATAGATAATATTATATAATAGCTAATCATTAAATTCATATTGAATTAAATATCTGTCAGACCTTCTTGATATCAAATATAGATTAGTCTTTTGTAAGTATTGTCCCGTTGGTACTTTGTACATTTAAATGCTTTATATACAGGGGTTGGGAAAAAGTAGGATTATAGTTGAGTATATGAAACAAAGTTTATTTCCTTGTATTATTATTTACTAGAGTCCCAGTGTATGAAATTCATGCATGGGGGGTGGTCGGTACCTCAGCTCAACCTGCACCCTCCAATCTGGGACCCCTTGAGGGATGTCCGATTGCTGGTTTAGGCTCCATTGTCTGCCTGCCTGCCTGCCTGCCTGCTTAATTACCCCTAATTGCCTCTGCCTGCTGGTCTGATGCTCCTAACTGCTCACTTGCCAGCCTGATTGCCCCTAACTGCTGCCGCCCTGCCGTATAGGTCCTGGATGCAGGTATCTGGCTCCCTCCTCCCTCCTGTCAGAGTCTGGGGTGCACCTCGGGACCCAGAGTCAAGCTCCCCACCCCCACCCTTGAGTGTCTTGAAATCATGTGAGATCCAGACCTGGCCAGCCCCACCCCCATCAAGCCCCGCCTGTGCGCCAGCATATCACCTCCCCAGCTGGTGTTGGGTGGGGACATACTTATTATATATGTATGTGTTCACATATGTATAAACGGTTGCACAAGTTTAATGAAAAAATTATTATTAGGTGAAAATAGTCTTATTTTTATCTTTTTTTCTCATCACCATTTATCCCCTCTGCCCTGTCCATGTCTTTGTCCATGAGTGCTCTGTTTTTTTAATCTTATAATTCTTTTTATTTCATATGCTTGCCAGGCCCCACTAAAATGATTTTATGACTCACTAATGCGTTGCCACCAATTTTGTAAAACACTGATATAAACTACTACCTGCTATATTTTAACAATTAGCAAATGTAGTCTAAATTTTTACCATGTAACATTGCAAAATTCACTTGACAGTTTTCCTTCATTTTGATATAATGATGATTGTTTTCATTTTACAATAAACAACAAAAACTGGATGAGCTTAAGGGCTGTAAGGATTTTAACTTTTAGTTCTAATTTTTCACTCTTAGACTCTTATTTTTGCATCTTATTTCTGTTTTTATCTTAAATAATTTAGACATAAAAATTTAAGAAAATTGGCAAGATTCATTTTCATTTTCGTTTTGTTTTGTTTTTCTTTTTAAATAAATAGATCTGAATTTTTATACTCCACAATTTTATATCACTTTGACATGGCGATAAATTTGTGGCATCTCTCTTAAGTAGTGTGTACAGCTGTAATAGCATATCAAGCTTGGTTTTGTTTCTTGTAACAGGAACATTATTATCATACTAGAGGCCCAGTGCATGAAATTTGTGCATGGGTAGGGTCCTTAGGGCTGGCCAGCAATCAGGGCTGATCAGGGTCCCACCTCCCTGCTTTCCTATCTCCTTTCCTCGCTGCCTGCATGCCACTGTGCAGTTTCTTGCCTCCACACCTACCCACCTCCTCCTTCCCCGGTCACCCACACACTTTCGCGGCTGCACAGTTCCCCTCCCCCACCCGCCTTCCTGCCTCCCCTTCTCCTCCTTGCCTCACCACTCAAGCACCGTCACCACATGATTCCTTCCTCCCGCCTCCCCACCTCCTCCTTTCCTAGTTCCCTCAGCCCCCTGCCGCCACTGCTGGTCACCAGCCATGTTCTGCACCAACCTCTGGTGATCAGCGTACATCATAGCAAGCAAACAATCGAACTCCTGGTCTCATGGGTACTCTCGCGGGTACACTTTGCATATTAGCCTTTTATATATATAGATATCAGTCCCTTGATACAAAGTGTGGGTTTTCTTGGTCTGTTGTTTGAGTTGATCAGAGCATCTGGTGGGTAGTTCTGGTGTAGGTGTCTGTGTGGTTTCACAAATATCTCTCATGAAGTGGACTAGTCTTTTAGTCTATTGAGTTTATGAATAGATAAGTGCTTATTCATGTAGTATAAACCTCAGTTCAGTTACATTTTTATGTGCATGACTTATTTTTTTCTGAGCAAGTATAGGTGGCATTACTTCTGTTAATTTGTTTTTTAAGATAATTTTTTTTCTACTTTTTGTGTGAACTATGGAACTGGATAAGATGCCCTAATTGGAGCCTAGATTTAAGTAAAACAAGATTGCAATATTTTAGATGCTTTATTTAAAAATATTAACTCTGAGAATTCTACCATGAGAATAAATTTTCTGTGCTGTAATACTAAATTGAAGATTCTTTTCTATACACAAAGTGCTTATATTTATCCAAATTAATTGTAGGTTTTGCTTACTTGTATCAACTTAACAGTCACTGTTTTTCTTATTTTTTTTATTCATATTAAAAGCTAAATATCTGTAATTGATCACTTACTGAAACTTTTATAACTTTTATAAATATATCTTTATTTTTCATTCATTATTCTTACTGTGATGAATATATAATTGTATTGAAAATTTTAGCTGATACAAAAAGTCTTACTAACTTTTCTTTTTTAGGTCATCTAAGTCTCATCCAGGACCTATTGTACATATAAGTGATAATCCAATGGATGAAGGAAAGGTAGAATTTTTTCTAAAACATATATTTATTAACTTAAATGTATGAATTTTGGTATTTTTTTAATATGCAAACTATTCAAGACACACCTTGCAAAGTTGAGATTACTAACAAAGGTTATAGCCCTTGTTTATACATTATGAACAAGTGAAAGAATTCGAATCATTTACAATTTTAAAGAACAACAATAAAAGAACCCTAAAACAAGTTAAGTTTAATAGAAGCAATTAAAGGTTATTAACTTATTTAAAATATTTTCCCAGATTTTCTCATATTCCTCACAAAAACTGTTTTCATTTTGAATTCTTTTTAGCGCTTTAGTTATACAGTTTTTGTAGCAATCACTATAAAATCACGTTAGAGTTGTTTGTAGATCTTATCTTCCCTAAACTTTTCTTTATGAATAGCTTAGATTGTCTGTGGTTGATATCTCCTCTTTCCTCCCACCCTCCCCTGCCTTCCCTTTGAGGTTTGAGGGTCTGGTCAATGATTCTCTGTTTTTAGATCTCTTTTTGTTCAACAGTTTATGTTGTTCATTATATTCCACAAATGAGTCAAATCATGTGATATTTATATTTCTCCAACTGATTTATTTTGCTTAGCATAATGCTCTCCAGTTCCATCCATGCTGTTGCAAAAATGGTAGGAATTCCTTTTTACAGCAGCATAGTATTCCATTGTGTAGATGTTTTTTAATGTACTCACTTGCTGAAGGGCGCTTAGGCCATTTCCAAGTCTTAGCTCTTGTAAATTGTGTTGCTATGAACATAAGGGTGCAAATATTTTTTCTGATTGATGTTTCTAGTTTCTTGGGATATATTCCTAGGAGTGGGATCGCAGGGTCAAATGGGAGTTCCATTTTTAGTTTTTTTGAGGAAACTCCGCACTGTTCTCCACAATGGCTGCACTGGTCTGCATTCCCACCAGCAATGCACAAGAGTCCCCTTTTCTCTGCATCCTCACCAGCACTTTCCATTTGTTGATTTGTTGATGAAAGGCATTCTGACAGATGTGAGACTGTATCTCATTGTTGTTTTGATTTGCATCTCCCAGATGATTAATGACTTTGAGCATGTTTTCATATGTCTCTTGGCCTTCTATATGTCTTCTTTTGAAAAGTATCTGTTGCCCATTTTTTTATTGGATTGTCTATCTTCCTTCTGTTAAGTTGTATGAATTCCCTGTAAATGTTGGAGATTAAATCCTTATCGGAGATAACATTGGCAAATATGTTCTCCTGAGCAGTGGACTTTATTCTTGTTTCGTTGATTTATTTTGCTGTGAAAAGCTTTTTATTTTGATGTAGTCCCATTTGTTCATTTTCTCTTTAGTTTCCATTGCCCTAGGAACAGTATCAGTGAAGAAATTCCTTAGGCATATGTCTGAAATTTTGCTGCCTGTGGATTCTTCTAGTATTTTTATTGTTTCCCGTCATATGTTTAAGTCCTTTATCCATTTTTAGTTTATTTTTGTGTATGGTGTAAGTTGGTGGTCTGGTTTCATTTTTTTGCATGTATCTCTCCAGTTTTCCCAACATCATTTATTGAAGAGATTGTTTTGATATTATTGTATGTTCATGCCTCCTTTGTCAATTATTAATTGAGCATAGTGGTTTGGGTTGACTTCTAGGTTATCTATTCTATTCCATTGGTCTTAAGTCTGTTCTTGTGCCAGTACGAGGCAGTTTTGAAAACAGTGGCTTTGTAATACAGCTTGATATCTGGTATTGAGATCCCTCCTACTTTATTCTTCTTCCTCAAGATTGCTGTAGCTATTCAGGTTTTTTTTTATTCCAGATGAATTTTTGGAGAGTTTGTTCTAGGTCTGTGAAGTATGTTGTTGGTATTTTAATGGGGAGTGCATTGAATCTATAGATTGCTTTGGGGTGAGGGTACGAGTGGGGGCTGGGAGGGGTAATGGGAGGATAAGGACACATATGTAATACCTTAATCAATAAAGAAATAAAAAAGAAAAAATTTCAATGACTATATCTTCCAAATGCTTTTAAAAAAATTGTGAGAAGAAAAAAACAGCTTAGATTAATAATGTAGACATTTTTAAAAATTTTTCTTTAAATTTTTATATCCAGAAACAAGTTTTATGCAAGCAGTTTCTAGCTATTGTTAATTTAGTTTTGTTAAATATATTTTAAAATAATAAAAATTCCTTTTCCATGATTTCTACTTCCTAATCCAACCAATCTGTCAGGTATTTCTATTTAAAGATAGAATGTCTGTGCATATAAATTTATGATGTTAACATATGTAAATACCAGGAAATTTGTCACTATTGGAAATCAGTGAAATTAAATTTATAAATATTGTGAAGCACTTTACCCAGGTTTTTCCTTTCCTCAATTAGTGGGAGTAGTTGAGCCTATAGGTTGTTTAACACTGTTCTCTTATTTGTCACTGGGAAAACAAAAGGGTAGCTGTACTGTTTAGAGTTAGCTTATATTTATATATAAAATTGTATGTTTTGAGAGAAACTACATGAAGCACGTTACAGTAACCTGTGTCTTCACTTTATTTATTTATTTATTTTTTTTGGTACAACATACTTGTTTGAAAGGTAAGCCTTTGAGAGGCAGGGTGGGAGAATTGAAGACTTTCCTTCCTTTTACTAAATCATTTAAATCCTTCCTTTGCAGTGTCTCTTTTTTATTTCATAACATTATGGCCACGGTAGTTAAAGGCATTCTAGCTCATTCTTAAATCATTTCCTGGTCAGTCTTCCTCAAGTGCCATTTTAATCTTCTCTCCTGTTCAAAAGCTTTCACAGTATCTAACAAAAAGAGTTTCTTCAACTGTAGCCTTGGGCTTCATTATCTTTCAGAACATCTTTACCAGACAGAATGCTATACTGAAGCAGATAATTATTGTTTCTCATTTGTGAGTGCTCTTTGCTGCCTCCATGCTTTGTTTATGTGAGTCTCTCTGTTTGGAATTCTTTTAGGTAGATCTATTTAATGATATTCTCTCTCCAATGAATTCCTACCCTCATTTAAATATATATATTTTTATAATCAATGATTTTTTTAGAGGAAGGGAGTGGGAGAGATAGAAATATCAACAAGAGAGACTTCATCATTGGCTGCTTCTTACACTGAGGATCAAGCTTGCAACTGGGGCGTGTGCCCTGACTAGGAATCCAACAGGCTACCTCTTGGTTCATGGATCAACACTCAACCACTGAGCCACACTGGCTGGGTCCTACCCTCATTTTAAGACTCAGATTAAATAGTTTTTTTCATGATATTTTCCCAGATAATTCTGAAAGAAAATGCTTTCTCCCACTTCTAAATTCGCTGGTGCCTTATTTCTGTAAGCTTTACAGTATTTGCCACATATTGCCTTGTATTAGAAATGTGTGTATATGTGAACTCGAAGAAGCTTCATGAACACAGAGGTAATATTTATGCGGATTTATATTTCACATCATACTCAGAATACAGTAGGTCCTCCGATTATGTCGGAGATCCATTTCTATGGCACGGCATAACACGATTTTCACTGTAAGTAAATCTGAACACACCTACATAAGCACCTACGTCACTCACATGGAACACATACAGTACACAGCAGAAATGAAGTGAAACAGTAAAAAAAAAAAAATAAAAGAAAGAACAATCCCTGACCTTTACTTGTGGTAAATAAATAATAAAAAACATAAAGCACATATGTATATATGTCGAAATGATGAACTTTTTTTAATATAAATAAATGGGAGATGGTGACATAACCACAAAACGTTGTATGTCGAGTCTGATGTAACCCGAGGGTTGTCTGTACAGTATAAATAGTAACTGCTCAATATATTCTTAATTCACTGCGAAAATAAATTATGTATAATATTTATATCATCCTCACTTTTTGAAACTTGCATTATATTAATTATCCTTAGTTCCTAGAGTTAATCTCATTCAACATCTTTGAAACATTAAGATGTTAGAATAGATTATATTGACTGCCATTTATTGAATTTTACTTTGTGTCAGGCACTATGTTAACACATTATATACACTGTTTCATCTGACCCTCCCAGCAAATTTTAGTGAGATATCTTTCTTATTTTACAGATGATCAGGCAGAGACTTGAAGGTATTATGTGGTCAAGAAATACAAAGTTAGATATTGGTGGAACTGGGATTTTGAACACTGATTTCAACTCCAGAGTCCTCTCCATTGTACTGTATTTTCTCTGTAAGATATAGATCAGTTATTAATGTAGAGAGCTGTCTGCATAGTCAGTATGTACACTCATGCTTTTTATGAGAGAACTAGAGGCCCGGTGCATGAATTCATGCACCAGTTGGGTCCCTCGGCCTGGCCTGCAGGATCGGGCCGAAACCGGCTCTCCGACATACCCTGAGAGGTCCCTGATTGCGAGAAGGCACAGGCCAGGCTGAGGGACCCCAGCGGTGCCGATCAGGGCTGGGTAGAGACGTGGGAGGTTGGCCAGCTGGGGAGGGACCGCGGGAATGCTCCAGGGTGTGTCCAGCCTGTCTCACTCAGTCCTGATCGACAGACCCCAGCAGCAAGCTAACTTACCAGTCAAAGCGTCTGTCCCCTGGTGGTCAGTGCATGTCATAGCAACTGGTCGACCGGTCTACTGTCTGCCCCCTGGTGGTCAGTGAACATCATAGCGAGTAGTTGAGCGGCCTTAGTATTATATCATTAGCATATTACGCTTTGATGGACTAAATAGCCAACCGGTAGACCGGATACTTAGCATATTAAGCTTTTATTATATAGAATAAAAGGAAACTAGTCAACACTACATATATTACTTAACATCTCTGACTTATAAAATATTTTAGTAGGAATAAGCATCGAAAGAATCTTCCAAGTTTAAGAACTGTGCTTTTAAGTTAGCCCCTCTTTTTTTTTTTTTTTTTTTTTTTTTACTGATTATTTTTTTTACAGAGAGGAAGGGAGAGAGAGAGAATTAGAAACATCAATGAGAGAGGAACATCAACCAGCTGCCTCCTGCATGCCCCCTTCTGGGGATGTGACCGCAACCAAGGTATGTGCCCTTGACCGGAATCAATCCTGGGACCCTTCAGTCCACGGGACGACGTTCCATCCACTGAGCCAAACTGGTTTCGGCAGCCCCTCTATTTTTTTTAATATTTAGGGAATGATGGGGATTAAAGTCTAACCAGTTGGCACAGATTTCTTACTTTCTTAGGATGTTAGATCTGATTCAAAGGGTTAACATTTACTATAACCCTTTTATGCTTCTAAGACCTGGAGGGGTAACATTATTAAAGTTACATGGCCACTAAATGGCACATCTGAGAACTTAGTGCTGACCAATCCAGTGTTGTTTATACTCTTCATCAGTTCTTAAGTTTTATCCTTTTTCATCTCTTTTTATTTCTGAGATTTTCTTCCCCCATCAGAAAGTGACATAATCAGATATCCAAGATACTTGAAAGGACTAGGAAAAGTTAAAGGAAACAAATACCAGTTTTTTGTTTGTTTGTTTGTTTTTTAGAAAGTGTATATATGTAAGGCAGCCTGGGAAAAAAGTGTTTGAGTTACAGAAATTATACTTCCTACCATGGTTGGAAAACCTCTTTTGTTAACCTCAATGACTGGCTCCTACAAATGTACTGTACTGTAGTCTGAAATCTACTAAATTGATATTTCATTAAAATTACTGGTTCTTCCCCAAACTTTGTTCATTCTTAGAGTACATAAATGGTTATCAACTATCTACTAATTAAGCATTCATTAAACAAGTAGTTGAGTGACTACAACAACTAGTTGTATTGGGCTGCTATTAGAGACATAAAGAGAAATGCATGTACTAATATAGGAGTAGTTGCATCTCTTTCTAGAGGAATTGGGTAGGCTTACCCAAGAAAGCAACTAAACTGATACATTAAAATGAATAGAACATTCTTTAGTAAATAAAAGGGGAGGAGGTTCAAGAAGAGGAAATACTGAAATTTGGAAAATACTAGGTGGACAGGAGAAGTTGGATAAGTGGCAGACAGTTTGCAAGGCATGAACATGCATTCCAGTCTGAAATTTATTCATTTACGAAGATTTATTGAGTATCTACAATGGATCAGTTTTTATGTCTTGCTACAGGTATGATGGTGAATAAGATAAAATCAGTCCTTCCTTAAATAGACCAGTGTCATTTAAAAGAGAATTCAGATAAGACAAGGGCCATTATTGTGTGGTAACCCTTCAGATTAAAAATAGTACAGAGTACTGTTGGAAAGGCATTGACTTACATTTGGTAGGTCAAGGAAGGCTTCACAGAGGAAGTGAGTGAGAGCTCAGAGGATATCTGAAGAGTTAGTAGGATTAGTCTGGCAGAACATGACATTCAGGTCAAGTGGCCTAGGTAGAAAGGCAGCATGTGCAAAGGCTCCAAGGTAAGCGAGAGCATGAGTTAAAAGATGGACTGAAGTGCTTTGGGTACTGAGTGTGTGGTAATGGATAAAGCTGGAGAGGTAAGCAGAAGACAGACCGGGATGAATCTTAAGTCATATTTAGTTTGGACTTTATCCTAAAAAAGTTTTAAACAGGAGCACACATGACATGATCAGGTTTACGTTTTAGAACTGTTACTAACTACAATATGGATTGGGTTACAAAGGGGGGCAAGACTGGAATCAGGGAGGAGAGACCAGAAAGGAGATCTTTGTGTCTTTTTTTCCAGTTATAGTTGACATACAGTATTATATTCATTTAGTTTCAGGTGTACAACATAGTAATTCGACATTTACAAACATTATAAAGTGATAATTCCAGAGATCTTGTGTCTTGGAGTAAGGTATTGGAGGTGGAGGAAAGAAAGTTAGGGTGATGATAGAATGTAATTTTAAAATTTTTTGATGATTTTACCTGATGTGGGGGTGAGGGGAAGACCCAGAGTTAACATGACCCCCAGGTTTTTGCCTGAGCAACTTAATGGATGTTGAGATAAAGAATAGTGAAAGAGACACTGCAACAGAGAAAACCAGAGGAGGGTAGGAAAGAAAATAATGAATTCACTTTGGAAACATTTACTTTGAGATTCTTCTTGAGTAGATAAGTGGAGTTGTGGCAACTGGAATTATGAGTCTAAATCTCATGAGAAGGATCTAGGCTTGATATAATTTAGAACTAATTAATATGTAGATAAATAAATGAGATTACCTGATAATATGTTTAATTAGGAAAGTTTGTGAACTTTAAAGCACATAAAAATGTTAACTTGTATTGCTAATTTATTATGTTAATTAAAATGTACACTGAGGACTTCAAAATGGTAATTTTCTCTCAAAAAAGCAACCTTATATGATATATATTGAGTCTCTAATCATAAAAGGCATGTAAATATGAAATATAGTATTCGCATTTGTGATCTGTGTGATTAGTAATTAGCAATGCAGATGTTTAATTTCATTAAAATTTCATATTAGATGCATATTAATTAATGATAATTGTTATCTTGTCAGAAAATTAATGCTTCACATGATTACTACTATTCCTAGGTAATGTGGCATTTTCTTTTATTACAGCTTTTGATTGGCTTTGAATCTGGAACAGTAGTTTTATGGGACCTCAAATCAAAAAAAGGCGACTACAGATACACATATGATGAGGTAACAACATTTTTGTTAATCAGAAAATGTCATTTCTCTAGTTCAGTGTGGCTTTTCTAAGAACTTAATTGCTAATTTTAGTTTAGGCAACGTTTATAGCTGTGATAAAATACAATTTTTTTCTATAATAGATAATATATTTACATAGCTCAAAAGATATAAAAAAATCTCTTTCCCACCCCTGTCATTTGCCCGTCCAGTCTCTTCCTTACCCCAGGTACTGGTGTTACCATTTTTTCATGTAATTTTGCAGTTATTCTATACATTTATAAGCAAATTAATAATCATTGTATTTTTATCTTATACGAATGATCATAATATGCTGTAGACCAAGCATGTCAAACTCAAAGACTAGCACAAGCCAAATAAACAAGATTTAAGTTTATGTGGGTCCCAAAAAAACAAAAGCTTCAATTTAAAATATATATACCGTATTTGCCGGCGTATAAGACGATTTTTTGGCCCTGAAAAATACATATTTGCCGGCGTATAAGACGACTGGGCGTATAAGACGACCCCCTAACATTTCCACTAAAAACACAGAGTTTGTTATATACTCACCGTATAAGACTACCCCCCACTTGGAGGCATATTTTTCAGGGCCAAAAAATCGTCTTATACGCCGGCAAATACGGTGTATATATATATTTATTGATTTCAGAGAGGAAGAGAGAGAGATAGAATCATTAATGATGAGAGATAATCATTGGTCAGTTGCTTCCTGCATGCCTCCCACTGGGGATCAAGACTGCAAGCCAGGTATGTGCTCTTGACTGGAATTGAACCCAGAACCTTTTGGTCCGCAGGCTGATACTCTATCCACTGAGCCAAATTGGCTAGGGCAGAAACTTCAGTTTTCACAGAAACTTAGGTTTATTTTGATAGAGACATGCTGAATACACAGGGCTGAAATAAATGAGTAATCATTAATGTAAAATAATAGAACATTTTAATAAAAAATAATTTTTTTTTCTTGAACATTAATTTACCAGACACTGAGTAACTGCACAAATTAATAAACGTAATGCAAATAAACCTATTTTCCTTATTCTCAGAAAGCAAAATATTTCCTGTTGCGCACACCAAACAAGTCAGTACAAGAGTAATGATCTGGCAATCAGCTGCTGAAATATTCGCTGTTAGTATTAGTGGAGAGATATGGTGTGCCTGCGTGTAAGATGCATAAGGGAAACGAGTGTAACATGATTATAGTAATTAGTCATTAGCGAACTTTGTAGTTTGTTAATAACTAGAGGCTTGGTGCATGGATTTGTGCACTGGTGGGGTTCCTAGGCCTGGCCTATGGGGATTGGGCCAAAACCAGCTCTCCAACATCCCCCGAGGGGTCCCAGACTGCGAGAGGGCAGTTCTCTGGCAACACACCCCAGAATCGAGCTCCCTTCTCTCTGGTTTTGGGTGCATCACTGAAGAACTGCAACTACCAGTTCACAGCAGTTCTGCAGCTCGTGCATTGAGTGTCTCAGCCCCCTTGTGGTCAGTGCCCGTCATAGGTAATGGCATATATATAGAGATTATGTATAACAAGATATTATAAAAATTAAGTTATGAAATTTTTATTAAAACATTTCTTACATACTGTTATATTGGTTGGACTGTTTGAAATGCTTGCTGTAGACATTTATTGTTGCTTATTTTAAGACCCAAATATAGATTGATTGTGATTGATTGATACACCTTTTAAGTTCTTTTAAACTATAGACCTCTTCTCTCTCTCTCTCTCTCTCTCTCTCTCTCTCTCTCTCTCTCTCTCTCTCAATCTTAATATATTTTTATTGATTTCAGAGATGAAGGGAGAGGGAGAGAGAGTTAGAAATATCAATGATGTGAGAGAATCATTGATCGCTGCTTTCTTCATGCCCCCTACTGGAGATGGATCCTGCGCCTAGGCATGTGCCCTTGATTGGAATCAGAGTTGGAACCCTTCAGTCTGTAGCCCGATGCTCTATCCACTGAGCAAAATCAGCTAGGACTCTCTTTTCTTTTTTCACTTCCTTACCTCATTTCTTCTTTTTTTGCCATCTATTTGTTCAAGATAGTCTCCCAAAGAATGAATTTTTCTGGCTGCATTCTATGTGTTTAACCTATTTTTAACCCTCATATATCCTATAAATTGGATAGTTTACTGAGACTTGATTAAATTCAGGTTCATTTTTCACGTTTAGCAAGATTACTTAATAGATAATGCTGTTACTGTTCTATCCGGTGGAATGTTAGTTTGTGTGATATTAGAAGTCAGTGACATTTAAGGTCTAGATAATTTACTGCAGAATGGTAATTCATGCTTGTTTAAAATCTTAATAGAGGAAAAAACTGTAAATCACTTAATGTTCAACTATCTTACAAAATGTATTATCTTATTCAGTTATACAGTATTACTGTTGTCTGCCATCTGTAGTGGAAATAATATTGAAATGTTTAAAAGTTAAGACAGTAGGGCCAAAACTACAATTTAATGGATTATTCATAAGTTCAAGAAATAATTCATTCAGTGCTCTAAGCATTTACCTTATTATTTGATTATATGAGAATAATAAACAGAACTAGAGTTTTTCAATATTGAAATCAAAGTCTACATAATAAAATTCTTTTTATCATTTTGTTCATATTTTTCTAAGGGTTTTAATATATAATTAACACTAGGAATCAACCTTGCTTTTGAATTGAATATTGAATACATTTTGTTTTCTAGGAGAACAGAAATTGTTTTTTGTGTAAGTCTACTAAAAAATGTAATCAGTATATGTGTAATGTAAGACCAGATATACCACAATATATAAAAATTTTAGTGTTAAGTGATTCTAATAGTACTGATTATTTTTCAAAACCAGCAGGTAGGGAATTTATTTAATTTTGCTTTTGTTTTGAATTAGTGACTGTAAAATTTGATAAATAGCCAGTTCTCTTTCTAGAATATTTTTCAAGATGCCCTCTTATGTTATACGAATAAGAGAAATCATAATATGTACTACTTTTATCAAGCCTAATAATTAGATATTACTTTTTAAAGAATGTTTTAGAGTAGATAGTTCTTTTAAAAAAATATTATCAGGGATAAAAATACTGAGGTTCTTAATTTATTAACTGCTTCATGAGATTTTTTTTAAAGTTAAGATTGTTGTTGTTGTTGTTAGTACATATTTTAAACAACTTTTGGGATTTTATAAACTACTTCTTTGTGGCTTATTCCAGTAGCTATCTCATTTTACCTCCTTCTCTCCATTTTTTGCCTACTACCCAGAATTAATCTTTTCCAACAACTTTTGTACATCTCTCATTTATTTGTTCTTATCCTTTCCATTTATTCTGTGCTTGCTCCTTATCCATTGCTCTTAATCATCTATGTCTCTAGTTTTCTATTTTATCTTTTCAAAACCAAGTTACCTGCTTAGAATCTCCTGGAAATTTTATATTCTCTTGGAGAAAAAACAAAACAAACAAACAAAAAAACCAACTTACACACAAAATTCCTCAACATCACGTAATCCTTTCTACTTTATATCTCAGATCTTCTCCAATGAATTATTCAGATTTGCTCCAAATTAATCTTTTAATTCTGAGTATGTGACAGATTTGGTTAATGAGATTTGTTTTTTCTACTTTGTTAACATAGGTCACTACCTAATTTTCCTAAGAACACTAATGAAAAGATACAATTGTATGATTTATACATATACTAGAGCCCAGTGCACGAATTCATGCATGGGTGGGGTCTTGCCCACCAGCCCCTGATTGGGATGGAAAAGCTGATCAAGGCCAGGCCAGGGGAGGAGAGGGGGGTACCAAACAAGTACCAAGTACCAAACAGGGGAGGGGGCGCGTGGGAGGTTGACCAGCCCTGCCCCTGATTGGCGTTGGGGGCTGATTGGGGGCCTGGCGGGCCACGGGGGTGGGGCCGTGGGAGGTTGGTGGAGCCAACCCAGGCCCCCGTCAGGCTGGTTGGCCACCACAGTGCAAGTCATAGTGACCAGTCGTTCATTCGCTTAGCTTTTATATATATAAATAATTTATGTGGCATTTATTGTATACATCTACTTTGTGTGTGTGTGTGTGTGTGTATATTTACATAAAATACTATATATATATATATATACATAACTATATAAGGAACTCAAATGAATGGACATTGAATGAAATCATAGTAAATGTTGACTTTGTATATAAATGGAACTAAATTTTAGTTACATGGTTTTTGTTCTGTACTCTGCAATTATGACATCCTAATAGGGCAGATTTTTTTTCCCTCTTTCATAACTTTTAAAATATATATTTTTATTGATTTCAGAGAGGAAGGGAGGAGGAGAAAGAGATAGAAACACCGATGACGAGAGATAACCATTAATTTGTTGCTTCCTGCACACCCCCTACTGGGGATCAAGCCCACAGCTCGGGCACGTGCCCGTGACTGGAATCGAACCCAGGACCTTTCAGTCTGCAGGCCAACACTTTATCCACAGAGCCAAACCAGCTAGGGCTAGTAGGGTAGCTTTTAGAGTCAATTAAATATTAAGAACAGTAGTGTATCAACTTGAGCTGAAAACAAGTAATTTAAAGAACCTAGGAGAGTGATAAAAATATTTTTATAGGCAAAAAAATTAAATAATATTAGAACAAAAAAATGGAAGGGAAACATATTTGGTTATATAAAAATATTTTAAAGATAACTTTTAGGTGCCTTAAAGTTATAAAATAAATTTTTAGTCAAAAGAGGATCTCTTCAGATTTTAAAATTTTGCTTCATGCTTACTATGAGAAATGAATAACATGTTTAAAAGGTCAACTTGAGGTATTTTTAATTGATTTTAATTCCAAATCTAGAAATTTATTTTATTAAAAATTTAGTTAATATAAAAAATTTGTTCTATGTCAATGCAACTAGTTAGCCCATGAAATATTGGTTGTAATTATTTACTTGGTAATTTGTTTAGGTATAGTATTTTTTAAGTATAAAAATATATTTTGTTTTTCTGAACTTAGAATTACACACACACACACACACACACACACACATATATATATATATATATATATATATATATATATATATATATTGTATATATACTTCCTTATGCTGGTTTAGGGAGTAAATAAAGTAAAAAGTCAAAATAGTGTCAATGCTAAATTTTCATTTGTATTGCTAGAAGATTAAATTAAATTACTATGGGAATGTAAAGTTAACATTGTCTTCAGTTTTGGAAATATAAAAAAAAAACTTGTTTCTATATTTGGTTTGTTTGTTTCTTAAAATTTTTATTGTTACAAGTATTACATATGTAATCCCCCATTGATCCCCATTGACTAAGTTCTTTAGCTTATCTCTTCCCACCCACCCACCCACGTTCCCTCTGAGATTCGAAAATTAATTATAATACCAATTATGAGTAGGTTGATGTTTAAATAAATTTTTGTTTTTAAAATGGAATTTTTCACCCCTTTTCTATAGGCTATCCACTCTGTGGCTTGGCATCATGAAGGAAAACAATTTATTTGCAGTCATTCCGATGGCACCTTGACTATATGGAATGTGAGGTCCCCTGGTAAACCTGTACAGACAATCACTCCACATGGTAAGAATGTATCACTTTTAAACACTACCTAAATTGTGATGGACAAAATAAACTTTTTTGTATATGCATTTGGATTTGTTTACCTGTTTCTTTATGAGAAAAAGGATGGGTCTAATTAAGTGAATTAGAAATAATTAAACATACAGAAAAATATATAGCAACGATGTACTAAAATCTTAAATTAACTATATTTAAAGTTAAAATAGCTAATTTGACCTTTCAGGAAATGAATGTTAAATTATCTTTTGAATATTGTTTTAATAGTAGTTCAAAAAGTAAATAATTTTGTGAGTCATATAGAGCTTACTTTTAAGCTTTTGTCATCTTAAAGTAATCAATTTACAAGTTGTTAATATATATAATAGTTCATTGAAATACTTGGAACATTGTAGAAGGACTTTTATACATTAAGTAGTGTAGAGGTACCCGAAGATTACCTCAAGTTTGATGATTCACTAGAAAAACTGACAAGACTCAGCAAAATAAATAAACAGAAAAGGCACATGGGGTGAAATCTGAAGATCACAAGTGACATGGTTTATTCCCCTAGCCAAGAGTTATCACACATCTGAAATGTTTTCTACCAGTGAGGCTTCAGCATTCACTTGCCCAGAGTTTTTATTGGAGTCAGTTCATAGGCACCTTTTGCTTTAGCACATATCAAAATTCCGGACTCCACAAGGAAAGCAGGGATTCATCATAAACTACATTATTTGTACAGACAACTCTGGCACAGTATGCCACTCTTCAGTCTGGGATGTGGTTAAGAGCTGACTCAAAGCTTAGTGACCAGATACCAACTAAGAGCTAACCTTGCAAGCCCTCACAACTAGAGATAGCAGACTCAGGCCTACTATATTAACTCTTTTCTGCACGAGTAGTATTTACAAAACCTAAAAGTAGATTTTATTGGAGGGTTTATTAAAACAGATTATGAAGGCCTTCTTTGAGTTTTAGGTGGAGCCCATAAATTTGTATGTCTTTATTATTCTGCATTCTTCAACTCCATCTTAAGAAATACTTACCCAGCCGAAACTGGTTTGGCTCGGTGGATAGAGTGTCAGCCTGCAGACTGAGGGGTCCCGGGTTCGATTCCAGTTAAGGGCATGTACCTTCGTTGCGGGCACATCCCCAGTGTGGGACGTGCAGGAGGCAGCTGATCGATGACTCTCTCATCGATGTTTCTAACTATCTCTCTCCCCTCCTCTCTGTAAAAAATCAACAAAATATATTTTAAAAAGGAGAAAGAAAAAAGGAATACCCAGCAAATTCAGGGAAATGATATTAAAGAAACTGTTTTTTTAAAATGGTAGTATATTAAAGAATATACTTGTAGATATTGCCAAAATTTAATTGCTTGCTTTAAAATAGGAATACCTATTTTTTTTTAAAAATTGGTACATTCTGAAATATTACAATGTAGAAATTAAAGAAACAATAACATTTAATACATTTTATCTAACTGTGGCAGACTTCTCTATTTTCTGGTAAAAGTAAAAATTCTTTGAAGCTACATATTGTAATATACTTTATCACTGCTTTGTTATAGCGAGCATCTTTCTGGAAAAGCACATATTTTAAATTTGCTACAGATCTATTTGTACATGTATCCAGAAAATAGTCTGAATGGTAATAGGTTCCATATTTCCTTAATATATTTCTTTCTTCCTTCTGTTAGTGCCTAGTCTCTAATCTTGGTAGAACTTCTGAGAATTCTCATAAATCTTGGGCTCTCCCAAGCTCACTAGAACTGAGTTTTCAAAAAAACACAAAAAAACACAACAAAACAAAAGTAGATGATTATTTTAGAAACCTGTCAGATCCAGAGGAAAATGCAACTAATATTGAAAATAGTAAAAATAATTAATATTAGTTTTTGAGTTTGGTAAAATAGTACAAACATATTTTTTGAGCCATTTGAGAGGAAGTTGTCAAATTACTGCCCATTTGTCCCCAAATATCCTATATAATCCTATATAATAAAAGGCTAATATGCAAATCGACTGGACCACGGAATGACTGGTTGCTATGACGTGCACTGACCACGGGGGGGGGGGGTGGGGGGTGGGGGGGGAGGTAGGATGCTCCATTTAGGAGCTCCCTCTGGTGGTCAGTGTGCTCCAACAGGGGGAGCACTGCTGAGCCAGAAGCTGAGCTCATGGCTGGCAAGAGCAGGGGCAGTGGCAGGAGCCTCTCCCGCCTCTGAGGCAGTTCTCAGGACCCCTCAGGGAATGTTTGCCTTCAGGCTTAGGCCGCTCCTGTAAGCCGGCAGGCAGGCATCCCCCGTGGGTTCCTGGATTGCGAGAGGGCACAGGCCGGGCGGAGGGACTCTGCATCCCCCAGTGTACGATATTCCTGCCTCTTGTTCCAATATATATTTCTTACACAAGTACGTTTTCCTTTATCACCAAGGTTTGCCTTTTATCAAAGGGATCTATAAGTAAATTAGATTTAGTTGTCATGTGTCTTTGGTCTTCTTCAATCTAGAATCATTTTTTAGTCTTTTCTTGACTTTAGTAATATAAAATTTTTGAATATTATCTAGTTAAGTTAATTGTATAGAATATACCTCAATTTTTTTTTAATGTTTCTTCATGATTGGATGCAGGTAGTACATTTTCAGTAGAACTACCCAAGAAGGATTGATGTGTTCTTTTTTAATCCTTTCAAGTGGAACTGTGCTTGATTTGTCCCTACTGGTGTGATCTCTTCATTAAGTTTCTGTCTGCTATAACATTATTCTTTGTCCCTTTGAAATCAATAGTGTTTTTTATTTGTATATGTAATCAATTAGTACTCTGATTTGAAAGAGTACTTGGAGATTATAGGCATACTGCTTTTCATCACACTTTATCCTCTGATTTTAGCATCTGATGATATTTCTTGGCTGAATTATTACTGTAATGGTTGCCAGATGGTGATTTTTCTACTTAATCTTGATCCCATTTTATACTAAAAATGTACTTACTTGAAAGCCAAGTTTTAGAAGTAGCATAAAGTTTGTATGGAGTTTGTAGTCTCTTCGCATAAGAGGGTCACAAGCTAAAATCATTTTTAAACAAACAAGACAAAGAATATTTGGTTTAATGTTTTTCAGTATTAGAAAAAAAAATGTAAGTAAAGAAAATTTTTTCTGTGACAGGTGTCTAAAAGTATAGCAGTCTAAAAATGTAAGTGGTTAGAAGTGTTCTTTATTTATAAAATACGATTTTCAACAGGTAGTGATGTTTAACTGGTATTGGTAGGTAACCTACCAAAGGTAAATTGTGTTGATGGCTGAGTTTAGTGGCAAAACTAATTGCATTTATATACTTTAAAGGAAAAATAAAATATTATTATATCGTAAGGTAGTACATTTTATATCTGCACCATATTTGTTGTGTATAATTTTTAGTATACTAAATATCTGGTTTGATGGATCAAAATTTAGGTTTTTTTCTCATTATTATTTTTAAATTTATGGGTTTTTCCTTAGTAATTAAAGTGTTTTGGTCTCTTGCTCTTATTTTCAAGCAGGCCATTATGGTAAGTTACTTTAAATGTACTAGATTTTTAAAATTTTGTCCATTTTGGGTTTTTTCATGTTTAAACCCATTCAATGGTTAAGTGTCTTATTCTTATAAAACATTTATAAGCATTACCTTGATAGCCAGTAACTGATTGTACTTTAAGACTACTACCAGTATTATATTCAATAGTAAGATTACCTTACGATGTTCTGAATTCTATTTAGAAGCCATAATGTTATACCAGCCTTACATGGAGTCTGAAGCTAGTAGATTTGTGGTCTAGCCCCGATTCCATAGTTTCTGATTCTGTGACTTTGGAAAGTCAGTTAATATTTCTGAACCTCAGCATCGTCATCTATACATAGAGATAATAATTTAAATGAAAGTACCTTGAAATTATGATGTGCTATATACATGTGATTATCCTATCTAATAAGGAAGGGATATGCTAATTGACCATCCCACCCTCCCAAAGATGGCGGCGCCCACAGCCAATGAGGGAATATGCTAACTGATTGCCACGCCTTCAATGATAGCGGCACCTAGTCCCCTCAGCCCTGCTGGAATGGCAGGCCAGCAGCATGGCTGGGCCCACCCCCAGGCAGGTCTGGCCACTCTGCGCGTCTGCCTCCAGAGTTCCCCACTCTCCTCTACCCCCCCCCCTCCGTTGCCCAGGGCTGGCCCGAGGCACAGGAAAGCCTTGGGTGGCAGCTGCCCAACTGCCCAGGGCTGGTCCGAGGCTTGCCTGCACCTTGGATGTTGGCTGCCCAGCTGATGCCTAAGGCATGGGCAAGCCTCAGATGGTGGCTGCCCAGCAGCCCAGGGCCTCCTCCAGCTCAGGTAACCAGGGCTGGCTGAGGCTCGCGCTGCCAGCAGTGGCCGCAGCAGAGGTGTGTCGGGGGTGTTGCTTTCCCCTGATCACTGGGTCGCTTTCTGCCTCTGAGGGCTCCCGGACTGTGAGAGGGGCAGGCTGGGCTGAGGGAACCCTCTCCAGTGCATGAATTTTCATGCACCGGGCCTCTAGTAGTAAATATAAATCTGGATATGTTATTTACTTTGTAACATTGGGCTGTAAGTTAGACTAGGGTAGTATCCACCAAAATATATTTCACAATTAATATCTTTTTAATATTTATTACTTATATTAATTTATATATTCATTTATTTTATGTGGCTTTTCCCAAATGTATTTGCTTTAAGTATATTTTATTCATAGAACATGCTTTGGTTTTCTCATGTTCCATGAAATACACTTTGATAAATGGATGGCCTAGTGCTGGAACTATAATTGAATTATGAAACAGTTATCTAGATTTGCTAGTTATGTTCAGTCTTTAGCCTTGAATGCATCCATCATTGATAAAATTGTTTAATAGTGGACTCATTTTGAGGGACATAGTTATTTAGAGAGTGATAAAATAGTCAGCAAAGGAGAGTAATTTGAATTCATTGAAGAATTTTCTGATAATAATGTAGGATAATTTTACTATATGTTTATAGTTTTCATGTCTAAAATTACTCACTTTTGATATTTTATTAATTGAAACAGAAAAAAAAGTGATAGTTCCCTTGAGTCTAGTTTTTATGAATATCAGAAAACATTTCCCTGGCAATCATACAACCTAGAATGTAATTTTAGTTTTGCTTTATGTGAAAAATCTTGTGGAGATCATTACTGATCTCTGGGACTTAATTTCATGATATGTAAAATGGCAGGACTGAATAGATATAAAGTTTTGTGCATATATGGAAATTAAGCCATATTTGAGTCGGTCTATTGAATCTGCAAAGTCATTTCATTTTGATGGTTTGTAAATCTGTATTTCTGTATTGGGAGTTGAGGGAATGAGCTCTGTTACCCTCTCTCTTTTGGCCTATTTCTTTCCTGTGACAGATGGGATTTCATTGTTTAAGAGGGAAGAAATTTGATAGTCATGGCTTACATGCAGTCATCATGATCAAGTGGTTTGCTGGCTGAAGGCTCCACAGCATCTGCCCTGTAACCTTGTGTGTGTGTGTGTGTGTGTGTGTGTGTGTGTGTGTGTGTGTGAGAGAGAGAGAGAGAGAGAGAGAGAGAGAGAGAGAGAGAGAGAGAAAGGGGGGTGAGGGGAGGGGGAGAGAGAGAGAGAGAGAGAGAAAGAGAGAGAGAGAGAAAGAGAGAGAGAGATATATTGCAGTGCTGGGCCCAGAGACTCTCACACATCATGCATACATGCATACACACAAGATTACAGGGCCCTGCAATCTTGTTGTGTGCATATATGCATGATGTGTTGCAGAGTAGATTTTCTGTGATTATTTTCATCAGAATCAAATAATTCTCAAAGGAAATGGAGGTGCTAGGTGATTAAAACTAATAGGTGTCCATTTTAGGTAATGACATTTTAAAATTTAGTTTCTGGGGCTTATTCATCAGTACAGTCAATAAACATACTAAGAAATAAGCTGTGATTGGGAGCTTTTATTCTATTAAGGGTTGCTGAAGGAAAAATAAAATCAGAGTTCACACAAACATTTTAATATTTTAAGGATGTGACATACAAATAATTCTGTTAATCTCTTAAGATTACTTAAAGCATAAAAATTCAATAAATAATAAAACCAACTGGGCCAGTGTGGATAAGCATCTCAATGGTCTAACATCAACCCATGAACCAAGAGATTGCACAGTTGATTCCCTATCAGGACACATGCCCTGGTTGCAGGTTCGATCCCCAGGAAGGGGCATGCAGGAGGCAGCCAATCAATGTTTCTATCTCTCTGTCTCACCCTTCCTCTCTCCCTATAATCACTAAAATATATTTTAAAAACAACACAAAACACACACAAAAATTTCTATTTATTATTTTTTAAAATATATTTTATTGATTTTTTACAGAGAGGAAGAGAGAGAGATAGAGAGCCAGAAACGTTGATGAGAGAGAAACATCGACCAGCCGCCTCCTGCACACCCCCCACCGGGGATGTGCCCCCAACAGATGTACATGCCCCCGACCGGAATCGAACCCAGTCCACAAACCGATGCTCTACCGCTGAGCCAAACAGGTTTCAGCACAAAATTTTTTTTAGCTCCTTATATATTTCCATTGCAAAGTTTATCCCATTTTATATATTTGAAAGGACTCACCAGACTCTGCAGAGCAATCTCAAAGTAAGGTTTTATTTAAAGTCAAAGGATGTGCTGCAGCGGGACAAATAAGGCAAGCCAGACTTCTGACAGATGCCCATATGCAAGCCATATGTGCACATATGGATTTTGCTGAGTCTCCTAGCTCCAATCACCAAGATCTGACTTCTGGGAAAGCAAAGAGAAACTAGCAAGAAAGCCCTTTAAATAATAGAGCCATTCTTGCCAAACCAGTTAAACCAATTGACAATCTTCAGTAAAGCTACTGTACTGGGGTCACAAGAGAAGTTTGGGGAGTTTTGGACCTTAAACAAGCACATCATAAATCCCACTGCCTTTAGCCAAGAGTCAAAAACCAAATATGTACCCTGGCCGGTGTGGCTCAGTGATTAGTGTCAATCTGTACACTGAAGGATTGTGGGTTCAATTCCCGGTCCAAGGGCACATACCTGGGTTGCAGGTTCCATCCAGGCCTGGTCAGGGCACCTGTATAAGGCAACCAGTTTATGTGCCTCTCTCATATCTATGTTTCTCTCTTTCTCCCCTTTTCCCCTCTCTTCTACTTGGTCTTAAAAAAAATAATCTCAGGTGATGATAAAACAAACAAAAAGGAACCAGTTTTGTATGTGTATCTAATCCAACTGTACATCAACTCTGTCATTACATGAATTAAGGAAAGAATATTATCCCCATTTCAAACTAGTGTTAGTAGCTCATTCTGAGTCACTGTTTTTCTTAGAACATCGCTGCTCAATAGAAATATATTGTGAGCTGTATATATAATTTTTAAATTTACTAGTAATCATCCTAATAGTAAAAACCAACAGGTTTTTCAATTTAGACCCTTCTTTGACCTTTCTTCCCTAGAGATAATATATGTAGGATCAATTTTATTTCAGCTTCAGGCCCAGACAAACAGCAAAATCTCAGGATCAGCTGCATTGGATAATAACTCCAGCCCTGGTGCCAACCAACAAATCAATTAGTGGAGACCCTGGACCCTTAAAGGTCACATCTAGAAAGCTTCTGAATATTCTATTGAGGTCTCCCTCTAGGACAGGCATGGGTAAACTACGGCCTGCGGGCCAGATGGCTGTTCTAAACTATTGAAATTAAAAAAAAAAAAGACCGTACCCTTTTATATAATGATGTTTACTTTGAATTTATATTAGTTCACACAAACACTCCATCCATGCTTTTGTTCCGGCCCTCCGGTCCAGTTTAAGAACCCATTGTGGCTCTCCAATCAAAAAGTTTGCCCACCCCTGCTTTAGGACCTTCCCTAAAGTCTCCATCTTTGAAACACACTGCACTCTCCCTCCTCCTCACCGGAAATTCCCCCTTCCCCTCCAGGCACATCACCTTTACCTTCCTGGCTTCTCAGCTCCAAGAGCCCTTCCTTTGCCTCTATAACTTGTTTCCTAAACCCATTTCTTCTATGAATTACTTCTTCTACCTCTGATTTTCTAAATGTCCTCTTAAAAAAAAGGTAAAGTTAATTTTATTTATTTTCAAATGTGTTTATTGATTTTAGAGAGAGAGGGAGAGGAAGAGATAGAAACATTGATTATAAACATCAATTGACTGCCTCCTGTAGCCCGCCCCTCCCTCCACTGGGGATTGAGGCCTGGCATGTGTGCCGTGATTAGAATCAAACCAGTGACCTTGGCACATGGCACAGTGCTCAGTCCACTGAGCAACGCAGGCTGGGCAGAATTAATGTTCATAATAAAATTATTTAGCTGAAAATATGAAAAATATTATCATTTCAATATGTAATCAACATACAAAACTGAAATATTTTACTATTTTTGTGTACTCTTTGAAATCTGGTATGTATTTTATACTTGCAAAACATCTTAACATAGACTACATTCCAGTGCTCAGTAGTCACGTGTGAGTGGTGGACATCAGCTGTAGCCTGAGAGCATAATTGCTGCACACACTGTGTCAGTCAGAAGATGGGCTCTGCATTCTAAATGCAAAATTAAAAACTTAGGAAGCATTCATTTTTAATACATCTTCATTCATTCAGTAGACATTTACTAATCACTTCCTCTGTACCCGAGACTAAATACTGGATATATATTGCCCTTGAAGAACTCATAGACCAGTGAATAAAAATGATCTATAAAAATGATAACTATTGCAGTATAATAAATGCTGATGAAAGCATGCATAATATGTGGAAACAGAAATAAGTTTTTGGATAAAGAGAATGTAGGAAGATTTCACAAATTCAGGTTATATGAGCCTGATCATAAGGATGAGTGGGTTTTATGACATAAAAAAAAATAAATGGACATTTTAGTGAGGCGGTACAAAGATGTAATAAAAAACACTGTGTTCTTGGAAAATTGCGGATGGTTTAATATAACCAGAGTTTAAACTACCCTTGGGAAAGTAGTAGGAAACAGAGAGACACATATCAAGACTTGAATATATATCATAATATACTAAAGAGTTTGGCTTTCAGGATAGTGACCTGGTAAATGATTTTACTATAAGGTGACCAGACGTCCCACTTTTGGCGGGACAGTCCCAATTTTTAACAATTTGTCCCATGTCCCGCGGCGTTTTAAAAAAAAAGTCCCACGGGCCAAAACCGGTTTGGCTCAGTGGATAGAGCATCGGCCTGCAGACTGAAAGGTCCCAGGTTCGATTCTGGTCAAGGGCATATACCTTGGTTGCGGGCACATCCCCAGTGGGGGTTGTGCAAGAGGCAGCTGATCGATGATTTTCTCTCACCGATATTTCTGACTATCCCTCTCTCTTCCTCTCTGTAAAAAAATCAATAAAATATATATTTTTTAAAAAGTCTAGCGGGACAAATTGCTAAAAATTGGGACATCTGGTCACCTTATTTTACTGTGACAAATGTGACATTTACATTTTGGAAATATTGCTTTGTTGGTAATGTATCTGGTGAGCTGGGGCAGAAGTGGGAGGCCAATTAGGGAACCATTGCATTAGTAAACAACAAATAATGAAGAGTTCATTTGTGACAGCAAATAGGAAGAAGTGGACACACCTGAATAAAATTTTGGAATTAGAATCAACAGGAGTTGGACCAATTAATTCTCTGGTTGGGTGGCTTACAGGAGTAGGAAGCAGGGCATACATAGTAAGAGACAAGAAGAAATCATATGTTATGTTGAGGTTTATGTGATTTATCTAAGTTTTATAATGAACTAGATATTTTCAACAATTTACCAAGGTGATTCACAGGCAGTTGAAAGAACAAGCACAGATTTTTGCTACTCCTGTGGCATAGCAAGTAAGAAGTAAGATGACACCTAGTGGTGAAATCTGGTGATCTTGTAAGCATCCTTTAATTAACATATGCTCTATAAAATATTAGCTAGTGCCTTATTGATTTGATTTAGAAGATGGTTAATCTGGATTACTGATAAATAAACCTTTTTGAAAAATAAGCAATAAATTGGTGACATACTTTTAACGATTTGAGGTGAAGTGGGGAGGAGACGTGGAAACACAGTGTGTACATCAAAAGGGCTTAACTACCAAGCAGGGTTAATGAAGATCACTGTAAAAACTGCAACATTTTTGATTTACAGAGATAATGAAATTATGCTGTTAGTATTCTAGCAGGGGATGGGAAAACGTTTACTTAAAAAGAAAGAAAAATTAGACTGCTTTAAACTTTATTATAAGTGTAAATGCTAGACACAATAGAGCAATGTCAAAAGACTACTAAGCAAAACAAAAAAATTAAGAATTTTGTACCTACCCAAATTTATGTAATATATATATAAGCTCAGATTTGAAAAGGTTTCAGCAAATAAAACTCCCTTGTTTAAAAATTGTTCTAGCCACTGAAAGGTTACAAGCCGATATTGAAGTTAACGTATTTGCCGGCGTATAAGACGACCCTTTGGCCCTGAAAAATATGCCTCCAAGTGGGGGGTAGTCTTATACGGCGAGTATATAACAAACTCTGTATTTTTAGTGGAAATGTTAGGGGGTCGTCTTATACGCCCAGTCGTCTTATACACCGGCAAATACGTATTTTTCAGGGCCAAAAAAATCGTCTTATACGCCGGCAAATACGGTAAATTGAGTTATATCTGAATCATTGTTTTACTTTATTAAAAATATGTTACAATAATTTTTAAAGCAAATGTAAAATTTGCATCTGTAATTTCCAAATTATATCAGGCTGGCACTCCCATTGGAGCTTTGGGTGGTGGAAGATGAAAGTCTGAGGCTGGCCTTCTTCAGAGCAAACATCTACATGCTTTCCTTGGAAGGTCCCGTGTCTCTTAACAGATTGAAATGGAGGTTGATGTTATTACATTTCTTAGACAACATAAGGGACTTATTTTCATATTTAAAATTCCTTTTTGCCTTCCTACCTTTCTTTTTCCCCTCAATTCCCTATTCCACTTCAACAGTCAAGTCTTCTCTCGGAGCAGTCCTTTTCAACCCTTTAGTCTGGTGTTCTACTTACCTCCATCATTAGTCACTTCTTGCTTCTTATATGTTGGGGTGCCAGAGGTTTAAGATTCCACTGCACCATCATTTCTATGTAACGAAGAAGTGATCCCCTAGGATCTTAAGGCAAGGTTAGATGCTACAATACCAGTTGACATGCACGTATTTATAAAAATTTTTATGTAATAAAGGTGACATTTTATAGTAATGGGGAAAGCTATAAATGCTACGCTTCATTATGTGCACTTTATTCTCTTGCAGTTATAGCTCGAAACATCAAATTTGCACTGAGATGACTGATAATGCATTAATTAAATAGGGGGAAAGTAACTTCCCTATACCAAAACATACTTGGAAATCAATAATTAAATATAATAAAGGAAATATAAAGCAATTACAAGAAATTGCAAAGAAAGTGTATATGATTTTTGTGTGGAGAAGGACTTCCTAAGCAAGAAACCAAAGATGGGAAAGACAAAAAAGGCTGATAGGTTTTTGTAGACATGTAGACATACATGTACCTCATTATACACAAATGGGATCATACCATACAAGTTCCTTCTCCTTCAACCTTTATACACATTTGCAGCCCAATCCCCTTTCCTGCCCTAATAGCTAAGCTATGTTAAAAATTGTACAGGTGTTCTAAAATATATATATTTCTAAAATCATACATATTAATAATTTATAACCATTATTTTTATTATTGTTTTGCATAAAGTAGAATTATATTGGGATTCTTTTGCATCTTGTTGTTGTTTTTTTTAACCCACTGTACTTTAGGAATCTCTTCCATGTTATCTGGCATGACTCTTAATTTCTTCATTTTAATGGCCATGTAATATAGCCAATTTATTCAGCATTTCCAAATTAATGGGCATTCACTTGTTTTGATCCCTATATTACTGTCCTGCACACATTTTATAGAAATTGTTCTCAATTCCTAATAAATGTTCTCAGACTGCTTCCAAAAAAAGGCTGTGCCCTCTATATTTCTACTAGCCATCAGTTTCTCTTTTCTAGGGTTCCTGCCAGCAGTAACTCCCATTTAATTTTGTAACTCCCTGTTTGCTCAAGGTCTCAAAGTTGCCCAAAGATGAGTGACAGGGATCTTGGCTTTCTCCTTTCCCAGATCTTTCCTGGGAATGAACACGGCCTTACACATGGATGCAGCCTCTTTGACCCCCGGGAATATGTCTAGTTTTGGAAGATTTTCTTTTAAATTCCTACCCAGGCTCTTTCTTAAGTGTTTCAACTGAAACCACAGCCTTAGGCTGCTGGATATCGCCAGCAGGTTGCTATTATTTCTGCGATGCCCTACAGGGTACGGTATTTTGTCTCTCTGAGCTGATGTCTGTATCCAGTAAAATTGCACAGCGCCTTGGGAGTACGGTTTTCCAGGCCGCTGCAAGTTGGGACAAAATGTTAATTGTACTCCTGGGAAGCTGGTTTTATTGGAACTGCAAAAGAAAAGGGGGGAAACAAAGAGTCCTCTGTGTTTGCTGCTTCCTTTTCCTATCTCTTCCTGGCCACCTAGTTAGGAGTGAATGGGATGGGGATAAGCACTCCATCAAAATGTTTCAGTCCTCCTGTCTCTGAGGTACCATTGTTTTTATGGAGTAGACAATGTTCCACTCGTTTTGTGACTTTGGTTAATTTCCAGCGTTTTTAAGAATTTAACTTCAGTTGTTTTGCTAGTATTTCAATTGCTGTGGGAAAGCGAGATCACTGAGGCCCTTACTTGTCATTCTGGAAGTTAATCTTATTTCCTTGTTTCCTTAGCTGTTCATAGGCATTGAGTCCACAATGTGAACTTCAAAATCATTTTAATCAAATTCAGGAGAGGCTTTGGGGATTCCAATTACATTATATTTATAAATTAATTTTGGAAGAATTTGTATTTTGGGATTTTAAGTTTTCTTAACTGGAAACATGACAAGACTGATAGATTTCATTACTTAAATGTGTACATTTAAAAATATGCAATTTCTTAAAACTGCTAACAATTCAGTTAGAATGACACCAGGGAAAATATTAGCAATGTATGATAGGTACAATGTTAATGACCTTTGAGTATTAAATTTATTTTTAAATATGGAGATTACATACAAACATGGATAAAAGATATAAGCTAATTTTAAAAGAAGAAATACAGATGAGTAGTAAGCCTAAGAATATAAGAATAGTTAGGGATTAAAAATGAAAACTAAGCTGAAACCGGTAGAGCGTCGGTCTGCCGACTGAAAGGTCCCAGGTTCGATTCCAGTCAAAGGCATGTACATTGGTTGCAGGCACATCCCCGATAGGGGGTGTGCAAGAGGCAGCTAGCTGGTCGGTGTTTCTCTCTCATCGATGTTTCTGACTCTCTATCCCTCTCTCTTCCTCTCTGTAAAATATTAATTATTTTACAGAGAGGAAGAGAAATGAAAATTAAGATGCAATTCCCTTTCCACCTATCAAATCAGAAAAAAATAATGTTTGGGTAAGGTGTGGCAAAATACTACATCGCTGATGGAAGTATAAATTGGTACAGTCTTTCTGGAATACAGTTCTACTCACATGTCCCCTTTTTAGGAATTAATCCAAAGGGAAAATTATTAATTATTCATTTATTTAATAATTACTGAGCACCCACTGTATGCCAGACAATGTTTATCACCAGGTATATACATCAACAGAAAGCATAGAAACTTTTGCCTTCATGTAATTTACATTCTTGTTGGTGAGGCAATCACAAATGAAATATAAAAGTCTATCAGAATAAGATAGGTACTATGGAGATGGGGAAACTGAGAAGAAAGATGAGTGTGTGTTTGGGATCTAAGAAAAATATTGCTTAAAATTATTAATCTCTAAGAAATGAGCACAGGTATCTTATTTTCTTTATGTGTTTCTAAGTTGTTTCTATTATGAACTTGTAGAAATAGATAACAGAAATCAACAAACATTTTTTTAAATACTCAGAATTTTTGGACAGTATGAGTCCCTGATACATTTTATAGCAGCCTTTTAGATATTACAACAGATGGATTTTACTTCAGGAGAATAAATATAAATGAATTTATCAGCATAGGGTTTAGCCTGTCACACTTGGGTAAAAAACTGATTTATATTTCTTTTTCTCAAAGTTGGCTATCTTAAAATGTGAATTAATTGAGCAAATTGAAATTTTATTTTTCTTTTTTGAAATTAAGAACATTGGGAAGACTGTCAATTTCTCTTACTAGAATTATATTGCATAAGTGTTGTTAGAAAATTATTCATTTTATTTACTTTTAGCACTGAATTTCAAGCAGTAAATTTACTTGGTTATTTAAAATATTTTGTATTAAATAATTCTACTAGACTCACTTTTTAATGTTTCATGATGGATTTCATTATATTTCACTTTATACGCTATCAATGTAAGAATTTAGAGTACCTTAGAATTTTAGAATTTAATACAGGAAAATATATTTTAGGAAAACAGTTAAAGGATGGGAAGAAGCCAGAACCATGCAAACCTATCCTCAAGGTGGAATTCAAAACGTCTAGATCTGGGTAAGATTTTATTTCATTGCCAATGTTCACTGTATATAATTGCTCAAATAGCACTGAAGGCTAACGACCTACTTTACAATGGTCTATCTCTGTCTTAAATTGTATGCTTTCTTTATTTCACAAAGTAACTAAAATTGGTAAATTTAGGATAAAATCCATTTTTATATTTTCTCTGTCTTTAGCAATTTTGTTACATATCCTGGAAAGTATGAATTATTTTTCATATCAAACTGTATACATTCTGTTAGATTAGTCTTCGGTTAAGATAGAGTTTATTCACTACTGAAAATTTCAAAATAGCAATGAAGAAAAAAATGATTTAAAATTAACCTATTTATATTATATATATTAATTGTGAAATTTTATATGTATTCTTCAAAACTTAAATCTCATTATAAGAATATTTGGCAGTTCAAAAAATAAGTACAGTTTAATATTTAAAGGAAATTAGTTGAATTTGAAGAGATTTATTGCCTCTATATATAAATTAAATATAAGAATTAAATGGTTTTTACACTTTATATACCTTACATATATTTTTTGTTTGCACCAAATGTTATATTTTAAAATATAATTTAGGAAAAAAATTTAATTTATTTTTTTAATTCTACATCTCTTTACACTTTAAAGTAGTTCTTTTACTTATGTTCTAGTTTCCCAGAAAAAGCATGTAGTTGTACTTCTATAGCCATGTAAAAGAGTGAACTTATTTAGTACATATAGTCCAGCAGGTCTCAAATTTTGGTTCTTAGATTTATATTTTCCCCCCTTGATCCTCTTTAGCATGCCTCTGGAATCCAGCAGATATACTGTGTTTTGACAGTAGGTTGAATGTTCTTTAAGAGAAGCAGCATTGGCTTAATTGACTATTGCATCCTTTACTGTGTGGCCTTTGGCACAGAGCTATTCGACTTTGTGCTTTAATTTCCTCATTGATGACAAATGTGATAATAGGTCAAATGGTTGTTGTGATAACTCGAAATAATTATGTATTTAAAACACCTGCCTTCCTAGCACATAATAAACTTTCTATAAATGGTCGCCCTTATTTTTATTAGGAAACTTCTTACTATCAATTGTTTCTTTTATTTGCTACATTTGTCCACTGGCAAAGGAACATAAATAGTAAAAATATGGCAGTAAAGGAAGTGCGGGGGTGGGGGGATGAAACAGAAAAAAGAACCCTGTATTTATAATCCTATATAATAAAAGGCTAATATGCAAATTAACCGAACGGTGGAACAACCGGTTGCTGGAATGACCAGTCACTATGACACACACTGACCACCAATGAGCAGACACTCAATGCAGGAGCTGCCCCTGGTGGTCAGTGCACTCCCACAGGGGAAGCACCGCTCAGCCAGAAGCCCTGAACCAGGCTCATGGCTGGCAAGTATAGCAGAAGTGGCAGGATACTCCATGGCAGCACCAAGGATGTCTGACTGGCAGCTTAGGCCCACCTCCTCCCCCTCCCCCCTGCCCAACCTAAGACACCAGTCAGACATTCCCTGAGGGCTCCTAGACTGCAAGAGGATGCAGGCTGGCTGAGGGACACCCCCCGCCCCCACCCCCACCCCGCCCAGTGCACAAATTTCATGCACCAGGCTTCTAGTACAACATAAAATGAATTGTCTAAACATTTAAACTAACATTCCTAATTATTTTCTAAATTATCTGTTCATTTTAACAGATATTGATTGGCAACAAAGGCAAAAACCCAGGGAAGATTTTTTGTCTATCTCTATCTTTGCTCCCATTTTCACTCCTGTATAATGGTAATATTTATGAGTTCCCAGTTTCTTCCAGGATGGCAGCAATACTTTTCCTTTTATAGGATCTAAAATGGAAAAAAAAAAGTCTAGCTGTTTTGTGTGCATTTGTAGATTCTATAAAACAAATCAGTAGGATCATCCTCTTATAACAGTCTTTTCTAGCTTTCCAATTGCTTTTTCCACCTTATAACATTCATAAGTGCAACGACTTCTTTTTTCTTTTTCCATGGCCTCTTTCCTTGACATAGGTCCTTAGAATTTGAATATGTAGCCAATGTTGACAAATTACTGCACTTCCCCTCCCACCTAGAGTAGAATCACCCTCAGTTGAGTCAGCTAGACAGCTCTCGCTTTTTTCCTGTTCCTAGCAAGTGTCTCGGGCAGATGCCAACAGAATGTGTGTTCTATTGGTTCCTGTTGACAAATTACCAAAGTTTATTAGAAGAGCCATTCTTCTATTCTAGGGTCTTCTATATTTCCTTCTCTTTACTGGTAATCATTCTAGGTACAATTCCCTCCCATCCTTTATAGCTCAGCATAACCGTCACTACTTTAAATGTTTTGGCCATGTTGACTAGGTTAGGTCCCCCAGTAGTATACTATCAAACCTTGCTTTATCTTTCCTTTCTAGAACTTATTTTGGTGATTAATAATGAAAGTATTTCTTTAATGTATGTCTTCAGCTCAATGGAAGCATGGGGTATAACTGTCTCACTTGTAACTGTCCAGCTCCTAGCATAGTGTTACTGAAAGTGAGGAAGAAAATGATAGGGTGGTGTTTAGAAAAACATATCCATAGAGTTAGCTTTTACCTGTTCATGATAAAGCATACTTTAACTCTGAAGCATAGGTAAATTCTGACAAAAAATGGAATCAAGAAGGGTAATTTTTATTTTATAATAAAATAAAGTATATATTATACCAGGACAAATCAGACACAGGGAATAGTGACAATATCACTAATATAACATTTTAATACTCTTGTTAATAATGATATGGCTATATTTTTTACATGGCCAGTGCTTTTTATAAGTACCGCACGCTAACTGATTGCGCAACTGGAGCCCCGGCCAGTGCTTTTTAAAAAGTCAAAAGTATAATGTTAATTCTGTTAAGGTTGTTTCTTTAAAAAGTGAATGTGACTTGGGTGTGAAGGGCTGCAGGGAATGGTGCTAGAACAGGGTGATTAAAAGAGTGAACTCGAACTGAGCCATCTGGGTCTCAACAGCTCTTCACCCATTGCTCAGTCTTGTGAAATTAACTGACTTTTATGTGCCTCTGAGAATAGTGATATCTATCTCACAGAATTGTTATGAAGATTAAACAAATTTATATAAAGCATTTGAACATACTCTTTTTTTAAAATATTTTTTTATTGATATCTTACAGAGAGGAAGGGAGAGAGAGAGCTAGAAACATCGATGAGAGAGACTCATCAATCAGCTGCCTCTTGCACACCCCCTTCCGGGGATGTGCCTGCAGCCAAGGTACATGCTCTTGACCGGAATCGAACCTGGGACCTTTCAGTCCGCAGACCGATGCTCTACCACTGAGCCAAACCGGTTTCGGCTGAACATACTATTTAAATCAGTTGTTTCACATATCCGTTGTCTCAAAATAGCATTGGATAACCTCTAAAAAACTCCTAAAATGTAATTATTCTCTGATTATGCATTCGCATAGTAGGTGTCTGAGTGGCAAGATTGACCAGCCTTTATACTAGTTATAGAACCTCATTAACATTCTTCCCCAGCTTGAGATTTAGGGCAGTGATTTATTTACTTGTTTACTTTTAGACATCAGGAATGGTGTTCAGTTAGTGGGTTGTGAAAATAATTTTGTTGATTGTGACCATTGATTGTTAACTTGCAGACTAGAATAGGAAATAGCAGAGTGCACTGTACATTTTAAGGGTAAGGATTGGTTTATGAAACTTTTGTTCAGTTGTATACATTTATGTATCTGTATATTGTGTTATGAAGTAAAATGCACTGTTTATAATGCATCATAATCATAATATTTGAAAACCCCTGATTAGTGGAAATAACTCAGGTTTGGGGTCCAAATCTCAGTTCTTCCACTTAATGTATTCAGCAAGTTGCTTAACCTTGATGGCTTCTCCTTACCTCAGTGATATAGGAATAGTAATCCTAGCTTCATAACATTGTTGTGAAGAACTAAAAGAAATACAGTGTGTTTGGCACATGGTAGGTGTTTGATTAAATTCTAGTTCCTTTTCTCCTCTATTTCTACACATTCTTTTCACTTGTGGACAATACAAGAAGTTGTAGGCAAGGCCAGATTTTCAACAAGAAGCAACTCTGGATGTGTTCAGATTTTCAAGCAGGCACTCCACTGAACTCCTGGGAGTTCTGTACCACATACAGATCGTTGGAAGAGTGAGTTTCTCTTAGGAAATGGACCACCATTAAAGAATCACCAGTTTGGGGGGAAGCATCTCTGTTAGGGAACCTAAAAGTATGTATAATCATAATAAAATTTGGCAATTAGTTACATTTGGAAAATCACAACTAAGAGATTAATTTATCCCATTTTATCATAATACTTGCTGTATGATAAACCTTTTCTGAATGGAGCCAGAGAGTTTATATTTTAGGCCTTGAAGGCCATATGGGTGTCTGTTACAACTATTCAACTCTGCCTTTGAAGTGCAGTAGCAGACATAGGCAGCTCATAAGTGAGTGAATACAACTGTGTTCCAATAAAACTTTATTTACAGACACTGAAATTTGAATTTGATATAGTTTTCATGTGTCATAAAATACTTTTTGTTTGTGTATTTTTTCAACTATTTAAAAATGTATAAGCCATTCTTAGTTTTCAGACCATACAGAAATAGGCAACAGGCCAAAGTCTGCTGAGCCTTTTTATGTACACACATACACACACATGATATATGTATTTAAGTTTATCTTAGGAAAACTTTTGGGGTTTTTGTATATCCCTCACTCTCTCTGGTGCCAGAACATGGTTTAGAAGATAAGGTGATTCATTTTATTTTATCTTTTCTGTCATCTTTCTTCCGGCTATGCCCTTTTCCACCTACATCCCATTCCCCTCACACTCACAACACTGTTTTCTTAAGTTTTAATTTTATATAACATGTGAACTAAATAACATGTGAACTAAAAGCTGTAGGTGGATTACCTATGTAAGAATATGGAAAAGCACAGACTAAAAACTCAGAGTACACTTGTGATATTCTGGTTCTGAAAATATCTAACTTTATTTTTATAACATTCTCAAACTTGCTACAAACTTTCTCTACTGTTCCTGGGGCCTTGTTTCCGATGAAAGAATCCTAACTTTCCGAAGCCCCAAAGCAAACATCCTTCTGTACTAAGATTGTTGTAGCAGATGAGGACATTGAAGCAGAGAAGTTGAGCAACTTGTCCAGGGTCATGCAGCTCATAAGCTGAAGAGCCCAGATTTAATTAAGCCTGTGCTCTTAACCATGCTACACTTCCTTTTTAATGAAACCTATTCTCTGTTTACACTTACCACCAAACCTCAAGATTAAGCCATAGCAGCAAGAAGAGAAACTCATTTGGACACCATGCCTGCTTTCCGAAGCAAAAGCAGTTTTCTTTTGCATTGTCGTAGCAATGTTCATGACCTTACTTGAGACAAAAATAGCATTTAGTATCTTGAACTCAAGACCCTTACTGAAATGGCTTGGTTTCCAATGATCAAGAAGAAAAATATTCATAGGTGAAGTGAACATCCATTATTTGCTTACTATATGCCAGGGAGTCTGCTTTGCAATTTGAATTTGTTGTCTTTCGTAATTCTCATTACGGCACTGTGGGATGGGTACATTTATTGTCTCCATATAGATATTGAATCATAGAGCGCTTAAGTTAAATTAGCTTGCCCTGAGAAGTCACAGAGCTAGAATTTGAGCCCAGCTTGTATCTGGAGCTGGAGTTATTAATCAGGACACTGAGTATTCTCAGAGATAGTGTGGGCTAGGATAGAACTGTCCTGACAGTTCGCAGGTCACTCAGTGTGCCAAAACCTGGATTCACTTTTAAATTTCCTAGTTTATCAGAACGTCTTTAATTTAACATTAATTAAGTCATATTCAGTACATGTATTCCCACTGTTGTGAACTGAGAGGTCTATTTATACTCTGTGAGACTGGATAATTAAATGAAAGTAACCCTAGCTACTCAGAGGAGAGCTTCATAGATCATTTCCAGGATACAAATTTAATTCTAAGTTGATGAAGTCTGGATTAGATTTCACGGTATTTCCTTGGATCATGATACTTGGTCTTAACAACTATTCAGGAAAAATTCACAGGAAGATTTACAAATAATTGCCCCTAATGGGGGAAGACCTCTTTGAGTCCATAGATTTAAAATTTCAAAGGGCTCATGAGATAACCTTCTCTGTTTTCATATGAATTTTACTATGTTAGAAAGTTTCTACCTTAAATTCCTAATTCTCATTTTATTACTGTCTTCAGAGACAGTTATTCTTAATCTCCCAGATTTATTTTTACTATCTTCATTCTCTCAAAACTAGAACAGTTTCTCCCAGTCTTATTCTTTAAACCTTATACCTATTTAGGATAAGTTACTCACTTTCTTAATTGTAAGATAATTAATTGACTTAAAATAACAACATAATTATGGTATAATTCACATAACTCTAAAACTAAGACGACTAGATTGAGAGCTCTGTCTTCTGACATTAGAATACATTTAATACGTATATAAATTATGTGGTATTTATTGAGTTTTGTCCACTGCTTTTTATCAGTTTAAAGTGCCGAGATCCCTCTATTGTAAAGCTTTTTCCTATATATTTTTTTAAATTCATTATTGCTAAATTAAAACTGATATCACATATTTGAAGTATACTGGTATAAAATTATTTTTGAGATCATTGGCAAGTTTCACTTGTTAACTTTGTTTGAACCCACCAAGTACATTCAGCCATTGGTGGTTGCTGCAATGAAGGTGATGTGGCTTAAGTGTAAGAAAGGTGAGCACATACAGAATCATTCTCTGATAGTTCAGAACCCTGTAGAGCCAAGGCTCCCAGGACTGTTATTTTATCCTGAAGATATCAAAATAACAAGTTAGAAAGGAGGATTAGTAGATTCTGAACAGGAAAAAAAAAAAGAAAAAAAAAAAAGGGAAACCTAGGATATCATGTCCCAAAGTGTTTATAGAGGATAAGTTAAACATTGCTATAGAAAGATGATTAGGATTATAATAGAAGAAAGGTTAGAAGATATATATTATAGGAAGGATTAATTTGTAAGCGTACTTATTAACCTCATTTCAAATATAAGCCAGGATGTAGGGGCATTCAAGGAAAATAAATGGTGGTTTTACAATAGAAATTACTAGATTAAAACATTTATTCTGTGAATCCAGCAATAAATGTAAGTAGCAATTATGTGTCACAGGAAGAGTAAGACGAAGATTTTTGTTTTTACTTTAAGAAAGACCTCTATATGACTAATGGCAGAAAAGAAAGAACCACTGGCATCAGAGACACTAGAAATGAAAAGGGAATAATTTTGTGAGAAAGTCTTTGAGTGAATTTTTACAATGAATATAGAGTACTAACCGAGGAAATAACTTTTTTTTAAAAACACCAAAGGTATTGTCATGTGGTTATATGATCCAGATACATTCTTCTAGAAACATTTTTGGCCACAGAACCAAAAGTCTTAGGATTAAGATAAGCTTGGGGTCCTGATTTGGAACACTGAGTAGGGGAAGAAGATGCAAGAATAAAAATGCCATAGATAGGAGTGTACTGCTGTGGGATGGAGTGAGGTGGGAGAATTAAATGATGGAAAGTGAGACTTTTGGCCTGTGCTGCAATGGGCAGCACTTAGTGTAAATGCTTGTTGAACAGGTGAGTCACTTAATTTAAATAGTTATTCTTCAGTGGCCTAGGAAGCAGAACGTTCTTGAGAATAAAGTACGTTTTAGCAGTGCTTGAATACAGAGTGTAATGACAAATATGGAAATATCTTTAAAACAGGGAAACTATTTTCATGGTATTTCAGAGGAAACATGTATTATTTAAAAAACGTATAATTTATCTCATGTGTAACCAGCATTAATATTGTATTTTCCGGAGTGTTTTTGGAAGTATCTAGGTGTTTTTATTTATTTATTTATTTTTAAGTTTAATTTAATAAAATTCTCACAAGAGAAGCATATTACCTGTAATTCCACTATTCTAAAATAATTTTTATCATTGGTTCATTTTTCTTAAGTTTTTTGTTTATTTGTTGTTATTTTTTGTTTGTTTGTTTCTTTAGCTACACCTCCCACTTACACTTTATTATATTCCTAGAGCACATTCAGTTTGATATTTTTTTCTCCATCACATTTTTAAAGTATTACTAGTTTTTACCAGTTTTTTTCAATAGTTTTAAGGACTGCATACTCTAATAATATTACAAATAAAAATATAGTAGTGAACAAGTTCTTTTTATAGTGTAGAACAGTAGTATAAATTTTCTGTTCAATTATTTCTTTACAAGATTTTTCAGCTGTGAAATTTTGAATATAAAAGATTTTTATGAATCTTGGCAAATTGCCCATTACTTTTTGAAAACAGCTGTGGACATTTTAAATAACTGAGTATAAAATAAAACATTTTCACCAGTCTTATCAATGTGGGATAATTTTCATTTTATTTTATTCACTAACCTTAAAAATCAGCACTCAAGCTTTAGAATTAACTCAAATTCTATAGCTACAATGTAAACTCCTAAATGAGTGCTCTTACTGGAAAGGACGCAACCTGCTGTGATAATAGGGAGTTGAAGTTTTAATTTTTTTTATTTTTGTATCTGCATACAAAGCTGCAGTGATTCATAGAAACTTTCCAATTTAATTTTATCCAATCGATCATCCAACTAACTATTAATGTCTTGGCAGGACCAGAAATTATGTGTATGTTTGTCTTTACTCCTCTATCATTAAAAATTGATGCATGAGTTTTAACAAAATTAGTGTTAATGGTTGATATTCTCTTAATAACATTGCTTTCATTTCTAAAGTCCTAGAATAAAAATAAAAGCCTTATAGTTGTTTTTTTTTTAATGTGTACTATTTGTGAAAGGGCACAGTTTTATTTCAAGGCTAATTGTTTTCATATTGTTATTTATTTGATAAGGTTATTCAACTATTCCCTTCGTATACCACTTCTATTTTATTCATCCTACTTTTCCTATTACTGAAGTTTATCCTTAGCTTTCTTACAATTTGTTCTTTTAGAGCCTGGCCTCTTCATCATCTAAATTGGTTCTCTGGCACATCCTTAAAGCTTTATGGATTGTTCAGCTAATTTAGATTTCTCATCATTACTCATCCTAATCTACATTTTCTTCATTCCTAAAAATGCTTTTGCTTATGATCTTTACATAGACTGAATATCTTAGTTATGATTCACTGATTGTTTAGTACCTTTACTTGGCTGCTTATAATATATGTTAGTACCATCTAGTATGATTTAGTCTTTCTGGAGGATAGGAATCAAATCCATGTAAGAACTTGTCTGGATTAGCAGTCATTTAGTTTTTCCCAAAACATTTCCGGAGATATTTGGTCATAGCTAAAAAGTCCTTGCTAGCCTAGCTGGTGTGGTTAAGTGGTTGAGCATCAGCCTATGAACAAGGAGGTCATGGTTCAATTCCCGGTCAGGGCATGCCCGGGTTATAGGGTCAATCCCCAGTAGGGAGCATGCAGGAGGCAGCCTATCAGTGATTCTCTCTTATTATTGATCTCTCTCTCTCTCTCTCTCTCTCTCTCTTTCTTTCTCTCCTCCCCTTCCTCTCTGAAATCAATAAAAAATATTTTTTTTACAAAGTCCTTAAAATTTGGTCATATCTGCTCCCATGTAAAAGTGTCCATTGAGACATTTGGTCCATGATTTGTTAAAAAGGGTTGTTGTTCTTTAAATTAAATCTTTATTATTGGAAGTATTACATATGTCTCTTTTGTTATTGTTTAATGTATTACATAAGTCTCTTCCCCCTCCCCCCCAGTGGCCTCTCCCCGGCTGTCCCCGACCCCCAGCACATGCCCTCAACCCACCCACCCTTTCCCCTCTGTGTCCATTGGTTATGCTCATATGCATGCGTACAAGTTCTTTAGTTAATCTCTTACCCCCTCATCTCCCACCTTCCCTCATAGGTTAGGCAGTCTATTCAATGTTTCTATGACTGATTCTATTTTTGTTCATCAGTTTATGTTGTTTATTGTATTCTACAAGTGAGTGAGATCATGTAATATTTATCTTTCTCTGATTGGCTTATTTTGCTTAGCATAATGCTCTCTAGTTCCATCCATGCTGTTTCAAATGGTTAGAATTCCTTCTTCTCTGGAGAAGAGTATGGAGTTTCCTGAAAAAACTAAAAATGGAATTCCCATTTGACCCTGTGATCCCACTTCTAGGAATATATCCCAAGAAACTAGAAACACAAATCAGAAAGGATATATGCACCCCTATGTTCATAGCAGCACAATTCACCATAGCTAAGATTTGGAAACAGCCTAAGTGCCCATCAGCAGGTGAGTGAACTAGAAAACTGTGGTACATCTACACAGTGGAATACTACGCTGCAGTAAAAAAAAGTTCTTACCACTTGCAACAACATGGATGGAGATGGAGAGCATTATGCTAGGTGAAATAAGCCAGGCAGAGAAAGATAAATATCACATGATCTCACTCATTTGTGGAATATAATGAACAACATAAACTGATGAACAAAAACAGATCCAGAGACAGAGAAATATCAATCAAACATCAAACCTCAGAGAAGGTAGGGGAAAATGGGAGTAAGGGGGAGAGATCAACCAAAGGACTTATATGCATGCATGTAAGCCTAATCAATGGGCACAGGCAACAGGGGGATGGGGGCATGAGTGGGGGGTTGGGGGTAATGGGGGAATAAGGACACACACGTAATACCTTAATCAATAAAGAAATTTTAAAAAATATTTCCTTTTTTATAGCAGCGTAATACTACATTGTATAGATGTACCACTGTTTTCTAGTCCACTCATCTGCTGCTAAAATATGTTCTCTCCCTCTTCTTCCCCTACCCTACCCTCTCCCCTCCCCCCCACTTGGTCCCTTCTGGCCTGCCCCCATCCCCACCCAGACCTTTACCACCCTATTGTCTGTGTCCATGGGTTTTGCATATATGCCTACAAGTTCTTTGGCTGATGATCTCCCCCCACCCCCAACCCTGCCCACTTCTCTCTGAGATTTCACAGTCTGTTCCATGCTTCTGTGTCTTAGATCTATTTTGTTCATAAGCTTATTTTTTTCATTAGAGTCCACATATGAGTGAGATCATGTGATACTTGTCTTTCTCTGACTGGCTTATTTCACTTAGCGTAAAGAGGGGTCGTTATTGGTAATATAGCCACAACACAATTGTTGAGCCAATAAAACATGATAATATTTTTATGTATTAGTTCTGTAAGCCAAAAGTATAAGTAAACATTGTAGACTATTTGAACCCAGGGGGGTTTTGGATTTTCTAAGTGTGGATGTTTTTGACAGGATCAGATATCAAGGACCTTTTGGTTTGGGTGTGGATCACATGTCACCATGGATGTTTTGACAGGACCAAATATCCTGCAAGGCCTTGTCTGTAGTAAATGAGTTTGAAACTGTGCAATGTTCTCTCATAGGTAAACTTTGAAATTATACTTGTAACACACATATCTCATTTGCAATCTATTTAATCACAAATTAATTCCACATGGCATTGACAATATTGAGATTTTAGATGTCTTTTGAAACAATTCCTAATAGTTGCATATTTAAATTTTCTTATTTTTATTTATTTTATTTTATTTTTATTTATTTTTAAAAATATATTTTATTGCTATTTCACAGAGAGGAAGGGAAAGAGAGAGCTAGAAACGTCGATGAGAGAGAAACATTGACCAGCCGCCTCCTGCACACCCCCTATTTTATTTTATTTTTAAATATATTTTATTGATTTTACACAGAGAGAAATTGAGAGGGATAGAGAGTTGGAAACATCGATGAGAGAGAAACATCGACCAGCTGCCTCTTGCACATCCCGCACTGGGGAAGTGCCTGCAACTAAGGTACATGCCCTTGACCGGAATTGAACCCGGGACCTTTCAGTCCGCAGGCCGACGCTCTATCCACTGAGCCAAACCGGTTTCGGCAAAATTTTCTTATTTTTGTTGATACTTGAAAGAAGCCACAGTAATGGACTAATATGAATTACTGTTTTGTTTTTATAAGTCTCATGCATCCTAAATAGCCTGTATATTTACACTATAATGCATCGAAATCTAAGAGCATATATTTTGTGGAATTGTTATGGTTAGGATAGGTCTACCAAACTTCTTATTTTATTGACCGGTGAGCAGTAGATTTAGTGATACTTAAAATATATATTTGACCAGCACTTTTAGGGATACTCAGCTAAGACAGGGGGTACAGAGGTATAAAAAAAAAAAATCTGTGTCCTGAAGAAGCTCTCATTCAAAGGGGACGTAGATAAACAATGACCACTAGTTATGGTAAATGCTGGAGAGAGGTATACAGAAGGTTCCTAGGATCATAGGAAAGGCACCCAACTCCTTCAGTGTGGACAGGCCTGAAAAGGTTTTCCTGAGGAGGTAATAGATGGACTGAATTTTAAAGGAAAAATAGGAATTACCCAAACAGAGAATAAAGGCAAGTTTATCTCAGATAATGAATAACTTGTACAAATGCTATTGTAATAATGTAAGCTGTAGGTTATTAAGGCCAGAACTAAAGTAATTGTAGAAATGAAAATGAGGAGACAGGTTTTTGAGACCCTAATAGACTAAATAGGATGTGTGTAAAGATTTGAGGTCGTGTCACATATTACTATGTATTACTTTACTTACTGTGTTGCAGGCATAGTGGCCTTTTAGTTCCTCAGATACGCCAAGCTCATTTCTAACTTTGCATTATTCCTGCTGCCTAGGATGTACATCCTTTTCTCCCAACCCCAAGATCTTTGAGTGGCTGGCTCCTCTTTGTCCTGGTTCCAGCACACGTCATTACTACAGGGGCCTTCTTGACCACTCTTTTCTTATAGTAACCTCTCGAGCCTCTCCTTCACATTCAGCTTATGACTCTGTCTTATTTTATTCATAACACCACAATACATTCACTGTTTGTTTAGACTGGACATGAGAGCATTGTTCTGGGAATAGAGGTGCTCAAAAAATATTTGAGTGAATGAGGAACCGAGTTGAGCAAAAGGATTATACAAATGGCTTTTTGGCAAATTGGTTATACAAATGGCTTTTTGGGTAAAAGTGCCTTCTTTAAGTAAAAAATGCTTCTTATAGAAACACAACCTCAACCAAAGTTGTTGTCAAGGTCACCTTGGGGAAGTTAATCAGAAGAAGGAAGTATATATGAAATGGTTTGCCTCTTAAAAATTGCAATCAAAATTATAAAATGTCCAAACTAAACAGCTTCCTAACCTGGATTTCTTTAAAAATGAAGGGCTTTTACTTAAATTATACTTAAAATAGTGGAATAAAATTATATTACTCCTAGGCTTTATTATAACAGCAAAAAAGCTAACCTTTCACTTAAAAAAAAAGAAAATAGATTCTTCACTTTCATAATTCACATATTACCCTAGAAATATCCAGATCCCCTGAACATTTAATGTAATTCTAAATGCCAACAAAGACTTTGAATTATATAATTAATTATATAATTCTACTGTTTAGTGTTAAAATGCTTAGCTTTATTTTACTTATGACTAATTTCTTATATGATGTTTACTTTACGAATATTTACTCTTCAGGTTTGGGGACATTAAAATGATAAAAAATAAATAAATAAAACCTCTGACATTCTTGGATTAAGTGATTTCTGTCTTGCAAACCTTAGATGATTTTTTTTAAAACAGCACATAATAAAAATAAAAATATATACATATATGCATTTATTGCTGGATTGGGAAACTTATTATTATGAAAAAGAATGTTTTTCTAGAAAAAAAAGAAAATGAATGTTCCCTTGGTATACCTTTCAAGCTACTTCTTATCACTGTTTTTTTTAATTTTATATTTTTTCTCCTAAATTTAATAAAGTAGTTCAGCCAGTTAAAAAAACCACTGAGCACTTAGTTGCCTTTTGAGAGTAAACTTAATCTAATAGCGATGGTGTTATTTGATACCTTGTTAATAGTTTAACTGCCTAGTAACTGGTCATCTGCCTGGCAATCCCTTCTCAATATCTCCAAGGAAAATTTATTCTTTCATGTTTAACTCAGTATCTCCCTGTTCATGATTCTTATATTCATACTACTTATTTTTTAAGTTATTTATATATAAAAAACTCATCAATTATTCTTGAAATATTGTGTGTGAAATAACTTGCCCAGGTTTTCCACTGTTTAGAAGTTTAAATTGTTGGACTCTTTACCTTTCTTCATAATATTTTATATTCAGTTGTATGCTGTATTTCGAAGTACAGAAGAGAGAAGACATATCCTATATGTGACAAAAAGTGGAGGAAAATTAAGTATTCTTTCCTGACCACAGTTGTCATGATCACAGCATGCTAAGATATTAAAATGATAGATATAGGAGTGTAGTTCTGTTCAGTACTAAATTTTAAGCTCTGGTTACTGTCATTTTTAGCTGAAAAAAATAAGATCACCCAAATTAGGTTAATGGTGAAAAATCTAAATGATAGTAAGCTACACAGTGGTTAGGATAACATATATGTCTATTAATTCGCTTATTTACCTATAAGGCACTATTTTGGATACAGTAAGGAACAAAACAGACAAAACACTTTGCCCTCTTGGAGCTTACATTTTTATTTAGCAAAGTAAATAATTTTGTCTTAGCAATGAGTGCTGTGGAAAAAAATAATAAAACAAGAAAGGATAGCAGGTACAGGAGGGTACAGGTTTAAATTTAAAAAATATGTACAAACACATATACATGATACATTTATAGAATTTAAATAAGCAAAATGTTTAAATATGAAAAAAATAGTTATTTGACCTAATATATTTACTTATAAATTACACACCTGTACTACTGCTTTTTTTTTTTTTTTTTTAATATGGAACGCTTCACGAATTTGCATGTCATCCTTATGCAGGGGCCATGCTAATCTTCTCTATCATTCCAAGTTTAGTGTGCTGCCAAAGTGAGCATGACTACTGCTATTCTTAAGTAAATTTTAGTGGATTTTATTTATTATTTTAGATAAAAATAAATATAATTTAGAAAAATTTTCCCCTCTACATATCACAAGAAGAGAACCTTTGATAGTGAGTTATAATGATTGTTGGATGATGACAATAATATTAGGTAAATTCTTACTAAGGGTGTAGTGTGTGCCAGGCATTGATCCTAATGCTTTATATATTTTAATTAATATCACTCTGTCTCTATCTTATAAATGCAGAAGCTAGGCACAGAAGTTAAGTACTCTGTCTAAGATCATACAGAAAGTAAACCAGAGTTGAGATAAAAATGCAGGCACATTAGTTCCAGAATCAGCTCTTATAACTATTGCATATTATTACATACTGCACTAGATGTGAAGAGGAAGCAGATAGACATACTGGCCATAGAGTAAGCATTAAGAAACTACCTAGGAATCATAAATTAAGAGATTTAAGATAATCATATACAGAACATTTTTAATCATATATATATAATCCTACCTAATAAAGGGGAATATGCTAATTGACCATCTCACCCTCACAAAATGGCAGTGCCCACAGCCAATAAAGAGAGTATGCTAATTGACTGCCATGCCCTCACAAGATGGCAGCGCCCAGTTCCCTCAGCCCTGCTTCATCCAGCCTCAGTTCCCTAGTCCCCTCAGCCCTGCCTCATCCAGCCACAGTCTTCCAGTCCCCTCAGCCCTGCCTCATCCAGCCTTGGTAACTGGTCATCTGCCTGGCAATCCCTTCTCAATATCCCCAAGGAAAATCCCCAAGGCTCAGTTCCCTCAGCCCCGCCTCATCCTGCCTCAGTCCCCCAGTCCCCTTAGCCCACAGGGGAAGACAGTTGGGGGTGATTGGGCCAATAGCAGAGGACATTTGGAGGTGATGGGGCCAGCAGGGGAGGGAAGTTGGGGACAGTCATGATGGCAGGGGAACAGTTAGGCATCAATCAGGCCAGCAGAAGAGTGGTTAGGGGCTATCAGACTGGCAGGCAGAGCGGTTTGGGGCAATGAGGCAGGCAGGCAGTCAAGTGGTTAGGGGACAGTGGTCCAGGATTGTGAAAGGGATGTCTAACTGCCAGTTCCAGTTTAGGCCCGATCCCCAGGATCAAGCCTAAACCAGCAGTGGGACATATCTCTGAGGGGTCCTGGATTGGAGAAGGTACAGGCTGGGCTGAAGGGGAGACCCCCTCCCATGCACAAAGTTCATGCACCGGGCCTCTAGTTAAATATAATGGCTAGTAGACAGACAGAGTTTTAGGGTGGCAAGGTGGCAGTTGAATGATGTGCATTGGAGCTGTGGTTTGAGAGCAAACCAGCCAAGGTTCCAGGAGAGAATTAAGCCCTACAGAAATATTTTGGGTGACTGTTTTTTCAGCTTCCTCAAGGGTCATTTGTAGCTACTAGACTCTTAATGCATCAGTGGTAAGTTAATTAATTATATATCATGGATGCCTTAGGGCATTAGCATTCTCTCTTGAAAGTCCTGGCTAGTAGGATTGGAATTAATGGAAGTCCATTAAAGAGACTTAGCAGAAACCCAGAGAAAGAATTTTGACAACTATACTATAAAAGGATAATGGAAAATATTTTAAGGGCCAAAAGGAGGTGAGAGTCAAATGTGATCAGGGTTCATTCTTAACTGTAGGTTCCTTTTCAGGAATCCACCTGGGTCTTACTTAGTACAATTAAAAATCCACATGCAAGTATTCAATTAAACGATGTATAAAAATGTTGGAATTTAAGATTTGATTATTTCACTAAGTAAACATTTATGATATAGCAGCATAATTAGATCTACCATGCTGTTTATAACCCTAACTCTGCGTTTTGTTTCCAGGGAGCCTTTCATTATTTTATCAGGCGGTTTGTCATATGACACTGTGGGAAGAAGACCTTGCTTAACAGTTATGCATGGGAAAAGTACTGCAGTGCTGGAAATGGACTATTCAATTGTTGATTTCCTAACACTGTGTGAAACACCATACACAAATGGTAAGTTTTGCATCTTTAAAGCTCATTCTCTACATTCAGAACAAAGACCTATATATTATCTTATTAGTTTCCTTATTTTATTGTGTTCATTCTTCTGGGAAGAGATGCTGCCTTCATAACTTTGAAAATTTTATTTCAGAAGTTAATTTTGTTGAATAAGCTTTATCTGTTTAGTATTACATATCAGTAGTGTCTTTGTAGGATAAACAAGACTATACACATTAAGAAACATTTTAGCCTTGGCCAGGTAGCTCACTTGGTTAATGCATGGTCCCAATACTCCATGTTGCAGGTTCAATCAAGGTACATATAAGAATCTATCAATGAATGCATAAATAAGTGGAACAACAACTTGGTATCTCTCTCTCTCTCTCTCTCTCTCTCTCTCTTTCTCTCTCTCTTATCCCCCTCTCTCTCCTTCCCTTCCTCTTTATCTAAAATATTTTTTAAAAGAAACATTTTAATAATATATAAAATACTATTGTACAAGCTTCTGCAAGAAAACACAAATCATTAGAAGTGGACATAAATACAGATAGAATTTAAGGAATTGGTTCGTTCATTTGTGAAATCTGATAAGTGTAAAATTCATAGAACAGGCCTGCAGCCCGAAAATTCAGGACAAAGTTGATGTTACAATCTTTAGTCCAAATTCTGAAGGCAGAATTGCTTTTTTACCCAGAAAACCTATTTTGTTCTTCTGGCCTTTAACTGATTGGATGTGGCTCAGCCACATTATGTAAGATAATCTGTTTTGCTCATAGTCTACTGATTTAATGTTAATCACATCTAAAAAAATACATTCAAAGCAAAATCAGACTAATTTGACCAAACAATTGAGCACCACCTGAAGACATACCTATCTGTAATAATAAAAGCGTAATATGCTAATTAGACCTGGCAGCTGAATGACCTTCTAGAAGTCCTTCTGGATGACCTTCAAGATGAAGCTGGGACTGCAAAAGCCAACGCAAGCCACTGCAGCTGTGAGGGCCAAGGCAAGCTGCCATGGCTGTGAAGGCCGAGCACCTTGCACAAATTTCGTGCATCAGGCCTCTAGTTGACAAATAAAATTAACCATCACAACTTGCATAAATTTCAATAGTAATTTAAATCTGGATCTTTTTTTACTACATGTGAAGCTAATTGAGATGTAAAGATGTAATGCATTTTGCAGTTAGCGGGCATAATGAAATATCTAACCTAGGGTTATGATATTATAATAGCACTCTATTGAGTTCCTAAGATATCCAGTAATGAGAGTTCTTATGGATATTCAGATTTAAATCTTGAGTTTCTTAGCCATAGTCCTGCCTTGTAATTTGTAATACCATAGAAGTTACTGTGAGCTTCTGGCCTTAACATTACAAACTAAGATAATTTTGTATTGATTATGATATAGATTTATTTCATTTAGAAAATATTAGCCTTAAATTATATTAAGTACTAGATGAGAATGTTAAATACTTGACAAAATGGAACAAAATAAAATCCAAGCAAAAATATTCATTATGTAATGTATAGTCTTATTGCATGTTTATTATTCATGCATTATTTTCCTATTCCAGATTTTCAGGAACCATATGCTGTTGTTGTTCTTCTAGAAAAGGATTTAGTACTTATAGACCTTGCACAAAATGGGTAAGAAATTGAATTTGACAAGCAATTATATTTGTATGTGGTGAAAAAGATTCTTCTAGCATGCATTCTTTAAAATCACGTTTATAGCTATAAGCATGACCTCTTCTTAGCACTCCAGAAGCACTTTTCTAATTACATACAAATTTTCTTTAGTATATGGATTATATAGAGTTTTCATTTTTAAGTTAAAATTTGTTGTATTTCTGAAATTTTATATGATTCAATCTTAATACTTGTGCCCCGGGGGCACATAGAATCACTATATCCAAACCTGATCCCATTCACACTTTACTTCCAGAAAAGCTCCTGTCGGTTCTCCAGCCATATTCACTCCCTGCTGCAGTATGTCACCAATGCCATTGTCAGATTAATTTTACATGCATCACCATTCTTGTTACTCTTTTCTTTAAACCACTGTGTTTTTAATTTAAAAACATCTTCTTGGCCTGCTACTATACACAGTTGGAATCCAGGATTCCGTTCCAGCCTGATTTTTCACTGCTTTCCTGCAGGTGCCTTATCCCTAGAACACTGACCTGGGTGTTAAGCAAATATCACCCTCCCCTGTCCTTTCTTAAATAGCTTCCAGCTATTGAAACACTCTGCTTGTTTCACTGGCATCAAAAATAACTTTCAAAGTCAGGCTTATTTTCCTCTTAAATGTTTTCCTCTTCTCCTTTTAGCAGACATTTCATGTCTAATCTGTGAATTCTCATCATAGCTTCTTTGTAACTTTTTGTGGTATTTTACCATATTTCTGCTTTTTTCCAACTTAGATAATACTATGTTTAGTTATAAGTTCTTTGACTAGAAGAACATTGTACTACTTATGTCTCTTGAGAAATAATCATTAAATATGGTTTTAATTAAGTCTGCCCATTCATTATGTCAGTATTTCTCAACTAGGGACAATTTTGTCCCCCAGGGATTACTTGGCAGTTTACACAGACACTTTTATTAAGGGAAGGGGATACTACTGCCGTCTAGTGGTAGAGGACAGGAATGCTATTAAACATCTGCAGTGCACAAGACAGTTTTCCACCATAAAGAATTATCTGATCCAAAATGTGACAAGTATTGATATTGGGAAACCCTGAAGTATAAAAATGAAGTATCTTATTTCTCTTATTTTAAGGCATCCCTAAATTCATATCAACTTTATTAGTGCTACCTATAATAATCAGTTGTATTTGTTAGTTTGTTTTTTCATTTCTGAAAGTAATACTACTATTGTGGGAAAAAGGACTTTTAAAACATTATTTCTAAATGAAAGCCCCTAGAATAACTTTTTCTTAATATGATATTTTTTTAGTTAGGTAAGTTTAAGAACATGTGCTCTATACTAATATATATTTGTTAAAGAATACATTGTGCAAGTAACCTGTGAGTAGGCATTTTATTAAGCAAATGTGTTAGTTAAATGTGTAGTGATAAGAGAATTATTAAGGATTATATAGTGTGATTATAAAGATAAAAGTTGCCTGTTAATTTTTAAGTGCACTGGTTGGTTGGTTTGAGTTTTTTCTTCTGTTTTTTTAAAGTATAGTTGAGGAAGGCGTGATGACAGTTGGTTTCGTTTTAAGGTCTAGAAAGGAATTTTCTGAAAATATTTTCTTTAACTTTTTAATTTTTGTTAATAGCAGACTGATCAGTACATTGATTTTTGCAGTTGCTCAAAGATAATGGTATTAGCCACTCTGAACTTTTTAGACTTTTTAAAGCTGGTTTCTGGTTTTTCAGATATTTAAGTAATCATTCTCATTTCCAAGGACTTTAAAATCAGTAAAGAAATATTTTTATATTTTAGAAAGGATTTTATTTTAATTTTATTACTTTTATAGCATTTTTGCTTTACTTAATATAATTTTAGATCTAGAAAAAATTAAGTATATAATTTAGATTACCACTAAAACTAGAGAACATTTCTAAATTAAATATTGCACTGTACATTACATTGATGGAGAGAAAAGGAGAATTGAAAATTTATATTAGCTCTACTGATATAAGAATGAGGCATCTGCTCATTGAGAAACTATGGCTTAATAATTAAGAGCACTCTAAATTCTGCCGCTTCTTAATAGTTCACTTGCCTTTGGCACATTATTCTTCCGAAGTGTTTATTCTTCAGTCAAATCAGTTCGGTGCAAGAATAAAGAAGATAAATGTATATAAATCACTTAGTCCAGTGTGTGTATATGTGTGGTATGTAGTACCAACTATAGCTTTTCTCTTTGAGCAACTGTCATAAAATATTTTTTTACATATATGCATATAGTAAATCTGTTAAATCTACTAAATGTGGTTAATTTCTAAATTCTATAGACTAATCATCCTATCCTAACAGATAAAATATAAATTCGGACAACATGTTATGCAGATCTTTATAGGATGTTAACTTTAAATTAATCAAACTAAAATTATTTTCCATTCCCAAGCTGTAAATATTTAAGATTTTCATTGTCATATTAATCATAAGTAATAATTTGTTAAATTAATAAATATTTTTCTTTTCCTGTTGTTAAAGATATCCTATATTTGAAAATCCCTACCCTTTGAGTATACATGAATCCCCTGTTACATGTTGTGAATATTTTGCTGATTGTCCTGTGGACCTTATTCCTGCACTTTATTCTGTTGGAGCTAGACAGAAACGTCAAGGTTACAGCAAAAAGGTACTGAACATGAGTTTTAGTGTTTAATGTTACATTAATGCATCAATATTTTATACTTATCACGTTGACATGTTTGGTAACACTGAATCCTTTCCTAGAGAAAATATAAAGAAAATCTTTCTTGGAAACAAAGTATGTTTACTATTGTCATAGATATATATGAAGATGTATGGTATGCTTGGAAATTGCTTTATATAATAATCTTTTTTTTTTTCAGGAGTGGCCCATCAATGGAGGTAATTGGGGTTTGGGTGCTCAAAGTTACCCAGAAATTATTATTACAGGGTAAGTAAAAGTTTGTTTCACCAAATAAAACAATAATAGTTAAATATAATTAAGAATACATGAGCATGACTAAAACTGCTTTCCTTTATACTGTAACATAGTAATAAATAGTTTATTGTCTGTAACCTGACAGTTTACCCTGAATTTTATCTTTTTTTCTCATCTTGGTGACTACTTTTTAAATAACAATATATTTTTTAAAAAAGTACAGCTTTAATTTTTTCCCCATCACATTCTTCTCATTTGCTTTTCATAGGCATGCTGATGGGTCCGTTAAGTTCTGGGACGCTTCTGCAAGTAAGTATTTTGAATATTATTGATATATATTACTTTAATATTATATGTTATACAGTCTTTGCTATTATACCACCTGTATTGTAATAACTACATAACCAACATCTAATTTGAAATTTGAAGTCTATAAATTTAATGCCTATTTATCAAGTATTTGAATGTAGGATTTTTAATAGACTGAAGATATTTTTAAGGATATTAATTAGCACTTCTTGACATAAGTACTCACATTCTTTCTTCAAAATTTCTTCGAACCATCTCTTCCTAACTCAGAGATAGGAGAAGCAGGCATATGTTTTAAATCAGGAGAAATTTGTAGAATAATTTTAGTGCCTGATTCTAAACTTATGCCACAAAATTTGCATTGTCTTTTTGAGATATTTATGATGGTCATAAAATGGCAAAAAAGGAAATGATGCTTTGAATGGCTGATGTTTATAAAATATACATAGGAAGCACACATAATCCAATTAACTCCAGATATATCATGCTTTGTTTTATAGTAACATTAGATTATATTTATCTTTTGTAGAGAAAATATTATAGAATTACTTTAGGAAGCAAAATGTTCTTTATTGTTTTTATTCATATTTTACAAAATCCTTTTGCTACTCATTTTCTTTGGGTTATCTAAATTCATCATGATGTTGATTTTTTTTAAATGAACACAATGAGTACACGTTTTTTATGTGTCAGTGAGTACAGTGTATGTATTACATAAATGTATAACAGAGAAATGTAGACCTGGAATAAAAATATGGTTCAAAGAAATATATACTATTTCTTTACATAGTATAACTGATTAAATATTACCTTATATTTGTTCTTTTCGTATTAAATTATCTAACATATATTATCTTTTATCTAGTAACTCTACAAGTATTATATAAACTAAAGACAGCTAAAGTATTTGAAAAGTCAAGAAATAAAGATGACAAGCCAAACACAGACATTGTAGATGAAGATCCGTATGCCATTCAAATCATCTCCTGGTGTCCCGAAAGTAGAATGCTATGCATAGCCGGAGTTTCAGCTCATGTCATTATTTATAGATTCAGCAAACAAGAAGTTATTATAGAAGTCATTCCGGTAATGCTCTCAGAGTTATTTTCATTGTCAGATGTCTGACGTTTTAAAATTTTTGAATTATTTAGAAGATTATTTATAGTCAGCTTTGTCTAGAATTTTTAAACACTTCACTGTTTATATTGCCATTTCCTTTTCTTTTGAAAAGTAGTATATTTTTATCATATCTTTTTACTGAACATTTAAATCCTTAAACACATCCTATGTCTCACTTGAAGAAGAAAGTTAATTTTTGTATGAGGATACTCTAATCTGGTGTTAACATAATGCCATGAATTCTAAAATCATAATGCGTGTGTATGTGTATACTTGCACACATACACACCATTTTTAAGAAGTTGAGTTAGAAACAACACTTTTTTTTTTGGCTAAATCCTTCTTTTTAGAATCTTGCTAATTTTTACTTTTTTTTTTATTCTTTTTTTTTTAAATATATTTTATTGATTTTTTAACAGAGAGGAAGGGAGAGAGATAGAGAGCTAGAAACGTCAATGAGAGAGAAACATCGACCAGCTGCCTCCTGCACACCCCCCACCGGGGATGTGCCCGCAACCAATGCACATGCCCTTGACCGGAATCGAACCCGGGACCCCTCAGTCCGCAGACCGACGCTCTACCACTGAGCCAAACCGGTTTCGGCTAATTTTTACTTTTAAAAACATTCTTTCCACTAAAGTGTACTTGTGTTTTATAAACTATAATAGAATGAACCATATTTATTGAGAGTAAGTAAGTTACCTCACTTTTACAACAGATGCTTGAAGTTCGATTGTTATATGAGATAAATGATGTGGAATCCCCAGAGGGTGAACAGGTGCCACCTCTGTCAACACCAGTGGGAGCTGCTAGTCCTCAGCCCATCCCGCCTCAGTCTCATCCTTCTACCAGTAGCAGTTCCTCTGATGGCCTTCGAGACAATGTCCCTTGTTTAAAGTAAGTTATAAAAAAAAATTCAGATGTTTTGGAAATTATCTTTTAATTTAGATAAGTTATATGCATTAGTAAAGCTATAGTAACATTTTTCTGTGCTGGAGTAAAATGGTATAAGAACAAGTCTATCTGTGCTTTATTTTGATTGATCCAACTTATTTTTCTGTGAATTGAAGAAGAATATGATTGTATAGCATGATTTTATCCTTAAAGTACTAAGATTTTATCTTTTTTTGCCATTTTCTTTTAATCTTTATTGTTGGAAGTATTAAATATATCCCCCCCCCCCCAATTGACTTCTTCTAACCTACCCACCTCAGGCCTTCACCATACTGTGTCCATGGGTTATGCATATATGCATACAAGTTATTTGATTGATCTCTTTCTACCCACCCATCATCCTCTGCCTTCCCTCTGAAATTTCACAGTCTACTCCATGCTTCTCTGTCTCTGGATCTATTTTGTTCATCAATTTATTTTGTTTATTAGATTCCAGATATGAGTAAAATCATGTGAGACGTGACTTTCATGTGATACTTTCCCTTCTGGCACTCCTATTATGCGAATATTATTACATTTCATGTTGTCCCACAGCTCCTTTAAGCTGTCCTCCTCTTTTTAATTGCTTTTTCTTTTGGTTTTGAGTTATATTTTTTCTACAGTCTTCTATTTCACTGATCTGATCTTCAGCTTCCGCTAATCTGTTGTGTATTCTTTCCACTGTTTTCTTTATTAGTGCTGTGTCATTCTGTATTTCCAACTGGTCTTTTTTCATTGTCACTAAATCTTTACGCATGCTGTTGACATCGTTGCCGTCATTATTCTTAATTCGATGTCTGATAAATTTCTTATCTCCATTTCATTTAGAACTCTTCTGGAGAATTTTCTTGTTCTTCTATATGGGGCTTGTTTTTTTGTTTTGTTTTTTGTCTCCCCATTTTGGCTGCCTGTTTGGGTTTGTCTGAGTATTATGTAGTTCTGCTATGACTCCCAATCTCTAATCCAGGACAGTGTTGTACTCTGACTAGCCCTGAGTATCCTGTTTATAGCTATCAGTACAGTAGGTCCTCAGGTTACGTCGTCTATGGCGTGATGTAACACAATTTTCACCGTAAGTCGGAACCCACCTACATAGGCACCTATACCACTTACATGGAGCACATACACAGCAGGAATGAAGTGAAACAATAAAAAAAAAAAATTAAAAGAAAGATAACAATTCCTGACCTTTACTTGTGGTAAATAAATAATAAAAAACATAAAGCACATATGTACATACTTAGAAATGACGGAACTTTTTTTTTTTTAAATAAATAAATGGGTGATGGTGACATAACCACGAAACAATGTACATTGAGTCTGACATAACCCAAGAACTGCTTGTATTCCACAGCTGTGGCTCCCTTTTCTGGGACTGGGTACCTTTAGAATGGACCAAGATGTGCACTAGAGTTTGCATTTTCTAGCCTCAGGTGGTTGGGCATCATCCTGTGCACCAAGAGGTCACCTGTTCAATTCCTGGTCAGGGGCACATGCCCTGGTTGCAGGGCTCAATCCCCAGAATGGGGTGTGCAGGAGGCAGCCGATTGATATTTCTCTCTCGTCCTTGTTTCTATCTCTCTCTCTCCTTCTCTCTTCCTCCCTCTCTAAAGTCAGCAAAAACATATTCAAATAATCAAAGTATATATTTTTTGGTTGAAAAAGTCACATACAAAAGTAAATTGCTCATGTTTTTTCCCCCCTCATTCTTTAATTTATGTTTTGGGCCAGCTTTCATTTAGTTAAACCATATTTTTAAGTTTTAAGTTGCTTTTGTAACTTGCATTTTTCTTCTTCTTAATGCCTGGGCTGCTGTTTCTCCTCATTCATCTTCCCAGCCCTTCCTGTCCTTTCATTCCTCCCTCCCCTTCCGCCCACTTCTTCCTTTACTCACGCCCCATTGCTACCTCCTCAACTTTATCTGTGTAACTTACATGCGATTTCTTATTTTATTTACTTATGTACATGTTTGATCTCCAACTAGATTAAATGCTTCTAGAGGATAGAATTAACTTTTAAAAATATCTAGTACAAATTATTTTGTATAGGTATTTATGCATGACTCTAATTACATAGGCTAATAAGATATAAAATGTAACATGTTTTTCCTTATTACAGAGTTAAAAATTCACCACTTAAGCAGTCTCCAGGGTATCAGACAGAACTAGTTATTCAGTTGGTGTGGGTGGGTGGAGAACCGCCACAACAAATAACCAGCCTGGCAGTCAATTCTTCCTATGGATTGTAAGTATTGTTTATGTGCTTCTCAGTCTCTTCATAGTATTTCGTATACTTTAATAGAAATGATGACCTTCACTATAGTATCACTTAAAAAGTTACTATATAACTACTTGTAGAACAAATTAGGTATTTATTTGGAACATAATTCTGTTCTCAATTAGTTATTCCCGGTATGGTTATATTGCTTCTTGATATTCATTTAAATGACTCATGGACTAGTGAATTATTTGAGATAAAGGCTTAAAGTCACTATATCCTATCCTGGATATACTCTCAGAAATTTCTTATGATTAATTGGTATAGTATAGATCTAACAGCATCCACCCAGAAGACTGTGTATTATAAGCTGAATCTATAAATAGTCAACCACAGCTATATAATTTGTTCTGTTTCCAAAGTTAACTTGCGTAGATTATAAAAGCATAGTAGTAATATTTTAACAAAGTATTCATCTGTATTACAAGTATACTTATTAATTCATGCCTTCAAGTATATAATGTTAATTGTATGTACTTTCTATTATAATGTCTGTTTCAAAACCAACATTGTGATATGAGAAACCACATACTAACTGTTCTGTCCGGGGCTGTGTAGCATGTGCAGGTCACTGTCTCCTTCCTTGACGCTAGCCCTAGGGACTTACTCCTTCTTCTTCCTCCTGGTAGCTGTTACACCTACTCTGTCTCTAGCAGTTGCGCACCCAATTAAGACTGGCTATAGTTTGCAATAGTTTTCTTTCATGTCTTTTATTTGCTATCCCACAATGTAAGGACACAAACCTCCTCCTTTTTAATATGTTCTGCCCACAACCATAAAGGAAACAGAGAGAAAAAGAAAAGCAAACAATAGGAAGTTTCAAAAGAAATTGCAGTCAGTTGATCATAGGCTTCACTTGACTCAGTTGTATTTTATTTAGCCTTTTTTTGTGTATTTTTAAAATTTGAACTTGTTGCCAAGATTATTTACTCGAGTTTCCACTGGAAAAAAATCTGATTATCTGAACCATTTCTCCAGTACTGCTTGGCAAAAGTCATTTGGAACTGAGTTAAAGTTTTTTCTCCTCACATGGGAGGTAGTAGTACACTATCCTGCTCACCACTGTCCTTCCTGCTTGTTGTACTTACTTATGGCCCTCTGTACATTTCAGTTTTCAACTCATGGCTAAGAATCCTTATTTTCTCATTGGAAAGGAATGTCTTCTTTAACAGGCTCAAAAATAGATGTCACATTGTCTAGAATGGGGATTTATGTCTGTGCTCAATTGCCAAATTATTTTTTGTTAAAATTTTTAATGATATTAATTTGTAATCATTAATGTCTGCAAAATATCTCCACAATTGTATGAGAAGCTGTATATCACCTGTTATTATTATTTTTGTCTGTGAAAAGCTTTTTTTTGAAGAGGAATTTTGTCCATGTCTCTTCATGCTATCATTTTAGCATTATAGACTACCTTATTTTGTAATTCTCATTTGTGCTAAAGCATTTGCTCTTTCCCCGTTCCAGGGTTGTTTTTGGCAATTGTAATGGCATTGCAATCGTTGACTACCTTCAGAAGGCAGTGCTCCTCAATCTGGGCACTATTGAACTATATGGCTCCAACGATCCTTACAGGAGAGAACCCCGGTCTCCTCGAAAATCTCGACAACCTTCAGGAGGTAAAAGAAAAAATCCTAATTTTTAAGATTTATATAAATGCTGAGCTACTTCCATAAATAAAAGTACTTCTTTAGTTAAATAGCTTGCCTGATTTAGTCTGTAATATTAAACTGTCAAAAAGTAATAAAGGTTTGAGCCTCTTTTGTTTTGTTTTGTTTTATTAGATTTTGCTTTTGTTTTTAATATTCTAGGATTTTATATAACATTGGGAAAGAACCCCAGCATCAAACTTCTTTAGCTAAATTGTAATGACAGGAAATTTTGTCTCATTATTATAGACCAAAAGTGTACTTCAAAGTTTCCCCCCTTTTATTGTTGTCATTGTGAGGCCAACAATCAATTTTTTCAACTATTTAATTAAAACGAAGTATTTTCCGTGTGAAAAAGTACATGCAAAAGTGAATTTTAGCCAAAACCAGTTTGGCTCAGTAAATAGAGCGTCGGTCTGCGGACTGAAAGGTCCCAGGTTCGATTCCGGTCAAGGGCATGTGCCTTAGTTTCGGGCACATACCCAGTAGGGGGTGTGCAGGAGGCAGCTGATCGATGTTTCTCTCTCATTGATGTTTCTAGCTCTCTATCGCTCTCCCTTCCTCTCTGTAAAAAAAATAATAAAATATATATTTTTTTTAAAAGTGCATTTTAAATCTTCAGTCTAGTGTTCTCAGATAGCCTTGATTTAGTACAAACATGGCTCCATTAAGAATTCTCTTTATAGCATTATTTTGTATTTGTTGGATAATTAGTCTTAATTTTAAATGTTTTAGTAGTAATAAGTATGAAACACATAGTTAGCTGTCCTTATAGTACTCCTCACCCTTTTTTTTTTCCCTTTAACCTCAATGCACACACAGAAAATTGCATTGGATCTTTGTCACATTAAGGGTATGTTAATGAGGTCTCCAGTGGTAACTGCTCTGCAGGCTCCAGTCTCCTTAGGACCTGCCCTCCTGTACCTAGGATTGAGGGAACTCTGTATTGGACAGATTGAACCCATGTGTAGAATGCCAGTCACAGTGGAAATCTCTGGTCTACACTCCCTAACTCAGTCCTGCTGAAGTAAAATTCTCTCTGAGATTCATTTCTCAGTTACTTTCAGGACATTATTGGCTAATACTACCTGTGTCACAATTCATGAGAAAAGGAAAAAAGGTGATGGCATGTAGACCTTACTATCTTGTTGAATTCCCCTTCCCCCCCGCCCCCCCAGATTTTTGTTTGTGTGTGTAATCCTTTTGTCATGTGTTGTCTTTAGAAGAAATTGTCCCAGACATACTTTTCGTTGCTTGACTAAGGTGTGCTGATTGTGACTTCTTGCATGTGCGGCCTTTCTAGCCTTTATTCTGACTCTCTGAAAAAAATCCATTCTTCTCTTTTAAGTAAGTTATTCCTTGTCAGTAAAATCATGGCATATTTACTTTTGGCTATAAAATTGTTGTTTTTTCCCCCATTTAGTATTTTTTGAAAAGCTTATTAAATAGTATATCATTGCTTAAATTCATTTCATAGTATGCATATGAAAATGGCTATTGAAATGTTTGTATCCTAGCCCAGATTCTTTATGATATATTTAGTGTTACAAAGTTAGGACATTGTCATGAGAGAAGTTTTTTGGAGGGAGCCAATACTTTTAACAATTTTACCACAAACTCATAGAAAAGTTTTATTACTCCTAAAATTAATTTCTATTTTCCTTGATAGCTCATTGTAGTTTACATAAAATTGCTAAAAACCAAATACTTAAATGTATCCAAGGATAAAGACAAATTTTACAGTGTAATTTAAAAAATATTTTTTTCTTAAATTTCACAGCAATCTACTTTATTCTGTAGTAACCCTATATTATTTGTATTATTCTTGGATTCACTTTGTGTTGAAGAGTTAGTCCTCCTGTGCCTAAACATCTGAGTTTTTCTTTATCAATTTCAGATTTTTAATTATTGTCACTATGCTTGCTTTAATAATATTTAGGATTATATTTAAATTAAATGAAAGTTATTTTAAAAATTCCTTAACATTAAGGGTATGTTTATGTTAATTTTAAAATTAAATGGAGAGTAATTGTTACTAAAATTTTTAAATTTCAATGATATAAAAATGATAGTCTTATTAAAGTGTGTATTTTATAATATTTTCTTGAAGTGTAGCCCAAATATTGTCAAACTGTTCTGTCTTTTTCAATAGATCATTTTGAATAGAGAAATTTTTGCTATCAATAGTTGCAAATATATTTTCATAAAAAATAAGGTGTCATCTATGAAATTATTTTAGAAGATAAAACTTACTATTTAAGTATTTCATATCTGTATTTAATATAATTGGACCATTGACTGAAATATATAGAGTGTTTTTATAATAAAGTTTATGAAACTGTCACATGGACAAGTCCTGTTGAAGTGTTATGAATTAATAAGTATATCCATATATTTGCTAGTCTTAATGCTACTAAAGGCGAAATGTGATAATGTGTGTCTAATTTTGCTGCCCACTTTTTCACTCCATGAAGGACACAAAAGAAATATTTCTATTCCAAATATATTCTAAAACTCCAAATAGATTGAATTATTAATGTGAAAGCAATAGACTTATGAGAAAATGTGCTTACTTGGTCTTGGAAGTTGGTAATTATAAAGATGGTAATTAGCTGGCTGTATCAAACTATATAAAAACTTTAGGAAGGATATTTCCAAAATATATGAGAGGAAGCTCTAAAAATGAAGTTTTTGACTATGTATTTGCAAGAACTTTCAGGTAGGTTCAATATTTTCAATAATATAGAAAAAGATCTGCTCTCTGAGCAACTTTCAAATACGCAATACAGTATTATTAATTACTAAAGGCCAGGTGCATGAGTTTGTGCACCAGTGGCGTCCTTCGGCCTGGCCTGTGGGATTGAGCCATAACCAGCTCTCCAACAAGCCCCCAAAGGATCCTGGATTGCGAGAGGGCACAGGCCAGGCGAAGGGACCCTACTGGTGCACGATCAGGGCTAGGGATGGATGTGGGAGGTTGGCCAGCCAGGGAGGGACCACGGGAAGGTTCCAGGGCATGTCTGGCCCATTTTACTCAGTCCCAATCAGCTGGACCCCAGCAGCAAGCTAACCTACCAGTCGGAGTGTCTGTCCCTTAGTGGTCAGTGCACATCATAGCGACTGGTTGACCGGTTGACTGCCCCTGGTGGTCAGTGCACGTCATTGTGAGTAGTTGAGCGGCCTTAGCATATCATTTTCATATTACGCTTTTATTGGTTGAACAGATGACTGGAAGACCAGACACTTAGCATATTAGGCTTTTATTATATAGGAGGATAGTCACTATGTTGTATATCACATCCCCGTGGCTTATTTTTAAACAGGCAATTTGTAGCTTTTGATCCTATTAATCCATTTGTCCCAGACCTACATCCTCTCACTTCTGGCAATCACAAATCTGTTTTTTCTATCTGTGAGCTTGTGGGGATTTTGTTTTGTTTTATTTTAATTTTTATTGTTTTAGTTCACATATAACTGAGATCATAAAATATTTTGTCTTCCTCTGTCTAACTTAATTCATTTAGCATAATGCCCTCGAGGTCCATTCATGTAGTTGCAAATGGCAAAATTTCATTCTTTTTAGTGATATTTCATTTTCTTATCCTATGCATTCATTAATGGATACTTAGGTTATTACCATATATCACTACTATTTAAAGACCTACCATCATTTATATATAAGCAAATATTTTGTCAGAGATTAGATGCATACCTATAATTTCATCTATCACTTTCGAACTATAAAAACTAGATTTTCCAGAAACACTAGTTTGATGAACTTTGAAAAGAAAACTAATTGTCATTCAAAACTTTCTACCCAATGAAGACAAATAATATAATGTTCAAAATAGAAAACACTTCTAATAAATTCAATTCAGTACTCAGTATTTTCTGAAAATATTACTGTCAGAGCTTTCTTGGTGACTGTAGACATTGTGGCATCATGTCTTTTATCAAAGGGATGGAAAAGCAGATACTGATCATGTATCTACAGATCAGTGATTTTCAACCAGTGTGCCCCAAGAATTTTTAAAACATGCAGTACCTGACTGTTTAGTTAGGGTCACTGACCTCTTTCCCCTTAGATTGTAAAATAATAAAATGACAACAGCTAACACAACAATAGTCATTGGGTGTGAATGAATCCAAATTATACCAATTTTTTTGTCAGATCCACAAATATATATATTTTGGTGTGCCACAAAATATTAGTAGTTTATGTATGCCAATATATGAAAAATATTGAAAATCACTGGTCTGTATAATACATAATTTTTTGAGAAGCCCAGGCTTGTGACCTCTTCTCTCTTGTCCAACTGTGCCAAACTTTTGATGGGTTTATTTGTAATTTTTCAGGAATATGCAGAAATTCTTTTCATTTAAATTACCAAGCAAATTAATATCCATACTAATTGTTTACTTTGCATTTGCCATGTCTTGTCTTATCTTGCTGTGTTTTCTTCTCTGAATTTAGGCCATGCTATAGATAGATTAGTTTTATAGAATTCATTTATACCTGTAAAAAGAAAGTAGTTCTCTAGAGCTTTTTTAGAAAGGTGCTGGCATAGTTTTTAAGAGGTGCCACATTATAAGATAAGTAATGTGCACTATTTTAAAATTAAAGATTTGGAGGTACAAAGTATATGTTTAATTATTATTCAAAAATATATAAGGGAGTTGTTTGAACCATACATAGGGAAACCGCTTTGAGTTGAGGGTCCCTCTGATGTAACAGTCACACAATAGCCAGGCTTATTACCAGTATTTATTTTTCAAGAGAAACCCATTAATAATTATATGCCTCTCAAATTACTGATTTTAAACAAAGTTTTGCATTATGTCTGATGTTTCTTGAAGATTAGCAAATTATCTCTTGAAAATTCTGTTTTTCATTTGTTTAACTGATGATTGCTGTATTAGTTTGGGGTGTTTTAATATCAAGACTTTTCAATTACATTTCTATCTCAAAACTGGAGCATAGTAGCAGGTGTTTATTAATCTTCTGGGTTTTTTAAATGCATGGTCATTTAATGTGTACTACAAATAGTAGATAAAACTGCACTTATGTAAATTTGAGATGTGACTTGGTTTTTGGTTTCATTTTTTAGCAGGTCTGTGTGATATTAATGAAGGGACTGTAGTCCCAGAGGATCGCTGCAAATCTCCAACTTCTGGTAATTTGAGTTTTATTTCATTAATAATTATAATTCTACAAACATCAACATAGCATGTCAGTATTCCATTTTATAGGTACGTATTTAACAAACAACTACCAGGAGCTTTGGTGTTGAATATTCTGAAAAATCATTTCAGTATTTTTTGCTCTTTCATTAAGTGAAAATAAAGGCCTTAGATAAAACTCTACAGTTGTTACCTATTAAGAGTCATATAACTATTTACTTAGGTTTCTACTAGTTATACATTTTTTAGAGAAAATAGATTTTACTTGTTACCAGTGAATCAAATGGTTTAGTTATCTAACCTTGTCTTTGCTTTAGGCATGCCTGTCATCATTTGGAAGAAGAATATTCTAATCCTCCAGTAATGTCCAATTAAATATGAAAGATTTTTAACATTTGTACCCTTCTGGTGACTGTTGACAATTATAATAATTGTAGACTATTTTATATTTATTCTTATTTTTTATCAAAGTAATATTTATTATAATTTTATAGCTATATTAAAGCAGTTGCCCTTTTTATGTATATATAAGGCTTTATGTAACCCATTTAAATATTGGTATTTTAGGGGAACTTTTATTTTTATTTATTTACTTATTTTTTAAATATATATTTTATTGATATTTTACAGAGAGGAAGGGAGAGAGATAGAGAGCTAGAAACGTCGATGAGAGAGAAACATTGACCAGCTGCCTCTTGCACACCCCCTACCAGGGATGTGCCCACAACCAATGTACATGCCCTTGACCGGAATCAAACCTGGGACCTTTCAGTCCACAGACCTACGCTCTACCACTGAGCCAAACCTGTTTCGGCTAGGGGAACTTTTAGTAGCTCAGTCTTGTAAGATTATGAGGATCCTGAATTTATGATGTTTTAGTGGATTAATACTTTGCTAATCTTTAATAAAGCTGACTTCATGATTTTAACTATCATATTTATTAAATCATTCTGGCTAGAAATTTTCATCAAATTTCTACTAGAAAGATTGTTCTTAGGATAAGGTAAATTATTCTTAGATTCTGATACTTAGCTGGTTCCTACTACATCAGAATTCTAAGAATGGGAAATATTGAGAAGTATATTTTACTTTACTCTCTAATGTTTCAGTTTAGCATTTTATTAGTTATAGGTCTGCAAAAGGTTTTCTTCTTAAAAACATATTTTCCTGATATCACACAAGTATATCTAACTTCTGGTTTTCTTGAATCTTTAAATTCCATATTTAAATTCATTTATGAAACTAATGAAATATATTGAGCCATAGCAATCATTCACATAATTAGCACCTAATGCTAAGTCTGAGCATTGATAGAATAAATATGAATGAATGATATGGAGCAGGTAACTTTATTTTCCACCTTACAGGACTAGGGTTATTTCATAATAAAATTCTGGAAACCTACCTCTTTGACACTATATTGTTAATAGCTCGTGTCTTCTACTGCTTGTATGTTTTTAAATAATTAACGGCACTCTTTGCTACCTATCATAGGCCAGTTGTCTTACTATTTGTACATTTGTTACATTTGCCTTCATTCCTCTTAGCATTCTAATAAGGAAATAAAGGAATAATTTATTATCGTTTTCATGAACACAATCCTGCTAATTTAGGATCATCAGAAAAGAAAAATGGCTGGAGTGAGTTTGAGGCGAATGTAAAGAACCACAAGGGGATCATGTTATTAAAACCCTGGAAAGTAGTAATTAAATTACTTACTTCAAATACTTTCTGTAGTGCAGTGAAAAATAATTAAGACAAATAGATAGTTAAATGATACAGTATAGATTATTAAAACCAATATAGTTAATAGAAAACTCTTTGTTTCAATGAGAGAAAAGGAAGTGTATAATAGTGGGTTGGAAGTTCAAATGAGCTCCTCAAATACTAAGGAGGACCAATGTTATAGAAATGAATATGCCCTTTATCAAAACCAGTGTATTTATTCAAAATAATATATATAAATGAACTTTTTTGAAAAGTTTTTAAATCTCTTGGTCAAGATTTGTGATATCAACAGTTTAGTCAGTGTCAAAGTTGTATTAAAAATAGTTTCCTTTCTCCATTTATTTTTAAACTAGAGGCCTGGTGCATGGCATTTGTGCATAAAGGGGGGAGGGGCGGTCCCCTTTCACAGTCTGGGAATGTCTGACTGATGGCTTAAGCTTCAGTCAGACATCCTTAGCGCTTCTGTGGCGGCGGGCTGCTATGCTCACCAGCCATCAGCCTGGCTTGTGACTGAGTGGCACCCTGCCTCCTGTGGGAGCTCATCTGCCCCCTGGTGTTTAGTGCGCCTCATAACACCCCGTCATTCCACCATTTGGTCCATTTGCATATTACCCTTTTTAATTATATAGGACAATCAGTCTTTCTGAAATATAAAATTAATTCTGCCTTCCTGAATTAACATTGAAAATTATTACTTCCATCTCTTTGATCTTTATTTTTAAAAACTCACATTGCTTCACTGAAAACTTTAGTAGTGTTGGAATTTTTATTTTAGCATTGCGTTCAAAATTTGTGTGTGTGTTTACGTTAAAATGAATTTAAAAAACCCACATTTGTTAGGTTACTCTAGGTTGCAAAAGTCACACATACCATGATATAAATGTGCCTTCATGAATTGCCATGTACCCTGGAAAAAAAATAACAAAAAGCTGTGTATATTTTCTATGTTTATTTAATCATAGTAATTTCTAAATGTATTCAAGTAGGGCATGCTCAATACAATTTTGGAACTTTTTCATGAGATAACACAGAAGTATGATAAGCAGTGGTGGGCATTTTTAGTTAGGGGATAAATCTATAAATCTGCTTTTGAAATGTACAATTATGGAAATACTAGACATACAGTTTTATACTTATGTTTAGATACATTATCTTGTTACTGCTCTACTACCCAATATATGAAAAAAGTATTAATAACTTTTGTACATTCATGTGACTGTAGTTAGTATCAGAAATGACAGTGGTATTATCAAATATATAGCATCGTATCATAACCACATTCCTCTTTACATCTGAATTATATTTATATGAAAAACAAATGTTATTTTTATTCCTAAAAATGTTACTGAGCTAAATATTACTTATGTGATTTTTTAATATAAGATTTATGAGGACCTATAAATGCTATTTAGCAAAAGTACATGGTTTTTAAAGAGTAATCTTTTAAGACTACTATAAAGTGACTGGTTCCTGCCATTGCTGGCAGGTTTTACTTGGTCTGTGAAAAGCCACTTCACAAGTTATTGTCATGAGGGAAATTTTGACCTTATTTATTAAGGTTCAGTACTTTCACTAGGATAAAGAAGGAAATAAAAACAGAGAAAAATGCTTTTATTTATTGCCAGTTCTATTTGGGATATTTGCTTCTGATAGAAAAGCTTTATTCTTTCAGCAAATGTTTACTTAATGGTTTCTAGAGGTAAAAATTGCACTGATGCCAAGGGGATGCAAAGATAAGTCAGTTGGGGGATCAGTTTTCCAGAAATTCAGTCCAGGGGAAAGGTCATATGTGTGTAAATTTAAAATACAAGGTATTAATTGATTAACATTAGATAAAGTGTTATGGGAATTCAGAGGAATAGGAGTGATTTATTTACAGCTGAGGGGATTGAAAAAATTAATGGATGAGATCATTTTAACTGTTTTATAAAGAATAGTTTAATTCTAATGAGTCAACTAGAATACTACTTAGGAATGCATTTATAATAAAAGTTATGTGTTTGGAATTAAATAAATAGTATGAAAAATTAGAAACACCTTTTTAAAGAAAATGACAAATAAAATTATAATTATAAAAATCACTAGACCTGTCCAGGTTGTTCAAATGGTTGGAGAATCATCCTGCACACCAAGAGGTTGCAGTTTGACTCCCAGTCAGGCCACATAGCTGGATTGCAGGTTCAACCCCCAGTCAGGGCTCAGACAAGAGGCATGAATGTTTCTTTCTCTCCTTCCTCTCTCTCTTAAAAAATAAAATAATATTAGAAGTCACAGCTGAAGTAAAATTTTATATGTCTTAACCTTATGGTAAAATTGAATTTGTATATTCGTTTGAATTTTGTATCTAGAAAGCTAACTCTCAATTATACCAGTATAGTACTTTACAGGATTCTGAGTTCTACTAAATAAACTTTATTCAGTTAACTAATATCAAGAAATTTACATTTTTCTTTCAGAAACAGTTAACTTCTACTTTATATTTTTCTTTTTCTGTTTTCTAGCATACAGTATTTACCAAAATTTTGCCCAACGGATGTAACTTATAAAAATATTATAAATTAGAATTGTTATTTATATATACTAGGGATCAGTCTACCATGAAAGATAATGCAATATTGATTTCCATTCTTACTGTAATATTATAATTCTTGTTAAATATATACATGACATTCCTTTGTGGCCAATCATGTAGAAACTTGTTTTAGAGGTTACCAGATTATTTTGTTTGTCTTTTTCCCTGTGACAACTGTGTTTGTGACTGACTGTTTGCCTGTTCCTTCCATTGTCTTCATTTGTGTAGGTTCTTCATCTCCATTCAATTCAGATGATGAACAAAAAATGAATAATTTTATAGAAAAGGGTATAGTATCTTTATTTTAAAGTATTTATTTTAATTATGTTTAATTTATTTAGTTTATGTTGACTAGATTTTGACATTTATATCAAAATATTATTTTCAGTGAAGACCAAAAGCAGAAAGTTTTCCAAGATGGTAGCCAGTGATATAGGTAGGAAATAGAAATTTCTGTTTTGTTTCTAATTCTTGCTATATGCAATGTTAACTCAATACCGAAAAATTATCTAATGCATTGCATTTGTATATATTAATTTGTTATTCCTGTGCTAAACAGTCTCTTGGGTTGTGTTTCTTCTGAACTCAGGGCAATAATTATTAAAAATCAGTTAAATTGGGTTGCAGTTCTTCCTCTGACTTGTGTGAATGATTCTATTAATTTTCATTTTTGCTCTACTTTAAAATAAAGCAGGGTTCAATTTATGACATAAGTAGTATAATTTTATACCCTCAAGTTTTAAATATCTTAGAGTTTTATTTATATTTTTCTTCCTTTATTCCATTTTCTTCATATTATCAAGACTCTAAATTTTAAGGAAATGATTCTCTAAAAGACTGACTTTTAATCTGTAATCTTCACTTTCATTATCTCACATTGAGATAATGAAAATTTTCTAGGGTCCCCCCTTCCCCATTAAAAATGAGTGATGAGTATTTTATATTAATCACTATCTTCATGAATGTCCTTTGAAGTGAATTGCTCACTCTAAGGTTTTCAAAGTTTAAAAATGATGAACAGATATGTAACTAAAGTTTGGGAACATAATCAAATGGAATTTTTGTTCATAAAAATTTGATTATTCTCTAAATTTTTTTAAAAATATACCTTAATGATTTTTTACAGAGAGGAAGGGAGAGAGATAGAGAGTTAGAAACATCGAAGAGAGAGAAACATCAATCAGCTCTCTCCCGCACACCCCCCACTGGGGATGTGCCTGCAACCAAGGTACATGCCCTCGACCTGAATCGAACCTGGGACCCTTCAGTCCACAGGACGACGCTCTATCCACTGAGCCAAACCAGTTTCGGTCTCTAAAAATTTTAAAGGCTTAAGGTACACCATATTTTAAAAAGAGAATATTTTAATTTTTGATTTAAATTCAAAAATTTTATTATACTGCTACTATATTACTTACTTCCTCCAAAATTTCCATCATATAGTTTTTGAATTATATTAAATTGGATGACTTTCTAGGCAACTGAAATAGATTTATTTTTTCCCAACTGATAAAGTTTACTATATAGTGAAGTTAAGTTATAAACATTCTTAGAAGTAGTGTCCGTATTGTCAGCATTTTGTAAATTGAACCCTGTTTAGTCCTATTAACGTTGGATGATTTAGCACCTCTGGTCATTTTTTAAATAAGGTGGTCTATTCTTGGGCAAAGCACTCTTCATCTTTGGAGAATCAATTATTTTACCTCTTTGTATTTGTGGGATTTTAGTGAATCAATGGGTAATAATTAAATCATTTAAATTATGTACTAACACTACAGCATAATACTTCACAGCAAATTTTCTTTATAGTATATTCTGTCTTAATATTTTAGAGCTTATTTACTGTTATATAATGTAAACAGAAGGGACTTTGCTACACATAATTTACCAAAGAACTTTTAGAATTTCGTTACCTAGAAATTTTACCTTGCATGAAAATAACTATACATAATTAAATTTTTGGAATAATTTCTATGTCTGATTTTTTATTCTGGGGTTATATTTCCTTTGTTAAATATAATGACTACCTTTCATTTCCTCCCATATTTTGAATGGAATATGTATCATGAAATGTCTGAGCTTGAATATTTGAAAGACATCATTTAACAAATTTATTAGGACTGAGAACATTATTGAAAGGATACTTCTTTGATAATGTCTCACTTTATTTTTATGTTATTAGCAAGTTTTTCTTTTTGTCATGCTAGTTTTTATAGTTATATTCATTGGGAAATGTTAACCTTAATTATCTTTTCAAACTGTTGGTTATGCAGTTATACATAGTTTTTTGTGTTTTTTTTTAATCTTCAGAAACCACTGTTAAATTTTCTTTTTTATATATAATTTTGGTTTTGGTTGGAATCTTTCAGTGTCTTTTTAATATCAAGATATATCCCAAGGTATATAGAAGAAAAGCTCACTTCTAAATTTGTTCTTCATTCAAATGGAGACTGCCCATTTTAGACTATAGTTTAGCCATTTAAAAAAAATGACATAATTTATCTCCCTATTTTAATGTCAGGTTTTGTAATAAGACTTAGCCTAAGATATGCTATTGAAGAAGCACATAAAATGTCAATGAATATTGGGGGAAAATTCATAGGATCTCCTGAACACCTCTCTGTGGAAATGTGTTTTTCATGAGAAGCTTATGGTGTCAAAAGTGTTAAGACTCCTTGGGCATTCTTAACTCATTGTTTCCTATCATCCAATTTCAGACTTGCTCTATAGTATCTTGAACCTCATAAAATGTTCACCTCTCTTCTTTCCCAATCTACAAACATTTATAGCTTCAGCGTTAGGCAGTTATGCAGTAACCTAATAAAGGAAGGCATAAGAATTAAGCCTAGAACACCGGAGGAGGGCACTGGTAAGAGAACCACCCTGTGCGAAAGGCTGACAGAATATCTTGGCTCTGAAAATCTGTCCCTTAGTTTCAACTAACTCTTTGAAAGTAAAGCAGTTGCGATCATACTGGAGAGAGTGGGGAGAAATGAGTGGGTTACCGAATGCCATTTTCGCTTTCACAGTCTAACCCAGTGGTCGGCAAACTCATTAGTCAACAGAGCCAAATTTTTTAAACTTAAACTTTTTCTAACACCACTTTTTCAAAATAGGCTTGCCCAGGTCATGGTATTTTGTGGAAGAACCACACTCAAGAGGCCAGCGAACCACATTTGGCTCACGAGCCACAGTTTGCCGATGATGGGTCTAACCCAAGCATGGAAAATGAACCCTGTTTTTACTGCCCGTCATTCAGCCGAGGTAGCTGAAATGATAACAATATATTTTTTAAAAATTTTAAAAATATATACTTAACAATTAATTTAATTTACTCTGTAACTTCAACATGTTACTTCCTCTTTTTTTTCTATTTGACTGATGAGGAAACTTGAGAGTTAGAGCCTATTGTTATACAGCGAGCCAGGATTTACACCCAAGTAGTCTGACTCTACTTTTTGTTCTCTTCAACAGTATACAACCTTACTTCTTAAGACAATTTATTGAAGGATTCATAAATTTATTGTGTAGTTTGCTACTAGGTCTTGTGGTTATAGACATGTTCTTTCTGCATGGCTCATATTAGATTCTGTCCTAGCGCCAGATTATGGAGGCCATCTTGGCACCCATCACCCAAGCATAATTTACAGTGTCTGGAGCTCTACTTTCTTCGAAGACCAGACTCCAAAGAAAGTAGAGCAAACAGTACAGTCCCCTGACCCATCTCCCCATAGCCTAGCTTCATTGTTTGTTTCTTGACTGATAGCTAAGTCAGATAAATGATAGCGACAGTGACTTTGTTGTTCATACATAAGAGCAGCCTAAGAAGTCATAACTTCATTCTTGTCACTTTAACAGCAAAAATATAGCAGAATGTAATGCAGTGGCAGCATTCCTAAAGAAAAGTATATGCATGTAATACATATACAGAGATTTATTTGGCCTATTCATATCTAATGATTAATTTTTGTCAGTAAAATTTTAAAGAACATTTTCAAAGTCAATAACTTTCTGTAGTATTAGAAATTTCTGTAAGTTATTTAGAAAATAAGATTTGTTACTCATTTCTTATCTGCTCACTGTTTAAATTTTGTAAAACTTTGGAAGTATGAAAGTTTGTGATGCTTTTTGTTATTTAAATTCATATAAAAATAGTCCTAAAGTATGTATCTTTGTTAAAATATTAATCTAGTTTATCATGACATCCTTATGTATAAAATATGATGTAAATATTTGCTATATTTTGACTGCATAATTAACCTTTCCTAAAACTTACTAATTCTATTTCATGATGATTTGGATTTATTCTGAAAGATTACCAGCTGGATTCTGTAGGCTACAACCCTGCTCATATCTAATTCTATTACTAATTTTCATATAGAAGAAATATTACCAAATTTATTACATGAATCATTTTGGGGAAAATAATATTATAGGTTAAAGAATAAAGATTCAGCCGAAACCGGTTTGGCTCAGTGGTAGAGCGTCGGTCTGCGGACTGAAAGGTCCTGGGTTCGATTCCGGTCAAGGGCATAGAGGAAGAGAGAGGGATAGAGAGTTAGAAACATCCATGAGAGGGAATCATTGATCAGCTGCCTCTTGCACACCCCCTACTGGGGATGTGCCCGCAACCAAGGTACATGCCCTTGACCAGGATTGAACCTGGGACCTTTCAGTCTGTGGGCTGATGCTCTATCCACTGAGCCAAACCAGTTTCGGTTATATATATATTTATAGATTACCCTTAATTGGTCAAGAACTAAATTTCACAGGCATATACTTTAAACCCATTATATAAATCCGAGTCCCTCTAATGAATTCTTTTTCAGGAGGACTAAAATCTGAAGAGTATGGCATATTTTGTATTCACATTTTAATTGTATTTCTGATGTATTTTCTGACAAATTTTATAATAAAATCTGCTCAGCAAAGTATGTGCTTTATATCTTAGTACTTAACTGTATTGTTTCTCTCTTTATAGAAAATCATCTTTTTCTTAAATCAGAAGGATGCACAATGATCTTTCTAAAAATAGCCTGCTATTTGTTTTCTAACATAAAAAAATTAGTCCAGATAAAGTAAGATTATTGAAATAATTTCTTTTTCAACAATTGTTTAAACAGAACTATTAATGTGTCAATTTATGTTCTGCCATTAGTTTGCTGTAGCTACCATAACAAAAATAATATATACTAGGTTGCTTAAACAGCAGAAATTTATTTTCTCTAAAGTAGTTCTGGAGGCTAGAAGTCCAAGATCTAGGTGTTGACTGGTTTGGTTTCTTTCCAGGCCTCTCTCCTTGCCAATGGTTGCTTCCTCAAAGTATCCTCACTTAGTCTTTCTTCTGTATAGCTGCATCCCTGGTGTGTCTTTGTGTCCACATTTCCTCCTCTTATAAGGATTAGGGCCCACCCATAATGGCCTCATTTCAATGTAATCACCTCTTTAAAGGTCCTATTTCCAAATAAAGTCACATTTTGAGATGCTGAAGATTACAGGTTCAACATAAGAATTTTGGGGGCAACGTTCAGCCCATAATACTTATTATATTAAGTGTAGATAATGCTATTTATTCTGTAGAAAATGAACTTTAAGATGTTGCAGAGTTTAACTGGTGATATCCTAGACACTAGGTTTTATGAATTTATGGAAAACAAACAGAGGATAGAAAAAATAATGTAGACAAAAGCTCTAGAAATTCAATAATAAAAAGAACTTGATACTGTCAAATATTTGCCACTCAGTTATTAGCATCCCTTTAAAGATAAAGGGTAATATTTATGTGCTTTGTATTTCCAAAACTTACCTTTATGATTAATAGGCCTGTACTTAAGTTACCCTCTTTTTCTATTCATTTCACTTATGAAGAAATTTAGCATTTTTCTATAGAAGCAAAATTCCAGTGACAATTTTTATTTATTCATTCATTCATCACCATGTTTGTTGAACATATATTAAGTGCTATATAGATATAATATTTTGTAAGATAATTTCTATTCTCAAACTAATGGGATTTAAATGTATTGAACTAATGCTATTTACATTATTAATCCAAATGGCTATTAAAATAATTTGTTATAACTAATAAGAGAATTTCTACATTCTGGTCCCACTTTGCCCCTTGGATTTTTACCCTGACAAGATGACTTTTAGTTATTTTATTATTCTGATTGTTTTTGTTTAATATCATAAATTTCAACATTATCCTTGAAAGTAGTATTAGGTCTTTGTATGTAGTGAGAAAAGTGATATTGTCACTTTATTCTAATTATTGAACATCTCTCAGTGTACACAAAATTCAATGTGTTTTTTCCCCCAGCATTTTCTTCATATTGTCATAATAATGTTCTTTTTCATTTTAGAATTGGTATGTTGTTTACTGTTAAAGTCACATTCTAAACCGAAGTTATGATTCTGTTTTCTTTAAAAAACAAACAAACAAACAAAAAAAAACCCTCCTTATAAAAATAGGATGTAGAACACGGGAGTGGAAAAACTAAAAGAAAATTACAAAGCATCTGTTTAATTTCAAGAAACAATAATCTTAATGAGGAATTTTATAAAGATTTCTACAGTTGCAAAAAACTAAAAATAATCAATGTGATGAAACTGTCATCCATGGCATAATGGTCCAAGTAATTCTCTTGCCTTGAGACTTGCTCTTCTTGAACATCACGCATTTTTCATTGGTATTCAAACTACCACTGCAGACATGATTGTTGTGATCAGATATAACTTAATTATTTCTACCAAGCAAATGCAGCTCTTTACTGCTTAACTCAGCCAGCCAGCTTGATATCCTCATTCAGATTTAGAAGAAGAGAGAGCAAAGACTCAAGTTAACAGCCTTCTGAGATCTATCTCTGATTATCAGTTTTCCTCAAACTGAAAAAGACTTCTTTACTGCCATTTTGTTGCTGCTGTGGATAAAGGCATAGATAAAAGAGAGAGCTAGTTCATTCTCTCTACTGACTTAGGATTTTAAAACAAGGAAGATACTGAGTGTAAAGGACAGGAGTTAAAGAATACACAGTTGAAGAGGGGAATAAAAGACTGTCTTCTAAGAATTCTTGTAAGTCTGATGTCTCCTGTTTGAAAGCCTGGATGGAATTTGAATAACTCACAGCATGAGCAGAAGCCTCTTTACAAGTACATTGAATTCAGCTGACAAATAACTGGGTTGGCAAGTGCTCCTGAGACTCCTGAGAAGTAAAAATCATCAGAAAATTGCTGGATAAAGTCTACAGCCGCTTCATCGTAAAATGAATAGCAAGTGACAGTTTATTCCCAGCAGACTAAAGTTTCTCTAGAAGTGGATCTGCCCTCAAAGAGGTAGACTAAACAGAGCTGAAAACAAGTATATCCCCCAGAAGTAGTTACAAAAATTGAAAGGTAGGGACATTAGCCTAAATTTCAGTATTAGACCTTAGGTTTGCAACTTAGCCTCCTACTATAAAATACATGTGAGTCTCTTTCCTGGCACTGAGCAACAGACAATCTTGGACAATCATCCTTAAAAGAAAGGAAAAATATGATGTGAGTCTCACGGTCTTCCCCAGATTTCTACCACAAGACAATTTCCTGCAGCACAGAGTGGGTAGAATCCAAGTGGAGTTGCAGTTTCATTAAGCTAAGCAGGCAGAGTTTGAAGTTCTGGGCTGCTAAATTGATTGGAATTTTCAAGGAAGGATACTAGAGAGGAACTACCCAGATGGGAATTCCTGGAAGTCTTATATGGGGATTCAGTGCAGGTCCTTACCTCAGAGAGGCTGACCGCTGACCTGTAATACAGCAGTCATTCTGCAGTGCTTAGAGTTGTTGCCCTTAGACCTTGTTGAACACCTCAGTTATTCTATTGTTGTCACAAAAAGATCTCTCAGTAGTAGAGATCACTTTTAGCTTTAGAGCCCTAACCTAAAACTAAATTTAAACTGAAATAGACCCACCCTAACAAAGAAAAAAACAAGCCTGATAAAACCAAAAGGATCTGCTAATTTATGGCACAACAACACTCAACACCTATTAACGTTGACAATGTAATCTGAACTCCCTTCAACATATTATCCACTATGTCCAGCATCTAGTTAAAATTTCCTAGGCATGTGAAATAAAGATTCACAATAAAAAGTAGGAAGATATGACACATAGTCAAAAATTTAAAAATCAGTAGAAACAGATCGGAAGATGACTTAAATGTTGAAATTAGCAAAGATTTTAAAGCACCTGCTATAATATGTTCAAGTTCTGAAAGGGAAAAAAATAGTCATAACAATTAAACATGGAGAAAATAGAAACTTTATAATGAAAATAAAAGTGTTAAGGGTAGAAGAGGTCATTGGAAAAAAAGGGGGGATTATGTATTAGTTTTAACCATAAAGGTTTTTAAAAATAAAAACATTAATACTGAAAAGCAATGATAATAAATTTATAGAAGAAAGGGTTATAGAACCTGAAGACAGATAAATACAAATTAATTATATAATGTGAAATGCCAAGGATTTAAACCCTCCCATACCATCATCCTTCCTCCTCCCTCCCCATAAGCATCCATGAAAAATAGACAAGTTGTGTTCAAAGGTAGGTGATAATTTGGCTTCAGATTTCTGGGCTACACTTAATATGATAAAAATAAGGCACAGTTTAAGTTTCAAGGAGATATAGTTGTGAGCTGAGACTTTTCGTATATTACTAGATTTTCTCTGATGCATGTTTTTCTTTATTTTTAGCTATTTGTGAAATATTTGTATATTATAGTTCATCTCAACTGTATAAACAAAAAAAGGGACTGGCAGGAAGTATGCAAAAATGTTACTTCTTCATTATGGGCATTTATGAGGACCTTTTTTCTGTTTCTCTGTGTTTTCCAAATTTCTGTAAAGAACACATAATTCAAAAAAAGCTTAAAGATATGCGTTAGTGTAGGACAACAGAAAGAAAATGATAATCTGATACTGCCTATGAATCTATTAATTGAGACTATCGTTTTTCATCTAAAAGTCTCATTCTGTGCATTGAGAAATGAATTTAACCTTTAAAATATTTTGGAAAGAAGATTAAAAGCATTATCCTGAGTGAAAGATGTCTTAAGAGTTTATACCATGATTTCATGTACATGGAGTTCGAGGATAGGCAAAACTGATCAGTGATGGAAAAAGCATCAGAACAGTGGCTGTTTCTGGGTACAAGGGCAAGAATTGGTTGGGAAAGAATATGTGTGTCCTTTTTGGGGTAATGATAAAGTTATATATCCTGCTGTGATTTTGAATTACAGGGTGTATACCTTGTTAAAACTTAGTGAATATACATTTAAGATTTGTGCACTTATATGTAAATTTTATATCAAAAGAAAAATATTGTCAAGAAAAATGTTTGGCAAACATTGTTTTGTAAAAATGTAGGAAGTGTAAACTATTCCTTGCTGGCTTTGTCTTAATAACCCACAGTATTATGATAAGTATTCCAGCCAGAGATAGGTATAAATTAGAACACTGTGCTTGCCTCTGTTAGTTGTACTAGCGATGTTGTTTTGGAATTGTTTCCTCTAATGGAGTGTAAGCTCCAGGATGGCAGGAAATCCCTGTCTTCTGACAAATTACTGGCTTGTGCCCAGTATTTAATAATAAGTTTTATTCTGCTTTTCAAAACTCTTAGTTCTGCATCTATTTTTATAATATTAATAGCTAGAATTAACACTAAATAATATAGGTTAATCTTTTAATTTCAAGGAGATTGCTTACAATTATATGCAAACATAACAGCAATGTGGTTTAAATGACTTTTGACTGATTGCTATGATTGAGTTGGTAGTCTCATTGTGGGTCTCCAGTTTCAAAGTGTTTTATGAAGAAACTAGAGGCCCAGTGCACATGTCCCTTTGCCTGGCCTGCAGGGATCGGGCTGAAACTGGCTCTCCGACATCCCTCGACATCCCTCATGGGGTCCCGGATTGCAAGAGGGCAGTTCTTGGTTAAAGCATCCCAGAATCAGGCTCCTTCCTCTCTGTTCTAGGTGCGTCACCCGAAAACTGCAGCTGCCAAGTCACTGCAGCTCAGCTGCTTCTGCATTGAGTGTCTGCCCCCTGATAGTCAGTGCGCATCATAACTACCAGTCAGAGCATCTGCCCCCTCATGGTCATTGCATGTCATAGCTACCAGATGGTCAGAAGGTTGTTTAGGCATATACACACACACACACCCAGTCTCTAATAAAAGAGAAAGATGCAAATTGACCATACCTTCATGATGCCCACCAGCCAGTCAGGAGTGAGTATGCAAATTAACCCAACAAAGCTGGTGGATTAATTTGCATATGCAGACCTTGAGCACCCAGGGGCAGGACACTTGCATCATTGCCATGGTAATGAAATATGCATTCCACACTGCCCCAGCCACTCTAGGCCTCTGGGCAGCATGGGAAGGCAGAAGGGGCTCCAGGCCAGAGCGAAGGCAGTGCCAACAGCCAAGCATGTGTATAATGGACTTCATACTTAAATCATTTTGTAACATTTATATTAAAGTTACTATATTCAGAAAATTTGCCTATTCATTTTTGTGTGTGGTCTTAAGCTCTAAAATGTTGAAAAATAAGACCAACTGATGCATTTGAAGGCTGGTTAGTTGTATTCCATTCTTTACATGTTAGAGAAACAAAGTGGTGCTGGACCAAAATAAATAAGTAAACCAAAAAACCTTTTATGGTTTAACTTAATTTCTTAAAATACCTGAAAAATTATATGGAAGAATTTCTAGTAGAAATCCTAAAAGAGATTAAAAGCATACACTTAATTATTTGGAATATTACCATAGAATTAGAATAAAGTAACATTGGGTAATTTATAATGTCATATGAATTGTTTATCTGTATAGAATTTTCTAGTTTATGAATAAAATATATTCCATTTGCTTATTAAATAACTAACATTTATCAAATCCATACTATATATAATATATTATGCTCAGTGCTTTGCTTTCATTATCTTACATACTCCTCAAAGCTATGAAATGAGCCTTATTCTCTACATTTTACAGATTAGAAAATTTAAAGTTTAGAGAGACGGAGTGATTGGTTTAAAGTCACCTACCTACTAATTGGTTTAAGTAGATTCAAACTCAGATTTATTCTGATTCCAAATCTAGTTCTAACTGCTACACTTTATACTTCCACATTATTTAAGCTAGTTATGAAAATTTGTTTAAGAAATGCTTATTGTGGACTTAATGTAATACCCTCTGAGTTAATAAATTAGTCCTATTTCCTATCCTGAAAGTGCTTTCAGTTTAGGGACCTTGCTGCTCTAAGTGTGGTTCAGAGACCAGCAGCAACAGCGTCTGGGAGTCTGATAAAGTGCAGAACTCCAGGCCCTCACCCAGGTACAGGATCAGGATCTGATTTAACAAGACCCCCAGCCGATGGGTGTGCACTTCCAAGTTTGATAGGCACTAGTCCAGAGACTTGGAATAACTTCATCAGGTCAACATGGTGGGTCGGAGAGGCATCCACATCATCTGATTCTAACAAGAGCATCTTTAGACTGTACCAGACTTATTTTTCTGCTTCACATAGCATGTGGATGATATTAAGTAAAAACCTTGACATTCATTCAAAATGTTTAATACTGCATTTTATAAAAGATGGTTTTGGGGTATAATGTTTTCTGATTGTAATGGAATTGGATATTAAATACAATACAACCATTTATATGAGGTCAAGTAACCATAGATTTCATTTGGCTGTTTTAGTTTTCTATTGCATTTTATTTTTTAAATGAGATTATGTCAGGTGAATATGGGAAAAGACTAATTCATACACACACACACATATTTGGCCTATTGTTATTTTTTAAAAGATGCTAATTAGATTATGAAGTTTAGAAATGAAGACTATTCCTCATCACCACCACCCCCCGCCATCCTTTCCCAGTTTCCCTAATGCCTCTTTCCTAACACTGGATTTGTCATTTTTTTAGATGTGGAAGTTATGTTCTATGACTGGATTTCTCTTTGTTTACATGGCGCCCTTATGGACTAGCAGGGTCTGTGCTTTAAATATCTCCTAACAGTCCAAAATGTAACCTGATATACGCACTCATGTATTAACAAACATGCTTTTTTTAAATTTCACACAGGAAGCACTATTCTGTTTCTCATGCACTGGCACTAATATAATAGATGTTGTTAAACAGCTACTAACTTTAAATCACTTCCTAGTTGAATGCAATAACTAATTTTGAGGATGGAAAGTGAATTCCAATAAGTTCATGCACAGGTTTTTCTATTATTTTAATACTAAGTAGAAATCTAAATATTTATAGTTTACGTTTTTGTAAATACTATAATTTTAAACTGAGCATGACTGTTTTGGGTTTTAATTTTTTCTTTTTTGCTGAAATTTAAATAGAGGTGTTAATTTAATATCAAATGGTTGACCCATACATTTTATAATGTAATCAAATGCCTTTATTTGGTTGTAGGTACAGATTTGTCCTAGATTCTAGAAATTAGCTTAAAAATAATGAATTCAATAACTATGAAGATGAGATAGAGCAATTTTATTACATCACTTACCCAAACTCAGTCATATACCTCTATTGTCCTTACCTTCCTTCTGAGAAATGACCTTGCTTCTCTTAGAAAAGCCTCTTTCCTTTGAGCCTAAGGAATAATTAACAATATAAAAGGCTTCCTTGTTGAAGTAAGAGCATCAAACATGAAAAGATATTACAGCAAGTAAGTACATACTTTTTAAAAAGTTGAAATAAGATTTACTTTCCACCCATAATATTATTAATCATTTCAGTTATCTTAGCATCTAGATTTAGTAATAAACATTTGCATCTACAAGAGCAGTTGGTATTAATAAATATCAATTAAGGATTGTTCAGAAGTTTAAGAATGCATTTTATTTTTCAGCAAAGATGTCAAGGAAGTTAAGCTTGCCTACTGACCTAAAGCCTGACTTAGGTAAGTAAAGTAAATAAAAATCCATAGTAAATTCCCTTTACTGGGAAGACAAGGAAATCAGAAAGTTTAAAATTATCATAAATTATATTTTCATCAGAAATCAAGTTTAAAATAACTAAGATATTAAAGAATTAGTGACCTTTAAAAACTATCAGTAAATTATGAAAGATAATTATGAAATCAAGTAAAATAGAATAATACATTTCCTTAGCCCTCTCATATCTAAACAAAATTTAGTATAAGATTAAGATTTGTGCAATTTCAGATTTCTAATAAAAGTTGTTACATCACATTTAACTACCTGAAAACTTAATTTGAATTCTATAATTTCTAAATTTGATAAGAATTTAATATTTTCAAAATAAGTTATAAGTTTTTGATATTAAAATAACTCATATGAAGAACTTTTTGTTGATAATAAGTTGGGGATATATCTTTTTCTAGAGCACTTTCTATGTAGCTAGTCCATTAAGAAAGCAGACATATTAAGAATATACACACATATTCCTTTTGCTTTATATGCTACTGAAAAACAGCTCCCTGACTTCCCACAATAGGGACAAATGAGATTTCAATAAAGATAAAAGTAAGATTTTATGTAATAAATATAAAGCATGGTTTCTTTTCAAACACATTTTTTAATTTCAGAAATTTGTATTGCCTTTAATTGAATAAGCATTGACTGTATAAGGTTGACTTCACCCATCTTTGTCTTGGAAATAACTAGGGTTTTCTTTGAATTTGCTCACCAATCTTATCTTCTCACTATTCTCTAGATTCCTTGACTATCTTTTTATGCATAATACAAACTTAGATATTGCTCAGTTTTACCATACTAATTTAATATCTTCAAATCATAGTCTTGTATCAGTTACACTGATAGGAATTATGTGATTATGAGTGAGTGGGCATAGATCTGCTGTTGTTAGTAAAGGGTTCCATGCCTGAACATAGGAAAAATAATTTAGTAGAAACCTGTAATATCTCTGATGTTTAGGGATACATGAATTAATCTTAGAAGGTATGCTAACATATGTTTTGAGAAGGGCACGATTCCCTTCACTATAAAAATGAAGGATGTAATTTGAACCCAATTGTACCTGAAGCTTATAATATACTTTTTTTTTTCAACAAGAGGGTCTAGTTTTCATCAGACTCTCAAAGAGGTCCATGATTTCAATAACATGAAATACCACTAATTAATATATCTTTTAGTTTCTTAAAAACTGAGAAAAGACATAGGCAATTACTTTTAAATTAGTAAAAATATAATCAATTATTTTTGGCACATTGTTATAACTTATGGAAATAAGTTAATCTAAGTGTTTACTCTATGCTTTTATAAGTTATCTTTAGTTTGTTTTAGCTTGTGTGCCCATATATTTAAGTTCTCTACCAGTGTTTCCCCAACTTTTGGCATATGTGTACCCCTTCTATAATTTTTGTAACGCTGAGTACCCCTAGTCAAAAAAAATGTATGTATTTTAATAACAATCAAAATATATTTATTTTTTCTTTTTTTGGCACATACACAAAATAATAATAAACGAAAAATAAAATTATTTATAATAAAATATAAATAAAAGTTATATTATAAATAACATTTATTTGCACACCAGACCATCTCACGCCTCACAAGACTGTCTTGACTTGACTCATGAGAACATAGAATTAGGTGCAGCTAAGCATGGTGCAGTGCATATCCCCACCAAACTCCCGTGCAACGTGTACCCCCACCAAACTCCTCCCGTACCCCTGGGGGTACACGTACCACACTTTGGGAAACACTGCAAGTCAATTATAATTATGATTGATATATGCCTTGAAACAGTCTCCATGTTGCCTAAGTAATTTCTCTTCAAGTCATTGTGCTGCTGAACTATTTTTTTATAGAGATTCTTAGCTGGTAATTGTTTATATTAGCGGGGAAGTCATTGGTGAAAACAGCTATAATTGATAGGTTCAGGCTGCCAGGCATTGCTGAAGCAGCCAGGGCTGTTGGGCTGTCCTTCAGCTCTGGAAGCTTCTGTGAGTAGAATCCACTTTGGTTTATGGGGAATTTGTGGAGCACTACACTTTCACTATAGTCTCATCACTCCAGATCCCCTGGCCCACAAATCAGTCAGCCACAGGAGGCAAAACATCAAATGGTTATATACCTTAATGTGAATTAGTAATTAATTTTTGTCCTATATTTTACTGTGAACAAATTTACCACTTGGCATTATGTTTTGATTTGGGGATATAGTTTTTTGTTGTTGTTGTTGTTGTTGTTGTTTTTTGCATTAGGCTCTTTGTAGGGATGAGAGGGTGCTATATATACAAGTAATGTGGGCATCTGGAGAAACAGGTGAGAAACAATTTTATGACATGGTTGTTATCAGCTAGCCTTGGGTCAAGACCTTACAGACAAATTTTATCTGAGTTTACGTCTGCCAGAAAGACAACGTCATCTAGATGTCTTGTGTGTGTGTGTGTGTGTGTGTGTGTGTGTAAAGACTGAACTTTAATACTCAATATTAACCAAAACCTTCCACTTTTATGCTGTGACTTGGTGATATGACTAACCTATATCTATCTGGAGTTGTGTAGTAGAAATTTTTGGACATGGGCACAAATCCAAACTCTTCCATTAAATAGCTTTGTTATGCTGGGCAAGTCATTTAACCTGTCTGAACCTCTGTTTTATTATTTGTTAACTTGTGATGATAATACTTTTCAGGGTTGTTATGTGGATTCAATACAATATAAAGTGCTGTGATACCCTATAGCACCTGGTAGCCTTCTTTACTGGTAGTTATTTTCATTTCTACTCTTGTTACTAAAACTTAAATTTCTATTCCATGTATTTATCTTGCCCAATTTCTAAAATTCCAGCCACAAAGACTCACAACATGTAACTAATAGCAGTCAGAAGATGTTATAATTCATGAACTGCTAGAAATTCTTGTATCCAAACAGTTCTAGGCAGATTAAGTAAGCAGTCTAATTCTATAAGTTCACAGTTGATCCTGATTCACGTTGTTTTCCCATTTGATCTAGCCTTAGGCATTCCTTTGGTAATTTAATTTTTAAAAAGAAGCCATAATACATGTGAATTTGTAGTTTATGAAATTTATATGGTTAAATTAGTTTATTAATTAAAACTATTTATTTGGCCTACAATTAATATTTGAATTATAGATTGTTGCACATAATCTATGTAACTTTAATAAATATCAGTTTTCACATAGCTTAATTTACATTGAAATTTATATTATCAAATTTTCTTATATGATTAATTTTCAGTTTCATCACTAGATCACAACTGAAAATATACGTTCATTCATTTTGTATGTATATTTTAATTAAAGCAACAAATTAAACATTTTTATTGCAAAATTTTAAATTTTTTGTTATTTTATCAAAATAACTTTGGAAACTATTAAGAGTTAACATTTGAATCAGTATTATATTACAAATTCCCAGCTATTGTTTATGGAAAGTTGTTTCTACTGTGTCATAGTCTTTAACCGTAATTATAATCTCAGGCAAAAGAAAGACATTTTTAGAAACTATATTTAGAAATGTCCTGTACTGTTATAACTGGTAGCTTTTTTACTTCATAAAATACAACTTAGAAGACCAACTTTTTTTTTCATGACGTTGATGGAGTCATTTATTTCATGATAGTATTGAAAGCATGTGATTTGAGGAATGGTTTATTATATGTAGGTACTACTAGAAATTTTAATACATCCCAATGTGAAGCAGAAATGCATTGGTTTACATACTTTCAACTATAGATATGTGTTGAGCAAGTATTTATTATTTTCATATGCAATGTATCAAAACGTCACAGCCCTCACTTATATCAGGAGACTACTGTTACTTTAGAGTGAGGCCTAAGACAAGTCAGAAGTAACTACAGAAAAAGGTACTATTAGTGCCATAGAAGAGATAAAAAGATACTGAGATTCAGAAGAAAAACTGTATGGTTTTAAGAATCAGGATAAACTTCATGAAGAGCACGTTACCTGAGAAGGAGTATAAGCACAATCTTGAAAGGTAAAGAAATGGTGAGGCAAGGACACAATCACAAGCAAAAGTGTAAACGTAAGTGCAGTGTGTTTGAAGAACACTGAGTGGCTCCATTTGTTTCCCACAATAAACTGAAGCAGGGCAGCATTGGAAGATGGGGCTGGGAGGGTAGGTTGAAGGTATTTTGTAGAGAGTCTTAAAAACTTGAATAAGATTATAAATGTGATCAGTAAAGAGGAACCACTGAAGATTTTAAAAATAGAAATGATAAAATTGCAACTGTACATTAATATCATTTAATTGGATTGTGTTGGAACAGTGATAGTCCAGTGGGGAGATCACTTGGAAATTGTGCAGTAGTCTAAATGAGTGATAATGAAGGCCTGAACTTCTGGTAACAGGAGTTGATTGGTTATAGAAAGAGTAAAAGCAACATTGAAATAAAAACAACATAGATGTTAGCAAACCATGGATTATAGGTAAAGTGAAAGGGAAGAACTAAAATTGCAACTCATTTAAGTATTGTTCTGGTGTGTCGTTAATACAAATAATGCTATTAGAAGAATTTAGAGCTTTAGGGAAGTGTTCTGTTTTGATTTTGCATAGTGAGACAGAAAAAAATCCCATAAGCATTTCAAAATCCATTTCCTAGAGATAAGAGGCCAGGGCTTAAGACAGACTTGAGCCTGGCCACAAAGAAGAAGGTGGCTAAAATCAAGAGAGGGTGTATTAGTATGATTTACAAGTATCCCTGTAATTACAGACAGCTGGGAACAGGGAATACACCTGATACCAGTTACAAATTGTGATGAAAAAATGCCTTAGATGAGTGTGGAGTACATTTAAAATGGAATTCAAGAAAAATGAAAGTTAAATCTTATGTGTAAAGGCTTTCATAGGGACAGCTTTGGGGAAAAATACATCATATAAGAAATTTGAAGGTAGAATCAGGGTACTTCTAAATGCATTTTTAAATGTAGAAAATTAAAAATACCGCCCTAGCTGGTTTGGTTCAGTGGATAAGAGTGTCCGCCCCGCAGGTTCAACTCTGGTCAAGGGCACATGCCAGGGTTCAGGCTTGCTCCCCATTGGGGAGCGCACAGGAGGCAGCCGATAATGATTCTCAATGAAGTATGGGGTTTGTCCATTTGCCATTTTATATTTGACCAAATGAAAAAAATTAGCAAAAAAGTAAATAGTTTTTTTCCAGTTAAAATTAAATGTGTTGTCTTTTTGAAGATTAATTATTTAGCCAAATTTATACCCCCAAACATGATATTTTATAATTTGAGCACTCTCACATTTCAAATCACTTTAGATGTGAAAGATAACTCCTTCAGCCGGTCCCGGAGCTCAAGCGTAACCAGCATTGATAAAGAATCTCGAGAAGCCATATCTGCTCTCCATTTTTGTGAAACTTTTACTCGAAAGGCAGATTCGTCTCCTTCCCCCTGCCTATGGGTTGGTACTACACTGGGGACAGTGCTTGTCATTGCACTGAACCTCCCCCCAGGAGGAGAGCAAAGACTTCTTCAGCCAGTGATTGTGTCTCCAAGTGGTAAGTCTGCTCCAGTGCTGCACTGATACTGAACTGAATTTCATTTACTATATATAATAGATGCCTTTGCTTTTCATTTTTGAATGAATCTAATAATTCTAAAATATAAACTAAATGGGTATAGTTACATTATAGTTTTATGCTTTTAATAATGGAATACATGGAATAAGATTGAAGACTATCATTTAATACTACAGCTGTTCAGGTTTTGCACTTTTTAAACTCTATGATCATGTCTAAAATTATTTCTAGCTAAGAAAATGGGGAGCCCGGCCAGGTGTGGTTCAGTGTTTGAGTATCAACCCAGCAACCAAGAGGCCACCATTGTGATTCCTGGTCAGGGCACATGCCCAGGTTATGGGCTCTATCCCTTATGGGTGTGTGTGTGTATGGGGGGGGGGGGGCGGCATGTGATGTTTCTATCCTGCTCTCCCTCTCTGAAAAGAAAATTGGGAGGGAAGGATTTATTCTGATACTTTCCAGAATACTTTAAAATACATGTTATATAAGCAAAAGGTTGTTACATATTTAGAAGAAAAACATTATAAAAACATTTAAAAATGAAGTTTTAAAGTAGATTATTTTTCTTCTTTAAAGTAGGGAAATGTGACTTAGTAGCAAATTTTAAGAAGAAAAAAACATAGTCTTCATATATTGAAAATGAGATTAAATTTTACCAAATATATGTGGAGTCTGACAGGTCTGGAAATAACAGAATTCTGGTTTCCATTGCTAGTTAATGCTGATCTAGATAGGAAAAAATGTGATTTTGCTGTTATCTCTTGTTTATACAGTGGACTTTAATAATATTTGGAATTTAGAATTAAAGTGTAATTATGTATTAATGTTCGTTTTCGAACTATCTTTACATTTAAGGAAGTTTGATTTATACATTCAACTCAGTAAATATTTGAGTGTATACTACTCTATGCCTAGTTGGAAAAGGTTACATAATGATAATGTTCTTGTTAATCTCATTTTTATGAGTAAGCAACAGCTAAGTATATAGAGAAAAAAAATTGAAACATAAAAATCAAAATGTTAATAGTAATTATCACTGAATAGTGGGATTGTGTGTAATTTTTATTTTCTTTTTACTGATTAGTCATTTCTGAATTTTCTACAACAAGCTTGCATTAGTTTGTAATAAGATATAAATATTCCCAATAAATAAAAAAGAGAGAAGGATTAAATATAGATAATGTACTATTAGCTACAAAAATATTTAAGGTATTTTTCAACTTCCAATAAAATCAAATTTGCTATAAATTTACTTTGATATAAAATAATTGTCATAATTAAGAAGGAATCTTTGAGTTCATTCTCAGTGGTGGAATAGTTGAAGTTTATTTTGTAATGAGGTACCAATTTTAAAATACAACAGGCATTCATATCATGTTATCTGTGAGAAATGAGGTATTTTTTAAGCAGAAGAGTTTCTCTACTTTGTTCCATGTTTGTTTGATTTTCCTTCAAGAGGAGAACCTAGTAATTACTAATAATCTGCTGGAAAATATAAAATCCTGCTAACTATAGCACATGCATATATTTAAATATTATCTTGTTACATTTTTTTTCAGAAAAATCCACATACTGGCATTACTACATCTCATATATGTCCATATGTGTTATAAACAATTCCCAAATTAGCACACCGCTTAAAATACCGTATTTGCCGGCGTATAAGACGATTTTTTGGCCCTGAAAAACACGTATTTGCCGGTGTATAAGACGACTGGGCGTATAAGACGACCCCCTAACATTTCCACAAAAAATACAGAGTTTGTTATATACTCGCCGTATAAGACTACCCCCCACTTGGAGGCATATTTTTCAGGGCCAAAAAGTCGTCTTATACGCCGGCAAATACGGTAGTTAAATTGTCTCCTTGCCAAATCTGGGATATAGACTAAGATTACCAGACTTAACAAATTAAATGCAAGATGCCCAGTTAAATTTGAGTTTCAGATAACCAAAACTTTTAAAAAAAATTTTTTTTATTATTTAAAGTATTACATATAGTAGTACATATATCTTCTCCCCTCCCCCCCATAGACTTCCCCAGCCTTCCCTACCCCCTGTCGATAATTAGTAACCGTGAGTATGTTTTTATATGTCTCTTGGTCTTCCTTCTGTCTGCTTTCGAAAAGATTCTATTTAGGTCCGTTGCCCACTTTTTTATTGAATCATTTATCTTCCTTTTATTAAGTTGTATAAGTTTCCTGTAGGTGTTGGAGATTCAACCTTTATCAGTGATAACATTTGCAAATATGTTCTCCCATACAGTGGGTTTCTTGTTTTGTTGATTATTTCTTTTGCTTTGATGTAGTCCCAATTGTTTATTTTCTCTTTAGCTTCCATTGCCTTAAGAGTGGTATCAGTGAAGAAATTGCTTTGGCATATGTCTGAGATTTCTCTGCCTATGGTTTCCTATAGTATTTTTATGGTTTCCTGTCTTAAGTTTAAATCCTGTATCAATTTTGAGTTTATTTTTGTGTATGGTGTAAGTTGGTGATCTAGTTGCATTTTTTTTTTTGCATCTACCTGTCCAATTTTCCCAACATCATTTATTGAAGAGACTGTCTTGACTCCATTGTATGTTCGTGCCTCCTTTGTCAAATATTAATTGAGCTTAGTGGTTTGGGTTGATATCTGGGTTCTCTATTCTATTCCATTGGTCTATATGTCTGTTCTTGTGCCACTACCAGGTTGTTTTGAGAACAGTGGCTTTGTAATACAGCTTGAAATCTGGTATTGAGATCCCACCTATTTTGTTCTTTCTCAGGATTGCTGTGGCTATTCGGGGTCTTTTTTTATTCCAGAAGAAATTTTGGAGAGTTCTCTCTAGGTCTGAGAAATATGCCATTGGTATTTTAATGGGAAGTTCATTGAACCTATAGATTACTTTGGGTAGTATGAACATTTTAATAATGTTGATTCTACCAATCCATGAACATGGTATGTTCTTCCATCTGTTTATGTCTTCCTCTATCTCTTTTTTCAGTGTCCTGTAGTTTTTTGCATATAGATGTTTTACCTTCTTAGTTAAGTTTATTCCTAGGTATCTTAATTTTTTTTTTTGGTATGATGGTAAGTGAGATTGCTTTTTTAGTCTCTTTCTGTAAGTTCACTATTGGTGTATAGAAATGCAATAGATTTCTTGGCATTACTTTTGTATCCTGCTACATTGCCGAATTCATTTATTAAGTCTTAATATTTTTTATGGAGTCTTTTGAATTTTTATGTACAATATCATGTCATCTCCAAATAAGGACAGCTTTACTTCTTCTTTTCCAATTTGGATCCCTTTTATTTCTTCTTCTTGTCTAATTGCAATGGCTAAAACTTCCGATACAATGTTGAACAGGAGTGGTGAGAGTGGGTATCCCTGACTTGTTCCTGTTCTTAGGGGAAATGGTTTGTTTTTGCCCATTGAGTATGATGTTGGCTGTGGGTTTTTCATATATGGCGTTTATTATGTTGAGGTATGATCCCTCTATTCCCACCTTGCTGAGAGTTTTTATCAAAAAGGAGTGTTGGATTTTGTCAAATGCTTTTTCTGCATCAATTAATATGACTATGTGGTTTTTATCTCTCATTTTGTTTGTGTGATGTATCATGTTTATTGACTTTAGGATATTTTAACATCCTTGCATCCCTGGGATAAATCCTATTTGGTCATGGTGTATGATCTTTCTGATGTACTGCTGAATCCAATTTGCTAGAATTTTGTTGAGGATTTTGGCATCTATGTTCATGAGGGATATTGGCCTGTAATTCTCTTTCAATGTGTTATCTTTATCTGGTTTTGGTGTTAGGGTGATGCTGGCTTCATAGAATGAGTTTGGAAGTGTTCCTTCCTCATGAATTTTTTTGAATAGTCTGAAGAGGATAGTTTTAAGTTCTTCCTTGAATGTTTGATAAAACTCTCCTGTGAAGCAGTCTGGCCCCAGGCTTTTGTTTGCTGGAAGCTTTTTGATGAATGCTTCAATTTCTTCCATAGTTATTGGTTTATTGAGATGTATAGATTCTTCCTGATTGAGTTGTGGGAGGTTGTATTTTTCTAGGAATATGTCCATTTCCTCCAGGTTTTCCAGTTTGTTGGAATAGAGTTGTTCATAGTATTTTTTAAACAATCCTTTGTATTTTTTGGGGGGGAGGGGGGGTCTGTTGTTATTTCTCCTCTTTCATTTCTGATTTTGTTCATTTGGGTCCTCTCTTTCTCTCTCTCTCTCTCTCTCTCTCTCTTTTTTTTTTTTTTTTTTTTTTTTTTTTTTTTTTTTTTTTTTTTTTTTTTGTGAGCCTGGCTAGAGGTTCATCTATCTTGTTTATCCTTTCAAAGAACCAGCTCTTGGTTTTGTTTATCTTTTGTATTGTTTTTTGGTCTCTATGCCATTTATTTCCCCTCTGATCTTTATTATTTCCTTCCTTCTGCTTACACGGGGCTTCTCTTGTTGTTCTCTTTCTAACTCTTTGAGTTTAGGGTTAAATAATTTGTTACCATTTTTTCTTTTCTTTTTTGCAGTAGGCTTGTAGAGCTATGAACTTTCCTCTCAAGACTGCTTTTGCTGTGTTCCATAGTTTTTGGATTGTTGTGTTTTCATTGTCATTTGTTGCCATGATGTTTTTTATTTCTTCTTTGATCTCTCTGTTTACCCAATCATTGTTTAATAGTATGCAATTTAGTCTCCATGTGTTTGATTTTTTTGGATTGTTTTTATTGTAGTTGATTTCCAGTTTTATGCCATTGTGATCTGAGAAGATGCTTGATATGATTTCTATTTTCTTGAATTTGAAAAGACTTGGGCTGTGACTTAATATATGGTCTATGTTTGAAAATGACCTGTGTGCTCTTGAGAAGAATGTATATTCTGTGGCTTTGGGGTGAAATGTTCTGAAGATGTCAATTAATTCTATCTGTTCTAATGTCATTTAAGATTGATGTTTCTCTCCTGATTTTTTTGTTTAAAGGATTTTTCCAGTGGTGATAATGGGGTATTAAAGTCTCCTACTATGATTATATTAATGTCAATCTCTCCCTTGATATCCTCCAGGAGTTTTTTTTTTTTTTTTTTTTTAATGTATTTGGGTGATCCTATATTAGGTGCATATATTTTTACCGGAGTTATTTCTTCTTGTTGATTGCTCCCTTTAGTATTACCCTCTTTCCCCGAAAATAAGTCAGTGTCTTATATTAATTTTTGCTCCCAAAGATGCGCTAGGTCTCATTTTCAGGGGATGTATTAAGTTTCCATGAAGTAGGTCTTATGTTCGGAGGATGTCTTATTTTCGGGGAAACATGGTATGAAGTGGCCTTCCTTATCTCTTTATGTTCTTCACTTTGAGATCTAATTTGTCAAATATAAGTATGCTACCCCAGCCTTTTATTTTCATTTCCATTTGCCTGAAAACCTTTTTTCCATCCCTTCACCATCTTTTTGCATCTTTTTTTTCTGAGGTGGGTTTCCTATATACAGCAGATATATGGGTTATGTTTTCTTATCCACTCAATTACCCTATGTCTTTTGATTGGGGCATTTAATCCATTTACATTTAAAGTTATTATTCTTTACCCCTGTATTTCTTCTTCACTTCCTATTTCTTCTTTTTACAGCAGACCCTTCAGCATTTCTTAAATTGCAGGTTTGGTGGTAATAAACTTCCTTAGTCCTTTTTTGTCTTTGAAGCTCCTGATCCCACCTTCAATTTTGAATGATAGCCTTGCTGGGTATAGTATTCTTGAATTCAATCCCTTTCTTTGCAGAACTTTGTAAATTTCATTCCATTCCCTTCTGTCCGGTGTGTTTCTGTTGAGAAATCAGTTGATATTCTAATAAGAGATTCCTTGTAGGTAACTTTCTGTCTCTCTCTAGCAGCTTTTAAGATTCTTACTGTCATCAGTGTTTGCCAATTTTATTATGGTATGCCTTAGTGTTGGTCTTTTGGAGTGTAACTTGTTTGGGACTCTATGTACTTCTTGGACTTGCATAGGTTTTTCTTGCCAATATCAGGGAAGTTTTCTGTCATTATTTCTTCAAACAGGTTTTCTATTTTTTGCTTCTCTTCCTCTCTTTCTAGTATTCTTATTATGTGAATGTTGTTTCATTTTGTGTTGTCCCAAAGCTCTCTTAGGCTCTTCTCTTGCTTTTTAAGTCTTCTTTTCAGTTGCTGCTGTGTTTGTGTGTTTTTTCCTACTTTGTCTTCTAATTTACTGATGCGATCCTCAGCCTCTTCTAGTCTACTATTTAAGCCTTCCATTGTGTTCTTTATTGCAGCTATGTCATTCTTCATCTCCTCTTGGTTCCTTTTCATGTTGGACATTCTCATTCAGCTTCTTATAGTTCTCATTGAGTTGTGTATATTTGTCATCCAGCTGTTTAAACATCCTTTTTAACCATTACTCTGAATTCTTTCTCTGATATGCTGCTAGCCTCAATTTCATTTAACTGTCTGGTGGTTCCTCTTTTTCTTTCCTTCGGGGATTGCTTTTTGTCTTCCTGTGTTTTTCGGTAACATTTTAATTGTAGGTCCATTGGTTTGGTAATCAGATTCTTTTGAAGATGGTGCTACTGGTGTGATCTTTCAGGTCTCCTGGGCTTGGTAATCTAGTGTAGCTTTCTACTTGAGCTATTTTGGTTCTCTTGATGTAGGCCTGTGAGCTGGAAAGGTAAAACTGCGGTTTCTAGAAGTCAGCAGCTGTGGAGGGGGGCATGTCCCAATTTTTGCTGTCTTGTACCCTTGATTGAAATCGCACATGTCTGATGGGGACTCACAGTGGGACCCAGGAACTATCTGTTGGGGTGATGGGTCTCAGAGGCCTGCATTCTGGAAAGGCATGACTGTGGTGTCCAGAGTTCTGTAGTTGTGGGGTGGACAGACTCAGATTTTGCTGCTCCACCTGTGGTGGATATGCGCTCGCTCCAGTGGAGGATCACAGGGGCACCCACAGTGCTTTTGCCAACGAGGGGCACTGAAGTATTCTGATGGGCTCTGGCACTGAAGCTGCATAATTGAGGTTTCTGTGTGCAGGTATCCAGGGTAAGTGAATTCCGAATTTCTGTTGTCAGGGGGAGTGCATCCCTGTTTGTACAAGATCACACCTAGCAAGGGCTCATAGCAGCTCCCACAAGCACCTTGTGGATAGATGGGCTCGGGGTGCCTGCCGTTGGAAATGCACTTGTGGACTGGTGGTGCGTTTGCCTGCACAGAGCTCTGACTCATTTTGAGGGGCTCCGGCACTGAAGTTAAGCATCTGGGGTGTATGTGGGCAGTTATTCAGGGGGAAGGAGTTCAGAATTTCTACTGCGGGGCAGCGCGTCCTCGTCTGTATAGAATCACAACCAGCAGGGTTCAGAGCAGCTCCCAGAGGACCCTGTGGATATATGGGCTCAGAGTGCCTGCCCTTTGGAAATGTGCACATCTGTGGCAGTGAGTTTGCCAGTGCAGTGCTCTGATGCACTTTGAGGAGCCCTGGCGCTGAAGTCACATAGCTGGGGTGTCTGTGGGCAGTTATTCAGGCAGAGGAAATTCAGAATTTTACTGCAGAGCAGCGCGCCCTTATCTGTACAGAAACACACCAGTGGGGGCTACCAGTGTCTCCCAGGCACTGCCTATGGTGTGGTATGCCCTGGATGCCTGTGCTGCTGGAAATGCATGAAAGAAAGTGGTGTCCGGAGTTCTGCCACTGGGGAGGGGGAAGATGCACTTACTGCTGCGGGAACTGTGCACTTTTGGAGGTGGAGGTCCCAGGGTCCACAGGTCTGCAGCTGGGGCAGCAGGATTTTGGCTTGAGTGGTTGCTGGGTCACAGGCAGTGTCAAAGTCCTGTCTGGGTGGAGGTGCTGATGAGTTCCTAGAAAAGGCCACTGTGCCCTTCAAGTTGGTGTGGGCTCCATGCCCGAGTCCTACAGTCCATGGAGTGCCCACAGCGGTAGTAGTCTTTCCTTGTCCAAGAGAGCTTGGTCTGCCAACCCCTGCTGTTCCTGCGAGATTTAACTGTCCCTTACTCACTCACACTCACACCACATACATCCACACACTCACCTTTTATACCCCAACTCACTTCCTCTCCCTCACCTCTGTCCTGCCAGCTGCCATCTTTTTCTGAAGCCAAAACTCTTTAACCTAAGTTTGGTCCCATTTAGAATTTGGAAATATAATGCAATATTTGAGACATACTTATACTAAAAGTACCAAAATGGGACTTTACATACTTTAACAAGTCATAGCTCAATTTTGAAAATGAAATGTATTTTAATAAACACTGTCTTTATAACTATTCAGAATGTGTTTATACATTTTTGGTGTGTGTGTGTGTGTGTGTGTGTGTAAATAATATTTTGTCTTCTAAGGAGGATTTTGTTCCTCTTAAAAACAAAAGAAGATAATATACAAAAATTTTCTATAAGTATAAAGTAATATAATATGAAAAATCTTTAAAAATAAGTCAATTCAACACCTTCCCTCCTATTGGTTTCCAAATCATTAATATTAATGCTATCTTTTAGCTTACTTAGAAATGAGCATAAAGCACATTTTCATTTCCAAATATATAAGGGAAAGGAAGCCACATTAATTAAAACAAGTAAAGAAATATTATGCCTAGATTAAGACTATAATTTGACCAAAATAATACCTTGGATGCATTTGACATTTACTGCTAAATATTTTTAAAGGTAATTCTGATTTTGTGAGGTAATGTTTAGAAATATATGCAATTTTTTTTCTCATTGACTCTGAAGATTACCACTGTTTATTCATAATACGATATGAGCAATATATAGAATTTTCAGTTGTCTAGTAGTCATATTAAAAAAGTAAAAAACAAACATTAAAAAACAGGTGAAATTAATTTTAATGACATCTTATGTAATTCTGTCTGCCCAAAATACTTTCATTTCAGCATGTAATCAGTATTTTTAAATTATAGAGATATTTTACTTTTAATTTTTTTTTGTACTATAGCATGCTACCATTTGGACAAGCCACATTTTAAGTGCCCTATAGCTGCATGTGACTAGTGGCTGCCACATTGGACAGTGTAGATACCTTTTACTTGCTCTCACATTCATTGGTAGTTTGTCAAGTATGAAAGAAGACATGGGTCCAGACATCCCAACATTTATCTGTTTGGTGGCACTTATCTGTTTGGTGCATGTAATATTGATATATTTTCCAGATTCAAATATCTTAATTTTGGATCCAATTTCAGTTTACTATCTATAATAATAAAAGAATAATATGCTAATTAGACTGGATGTCCTCCCTTCCAGACAAAGCCGAGGCAGAGGCAGCAGAGGTCCCTGGCAGTGGCAGTGGGCGGGACCTGGGGCCAAGGCCCTTGCATGAATTTCGTGCATCAGGCTTCTAGTATAATCTGTATATGTTTAGCATCTATTATGTATCAGTGTTGAAATAAACATATTTACTGTACGGATTGAAATTCTTGTTATTTACTAAAATCATGTATTTTAGGTACTGTATTGAGGTTAAAGGGAGGGATCCTGAGAATGGCATTCCTGGACACCACAGGCTGCTTAGTGCCACCTGCCTATGAATCCTGGAGAGAGCACAACGTTCCTGAAGAAAAAGATGAAAAGGAGAAATTGAAAAAAAAGCGGCCAGTCTCTGTATCCCCTTCCTCCTCTCAGGAAATTAGTGAAAACCAGTATGCAGTGATTTGTTCTGAAAAGCAAGCAAAAGTAATCGCACTGCCAACTCAGAACTGTGCTTATAAGCAAAACATTACAGAGACCTCGTTTGTTCTTCGGGGAGATATTGTGGCATTGAGTAACAGTATCTGCCTTGCCTGCTTCTGTGCCAACGGACATATTATGACTTTTAGGTAAGAGTTAGGTTATTTTTTAAACACATCGTATTTCCTCTCTCTAAACATAGCATTACAGAACGATAGTTTGAAAGAAATTATTTTACTTATTTTCAGTCTTATAAACTGATAATTTAATTCCATTCAGTTAATAGTGATCAAGTATATGAAGACAAGAAATCAGTTTTATCTCCCATTCAAGTGCAATAAATCATAAGGTTTATAGGGTCCCTGCCACTCTTCCCTTTTATAATACTTTGTTTAAAACTAAAACTTTCCTTGTTTATTATTAACAAGTTTTTAATTTTTTCCTCAAGTTTGCCAAGTTTAAGGCCTCTATTGGACGTGTATTACTTGCCCCTTACCAATATGCGGATAGCCAGAACGTTCTGCTTCACCAACAATGGACAAGCATTATATCTTGTTTCACCTACAGAAATCCAGAGACTCACTTACAGCCAAGAGACCTGTGAAAATCTTCAAGTAAGTAACAAAAATTGTACTATAGTTTTTTCCAGGGTGAAATATTCTCTAAGGGCCTTTATAATATACTTTACACTTACAGGAATGTACATATGAGTCTGTGTGGAACATCCAAAGCCTTTATCAAGACTTTCAGAGCACAAGTGATAAAGTGTCTTCATCAGACACTTTATAAGAGGGACTTCATCTCATTGATCCATATTTTTTCTCTGCTGTGATGGCAAAGATAGATATGAAATGTTACATACATTTTATATCTACTCTCTACATAGGATAAATATCTATTATACACATGTACCAAAAAAAAAAAAAGTTCTTTTCAAAGAGGTATTGCTAATGTGAAAAAAAAATTCTGTTTTAGGGCAAAAAATGTCATCCCTTCTCTGTAGTTACAAGGATGAGAAAAATAAGGTTGATAGTTTTCTTCTGAATATTTTTGCTGATTTATAGGGTGTCCACCAAAAAATGTATACACACTTAGAATAATTATAAAGTCACTGTTTATTAAAGTACATTTCATTTTCAAAATGTAATAGAAACCGGCTATTAAAGTGTGTATACATTCTTTGGGACACCCTCTATTTGTGATAGACCACATACAAATTCTTTAAATATAAAACCATGTCTTTTTCAACTATTCAAGTTCCTGTGTGCTTGTTTATCTATTAGAAATGATTATTTTAGCTTCAGCATTTAAAATCAAATTGCTCTTGAAATATTGAGCTACAATATTAATTTATATTTGGTATTTAGGAAAAAATTATCCTAAAATTTTTTGCAATTAATTATCCCTATTTTACTTGTTAGTAAATTGGAATTTGTAGCTTATTTTTAGAACATGAGCTTTAGAGTAAAAAAACAAACAAACAAACAAAAAAAAACTGAATATAAGTCCCAGCCTTGCTAATTACTGAATTATATGACCTTAGACAAGTAACTTACTGGCTCTGAGCTTCATCATCTTTAAAATTAGGATAAAAATAATACCAATCTGCACAGCAAAAGAAGCTGCCAACAAGACAAAAAGGCAACCAACCCAACGGAGATGATATGTACAAACAGCAGCTCCTACAAAGGGTTAATATCCAAACTAAAGAACTCATACAACTCAGCACCAAACAGTCCAATTAAAAAATGTGCAGAGGACCTGGATGGACACTTCTCCCAAAAAGAAATACAAATGTTCAACAGATATACATATTTTACAAATGCTCAACTTCACTAGCTATTAGGGAAATGCAAATCAAAACTACAATGAGAGACCATCCCACACCTGTTAGAAGAGCTGTTATCAACTCCAACTCTCCAACTAATAAGTGTTGGAGAGGTTGTGGAGAAAAGGAAACTCTTGTTCCCTGCTTGTGGGAATGTGAACTGGCACAGCCACTGTGGAAAGCAGTTTGGTGGTTCCTCAAAAAATTAGGATTAGAGTTACCATGTGACCCATCAATCCCTCTTTTGGCATTTACCCGGAAAACTTAAAAACGCTTATTCACAAAGATATATGCACTCCTAAATTCATTGCAGCATTATTCAAGGTGGGCAAGACATGCACACAACCAAAGTGTCCTTCGATGGGCAATTGGATAAAGATGTGGTGCATACATACTGTGGAATAGCACTCAATCATAAGGAAAGATAAAATTCTTCCACTTGCCACAGTATGGATCGACCTCGATAATAATATGCTAAGTGAAATAAGTCAGTTAGAAAAAGCTAAATACCATATGATTTCACTCAGAAAGAAACTCTAAAAAAAAATTAACACTTTAGCTCCAGCAATAATAATGTGATACCACAGTATAGCAGCACTGGTACTGGGAACCAATATTGTGTTTGTGATTCTCCTCTTCATTGCAATCCCACAGTCTCACTATACTTTTATTTTGCTTCTGGAGCTTTTCAAAGCTGCCTCGTAAATAATGTTGCCACTACCCTTATCTTTCTTACAGACACTCCTCTTCCTCTCTGTGTTATCTACAAAGTCAGTAACATTTCTTGTCTCCGGCCTTTGCCATTTATGTGCTCAGAACATTGATAGTAATTCCAACAACTGACAATATAGGAAGCTTTCCCATCTTCCATCCATATTTCTGAAATTCCATATGTGGGGGCATAATTCTTTTCCTAGTATATGTTTATTAAAAAATAAGTTGGTATGTCTTTCTAAATTACTTACTTTCTGACTGCTGAAGAGTAGTAATTCCAAAACTGCATTTCATCATCGTTACACTAGACTTTTAATGTGTTAGTTGCTTTTCTTTTTTCTAATGGAAGAGAAACTAAGTATTCAGATACCAGTTCTCCAGTTTAAGCAGGAATATTATATTTGCTTGAAATATAAGTATAGTAAACTAGCCAAAATAACTAGTCAATCTTAGTCAGTTTTGTTTTAATAACTTACTGTTTGAGTAAGTTATGTGTTGGGTCTTATCATTTGAAATGTACTCTTTTTTTTTTTTTAATATTGGCAGATTATGTTACACAATTAAGTTAAAGAGATTACAGTGATAGTTTCGTGAAATGTAGTTTAGTTTCCCTGAAACTAACAATTACAATTTGTTTGGATTTTAAAGGAAATGTTGGGTGAACTCTTCACTCCTGTAGAAACACCTGAAGCACCAAACAGGGGATTCTTTAAAGGCTTATTTGGAGGTGGTGCACAGTCTCTTGATAGAGAAGAACTATGTAAGTTGATTTATTTAATTTGGGTAATATATCTTAAAGCATAAACATTCAAGCCAAATTTTTTTACACATGTGTATATTCACCTTTTTTGTCTTTGTCACAATTATTAACATATTTATGTTTTAGCAATATACATGAAATTATTTTCTGTTGCTCTAACCTAAACCAGGAACTATTTTACTCAGTAAACTAAAATCAGAATAGCTTCTGGTAGCTAAAATGAATATTCACAACTTGATATGAATAATTTAGAAAGTATTCTTATTAAATGTGATCATTATTATTTTAATTCTATAATTGACTTTAATTAATGACCTTAATTTTGAAAAAGTTTTAACTTAAACATTTATTATCTTAGAAAATCTCCAGAACTATTCTTCTTACACTAGAAGGTTATTTAAAACTAGAGGCCTGCTGCACGAAATTTGTGCATGAAAGGGGGGAAGGATATCCCTCAGCCCAGTCTGCACCCCTCCAATCTGGGACCCCTCGAGGGATGTTCCTCTGACTGCCCGTTTGGGCCTGATCCCAGTAGGGCAGTTGGACATCCCTCTCACAATCCAGGACTGCTGGCTCCCAACTGCTCGCCTGCCTGCCTTCCTGATTGCCCCTAACCACTTCTGCCTGATCACCCCCAAACCACTCCCCTGCCACCCTGATTGATGCCTAACTGCTCCCCTGCCGGACTGTTTGCCCCTAATTTCTGTTCCCTGCAAGGCCTGGTCAACTCTAACTGCCATTCCTTGCAGGCCTGGTGTCGTCGTCGTCGTCGTCCCCCCCCCCCCCCCCCCCGAACTGCTCTCCCCTGCAGGCTTGGGTTCCCCCCCAACAACCCTTCCCTGCAATCCTGGTCACCCCTAACTTACCTCCTCTGCCAGCCTGGTCACCCCTAAATACCCTCCTCTGCTGGCCTAATCACCCCCACTGCCCTCCCCTGCTGGCCATCTTGTGGTGGACATCTTGTGTCCACATGGGAGCAGGATCTTTGACCACATGGGGCAGACATCTTGTGTATTGGAGTGATGGTCAATCTGCATATTACTCTTTTATTATTTAGGATAGAAGCCTAGTGCATGGATGGGGGGGTGTGGGACAGCCTGGGCGAGGGGCCTGTGGTGGTATGCAGGCTGGTCATGTGACGACGCAAGTGGAGGCCCTGGTATCTGGGATTTGTTTTTTTTTCTACAATTGAAACTTTGTACCCTGGAGCAGAACCAAGCCTTCTGCTCCTTCCATGGTGGCAGCCATTTCTGTTGAAATTTGTATATCTATTATAATTGAAACTTTGTAGCTTGGCCTGGAGGCCTATGCTGCCTGGGCTATAGAAGCTTGACTTCCTTCATTGTCGGGGGCAACCCTAGCCTTTTGCTCTTCCAGCTCCGTGGCTGTCATCATTTCTGTTGGAATTTATTTACCTTCTATAATTGAAACTTTGTAGCCTTGAGTGCAGGCCTGGGCCTGCAAGGGCAGGCAGAAAGCTTGGCTTCCTTCATTGCCAGGGGAACCCAAGACTCCCTCCAGCTCTCTGTGGCTACAGCCATCTTGGTTGGGTTTATTTGCATATTTGCTCCTGATTGGCTGGTGGACATGGCTTGTTGGTGTGACAACAAGCATATTACTCTTTTAGTAGATAGGATGGCAAGATCTGGTTCATTTACTGCCTTCCACATAATTGGGAACAAATTAGAAATTAGTCCTTGAGTGAACTAATGAATCAACGAATTTTTATCATATCTTTCAGTTGTAGGAACTATTATCTATCCTCAAATTTTATTTCTTTTATTCTCTTTTTTCCCCCCTAAAATATTTTAGAATTTTGCTTTTGTGTTTAACTTGAAAGTCTGTAAGATTAGATACCAGTAAATAACAGTGCATTGCAATTTTACATTTAAAAACGTACCAGATGAATGAGTATTAGTCCATTTTAAATTCATTTTAGCCAAAACCAGTTTGGCTCAGTGGATAGAGCATCGGCCTGTGGACTAAAAGGTCCTGGGTTCGATTCCAGTCAAGGGCATGTACCTTGGTTGCCGGCACATCGATGATTCTCTCCCATCGATGTTTCTAACTCTCTATCCCTCTCTCTTCCTCTCTGTTAAAAAAAAAAAAATCAATAAAACATATATTTTTAAAATAAATTCATTTTTTAAAAAAAGAGGAAGACTGTACTTCAAGTCATTTAGGATTGCTAATCTACCTAATCAAAGAGTAACATGCTAATTGACCGTACCTTAGCGATGCCCACCAGCCAATCAGGAGTAAGTATGCATATTAACCAGACAAAGATGGAGGGTTAATTTTATGGGCAGGTGCCGAGCGTCATGGAGATAATGCAAGTGTTCCCCACCACACTAGCCACTCCGGGCCTCTGGGAAGTGAAAGACCAAAATAAATAGAAAGAGACATCATATTTATATAGTAGAAGATTCATTATATGGCATCATTTCTCCCAAAACTGATGTATGGATTTATACATGCATATATACATGCATATATACATATATGCGCGCACACACACGTGTGTGTGTGCATGTGTGTATATGTATACACACATGCGCACACACACATACATGCACACTTCCCCTCCAAAAAATGAAATTTTGTAAATTATTCTAAATTTTACATGGGAATTCAAAGGGTTTCACTACTTCTATTTAATATTGTACTGGAGATTTTAGCCAGAACATTAGGCAAGAAAAAGAAATAAGGGAAAATGGTGAACAACATAGACCGATGAACAGAACAGACCCAGAAATAAGGAGCCAAGGGTCAGACTGTTGGACTTCAAATGGAGAGGGGGGATAAAAGGGAGAGAGCAACCAAAGGACTTATGTGCATACATATGAGCCTAATCAGTGGTAGAGGACAATGAGGAGCAGGGCATGAGTGGGGGCGGTGGGGGATTGGAATGGGGGATTGAAGATAAATATGTGATACCTTAATCAATAAAGAAATTTAAAAAAATAAAAGGTATGAAGACTTGAGTACAAGAAATAAAACTATATTCACAAATGACACGTTCTTGCATATAGAAAATCATCAGGAATACACGCACAAAAATTATACTTAATACACAAGTTTAGCAAGATTACAGGATACAGATCAACCTAATAAATTGCATTTGTATATGCTAGCAGTGAACAATCCAAAAACTAAATTAAAAAGGAAAATTTTAATAGCATCAGAAGATAAAATATTTAGGAATAATTTAGCAAAAGAAGTATAAACAGACCTGGCCATGATGGCTCAGTTGGTTGGGCATAGTCCCATGCACTGAAAAATTGCCAATTTGATTCCCAGTCAGGGCCAGGGTTGCAGGCTTAATCCCCAGTAGGGGGCTTGGAGGAGATAAACTATCAGTTATTCTCATCATTGATGTTTCTATCTCTCTCTACCTCTTCCTTCCTCTCTGAAATTAATTACGTGTGTGCGTGTGTGTGTGTGTGTGTGTGTATACACATACACATACATTATATATATATATATATATATATATGTAATGTGTGTGTGTATATATATATATATATATATATATATAATAACGAAGTTGGACCCCAACCTCATACCATGCACAAAAATTAACTCAAAATGGATCAAAGACTTGATGGTTTCTCAGATACGACACCTTAATCATAGCAAATGAAATAAAAAAATAGATAAATTGGATTTCATCAAAATTAAAAGCCTAAGAACACTATCAAAAAATTAAAAAAACAACACAGAATGTGATAAAATATTTACAAGTCTTATACCTGATATATGTGATAAGAATCTACTATACAGAATATATAAAGACCTCTTACAACTCAACAATAGATAAATATGTAACTTATTTTTAAGTGTACGAAGGGTTTGAATATTTTTCTAAAGAAAATATAGAAATGGCCAATATACACATGAAAAGGTGCTGAACTTCATTTGTCATTAGGGAAATGCAAATCAAAGCGACAATGAACTGTCACTTCATACTTACTTGGTAGCTATAATCAAAAAGACATAAAATAATGAATTAAGAATGCTGAAAAGTTGAAACCCTCATACATTGCCAGTGAAAATGTAAAATGCTATAAACTGAAAAATTCTGGTAGTTTCTCAAAAAGTTAGTTATCATGTGACCCAAAATTACACTCCTAGATATATATACCCAAGAGAATTGAAAACATGTCCACACAAAACCTTGTGAGAATGTTCATATTAGCATTATTTATAATAGCTGAAAACTATTCAAAATTCTCATCAACTGATGAATAGATAACCAAACTGTCATCAGTTCATACAATGGAATATTATTCTGTCACTAGAGGCCCAATGCATGAAGATTTATGCAAGAATGGGCCTTTCTTCCCTTGGCTGTCAGCACCACCTTGCTCAGGCCTGGAACTGCCTTCCCACTCTGCCCAGAGGCCCCAAGCAGCTGGGGTGGTGCGGAACACCTAAGTCATCACCCCCAGCCACTTGGCACCTGTATGTGCAAATTAACCCACCAGCTTTGTTGGGTTAATTTGCATACTCGCTCCTGATTGGCTGGTGGGCATTGCAAAGGTCTGGTCAATTTGCATCTTTCACTTTTATTAGTGTAGATTTAAAAGGATGAATTACTGATACATACCATAGCATGTTTGAAGCTTGACAACATTTTTTTTTTTTAGTGAAAGAAGCCAGACCTAAAAGACTACATATTGTATGAATCCATTCATATGAAATATTCAGAATATGAAAATATGTAGAGAATTGATTACCAAGGGTTGAGAAGAGAGGAAAATGGATATTGGTTTCTGATAGAAGTTGGGATGGGTTTTTTTGTTTTGTTCTTAGTAGTGATGAAAATGCTCAAGAATAGATAGTAATGATGGTTGAAAAGCCTTTTGAATTAACTAAAAGGAACATTTTTTATGGTATGAGAATTATATTGCTAAAGGAAAAAATGTATGCTGAGGGAATAGGGACTATGACATCAGATTTTAACAGAATTTAAGACTTGCAATAATCTAGGTGGGTAGAGCCTGGCTAATGAAGGGAAAAGAAGCAATGAATGTCTGAAATCTTTTTAAGGGAAAACTTAATCTATTTGGTAAGTGACAATATAAATAGAGAGGAAGAAAGGGATGTAATATATCTATATTTTGAAGCCTAAAATAGAATACTGAATAAATTCCTTATTTTTCTTTTTTTCTTTACTTCTAAGACCTTAAGCATAGTATTTTAAGCATGGAATAAATAGACTAAATTAAATCTGTATATTTAAAACTATGTATTTGAATTTAGATATCTTTAATTTATGTTCAGTTTTTTTCACACTTAATAGTAATTTTTATTGTTATATAAATTGTTGTCGGCATACCATTTATTTATTTCAGCAAAATAATTACCAGTCCCTTCTTTGCACAAGTACTGTTATATAGAGAGTAAAATATTTAAATGTACATTTTTTTTCATGTTTTTAAAAATATCTAAAAATTAAAACCATCATAATAAAGACATTTATTAATTATGAAGTGAAATATGTAAATATTTTCATTATATTGTCATTCAATCTAAAAATTGTTTTAGTGCTATCAGGTAGTAGGACTTTAAAAAATTTAAATATGTTTTTATTTATTTCGGAGAGGAAGGGAGAGAGATCAAAACATCAATGATGAGAGAGAATTATTGATAGGCTGCCTCTGCATGCCCCTTACTAGGTATCAAGCCCACAACTTGGGCATGTGCCCCTGATCGAAATAGAATAGGACCTTTCAGTCCATGTGCTGATGCTCTATCCATTGAGCCAAACTGCTAGAGTTAGGATTTTATATTAGTAAAGTTTTCATTTTTTAAGTTACTCTTTCATTTACCAATTTGTTCAGTTGGAGAATCGTCCTCAGGAAAGGCTTCTAGAAGTCTTGCACAACATATCCCTGGTCCTGGTGGCATTGAAGGTGTGAAAGGAGCAGCATCTGGAGTCGTTGGTGAATTAGCACGAGCCAGGTTGGCACTGGATGAAAGAGGGCAGAAACTGGGTGACCTGGAAGAAAGAACCACAGCTATGTTGTCCAGTGCAGATTCATTTTCTAAACATGCTCATGAGGTATGTCTAGCAAATATTTAAACAAAAAGGAAAAAAATGTCAGTAAAAGAAGTATGAAAATTACTGTATTTTTATAGCTAGTTTATATCTGCACATGAATTTTTGCGTATCCTCTGCACAATGGGAAATTCCTGATTTTTGCCACCAGAGGGAACTGTTACAAGAATATGTCTCAGTAGCTTTTGGTCTTTTACTGAAGTTTATAAATCTGAGGGACCTGTAGACCTTTTCTCTGCAACTGTTCCTTAGGGAATGCAGTAACACAGCTAACTTTCCTAAATGCTTCACATTCTACCAATTTCTCTGAGAGAAGGAAATCATTTTCTTCTCTAGATTCTTTAGGTAGATCTAAATGACTAGTATTGGCAAGAACTTTTATTCAATAGACAGTACTAACTCTGTCTGTAGGTCAATTCAGACAGAGAAATATTAAGATGCATTTTTGCAGCAAATTCATCTTGAAGAGCTAGCACATCATTGTGGAGCTTAGAAAGGGAATCTATAAAGTATGCTTCCTAGCTGGTCCTCTTACAAATAGGCTTTATTGGACAGCATAGTACACTTTAAAAACTGAATATAGGCCTTTAGGTTTAATACACTATTTTCATTTTGACCCATAAGTCTGCCATTCCTTGATCCTTTACACTGGGTTACTTCAGGCATTCACTTCCTCACCTATACCTTGAGGACATTTTGAGTTTGTTGTCTGAAAAAACCCATAGTAAGGTTTTATGTTTGAATACCCAGTCTGCCAGCAAAGAGATCTGTAAATTTTTCAATCAAAAGTATCTCCTTTGCTCAAGAATGCTGTCACCTAGAATGTATAAAAGAGGTAAATTGATCTGGAAAAGATTTGTTCAGGGCTTCAAAGAGAATCAGAGGTCCTTTGTCAGTCCTTGTACTAAGCCAACACACCTCAGATGTAGTCTAGCAGCCTTTGATCAAGGGCAAGAATTTTGTTGACATAACTCTGCACCTGTCTGTGATCTCTGAAGCATATAACACTTCAGCCAATTTAAGAATATATTTACACTAAATATTTAGCAAGGAGTTCAAGCTGGTAGCTTTTCCTCTTGCCAAGTAATCTTGGGTCATATTTTAGAGTCTAAGGAAGAAAATATATTGAGGTGGCTAAGATCATAGGTTCTTGAATCAGAGTATGTGGGCTCGAACCCAGTTCACCATTGTATTGTTTTGGGTAATCCCTTTAAGCTTCAGTTTCTTCATTTATAAAATGGGAGAATAATAATGCCTGATGCATAGAGTTACTTTGAGAACCAGATGAAATCATATAAGGAAAGTGTATCATGCACTGCTAGCTCAGGAAATTTTAGCTGGCAGTCATGGTAGAATTTCAAACCTTTTGTTCCCAGGTTTGTTTGTTTCTATTATATTTTTATTGATTTCAGAGAGGAAGGGAGAGGGAGAGAGAGCTAAAAATATCAGTGATGAGAGAGAATCATTGATGAGCCGCCTCCTGTGTGCCCCACACTGGGGATAGAGTGTGCCCCGATCAGGAATCAAACCAGTAAATAGGTCAAAGCTGAACCACTGAGCCACGCCAGCCAGGCCATTCCCTAGGTAAGCATTATTTCTAGTTAAAATTAGAGAACTGAAAATTAACTTATTTGTATTAGCTTAGGTCACCAAAGATAGTACTAAGCCAAAATTTTATTATGTCCTGTGTCTAAGAAATGTGAGGATCTTCTAGTCTGGGTTCTTAATAGTTATGGACTTCTTTTTCTAAGTGAAAAAGTTCTTATCGCTTTCATTATAAGTTAATTGGAAGTAAATAACAGTGACACTAGAGAATGTTTCAGAATAGTAAGTTTTGGAAAGATACAGTAATCAGTTATAACTTACGAATGTTGTTTTTCTGGCATTTTTTAAACATGTTTTTTATGTTTTCTCCCATTTAGATGATGTTGAAATACAAAGATAAGAAGTGGTACCAGTTCTGACCACCAGAAATCCAACTAAGTTCAACTTCAGCCAAAAGGAAAAAGAATTTTCCTTTTTCATTTCATTGATTTTACTTTAGGAAAGTTAACATTAAAGGATGTTCATCACTGGATACTGTTCTTTCCTAGCACAATTATGCACTGTTTTACCTCAGTCGCGTGGCTTTACTGAGGAGTGTCCACATGCTCAGTGTGGAGTGTATGGTCTGTGCCAACTGTGAGATGACCATTTGGGAACTAAGCAGGTCGCACATTACAAAGGAAGAAACCAAGGGGGATGTTGAGGAGCCGTGGCAGGGACTATTCCTGGATCATTCCTGTATTAAACTGTCATATGCCAAAAGATGTGTGCTGTTGCATCTGCCATCAGTGTTTGACCTCTGAGGGAGAGGCAGTAAGTTAAAGCTCGGAAGCAGAAATGGTTATGTTTGGTCTCATTGACTGAATTATAAACAGCTGCTTGGACTTTCCCTCCCTTAAACTGACTGGTCCTCAGAATCATTAGTGAGAAAGAAACAAACTGTGTTACCAAATCTTTACACAGATCAGCTTGAATGGCGGGCTTTAAATAATAGAAGACATACACATGGTGGACTTGTGTATGGGCCACTCTTGGATTCTTGTCATTGTATACTTGTGTTTAGTCCATATTTTGTCAAAAACAAAACAAGGTGATACATCACTTTTCATTGAAAAGAAAAGTGTAGAGCATGACTGAACTGCTCGTCCTCCCGGGAGTTCCCATGTAGTGGCTGCGCAGTGTGGAGAGTGAGGAGAGCCTCCGTTGTGGTGAGGAGAATACTTCAGTGTCCTTTGTCCTCATTCTCATTAATTCAGCTAACGGTCGATTTGACCAAAAGAGTTACTGGTTAAATTTGTAAAAACGTTGAAATTGGCTAAGTTTTTAATTTTGCTTGAATTTTTCTAAAATGTTTAACCAAATGTACCTTTGCATTATTTAATTAAAATTGCTTAAAAAACGTTTCATTATTTCAATAAAGTGCTCAGCTCCCTTTTTTAAATGTCCCTGATTTGCTAATAGTTCCAGTACACTCAGGTGATGAGCCAATTAAATCTTAGTGCACATGCTGTCGCATGGACAACTACAAGCATCTGTTGTCAATAATTATCTATAAGAGTCTAGTCTGATGATGTATGAAATATTTTCTGTAGACGTATACTATACATCTGTACATGTCCTTTCAAGGTTTTAAAAAGCCCAAGGAAAGGAACATATGCGCATTTTTGTAACTAAATTATATCTGTATTGGAATGTAATGCCAATGAGACCATCAGTGGACAGCAAATGATGGGTTCCTAAAATAGCTTTGCAGACAAAAAGACAACTCGGTAGACCTTGGAAGTAAGTAAGCTCATAACGCCGGCATCTGAGATTGTTATTGATTGTTACTAAAGCAATGAAGGAAAAGCAAAATAGAAGCATTACACTTAATGAAATTTAAATATTTTTTCTATAAAAATTTGTTTAAAACCAGTTTCTTTTTTCCTCGAGATAATCAGAGCACAAATTGATAGCAAACATGCTGGTTGTTTTTCTGTTCGTGTGATCATTAAAGGGAAGGTAGAACACCTTAATTTCATGCAGTCTGTTAGGCATTGTTTCCTCTTTCCGCTTTTCTTTTATAAAGCCTTTTGTTTACATTTTTATAATGTGCACTACGGGATACAAAAGTTTACATTAAAATTTACTTTAAATATCATTAGAGAGAGACTAAATAGATGTGATAGAGATAATTGACTAAACCAAAAGAAATTTTTTTAATTTGTAGAAAGTATCTATTGATAAAACGTATTTGTTTTGTTAATGTCAGCTGTATGATGAACATTCAGCCGTTTACAAATTGTTTAATTTTTATTGTACATTATCTAATAAACCCATTGTTCCATATGTCACAGGAATTATTAGGCCCTTTTTTAAAGCTATAGTTACAGATTTTGAAGTTGAGAAGCACTGAATAAAGTAATATAATGGTTGATTACCCATTCATGTGGAAGGGCATATTAACTCTGCTTAATTTGCTGTATTGTGTTAATTGTATATCCACTTCATTTTTACTGTTGTATATAAAAGGAACCAATCTTGTAATTATTTTCGAATAGAGAAGTAGATACGTTTACCTGAGATGGATTTTATAAGAAAATTTTAAACCAATATTTTGGGTTACTTTATTTCATTTTTAAATTTACAAATTATGCACAGCACACTAGAAACTTAGGATTAGAAAGCTTGAAGTATTTTTGAAAATAGGAACTAAGCTTCTCCAAGTTATACTTGAGTCAGTCTGTAGATAAGAGACAGTCTGCAGGAATAACTAACCCAGGGAATTTATTGTAATTTGAGAGATAACATCTCTATTTTTTTCTTTTTAAATGCAGAAATAGTCACCAGCAAGCCGAGAATTCAGGAAAACAAACCAAAAAAATAAAAAAAAGTCAAAGTAGAAAATGTTAGAAAAATGAAAGATTGCGTGTGCTTCCTTCATATCCTCAAACATTATTTTTTGTTGCATTTGTCCTTGGCTGTCGTCATTGAAGTATTCATTGATTAGCAGTTTGTGAATAGGAAGTGGTTTCCCTATATGTACCACATATCTAGTTCATTTCACTCTTCAGATTAAAATCCATATGTATTTGCTTAGAAAGTTATTTGAAATCTTATATCCTGACAAATTCTGTGTATTATAGCCATTTGAAGTTTTGCATCAACTTAATCCCTTTGGTTTGCATTTCAATTGTACAGAGTGTTTCCAAAAATGGTTATAGATATAAAGCCGAGCTATTGCTAACTTAATTTGATTTTTATATGGATGTGAAAAAATGCTGCTACTTGTCTATGTTGTGTGTAGTATATTACAGTTTAAGTACAGTACTTTAAAGAAAAGTGTTTCTTTTGCTTAGAACTTAATTGTAGGTACCTCTGAAGTTATTTCATGTAGATATGTGAGTGTTTTTAAACAAGTCTGAAAGTGTTACATACTTTTAGGTTATGGAGGGCATTGGGAAGACAGCTGAGGAAAGGAAAAATACGTGGAAGAAGACACCATGGAGTTTATAGTTCACCCTGAGTTTTATATTTCATATACATTTTGCTTAAGGCATTTTCTCATGTGACATTAGAAAAGCTATATCCAAAGGTATCTTTTTTGTGTCAAATATTTATTTTACATTTTAACTTTTGGGATTTTGTTTATTTTTATTTTTTTCCAAAATAAAGAGCACTGAACTTAAAACTTGAATTTTTCTGCACTTTTTTAGGTAATGAAAACTTTTTATCATTTAATCCACATTCTCAGTTCAAATCAAATGACACATATGTATAAAAACATACCAAAATCACTAGCTGCACCTTAAACAATTAAACTGATCATAGTTTTAAAACCTTTAATAGGTTTATACTGTTTTCAAGAATAAAAAGTAAAAAAAATCACTGTACGTTTCAGTGTCCTAGGTTTAAAATTACTGCAACACTTTCAGATTTGTTTTAAGATCATCCAGTAACATCTTATATTTATACATACTGCTAGAGAATATACTTTTAGTTTTGAAATGGAATTTTTATAAATGTACTCTTTAATTTTAAAAATGGTGAACTTGTTAAGTTTAAGTCAAAGTACTTAAAAAGTATGTATATTTTCCATACAGAAAGTTATGTTTCACGCTTATAATAAGAAATACTGGTATCTCATATCGAGATACAATTAATTTTAAAGAATCACACATCATTCAAAAGTCTTCACTCATGACAGGAAAGAGATTATTTCTTTGTAAAACCCTCTATTGAGCATTTTCAAATATTAACTTTATTTTGGAGAAAATGCCCACAACAATCTTTGCAAGATCTTTCTCAATAGCTGCAGCTTGCTAAGTTGGATGCCTACCTTAACTATTGTTTTAAAATATATATATATATTTAAAATAGTTTTCCAGGTATTTTCTTCTACCTTTTTTAAAAATAAATTTCCAAAAATGAAAACAGAGTTTATGTATTTTTGTCAATGAAGGTTTTTATTTTGTAGTTTATAGAATTGTTGATCAATATTCCTAGAATTTTTAATCTGTATTTAGTTTGAAAAAGAGCACTCCTCTATCTTAAGTGTCCTCCGTTTTTTCCTTTCCCCTTTTAAAGTCTCTGTTCTCTTGAATTGATATTTATGCCCATCTTTTTTTCTCATTTAAAAATGAATGTGAAGATACTGTTTACAGCTTTTGTTAATTATACTGTAATTAGACAGTTTCATCTCTCTGATCAATTTCTTATATAGTACTATGGGGATTATTTTTCCTGTGAATATAAATGATCTTACGACTGTAACAAGTTTGAAAGGTTCTGTGGGCAAAAATAGTTGTGACAACAAAAATTAAAGGGGAAACTTGAGCTTACCTTTCTCAGCTGAATTAAATGGGTTTTAATAACTCCCCAGTTATCAGGGTTATCGCGTTGCTTTCTTTGGTTATGAATAGCCTTAAATTATTGGGCACAATTCATTTACAAATTGAGTACAGTACTTTAGGGCTACATTTAATTGCTCTTTTTATTACACTCTTTACGTCAGAAAAATCATGAATATCAGTTTTGCCAGTATTTCGCAATGAGGCTCATAGTTTAAAATTTAATAGTGTGAGATGTAAATAAATCAGTATTTATTGTAGGTTATTTTGCTCAGCCATTTAAAATGGATATAGGCTAATGGCAATGGAATCCTATTGATTTGCAAGTTGTTGTTTTTAAAAAAAAAAATACTTCTGCTATGTGTTATGTGTTGTTTAAACTTTGCTTCAACTTAAGACAATGTAAGGAGTTGACAACAGACTGATATCAATAGGAAGCAATACAAAGAGGTTAATTCGTGTTTTGTTTTTTAATTTATTTTGTAAATAAACAGTACCGTGATTCTTTAGGTGTGACCGCTGCTTTACGTGGTAGTTAGAATCAGAAAAACATTTGCTTTCTAGTTAAATTGTTGGTTCATTGTAAATGAATGCATCACCAGAAATTATTAAAAAGAGCAAGATGAAGTTTTTCTTCATTCAGGGGCCAGCATGCTTGTGTGGCGCTCTAGCTTGTGTCGACCGTAAACTGTACATGCAGGTAGTGTTCAATTGCCGCACTCTCTTTTTCTTTCTTTCTTTTTTGTTTTTTATATCTTGCTCAGTCAGAGGTGATTGCTGGAATATGCATTTGAAATGCGATTAACAACCCATCTCTGTGTACTATTTCACTTGAAAAAGTCAAAAGAGCACTATTGCAAACACTAAAAGTGTGTTAAACTTTGTAGTTATTTTGCATTCCTGTACTTTACAAACTGTCATCACAGCAAAAGGTTTAAAATTAGGTAATGGGATATTTTTGTAAATAAATACCACTAAACTGGTATTTTAAAAATGTATCATAAATTAATGTTTCTGAAAAATGTTCATATATATGTATATGAATGTCTCTTATGCTGAAGGGCTCTGATTGGGCAAAATAAAATACACTCATCTCTCCTGAAACTAAATTAGCCCCCCCCTTTTTTTTTCTGGAAAATTTGTTTAATTTTTTTTCTCTGAATTGTGGAATTAATCCATTAATTTGACCTAAGCAAAGGGAACATCAAGTTAATAAAGTAATTCGATGAAGACGAGCTGCATTTTTCTTAACTATCTGGACTTTTTGGTTACTCACCTGGCCCTGCACTGGGTGGGGACACAGTAGAGGACGAGAGTCAAGGAGGCAGCCGCTGCTGTAGAGGACACCGGCCTTGGTGTGTACAGGGAACCCCTGCGCATCTTTGGGGATGCAGATTTGGATTCAGGGCACGTGGGGTCTGGCTCGGCATCCCTAGTAAGCTCCCAGATAATCCAGATTCTGCTGGTCCGTGGGACATACTGGTACTTTGAATAGCAACACTTTTGCTGTTAAGTATCGGTGTCCAGCAACTTGTATCAAAAATTAACATTGCGTTACTGGATCTAAAATAATAAAACTTAAAGCATATTTTCATTGCATTTCAGAATAAAGAGTATGGTAATTTTCTTATGGAAGGTTTATTTAGTTTTGAAGTCTGTATACTATTTCTGTCCACATGGTGGCAGTCATGTCCCACCACATTGTCTGAGCACTCTGTAAGAAGGAAAAACTAAAGGCTTGCAAAGGTTCATTTTTGTAATGGACAAAGCCTTAGGTCTGAAACACACAGGAGTTGGTATATTAGAGAGTTTACTCCCTCTGGTAACCAAAACTCAGTGAGGGACTATTGGCTAATTGTTAGGCAAGTGTTCCTGCCTTTTCATTTTATTGTAAGAAGCTCCTTTTAAATGCCAAGCACAGTGGCCTGAGTTGCAAGGCCAGTGTCCTGTCTTTCAGTTTAGTGCTAGCCGTGCCGGTGTCCTCCCCAAGGCTCTCACCGCTGTGCGCCTATTAGCTTGTGTTTAAACCTGGGATCTAAACATTGGCCTTACCTACTTCACAGTACTAGCAGGGTTAGAATACAATAACCTCTGGAAATCATTAGAAAACAAGATTAGCACACAAACACAAGGCTGTGTGATCTTAAAAATTCTTGTTCCTTACAGACTGGGTCAGAAATAGAATAGGGAAGAACAAGTAACAGGTCTTGTTCAGAATCAGCAAATCAGGGAGTTTTAAAACTGCTGTAATCAGGATTTTTTTAAAAAAAAATTGGTATATTGTCTTTAGTAAAGTAATTAATGGAAGTCAATGAACTTAAATGTGTTTGAATTTAACAAGCATCTTTGGTTTCAAGTGGATTTTATCTCTGATGTGTTGCTTCGGGAGCCAACTCAGGATGCATTTATTGCCAACTATCATAAAGATATAAGGTCTTACTAAAATTAATATGTAGTTGCCTTTCAAAGTAGAACATACAGAATCCCAGCGCCTGCCAATTATTTTTAAGTAAATCCATTCAAATTTATAAATGTTAATGTTTTCTCTCTGGTGAATAGAGTAAATAATTTTTGCTGTTTGGTCATAGTGTAGTTAACATTTTTCACAAATCATTTATAAAATATCTGTATAAATAAATATAAAAATTGTCTGAACTTAGAAATCAAAGTCATAGCCCCAAACACTTCTCATAGATCCTTTGCTTTTGAATGTTTAACCACTGCGTAGTCTCTGAAGACTTGAAGACGCCCAAACCTTCAGGATGCTCTCTCCCCTCTCTTCCCTTAGACTCTAGTTCCCAGATAGCCAGTAAGAAGAAATGACCTACCGTATTTGCCGGCGTATAAGACGATTTTTTTGGCCCTGAAAAATACGTATTTGCCGGCGTATAAGACGACTGGGCGTATAAGACGACCCCCTAGCATTTCCACTCAAAATACAGAGTTTGTTATATACTCGCCGTATAAGACTACCCCCCACTTGGAGGCATATTTTTCAGGGCCAAAGGGTCGTCTTATACGCCGGCAAATACAGTAAGCTCCCTCCTTCCTGATTCTCAGGTCAGATGCTGTCCTGTGTCCCTGGGTGGCTGGACACCTGGGGAGCTCTCTCAGGCCCCTGCCAGGCCAGGCCATCCGGGCATCTCTGCTGTCACGCCAGCATGGTGTGGGAAACTCCTCCGAACGCCGAAGGAAAGGGGAGCCTCCCTTCTCCCTCCTCTCGGCCCCCACTCTCCAGTGAGCTCCACCAGTCCTCCACCCTCCTTAGAGCTGATCCCCGCAGGTGCCGGGCTCAGCCAGTCATCTGTCTCCAGCCTGTGAGAGTTTCATCCCCTGTGTGCAGGGAGGAGGTCATTCTATATGCTTTCTGTGTAGGCTTGCACCTCAGCTCTTGATGATGCAACATATGCTGCCGTTTTAATCAGAAACCCTTTTTGGCCTCAAAGCTGTCATCTATGCCATGAGCTCCAAAATTCTGTTTTGAAATTCAATGTCAGCTTGTTTATTCAGCAGGTCTTTATGGGACACCAGGAGGTGTCTGTCTGTATTCTGAATACAGGGGATAGAACAGTGAGCCCGCCATGACCCGGCCCTGGAGTCACACCCAGCTGTGTTTCTTCAGTAGCAGCACTAAATGTAAAGACAAGGAGGGTCAGGGATGCACCTTTGCTACCCGAGCAGGAAACGTTATGTGTGTGGGAAAGGAAGTATGTCATTGCACACATCAAACCATTCACCACCTTAGATATGTATGAAGTGCCTCCTTCCTCAGTGCCCACATCTACTCCGTCACCAATGCATCTTTTTTACCTCACAAGTGATATTCGTGTGTTTTAATCCTCACCTGAGAATATGTGTATTAATTTTAGAGAGAGAAAGGGAGAGAAACATCTAATGGTAGCGCCCTGACTGGGATCGAGCCCACAACTGTTGGTTGTACAGGACAATGCTTCCGCCCACTGAGCCACCGGGCCAAGGCTGATTCTCAAATGAATCCTTTCCTTCTTCCTGCTCAGGGACTGCCTCTGCTTCAGCGCCTTCTTACTGATAACACTCCTAATTGCCTCGCACCGCCAGTCGCCTCCCTCCCCAGTATATTTTATCCCAGCTCCAAATAAGCTGTTCTTTTCTTTAATCATTTCAAAGGCTCCCCCAGAAACCTACACTAAAGTTTAGCGTGTTAACTTGAATATGGCTCCTTAACCATCCACCTTCCACATTCCTTTATTCTGGCGCCTTGGACCATTCCAAACTCATCCCCCTCCCATCCCTCCTTGCCTTAATAACACGTGCTATCCGTCCTCCGTGCTCTTGTTCCTGTTTGGAGTACCCTTCACTGCACTCTTAGCAGAGAAAAACCCCACTGACGCTTTATGGCCAGGCTGAAGTGCCATTTTTCTCTTGGAGGCCTTCCTTGCCCCAGGAATAATTGATTGCTCCCTCCTCTCTGCTACAGCCATCATTTCCTCATGCCCCTACTGCATCTCAGCACAATGTCGTCCAGCATCCATTTCCTCTCCAGAATGAGAGCTCCTGGAGAAAAGAGACTGTCTTATCCATCTTTGTAATTCCAGTGTCTGGCATTATACCTGTCAAGTAGGCAATGCTAATTAATATTTGTGAGACCAGTTAGGAATATAAAATGTATATGAAACATATATTACGTATTTATACATGTGCATAGGCTTTCATATATACCCCATGGACATATATATTTTTTTTTTTATTTTTTTCGTAATACTTTTTTTTCTCATTTTTTTAATTAAGGTATTATATGTGTACATACCTTATCAAGCCCCACCCCACCCTCACTCCCATACGTGCCCTCCCTCCCCAGAGTTTTTTGTCCATTGGTTATGCTTATATGCCATGCACATATATTTTAAAACATTTCATATTTTGCCTAAATTTTAATGTCTCTATATTTCTGTCATACCTATTCAGTGGTTGCTGATATTTCTTTTGAAATTTGTCCATAAATATAAAAACAAAATCCTTTTTTTTTATTTTAAAGGGACTAATATTTTATTTATCTATATTTCTGACAGTTCTAAAAATTTGACTGGTTTCTGAAAACTTATTAACTGTGTAAGACTTTATACTTTATACTGTGTATCTATACTTAATACTCTGTTTAATTTAAATAAGATGGCCTGAGTGGTAAATAAGACACAGTCATGTGTGTGAGTCAGAGGGAGGGATTGGGAAAATGGAAGGAATCCAATGATGGTTTGAATTAAGTCATCAGATTCTCATTCTACTTCATGATCACCAATTAATTACTGAGAGGAAAACATTTAAATTCAGCTTTTCAAATGAAAAACTGGAGTATAATCCACAGGTGATCGTTTTAGTCTTATGTCTCTTGTCTCATTTCCTCATTAGTCCATGAAATAGTTTCACACATTAAGACTTGAAATCCATACTTGAATCTCTAGTTGAAAAAAAGGTGGAAATTGCAGTTGCCTAATAAGAAATGGGTATAGTGTACTGGTTTAGAGACCTGGAGCAAAGATAATCAAGGATCAAGAGGGGTATTCCATAATCAAGAAGTTAATTCTCCAAGAAGACATCACACCCTGACCAGGGCAAGAGACATGTAATATTTTCAACAATAACACGAATCAGAAAGGATATACACAACCCTATGTTCATAGCAGCACAACTTACCATAACTAAGATTTAGAAATAGCCTAATTGTCCATCAGCAGATAGATTAGTGGATTAAAAAAAACTGTAGTACATCTGCATAATGGAATACTTTGCTGCGGTAAAAAAGAAGAAATTCTTACCATTTGCAACAGCATGGACGGAACTGGAGAGCACTATGCTAAGTGAAATAAGCCAGTCAGAGAAAGATAAATATCACATGATCTCACTCATTTGTGGAATATAATGAACAACATAAACTGATGAACAAAAACAGATCCAGAGACAGAGAAACATCAATCAGACCATCAAACCTCAGAGGGAAGGTAGGGGATGGTGGGAGAAGGGGAGAGATCAACCAAAGGACTTATATTCATGCTTATAAGCATAACCAATGGACACAGACAACAGGGGGGTGAGGGCATGAGTGGAGGGGGGTTTGGGGATAATGGGGAGATAAGGACACGTATGTAATAACCTTAATAAAAAATTTAAAAAAAAAGAATTTAAATTTAAGAAAGAAAGAAAGAGAGCGAGAGAAAGAAAGAGAGAGGGGAAAGAAAGAAAGAAAAGAGAATGAGATTAACCAGAAGGAACTAACAGCAGGTCATATTGCCTCCGAAAGACACCTGCCCTTTTGTTTTCTTTCTTTCCAATTTGGGTCAATTGGATGACATGGGGAACCATCCAAAAACTGCCTGCAGGCCTCTTCCTGCTGGGGCTGTGCGGTGAGCTCTGGCCTGCGCCAAAGGCCAGGGCCTCCCGGGCTCTGTGCTGAGGAGGCGCTGCTGCTAATACTGGAAAGGGAGACACACACACACACACACACACACACACACACACACACACACATGTGCCCCGAAGACACGGAGTTTGTTTCCTTCCTCTCCTTTGTGCCTTCCTGAGGCAGGTTCTGGTACAATCCTCTGGGCCTGGAGGAAGGTCCTTCTTCGGGATGGGAGGGAAGTCTCTGCTCGGTGAGTGCTCCTCTTTTGAATTCCCAGACCATGACCGACAGCCCATCATGCAGCTCTGACTGGGGAAACCCAACAGCAATAGTGATCAGGTTTCTCTCTCATCTTTAAAAGATAAACTAGAAATCATGCCCTAATCCCAATATTCAGATCCATTACCAACACATTTAATTAGGCTTCGACCACACCATTGATCCAGTTCGTTGTAGCAATGCCCTTGGACCCCGCCTGAAACCCCCTGGCCTTCCCCTCCTCTGACTGTGGAGCCACACCTGGGAGTTCTGGGCCCGGCCACCTCCTGACGCCCCCTCCCAGCGGTCACTCTGACTTTGCCCCTCACAGCCCTCCCTTTCTCGCATGGGTCACTCCGGCCTTGATATCTGGTGTGGGCGCCGCTTCAATTTCACTTTCCCAAATGAATTGCCCTGGTTTGAAATAGAGGTGTGTGTTCAGCTTCCTCTGCACAATTACCTCTCCGATGCCTCTTCCTTCATGCTTCCCTGGGCCTATCACTCATCCTCCCACCCCTGTCCTGCCAGCGGCCGGAGAGCTCCTCTGTCCCCGCTCAAGCTCATCTCAGAACGTTCAGGGGCTTTTTCTAACGTTATTCCCGCTGCAGGACCCGTTCTTATTCTCTGTCCTGTGTGCAGTGTTTCCTGAAACTTCCATGTTGAGACCGGAGACAAGAAGCCAGCTCCCCTCTATCATGTGCCAGATGCTTTCCAATGCCCTCACCTAATGCTCTGCACTCTTTTACCAGAGAGGACGTATTGAATACATGAGGAACCTTGAGGTTGAAGGAAAGGGATTTATTAACGTTTCCAGGGTTGCCTACCTAGTAAGGGACAGAATTTAGATTTAAACACAGAATTTATGTGACTCCACAACTCCTGTGGTCTTCCCATCATACAACCCTGCCTCCACACAAATAACATTTTTTATATTAACAAATGGAATTTTAGGTAAAAGCATTTCAAGACGTGACTGCGCTTAAATGCTATTGTTAGTCCTCTAAACCAACTCCTGCAGTTTTCAAACTGCACACAAGTGACCCCTTAGCAACCAACTGCTTAGAGTCCAAAAGTATAAAAGTGGAGAGGAATGGAGAGAGCATTCCATCTCTTTATCTTTGAGACACTGGGAGCCGCCAGGGGACTGCATGGTGGCCAGGCATCCTGAGAATGAGGGAGGTTCTGTGGTCTGTGAGCACCAGGCAGGCCGCAGCTCTGTGGGGAGAACTCAGTCCAGTGGCCCCATACCTGGGGCTGGTGGTTGTGCGGGAGTAAGGATCCAGAACAGCGGTAAATTGCTACCACCGTTATGTAAACTAATCTGATAACACTGCTCAAGTAAAAAATCTAACACCTTTTAAGCTAGAAATACCACTGCTTGGAATCTGTCCTGGGGGAAATAAAAGCATTGATACATGGAATACATAAGCAAGAATGCTGATTCCAGCATTTTTATTGTCAAATTTTTTTTAATGTTAGAAAAAAGACAGATAACTATCAGTAGAGAGATAGTGAATATATTATAATACATGTTTTAAAAGTATTAGAGTTTCTTAGAGGGATTTCCACGAAGTAAAAGAGGGGGAAAATGTAGAAAAAGATAATCTTGTTTTTTGTAAAGAATGAGGAAAAAGGCCATATATATATATATATATATATATATATATATATTTAATTATATATTATTAAATATAAGATCATAAGACATGTAACAATTTCAGAGATGTTAAATTGTGAAGAAAAAAAGGGTGCATCTCAAATCAGATGTGATACAGTGTGTGTAGGAAGTACATAGGTTGAATACAAACAGAAAGAGACCCTAATTTGGTAACACAGCCTAGAGTCCTTGTGTTTGGAGTAAAGGATGAACAAAGGAGGAGGGAGACAAAAAAAAAAAAAAAAGACAACTTTAAAAACACACACATGGTAATATTCTATTTATATAAAATGTGTGTTTACAAAGCAACTAGACTGAAAAAGATACCTATGTCTAAGATTAACTTGTGCAAATGCCCATGGAAAACTGCCAAATATAAAAAGCAAATTATAGAGTAACCAGCATAGCATAATCCTGTCTGAGCAAAAACAAAAACCTGCACGTGTGTCTGGAAAAGGTTGTGGAGACTACAGATTGGATGTGTTTATACTTTATATTAGAGGCTCAATGCACGAAATTAGCACATGGGTAGGGTCCATAGGCCTGGATGGCAATCAGGCCGATTGGAGCCTTCTGGCTGCTGGCTGGGGCCTTCTTTTGTTCTGTGCTGCCCCCTGGTGGTCAGCACACATCATAGCGAGTGATCAGTCTCCTAGTAGTTGAATTCCTGAGGGAACAATTTGCATTTAGGCTTTTATATATAAAGATAATTGTTATATTGCAATATCTTTAAAAATAAATAAAATTAAAATGGAAAAAAATTGAGGGGGGGAAAAACTATGCCATGTAGTTAAAAATAAATTCGGTACTTTCATTTATATTTCCACTATCCTTGTTGATAACCATCATTGCTATCAGTCCCATCTCTGGGTTGGCCAGTCAGTCCACATGTTTTGAGTATCCCAGTATATTGTCAACATTCTTGTCACCATATTTTTTTAGTTCAAGTATTTAAAATTCACAATTTATTATGCAAAAAAATTAAAAGCTTTATTTATAGCTTAACATTGAAAAAATTAATGCATTAAGAAAAGATGAAAACTAAATCTGTCCCCAAGTGCAACTTAATATTTTTTTTCACTCTTGGGAGGTAACCAAAAGACTAGAACTAGAGTCAAGAGAACTGACTGAATTTGACTTGAATGTCTTTCTAGCTATGTGTGACCATGAACAAACCATTCATAAAAGAGGACCCAAAATCCTAACCACACCTATTTTGATGACTAAATGAGAAAATGTGTGTGAACACATCTAGATTATTCTGCCATGTGAGCGTACTTGCTAGATTCCAAGTGTCCTGTGGAAGATACCATGGAAGGAGAAAAGGCTGGAGCATCCGAGACCAAAGGTCTCTTCTGTCACCATCTAGCTGGGCGACTGTGGCCACCCCAGGTCACTGCCCATGGACTGGATTTCCCGAGTCATCAAATAAGCTGATGATGAGATTTGGTTATCTTTCCTAGTGCTTTATTTTTAATATTTATAGAAAAATGCAATTCTCACATTTATAAATGTAGGTGTTTATGTTCTGTTTTGTTTTTTTACAAAATTTTTATATATAAAAATTCATATATTTGTATTTTTTCGAGTGAAGAGAAGAATTCATAAATTCTTTAGCTATCCCTACAAAGCTAAGTATCATTTTGACTGAATGTATCTCCTGCACATTAACGCACCAAGACTATTTCATTTAGTGCTAAATGATAATGAAATGTATTTCACAAGGTCCAGATAATGAATGAAGACAAATGTTTCTATAAACCTCTTTCCATAAAAGTACACAATCTTCATTTATCTTCAGGGGTGACATCTGTTCCTTTAAAAAATATTTCCTTTATGAGATGCATTTTAGTGTCTGACCGTGCCTCTCTTGACGATTCTTACATCTATTATACACTGTCAAGCCTTGGAATCTCTCAGCCGAGACGCTTCTGCTGACTTCCTGCACTCCTGCTGATGGATGGGCCTCTCTCTAATGGAGCCGCCCACACAACAAAATGCAGGAATCCTCCTTTGCCCCTATTATGATTAAGGCCCAACAAAATTCTCCTCAAATACTCTATTGCAAATACACAATTAATTGTGTGTTTTTAAATGAATATATAAGTAAAGTATACTTGCATTCTAGCTAACGTTTGAGTTTTGTTTTGTTTTGTTTTTATCTAACTCCCCATCCTTCTTGACACAGGTCTCTGTTTCTCATTCATCAGCCCAAAATATCCAGTGGCTCAGATCAGAGATCTCTGTGAGGGTTAATAGTGTCAACTTCACGTGTCATGGGGTGCCCAGGTTCTCGGTATGTGTGAGGATGTTCTGGTTGAGGTTAACATTTAAGTTGGTCAGCTGAGGGAAGCAGAGCATCCTCCCCAAGGTGGGAGGGCCTCATTTGGTTAATTGAAGGCATGAGTAGAACAAAAAGGCTGAGTAAGAGGAAGCTGCCTGCCGGGCTGTGTGAGCTGAGCTGTCCTCAGACTGGAGTTTAAACCATCAGCCCTCTTGGGTCTCCAGCTAGTCAACCTCAGATCTTGGGACTTCTCAGCCTCCATAATCATGTGAGCTAATTTCTTATAGTAATAATATATATATATATATATATATATATATATATATATATATATTTAGCACTAAATGAAATAGTCTTGGTGCGTTAATGTTTTTTTTTTATTTTTTCATTTAGCACTAAATGAAATAGTCTTGGTGCGTTAATGTGCAGGAGATACATTCAGTCAAAATGATACTTAGCTTTGTGGTGATAGCTAAATAATTTAGGGATTCTTCTCTTCACCCAAAGAAATATAAATTGTGAATTTTTATATAAAAAATATTTTTTTCTTATTTATTTAAAGATATATCTTATTGGTTCTGTTTCTGTGGAGTACCCTGACTAATACTACCTCCATACAACCCAAAATGATGTTTTGATGTTTTTCTTAATTTGACCCCATCCTCACATCCCTCCCATGATGCTTACTGTGAGGCTGTCCAGGGAAGGTGCGAGAAGCTGGTGTGAAGTCAGCAGCAGCCCCTGGATGGCCAGAGTTCCCACAGCTGCAGGCGAGGGTCTGGCCCTGGGCTAGCCACACCTGGGCCTCAGCGCTTCTCGGCAGTTTCCCTAAGAAAAGCCCTTGGTTTTCATTGCCATACCCTGAGCCAGGGCTCTCCCTAGGACCCAGGTGTGGACGCTGCACACTCTGAGGGGGTAGAGCTTGTGCGTTGTGACCCTCAGCCCCGAGCTTTTAGGCTGTGACTGAGTCCTCATTCAGCAGGAGCCCATTCTTGCAGGCCCCTTGGTCCTCCTGCCCGCAGAACCCCTGACAGGAACACCCTCCTCGCCCTCACAGTTCCAGCTGGGTTTGAGCTGGGAGGAGTGCAGCTTCATTAGGCTCACAGTGGGACTGAGCCCGCACATGTGCTGCTTAATAGTGTTGTGAAAGGAAAACTTTTGTAAGTCAGGGATTATTCCTTACAGGATAAACTTCTCGCTGCTTACATTTAGCCCACAATGCCTAGAACTGTGTTAAAATACATGTGGTGACCTCAGTACACATCCCCAACTTATCACCAGCAGCCTCCCCCAATACCCTCCATCCAGGTCCCTGCGCCCCCACCCCCCCCAATACACTTTGTACTGTTCCACTCTTCCTTTCCAAGGCCAGCTCACAGCTCGCTCCTTTAAGCACCTGCCTCCCCCACCCCCAGCTTATCCCCAATAGATTTCAGCTTTTTTTGTTGTAAGTTTCTCCTTCTTCCCATCAGGATCTGCCAGAGGGAAATTTAGGGGCTTCTTCTAGCCCTGACTTCATTCCTTCCCACCCCCATCCCCCCACCCCCTATTCCCTGCTGGGAGCCCATCGATCCAGACCAGTTCCTGTGCCCCGCCCTCCTCACCCAACAGAGGCTGAGCTGGGCTGGTCCCTGGCCTAGGGGCAGCCCCTCCCCTTCTCCCTTACCCACCTCTGAACCCCATATCTGTGGACTGAGCCTGAAACACAGAGACTTGGAGGAAGTTGGGGAGATTCTCCCTCTCTCACGTCACTACTTCCTCAGGCACTCTCTTGGGATCTCCTGGACAGTTGCCAGCCCCTGAGGGCAGAGCCTTCGCTCTGGACCAGATGGATGTTTTGCCACCCATACACCCTTCAGACCCTTCTTTGGGCCCATAACTACTGGGACATTCATTTCTGTTGGGTCAGAACCCTCAAATCCCCAAGCCAAGGGTCAGCTTTGCCAGCTTGTGTCCCTCACTACCATGTTCAAAGACTTTTATAACTTCAACTAGAAGCCTGGTTTATGGATTTGTGCACCAGTGGGGTCCCTCGGCCTGGCCTGTGCCCTCTCCAATCTGGTATCCCAATCTGGGATCCCTCAAGGGATGTCGGAGAGCCAGTTTTGGCCTGACTCCGCAGGCCAGGCTGAGGGACCTCACCAGTGCACAAATCCATGCACTGGGTTTCTAGTATGCATATAGATCTTCGGTTAATCTATTCATGCCCTCCCCCCTCCCCCCTTCCCTCAGTGACTCATCAGTCTGTTCCATGCCTGTGGTTTCCGCTCCTGTGTTGAGTGTCCGTCCCTTGGTGGTCAGTGCACATTATAGCTACTGCCGGTCACTTAGGCATATTTACACTTAACATTGTTTTGCTCTGATCTTACCAACACAGTTCAATGCAGAATCTGTATTTGTATACATAATACATATGAAGAGATAGCAATGTGTATGTATAGCCAACAGCCAAGAGTTCAGTGCATTGGCTATTTATATTAGCAGTAGATAGAATATGGTCATATTTTTAAAAAATTGAATTGGATTTGCTTCACTTAACTTGTAAACTTCTTTCCTTTACTTCATCCTTCTGGACAGAACTATTCACTTTGAGGGCTAGTAATTGTATCTAGTCACAAGACATAAGTTGTGTACTTCTTTATTGTCTTTCCTGCTTTGTCATCAAACTTGGGTGTCTTCAGGTTTTAGGCCTCTGTGTTTTGTAATTATTTTTAATTCACAGTTCCATTGTTTGCTATATGACTCAAAATTTTAAAAGCATCATCGTGCTCAGGATTATGAAACTTGTACCCTGGAACTGAACAGGAAAGTCTTAAAGTCTTAAAACATGCACATCCAAGAGGTTCTTTGTTTTTCTTTACCCTAACTTCACTTGACTGTACCAGAGATGGGATGAAGGATGACAGCAATCTCCACTCATAAAGCTGGCTAGAAATTCAGAGACTGTGAATTCTGGCTATAGCTTTGCTGTCTGCATACTTATAACCCCAGGGAAATTACTTAAGCTTTTTCTCTGGTCCATGACACCCTTGTCAAATCACGTAGGGTTTGTGATAAATGTCATGTGTTCTCTCTGACAGATACTGGAAACTACACACGGGCTTATCTCTTTAGCGGGACAGAACTTAATTAGCAAATTCGTTTACTACAACAGTGGTTTCCAACCCCTCACGATGAACACAATCACCTTTTGGATCTTTGAGAAATTCAGATATCTGAGTCCCACCCCAAACGCACTGCATCTGATTTTTAAATACCTTAAGTCTCCTGATGCCTGGCCAGGCTTGAGGACCCCTGGAGGACAGGCTTGGAACTGCTTCAGCAATGGGTTCTCAACATCCATCTTACCGTGAAATTAGTTCACATTTTTGCCATCCTGCCTAATTTATCAGTAACTAAGGAAAGATGACCGTGTTAGAACTCATGCTGTTCACAGCAAGATTTAGACTGTTAGTCTGCTCGTGCATATTTTTATGAAACCAGACATGGGGATTTTACTCAAACCAAGTAATGATTAGTCTTTATTTAAAATGAAACTCTAAATAAATGGAAAGAGGAGGATGTAGCCAATGTTTTCTATTGTATACATTTCTGTTGTCGATTTCAATACCTCAAAAAATGTTGGATGAAGTGAAATTTAGCCAAATTATTACACCCCCCAAAAGGAGAATCTTTAAGAAAGAACCTCAGGGTGGAAGTGTGGATTTTGGGTTTAGGACTTAATGTGCATACTCAGTAAATTCACCACCTCTTCGATAACTTTCTCCCAGAAAAAAAAACAGTCAATGCCCAGAAGCAAAAAATTTCCCCCCAAAGATGTGTTTTTTGTTTATTTTTTCTCAAGAAGGTATGCCCCCCTCCACATTACCTATTATTTCAAAATAATTCTCTGAGTTGGTGGCTTATGGGCACCAGAGATTTAATCTCCTCAAATACAAGGAATTGTGTGTTGTAAAGGTTATTTATAATAGGCCAATTTAGATGGATCAAACCTCTCAGTCCTTCTAATCCCCCTTCCAAAAACAAAGGTTTATCTTTCAGAAACGGTTCCTCTAATAACTGTCAGTTAGGCTGTGTGGAGAGCGGCCACAGTGTTTGGACGGGTTCAAGCCTCAGACTAATGAGGGGGCGCAGTCCTTTCATGGCCACGTGCAAGTCCCAACTTGGAGGACAGGGCCCTCCCAGCACAATTATAGCCAGCAGCTGTAGTGGTGAGCTTGAACCTACGGTGCGAACATGTGGCCCCACGTGCCTGAGTGAGGTGGGCTTGATAGAGTTAAGCTGCATGTAATTGAATAGGATTGAAACCCATGAGAATGTTGTAAACATCTTGACCACGCCCTTACTTTGCCTCATGAAAATCTGGCTACAAAATAAAGACACTGCTTGTGGGTGCTTGGGTGCTGTCTCTTCATCAGAGGGGCAAGGTCCCACCAAGACCCAGCTTTCATTCTCTTGTCTGTCTTTTCTCAATCCTTCACCGCCCCCTCTCAGGTTCCCCCTTGGCCGTGCTGGCGCATCATAAGGCTGGAACGTCAATCCATCCATTGGCTTATAAGCAAAACAGTTTCTCAGTGTCTTAGGAATTTTTATTGCAATGTTTCTTTGGGTTCTGTTTTATTGGTTACTTCTCAAATATCCTCAGAATTCATCTTTTCATCTCCTTTCCCTATGTGCCTGGCTTGCTTCAGACACCCCACCTGGCTTGTAATGACAGCTTTCTAATATCTTGTTATCTCTAGCCATCCTGTATTTAATATCCAAAGTGATCTAGCAACTTCTATACAGGGCTAGTCCTGCCTTAAAATCATCTCAAAAGCCAACTTCCCAATCTCCACAGCAAAGACTTTCGATAGGTTTCATATTCCAACACACGTACGGAAAAGCATGTACTCTTGCTAATAACAGTCACATAATTTCAGTGAAAATGATCAAAAAGATGTGTCTCAAGGCAGAGCAAGTGGGGTTGAAAAGCGCCACCTCATCTCATGAATTCAGAACGAGATCCCTGTTATGCCAGCCCACACTCTTCCCTGTAACCCCATCCCCTCAGTAAGGGATAAATACCAGTACACACTCACACAAGGAGTTCTCTGGCAAGAGGCAGGCCTTCCAGACATCTGGGTCCCAGTTGGAGGAGGGCATTCTGTTCCGTGGGACACCTGCGGGGGGGTGGGGAGAGGGGGGAGGCTCCGTGGTGAGGAGCATGGAGCAGAGTCTGGGTGTTGTCCTGGGCCGGTGCTCATTCTCACAGCCCTCCTCTCCAGCCATAACTCAATCATATTTCAGGCTCTGTGGATGGGCTTGCTGCTGTATGGGAGGTTTTCAGGAAAACTGATGGGTTAGAGGCTGAGGCTCTTTCCCATAGAGACTACTTTAAGGTCAACAGAATAATTCAGGGCAAGTTTGTGTGATTTCTTTTGGGATCTGGAAAGGGTGGAGCTGAGGGGGGCTGGAAAGAGGACACATAGACTGTATTTGGAGATGGTTTCATTTATGCCCGCTTGCCATTTAAATAAGGGATTTAGCCCCAGCCACTGTAGCTCATTTGGTTGGTTATGTTTCATCCCATGCATCATCATCTGTTTGATGCCCAAAGTTGCCGGTTTGATCCCCAGTAGGTCTCACTGATGTTTCTCTCTCCTTCTTTCTCAAATCAATAAAAACATATTTTTTAAAAAAGATAAGGAATTAAAAATAAGATAAAATGTTAAAAGTAAAAATAAAAGTAAGACAAATATAATAAGAAGTAAATAAGAAAAAATGTTTATACATAAAATAATATACATATAAGTCTAGATATGAGATAATGCCAAGCAATCTGTACCCTGATTTAAATAGCTTTAAGTTACTGATAACTGCTCTGGGGAATAGTGGTTACCAGGGTGGATGGGTATTTTTAGAGAGAGGTTGTTTAATCTGGTGGGGCTGCTCTCAGTGAGAATACCTAAGTAATTTCACAAGAGGGAGGGCCTGTGGCCACCCACTCCCACCTCCTCCCTGAGGCAGCCCGAGAGAGCAGGATGGGCCGTGGCCCGCACTGTGGCTGCTCCTGGAAGCAGTGGAGGGATTCCTGGGCCTCCTGGACCAGACAGAGAAACTCAGCTACTTGCATCATCATGGGTCCGATGCCCAAGATTAGGCCCTGCAGGCTCCTGGCAGCACTCCTGTCACCATTGCCCGTGAGCTGAGAAATGAAGCTTTACTACCCTCCACCCCACCAAGCCCAGGGAGAGTGGGACGAGGCCTTCAAGGTCCCCTCGGTTTTGTGCATGCCTGTGAGTCAACCTTCTCATTGAAAGTCCCATTATGTATGATTTTTTTAAAAGATCTATACTTAGTTCCACTTTTGGAACTACCCTGTTTCCCCGAAAATAAGACAGTGTCTTATATTAATGTTTGCTCCCAAAGATACACTAGGTCTTATTTTCAGGGGATGTATTATGTTTCCATGAAGTAGGTCTTATTTTCGGAGGATGTCTTATTTTTGGGGAAACACGGTAGAAAATTAATCTTTAATCAGGTTAAAAATAAAGGTGTAGGGTCTGGTGCTACTAATATCAGTCATAAGGAGAACACATTCTCAAAGTGAACTGGATGAACCAGACCAAAAGATTTATATATATATATATATATATATATATATATATATATATATATATATATATATTAGAGGCCCAGTGCACACAATTCATGCAAGGGCCTCGGCCCCCACTGCCACCCACCTTGGCTTTGTCCAGAAGGAAGGACGCCTGGTTTAATTAGCATATCATGCTTTATTATTGTAGATATCTGAATCATCTGGGATCTGACAGCACTCCTCCAGGCCTAAAAAAGGCCTTTGCATGGTCTGTCTTTATATATCAACTTTATTTTTGTTCCTCTTGTTGGTCCCCAACTAGTTACTGCAGAACACCACTTTTATTCTGTTCGTTATAACTTCATATAACCCTGATAGAGCCAGGTCCTGTGACCTGCAGATGCGCTTTATAAACTGCTGTGTAGAAATAAGGCCAGGCTGGCTGCGGGGAGAGGGAGGACTGGAGTCTTGGGAGGAGAACAGGTAAAGACGTGGTTTTTCCATTTAGCCCTTCCTGGTTCGCATCTCCAGAGAAGGGATTTGAAAGAAACTGGACTCGGACATTTTCCTTCTCTGTGTACCTATCCTGTTTCTCATCAGACTTTCACCCACCATGCTGAACATCCACTGATGCTTTAACCCAGATCCATTTTTTTTTGCTATGGTGAGTGTCAGATGGTAAGCCTGACTTCTCCATAGCATTCCTGGAAAATGAGGGGTTCTAAGAGAAAGAAAAGGGTGACCCAAGAATATTACAGTCAACTTGCCATCAAAACAAAAACGACAATAGGTGTCTAGAAATAGGGGATGCATAGGTTCCTCAAAACAACAAAACATAAATAAAATCCAAAACCTGACCACATTCAACTCATGTATGCTTCCAGACTCCCACCCTTTGGCAATTCCTAGGCTCGCAGTGCCAGCCCGGGTACCCCTACACGCCCTCCCTCGCCCCCTCCAAAAGCAACTCTAAAGCCTCATGGTTTCAGGATCATTAGAAAACCATCCGAGAGCAGGGATTGCTGGTTTAAATTAGAATGACACTGCTGGACCTATAATTAGTGGAAATGAAAATTGTTGGTTAAAACTGTAGTTTATTTCCCCCTGGTGTGATACCTATATTTACCATTTGGCTTGAATAAAAATCAAACCATCTGGTAGGGTTTGTCAACCCCAAACAAACATTCAAAGAGTAAGAAGAGAAAATGTGAAAGCCTCACTTTCTAAAGCTGACAAACTACCTCCTTCAAAGCTCAAGTTTCAATCAGATTATCGTGTGTTGATTTTTAAAAAAACTTATTACAATTTATCCCACACGTAAGTGTAAATCGCAATGAATCGTGGAGGATGTCCCGAATGGATACAGGGTATCTTTACAAGAGGAAAGGCATGGGCTGACCACAGCAACGAGCTCCTCATATGTACTGCATACTGGTGGCTGTGCCTCCACAGAGACATCCCTGTGGCCCGTGTCCTTGCAACCAAGAGACAGACAGAAGACCACCTGCTATAGGACTGAGACAGTGACAAGCCCGTTGCGTGCAGGCCAGATTCTGAGAAGACCTACGATTGACTCGCCGTCTTGATGGAGAAGCAAATTAATTGATTCACGTAATTAGGCACCCAGGAGTATACTACAGAGGTTGACTGAACCACGTGGTTCCAGCTCCATGTCTCCATAATTTCCTTGGCTTCCTCCAACTCCATGTATTTGGTCATCCAGCTGGGGAGCCAGGTGACCTCAGCATGTCCCAGGCTCCTGTCTAGTCACAGGGGCTCCAGGAGGCCCTCTCAAGGAGAGGGAAGAAGGTCCTCAGTCTCAGCAAACACCTCGTCACATCTCATTAGGTCATGCCTGTTCCCAAGCTGAAGTGTGCCCTGGGGGACGGGTTGTTCTTAGACCAATTGGGCCCACCCCAGTGGATGAAGTCAGCTTTCCCTAAGGAAACGCGGTATGAGATGGAGTGAAACCAAAAGCCTTTCTCTTAACAATAAAAATGCTGCTCAGAGAAGAGGCTGCGTAAACATGAAGACATCCAGAAGTCAAATAGACATTGTGTTCTCCGGGATAAGCGCACGGACATCTCTGTCCTGGGATTCGGACTGAGGAAGGTGCCTGGAATGTTGGACCAACTCAGAAACTCATTAAATTTACCCGGACTCCTTTGGCTCGGTGGACTCGGAAGGCATGGCTGTGTTTGACTGCTTTTCAGAAACTCTTGGCACTTGTTTAGTTATAGAATAAGTGCGATTTGGCCTTGGCCTGCCTTCGATGTTGCTTCCAAAAGAATTTTTTCAGTTCTTTTTCCCAAACAACAAAAGCTCGTTTCCTAAGAAGTCCTCATTTTATCCACTCTATGGTTAGCGGCCTGAAACCTCAGGTTTATGGGGAGCAAAGCCCCATACGTTCCAGAGCTTCTAAATACACGTTCCAGTGCTCTTTCTGCCATACGTATAAGGAAACACAATCTAATTATTTTATCCGGGGGTAAAGTGTGAATTACTTCATAAAAGTAACGATTCCATGATTTTGATAAGCCTCAAATATTATAGTGGATTTTTACATGTGTTTTTTGTTTTGTTTTGTTTTTTACTTTATGCCATTTGAAGGCTGGGCAAAAGGAAGCTCAGGCAGGTTGAGCAGTTTGCCCCAGATTACTTAATCTGGAAATGTCAGAGCTACCCGTGTTCCACCGAAAATAAGACCTACTTCATGGAAACGATTTAATACATCCCCTGAAAATAAGACCTAGCGCATCTTTGGGAGCAAAAATTAATATGAGACACTGCCTTATTTTCGGGGAAACAGAGTAGCTGGCGCCCAGGGATTTGCGTTCAGTCTGCTTTTTATGACGTCACCATTGCGCCCTACTTCTTCATCTCAAGATAAATGACAAAGCCTGCATTCTGAATAAGGCCCATGCACTGTGACTCACAGAATGGGGATTGTTTCTAACCTCTGAATTAGGCTCAAACCCATTATCTTCTCCCTAATTGGTTCTGTTTCTTCTTCCTCTTGAACCATGTTATTTTCTCTGGCATTTTCGTGACTACTCCTGCTTTTCATCTCATCTCCACAGCAGTAAAAGCATCTCATCAAATAGAGTAGTAGGCCTAATTTAGGATATTTCAGCCTGGGCTGCACAACTAGTTTGAGAAGCCCTCACAGAAAATTAAACAAGTTCAAAAAAAATCTATCTAGACAGAAAAGCCTTTTCTTTATCCAACCCCTTCCTCTGAAACTCCTTTTGTAATGGAGCTTAACATACTCAAAGATTCTCTAATGAAGGTTTGTTCTGATTGTTTCTTTGTTTCCAAAACAAAGGACAGGATGCAGTGACACAAGGCTCTTCAGCATTAAAGGTTCATCCAGCCAATTTGTGGTATTGTTAACCTTGATAGCTTAGTGTATTTCAAACCAATTTTCTGCTAAGAATTAGTTGGCTTGTTTGCATCAAGTGCAAAATTCTTGGGCTCAACTCAAGACTTTCAAGATCAAAATAGCCGGGAGAGACCTCGCTCCTTTGGCTCAGTGGATAGAGCATTAGCCTATGGACTGAAAGGTCCTGGTTTTGATTCCAGTCAAGGACACATGCCTGGGTTGTGGGCTCAGTCCCCAATAGGGGGTGGGTGTGTGTGTGTGTGTGCAGGAGACAGCCAATTAATGATTCTCTCTCATCATTGATGTTTCTCTCTCCCTCTCCCTTCCTCTCTGAAATCAATAAAAATATGTTAAAAAGTAAAAATAGCCATCATATTAAGTATGAAATTGTATATCATTACTGTTTTGATTTCCATCTTCCAAATTCGATAGTGACTAATGATTTTTGTTAAGAATCTTTTCATGTGCGCATTGGCTATCATAAGCCTTCTTTGAAGTAATGGCTATTCAAATCGTTAGCCCACTGCCACTTGTCTTTTTGTTATTGAGCTGTAAGTGTTCTTTATACATTCTTGATACAAGTCCCTTATCAGATAAGCAATTAGCATTTTTTCCAAAATTCTGCAGGTTGTCTTTTCATTTTTGTAGTGGCCTCTGAAACACATTAAAAAAAAAAATCTTGATGAACTTATTGATTTTTAACTTCTTTTAACTTATCTATTTTTTTTCCTTTTGGTTGCTTGTACTTTAATGTTATATCTATGAAACCATTACCTAAATGAAGGCCATGAAGCACTGTAACTATATAAAAGTCATTCTAGGACTTTTATAATTGTAGCTCTTACATTGTGGTATTTGAACCATTTTGAATTGATTTTTGTATATGGTATAAAATAGGAGACTATTTCACTCCTTCGCATTGGATATCCAGTTGTTCTGGAACTATTTGTTGAAAAGACTATTCTTTCTCCTTTGATGGTCTTGGCATCCTTGTCAGAGACCAATTAACCTTCAGTGTGAGGATTTATTTCTGGACTCTCAATTTTATTCCATGTCCACCTTTATCCCAGTACCACCCTGTCTTAACTACTGGAGTTTGTAATAACTCTTGGAATCAAAAAATGAGGGTTCTCTAACTTTTTAAAATATATTTTTTGCTCTGTTCTAGGCTCCCTGAATTTATGTACAAATTATAGGATCATCTTGTTAATTCATTCAAAGACGGAAGCCATAATTTTGATTGTGTTGAATCCGTAGATCAGTTTGGGAAATAATGCTGTCTTGCCAACATTAAGTCTTCTGAACCACTTATGTAGATCTTCTTTAATTATTTTCACAAATGTTCTATACTCTTCAGAATATACTTTACATACTTATTTCATTAAATTTATTTCAAAGTATTTTAATTTTTATGCTATTAGAAATGGAGCCATTTTGCTTAATTTTATTTCTGCATTGTTCATTGAATCTATTGAATTTTAATGTTAAACACTATATTTTTAATTTCTGAAAGTCCTGCTTGTATCTTTTTTCATAATGACCTAGTCAGTCATGCTTTAATATTCTTTTAACATTAAAAAAAAATCTGATCCAGAACCATCAGATACAGGACTATTTTTTATATTATTATTTCAATATCCAAAGATTCCAAAGGTATGTTTTTCTCACATGTTCCCTCCTATATCTCTCTTATGGATATGTCTTTCCTCCTTTGCTTGCTGCCTTGGAATTGTAAGTAAGGCTTAGTTTTAAGGTGATCAGAAGGCATGTGGGTTTGCTTCTGTCAGATCCTTGCAAAGACTGCCAACCCATAATCCCTTAGAACTACATTCTCAGGTGGAGTTTCACCACACAGGAGGTATATATTTATGTTCCTAAAATACCTGAATGTTAGGAATCTTCTGGGAAACCTGTATTTCTTTTACCACTCAGAGCCAAATTTGAGATGTTTCCTAACTCTCTTGGGGTGGCACTAATTTATATATGTAAAAGGCTAACATGCAAATTGTCCCCTTGGGAGTTCAACCATGAGACTGGGAGTTTGCTCACTCACTATGATGTGTGCTGACGAACAGGGGGCAGTGCATAACATGAGGGGCGACCAGTGGTGGTGGTGGGGCGCTGAGGGAGCAAAGGAAGGAGGAAGAGGGAGGTGGGGAACTATGCAGTGGCAGCATGTGGGTGACGAGGGAAGAGGAGGTGGGGAAACAGGGAAGCAGGGAACTTGATTGGCCCCGATCTCTGGCCAGGCCTAGGAACTCTACCCATGTACAAACTTCATGCACTGGGCCTCTAGTTTTCTATATTACCCTATTACTGACTTTATCATCCTTTGTTCCAGCTTTATTTGGGGTCAACTCTTCAAATCCCTGCTTTGCTCAAGTGTCAGATTTTGTATGTGACTCTTTCAATCCCAAGTTTGTGTCCTCCCAGGATTGGCAAACACCACAGACAAACACCACTGTAGCACTTGTGTGCCACTCTATATTTGTACTTTCTATCAGTTTTGCCTTTCTAAGTTGTGCTTTTCTGCCACCCCAACCATGCATTATAAAGCACTTAAGACAAAATTATACTCCATTTTTCCTTTCTCTTGAACATGTAGTCTAAAATGTTGCCTGCAGTGGAACCTAATTAATGTCTTTTTAATTTCACTTCAATTGAAGTTAGAAGGTGCGGAATTTGATTCTAGTTCTAGCAGCACGACCTTTGGCAAGCTTTTGATTCTCTCTCTTTGCCGGGTAACTCCATCTGTGAAAAATGAGGAGATTGGACTAAATTATCTTTATGGACCCTTTCAGCTGTAAATGTTCATGACTCTTAGATGCAATAATTCCTAACTGAGCAGGAACTTTGATAGTTATTAATCACATTCAGGGAGTTGTTTTATTTTGTCAGGTTGAGATATTTCTACTGAAAAGTATAGCCTTTCTCTCACTGAAGTGGCTCATTTATTTTCTCTCAGATAGTGGGAGTTCTTCTTATTTTGTGACCTGTACACCTGATTGATGGCTATTATTATTCCACTTCAAAATGCTATAAGAGTAACACAAAATATCCCAAAGTAAAAGTTTTTTCTTCACATAGATTTTAACAGCATGCCCCAAAAGTAAAATAACAACGTTGCATCCTTGAAAGATATTCCATAACTACTGCTAACATTGGTTGTTTTCTTTTTTTAAGATATACTTTGGATTTATTTTATTTCTGTTTTAATTTAGTTTAACATTATTTTCCCCCCACACCATTTATTGCCTCCAAGCCCTCTTCATTTCCACCTCTTCCCACCTTGTCATCACTGCACTGCTGTCCATGAGTTTGGATTTCTTTTGGTCATAAAAATTCTCTTAAAATTTCTGATGACATTCAGAAGTAACTATATTTTTAGCAGATTCAACACTTCTAAAGCCCTTAAAAAAACAAACCATAAATCGGCAGCTGGCTTTGCAAAGGAAAAACCCTCTTGAAGCAAATGCTCTCTGTTCACTGCTAAGAACCATGAATCACAGGGAACAATATACCCCAAAGTGTGTTTTCCTTCTGCGATTTAAAGTTGCAGAAGTACCCTAGCAAGTTTGGCTCAATGGATAGAGTGGTGGCCCTCTGGACTGAAGGGTCCTGGGATGGATTCTGGTCAAGGTCATGTACCTCGGTTTTAGGCTTGATCCCCAGCCCTGGTGGGGGCAATAGTGGGAGGCAGCCAAAAGATGTTTCTCTCTCACATGGATGTTTCTCACTCTCCCTGTCTTTCCCTAGCCCTTCCACTTGCTCTTAAAAATCAATGGAAAACTCTCCTTGGGTGAGGATTAACAAAGCAGAACAAACAAAAGAAAGAGAAAAATGGTTGCAGGAGCGAATCTGTGGCCTTGGAGTAATGAAATGCATGGAGACAGCACAGAAATACATTATTCAGTTCCTTGCTAATGAATGTGATTGAACTTGTCTTTTGTTCCATTGTCCTCAGCTCTTGGGCACTTAAGTTGAGGCAAATGTATGAGTATTTCAGAACTGACAAGTGTTCCTCTCTCACAATGGAAGGAACATAATTTGCGGGGGAGGCCTGGAGGATGGGTGACTTTGCTCTCTGTCCACATAGCCCCCCCTCCACACCTCTGCTTCCCACAAGCCTATGACTCAATGTTAAAAGCAAATTGGAAACTGTTCTCCTTAACCGTTCTCACGTTGCTGAAATCAAAAGCCACTTAATTAGTTTGCTTCTAGGATATATTAGTATAATAGCATCTAATGTAAGCAGTCTACCGTGGTGGTCTAGGAGTATGTGGGTTCAGAAGATTCCAAACCTGAGTTATGGTCAGTGCCTAAAGGACATACTGGACCAAGTCTTTGACTCCGCCCTACATTTGCAAGATGGTCACCCTTTATAAAAAGCCTTAAAAGGCCCACTTTGTCATGTTCAGTGTGGTAATGTGTCCTTGATAAAAGTAAAAGTTTGAAAGTTCTTTTCTCCACAGTGGTTATTCTTTTTTTAAAAAAATATATTTTATTGATTTTTTACAGAGAGGAAGAGAGAGGGACAGAGAGTCAGAAACATCGATGAGAGAGAATCATTGATCAGCTGCCTCTTGCACACCCCCTACTGGGGATGTGCCCGAAACCGAGGTACATGCCCTTGACCGGAATCGAACCTGGGACCTTTCAGTCCACAGACAGACGCTCTATCCACTGAGCCAAACCGGTTTTGGCCACAGTGGTTATTCTAAACAGACATGAGGGACTCTGGAAGGAAGTGATTTATCTTCTCCTCCCCTGCCTGCAACATGCCCACACCCAGCACCCCAGGCACGGAGGACCCCCTACCCCAGCTCACTGAGCTACTCAAGAGCTGGCAGAACCTTCAAAGCATGAGGTTGAGATACAGATGGCTCTGACTTCCAGAATGGTGATGTGCTTGTGTTTCTACACCACATGATAACGGGGGAAGCCAGTGGGCATTTCTTAAATGCCATCCCTCTTTGCCCAGATTTAGGAAAAGGATCCAAGACCTGCTGTGTGTTTCCCGGGATGCTCTGGTGATTCAGAAACCAGGAAAGGAAGTATATCCAGAGAAGGGAGTGTTTCACTGCATTGAGTCATACCAAAGAACAGAAGAGCCTTGGGATTTGCAATCTGGACGTTATCAGTGACCTTTCAAGAGGGTAGAGAGGCCATTCCCCTGCCCGTCCTTCCAGGGCCCGCGCGCGCGCCCGGGGCCTGGATCTCTTTCATCAGCCGCTCCCTTTGTTCTCGTCTGCCTCCTCCTCCTCCTCCTCCTCCTCCTCCTCCTCGTTCACCTGCTAGGAGTGTTCGCAGGACGCGTTTGCACTTCCTCTGCAGCAGCCGGTTAGCTTATTCGCCACCACCAAGCCCGGGGAGGCGGAGGCCCTCGCCTCCCTGCACGGGGACGACCAGGACAGGAGGACGAGGTCCTGCCCCTCCCAAGGAGGACACAGACACACACAGAGGGAAGGGAGCGGCTGTGGACTCAGGGGAGATCCGGTCACGGGCCAGCCACGGTGAGCCTCCCGGAGAGCCCTGCTCGGGCCGCAGCAGGAGCCCACGCTGCCCACACCCTGACCTTGGACTTCGGGCCTAAGAGCGGCGGGGCATCACCCTCTGTTCCAGCCTCCCCCCATGGGCTGTAGGTCGCAGCCCTCAGAGGTGCACCCCGACACTGCAGGCCGCCCGGCTTCCTCGCGGGGCGGCAGTGACACACACAGGGACGGGGACCACGGCAGTGCGAGTCGGAGAGCTCGCTCTGCTCGCATCTCGGCCGCCATCCTGAACTTGTCCCACACCCTCCTCCCCCACACTTTTTAATCTGGGCATTTACAGAAAACATGATGCAGAAAGTCCAAAATAATTTTTTTTTTTTTTTTTTTTTTTTTTTTTTGGTTACAAAAGAGGGTAGAGCCGAAATCGGTTTGGCTCAGTGGTAGAGCGTCGGTCTGCGGACTAAAAGGTCCGGGGTTCGATTCCGGTCAAGGGCATGTACACTGGTTGCGGGCACATCCCCGGTGGGGGGTGTGCAGGAGGCAGCTGGTCGATGATTCTCTCTCATCGACGTTTCTAGCTCTCTATCTCTCTCAACGGAGAGAGAACGGTGGCTGTGGGCCCCAGGTAATGATGTTTCTGGCTGTCTGTCTCTCTCCCTTCCTCTCTGTAAAATATCAATAAAATATATTTTTTAAAAAAAGAGGGTAGAGAGGAAAGAGGTTTGAGTGGGAGGGGCAGAGGAGAAATGAGGAAATGGAGACTGCGGATAAAGATGATTGGTGACATACTTAGATACGGTCCTAGGGGTTCTTAAGAAGGGAAATGCCAGAGAAGTTTGTGAGAAAAATGAGACTAATCGGTGGAGATGGAGACACTGATAGAGGAGGGAGAAGGGGGAACTGCAGGAGCAGAGTCGTGAAGAAAGCGGAGGAGAGGTGTTACCGGAGAGGGGACGCGGTCAGGAGCGGGCCTGTCTGCCCAGGCCTGGCCGGCAGCGCGTAGATCTCTGACTTCACTCAGGACAGAGTTCACAGTACAATTCCCGGTCACTTTTAGAGGACATTTGTTAAAGCTGGGGACAGTGGAACAAGGAAGGCCTAGGATAGAAGAAGCAACAGCAGAGAGAGGAGGCTAGGGGAAGTGAGCCTGGGCCGGGCTGCTTTGGCTCACCAAGAAGGCAGAGGAGAGGGAGCCGTGGGGGCAGATCTAGGGGGTCAGCCTCAGAAGCTGCCACTGCCCACTGTCCCCTGGTTACAAGTCTGGTGGGGTCCCTCAGAGCTTAGGAGATGTGCCTGTGGGGGAAGAAGGAGGAAGAAGAGGAAGGAAAAGGCTTGGGAGTGCTCCAGACTTTCCTTTGGAAGGGTTTTAAAGGCTGGGAGATTAAAGGCTAGGGCCTAGGGCAGGTCTTAGGGAAGGATCTTAATAGAACAGACATCAGTTTTATGCTGATGTGACAAAATGAGATGTATTCCCTTCACTTCATCTGTTTTTGGCTGTGACTGGGAAATGGTACTAATTGGATTTCTGCTATCTATCTCCCTGAGTAGGGTCATTAAGCTATCTGCCCTCTAGTTGGGGAGAAGTGTGAACCATTTACTCTCTCTTAAAAAAAAAAAAAATACACATATATATATCTTTATTATTGAAACTATTATAGGAGCCCCTCTTTCTTTCCCCCATTGATCCCTTCCATCCCATTTCTGCCCCGCCCCCAGGCCTTCACTGCATTATTGTCTGTGTCTATGAGTTATGCATATCTACTTATCTATCTATCTATCTATCTATCTATCTATCTGGCTACATGTCCATCCGCCCAACTGGTAGCTATGACATACACTGACCACCAAGGGGTAGATGCTCAATACAGGAGCTGCCATGTGCACACTGGTCATTTAAAAATAAATGGCACCATGGTCCTGGTGCCGACAAACCAACCTCTGCATCCCCCAAGTGGGACACAGGCCCTGCCACCACCCGGGGGCAATACCCCACCAAATTGCAGCCAATGCTGCCAAGACCCCATGGCCCAAAATGCAGCCCACAGCCCAGCCCAGAACGGTGGCTGTGGGTGCCAGGTAATGACGTCACATAGCAATGCCCAGCTTCCTCTCCCTAGTGACTAGCATCATTGGAATTTCTTCAGCCCAGGAATCTGACTTAATTTATTGCCAGATACAAACATTTTACCGTTTAACCAAATGTCTGTGAAGCTTTTTCCCATGCCTCATCTCATTCGATCCTCACAGAAGTCCTAGAGTATGTAGATAGGAGACTCGGTAGAATCCTATTTTCTTTTCATTAGCAAGATAAGAATAGTGATATTAAAATATTTCTTCTAATTAATTTTCTTTCAATGTGCATGAATCCGTGCACAGGGACACTAGTATGCATATAAATTCTTTGGTTAATCTCTTCCTGTCCTCCCCACCCCCACCCCCTGTTTCCCTCTGAGATTCATCAGTGTTCTTAGTTACAAAAGTAGGATTTTTCGACTTACTAAATGCTGTAAACTGCTTAGCCATTTAACTATTTCAGTTTCCCTATTCCACTTGTCTTGCTTACTGCCTGTCTCAAGAGGAACTCCATTGCTCTGAGGAAGAGGTAGGTGGAGTTCTGGGTATGAATACTTCTACTGAAATTGAAGGGTAAGCAGGCAGGGTTATAAATTTTATAGTATGGCATTTGTCAGCTAATTGTTTATTTTCACCAAGAATTAAGGGGAACAAACAGGACACTTACTTTATTGTTGGTACTTTATGTTTATAACAGAAAAAGAAGCTTCTACTTAAAAAGGGTGCAATGAGACAATATTGAACTGGAAGAATTAAAAATATTAATTAATATGGTTACTATGATAGCAAATAATTCCTTTTCTATAAGAAAATGACTGAGGGGAACAAAGAAATGAATGAATTTGAGATAAAATCATAAGAAATAAAAGGCATAAAGCCTTGCAAAGAGTGTCTCCATAATTATTTTAATTAAAGAAAGTGACTAAGATGAAGAAAGTAAACTAATAGTCAGTGTAAAAATCAAAAGAAATACCAAAATAAAGTAAAAACTAGAGAAATCACACACAAAAAACAAAGAGTGTCAGTGGAGATAAATGGCCTCTGTGTGTACTGTCAGTATTTCTGTGGACGGACCCACTGTGAATAGGAAGTTCTATTGGGCTAAAGAATCCCCTGAAGTCATAAAAAGTAATCATAATCATTATCAAAGACATTGAGAAGGAGCTTCAAGTTCAATGAGACCCTCAATGTAGTTGGTTGTTAAGCAGTCTTTAAAAATATATATATATATTTTAAATATATTTTTATTAATTTCAGAGAGAAAGGGAGAGGGTGAAAGAGATAGAAACATCAATGATGAGGATCATTGGTCGGGCGCCTTCTACACTCTCCCTACTAGGGATCAAGCCAGTAACCCAGGCATGTGACCTGACTGGGAATTGAACCATAACCTCTTGGTTCATAAGTCAACACTCAACCACTGACACAGGCAAGCACTCTTAATAATGTCACAATCTATTCTACTATTTTTTTGTAGAAGTCTTATGAAATATTTCAGATTTCTCTCTGACATTATAAAGGCATTTGCTTGATTTTTGGCTACCACACTGGAAATCAATGCTCAGAAAAATAATAAACACATGTTATACATTTGGACATAACTAGAATTTAAAAAATACAGCTCCTGCTTTGAAGATATAAAAAATTCCATTAATGAATGCCTTGTGAATCATTTGAAGTATAAGAGAATAAATATCTTATGAAAAATAAAGTAACAGACCCTGTTGTTGTAGTAAGTTATATACCCAATATGACATCTTCCTTTAATATTTCAAGGAAAAAAATAGTTATTCTAGAAAATAATAATGAAAAATAAATTAAATCATTGTGTTGTTTGTGAAACCATTTATAATAGAAATAAGTCTTTTAGATGTTTTGGGTTTATTTTAAATTTTTCAAAACAGACTATTATAAATTAATTATATACAAGGATACATTACACATTTGTATTCTACCCATCTATTTTGTCATCTACTTGACTAGATTCTAATTATGAGTTTTAAGCTGGACAGCCTGCATATGGTAGAACTATTACATTTCAGATATTAAGAAAAGTATTTCTTGCCTGTCCAGTGTGGCTCAGGGGTTGAGCATTGACCTATGAACCAGGAGGTCATGGTTCAATTCCCAACCAGGGCACATGCCTGGGTTGTCGGTTGATCCCAGTGTGGGTGTAGGAGGTAGCCAATCAATGATTCTCATCATTGATGTTTCTCTCTCTCTCTCTCTCTCTCTCTCTCTCTCTCTCTCTCTCTCTTCCTCTCTAAAAATCAATAAAAACATATTTAAAAAAGAAAAGTATTTCTTAAACATTTGGTTTACACACTTAAATTACCATGAGGCATTTTATCTTATTATAATTCATACACCTAATGTAAATATACACAAATCCATTTGATTGAATTGTATATTTATATGTCATCCTTGTATGTCTAATAGTAAGGTAAACAGTTACATATTAATTTTTACAAAAATAAATATGGTCTGAAAATGTTATTTTTCAATCTTTACAATTATATACTAAATATTATTTCCTTAAAATGGTGAATGTAAAATATTGAAACTGTTTTACACCCATGCCTTTAGAATGCTTTGAAAAATCAGTTTATTTCAGGTGCTTTGGTAATTTTTGATCAAGGATTAAATAGTATGTTAACCTAATGCAGTGAAAAGAACATATAATTTTAGAGCCGTGGGATATGGGGTCAATAATTCTTTGTCATTCACATAATAGGTATGTGACTGCAAATGGCCCACACCCTCTCTGAGCCCTGGTCTCCACATCTTTGAGTGATAAAAATACTTATTTCAAGGCTTATAGTGAATGAGGGGCACAAAAGATAAAGTTCTCAAAGGTGCTTTGTACAGTGAAATACTAACACTATTATTTTCAACTTGAATGTTCCTGACTTGGTCTTCCCCTCTTCCTGGGGTCCCTGAGGTTTTCCACATCTATAATTGAATCTGCTATTTTCACTTTGTTAATATTCTAAGTTTATGCTAACACCAGAGTACCACCATGCTCGGGAGCCCACACATTAGTCCCTTTTCTTTCCCAGTTTATCTGCAGGGTGCAGGCCCGGTGCTAGGCAGGGAAGCATGCAGTGTAGCACTCCAGCTTTAACAATGGAGTGACAGAGAGGAATTAGAAATCTGTCAGGAAGAGCGAGTAAGAAGGAGACCGGCTTTCTTTTTATTGGAAGTTCTTTGAGGCTGCTGTAATCATTCTGCTATACATCTATCAACACAATAGATGCTGACTTACAAAGTAAAATAGTTCAAAGGAATAGGACAAGTGAGCCAGATAACTTAGGTGCCTTTAAAACTCCTAAAAAGTGTATTTGAATTCTGCTATGCACATGACTCCAATAATATATATTTCTCCAATTAATGTGCATGACGATAGTATTTTCTTTCCCAATACTTTGTAGAAATTAGGCAAACTCTTTAAAACAAGCTTGCTAGGTCTAAAAGTGCCCCAGGGGATTTTTCTGCCAAGAATGTCTTTACTGATTTTTTTAAAAGAATATCTACCACTGCTTATCATTTTGTCATTCATTCCAAAATATTCACTAAACACATACCATGTGCCAAGCAGCATTCTAAGCAATGGGTACGAGCAGTGCACACAACAGCCACTACCCCTCTCCCCAAATGTCTGCTCTCATTGAACCTACGTTACATGTTGTGTTAGATCATAGTAAGTTCAGGGAAGAAGAACACAATCAGGGAACGGAGCAAGCTGTGTGTGGGAGGGAGAATTTTTTTATTTTTTTATTGGCTTGTTTGTTTGGTACTTTTTGTGTGTGTGAAAGCAAGCAAGAATTTATTGACTTGAGTGAAATAAGGAAAGGCATAGAAGATGTAACAGGAAAGTATAGGCTAGGGCTTTGCCCTGGTCGGCAAACTGAGGCTCGAGAGCTACATGCGGCTCTTTGGCCCCTTGAGTGTGGCTCTTCCACAAAATACCACGGCCTGGGCGAGTCTATTTTGAAGAAGTGGCGTTAGAAGGAGTTTAAGTTTTAAAAAGTTGGCTCTCAAAATAAATTTCAATCATTGTCCTGTTGGCTCTGTTGACTAATGAGTTTGCCGACCACTGGCTAGGCTTCTTTGGCTCACTGGGAAGTCAGAGAAAAGGGCGTAGGAGACAGGTGCAGCAGGTCAGCTGCTGCCATTGCCCCCTGGCTGCAAGTCTCATGGGGTCCCGTAGAGGTTAAGAGATGGTTTCCCGTGGGGGAAGAAGAGCGGGGAGGAGGTGGCATGGCACAGGCATGCTTCCTGAAAGGAGAGCACACCTCCTTTGGTGCTGCAGGTAGTGTCCAGAGAAAGCGTGTTTGAGAAAAGATGGGAATGAGGGGGTGAGGAGAAGACCTGCAGATACCGTAGGGAAGAGCACTCCAGGCAGAGGGAGCAGCGAGTGAGCAGGTTCTGAGGGGAGAGTGTGTGCACCCGTCACACTGGAGAGTCAGCAAGGAGACCAGGGTCCCTGGACTGAAGTGAGGAAGGGGGAAGGTTGTGGGAGCTGCAGATGTGGTAGTATCTAGGCTTACAGACCTGTGCCCAGGCCTCTCCTCTGAGCGGGAACGGAGGGCACTGAGCAGAGGAGTGGCATGGCCTGGCTTACGTCTCAACGGGATCTCTCTGGCTGCAGTGTGGGAGCAGATGGAAAGGGAACAAGGACAGAGGCAAAGGGACCCCTGAGAGGCTACTGCAGTCATCAAGAGATGATCTTTCCATCATCTCTTGTCAACCTGGCAAGAGATGATGGAAAGATGGTCGTGATTTTGAGATCACTTTAAAGTGTTAAAGACTATACTCAAGGTATGATCATCATGGTCAAAAGAAATGGTCCCCAGAAAGGAGAGTAAACATATGTTCAGAAATGCCTACCTTTGAAAGGTTGGAAGAGAAAGAGACATTTGTAAACAAATAAACAAAAAAGGTAGTTTCAGAGTCTAGGTGATCTTTGTCTCTGGTAGACTTCCAAAGCAGGGAGAATGCTAAGCAGTTGTTATATCTTCATGAGGCAGCAAGGCAAAGATATCTGTTTTCTTCACATGTGTTCAACATTGTGCTGGATGCCTACCCACAGTAGCAATACCAGAAAAAAAGAAACAGAAGATATGGTTTGTAAAAGGAAAAGGAAAGCTTTGCTTATTCTGAAATAACATGGTCATTTATGTAAAGATCCTTGAGAACATACAAAAAAGCCTATTAGCACTAATGAGTTTAGCAAGGTTATAGGATATAAAGTCAGTGTAAAAACAAATCAATTGTATGTATTTATAATGTAAGTGAATGATTAGAAATTAGAATTTTAAAAACAACATTTACAATAGCAACACAAATATGAATACTTAGGAACAAAGTTTTACAAAAATTTGTAAGACCTGCTCATTGAAAATTATGCAAACATTGAAGATTAAAGAAAATCTAAATAAATACCCTGATCATGAATTGTTAAAATGTTAACTTTCCCCACTTTTAATTTATAGATTCAATGCAACTCAGCAAGCTTTATTATTAGTACTATTATTATTTTGAAGAAACTAACAAGCTTATTCTAACATTTAAATGAAATTGTAGAAGATCTAAATACTCATATCAACTTTGAAAAAGAACAAAATTGTGAGATTTATACTATCTGACATCACGATTGATTATTAAAGCAATAGTAATCAAGGCAGTTTGAAATTGGTCTAGATATAGACATATCAATCAATGGAATAGAAAAGATAGTTTAGAAGTAGACCCACACGTACGTGGTCAATTGATTTCCAACAAAGATGTTATGGCAATTCAATGGGGAAAGGACAATATTCTCAATAAATGGCATTGGAAAAATTGAATACCCATAGATACAAATATAAAGTTTGTGTAAGGCTATTTGCCTTTGGGTGGTGGAAAAAAAAGAATAATTACATATAAACTTTGACCTTTACCTCACTATATACAACAATTACTTTAAAATCAATCATAGATGTAAATAAAAAAGCAACAACCACAAAACTTCTAGAAGAAAACACAGGAGAAAACCTTAGTTGACTGAATGTTGCAAAAAGTCTTAAAAAGATACAAAAAGTCTGAATCTTAAAAAGAACAACTAGATAAACTGGACGAAATGTAATAATTTTTGTCCTCCCCAAAACAGTGTGAAGGAAATGAAAAGGTAGGGTATTACGGGAATACAAAATAAGAAGGGCTCCTCTGTGGCTCCTCAGAAAAAGTCCCGAATTTTTGTTTATATATCAAGACTGATAATGTCCTCGCCCCCCCCACAATACCTCAATAGTATTTGAAAAAGTTTCTTACTTCCCAAATTAAGGTCTCTTGGACAGAAACTTGAGAAAACGAGGAGGAGTCTGGCTCAGGTTTTCATTGTGGTTGAAGAGCGGTGCCATGGGAGAATTCCTTTTTTTTTTTTTTTTTTTTTTTTGAGTGGAAGCTCCTTGTTGCAGGGAGTGGGCCCAATCAGATGGTCCTTGTGGGGGAATTCTGGCATGGGCTGGGGCTGGTGTGGTTTCAATCCCCTCTTAGATCCAAAGGAAAGAGCACCTGCTCCTTTTTATCAACTTGCCTGGATGTGGCACAGAAGGAAAGGAGGGGTGAGGCTTAAAACCTGTGGGCAGTAAAACATCAAAGCTGGAGAATGACTCTTTGTTAGAGTTCCCAAATGGGTTTTAGAGCCAAAAGTAATGCCTCAGGTAATAAGCATATTAAGAAAGAAATATTTATTTGTTTCTTATTTATTGTCTGTGTTTGCCTATAAATATAAATGCCAACCCGGCCTGTGTGGTTCAGTGGTTGACACTGATCTATGAATCAGGACATCATGGTTCAATTCCTGGTCAGGACACATGCCCAGGTTGCTGGCTCAGTCCCCAGTAGGGGGCATGCAGGAGGCAGCCAATAAATTATTCTCTCTTATCATATATGTTTCTATAGCTCTCTCCCTTTCACTTCTTCTCTGAAATAAATAAATAAATAAATATGTGTGTGTGTGTGTGTGTGTGTGTGTGTGTGTGTGTGTGTGTATCCCTAATTGAAAATTACAGAAAAGTATAAAACAGAAATTAAAATGTATTCATAAACTCACCGTCCTGAGATAATCTTGGTTAACATTTTTGTGCAGTTCCTTCCTGTCTAGGTTTGTTTGATAATTAGAAAAAAAAAAACAAATCATGAAGATAATAGGATTTTTTTCTACTGTACTTTTCAGTACATTTACCTTTTTCTCAATGAAATCTTGATATACTTGTTATTTTCCAGCTTTCTGTATAGAAAAATTAACACTTCTATTCAGTTTTACTTACCATCTCTGAGGAGGTAAAGTTTTTTTTTTTTTTTTTAAAACATAGCAGAACTGAAACTGCTATACTTTTAAGAAGTTTGCAAATATATATATTTGTGTTAGGGAAGTGTTATTCATTTTCCTGTCAAGAAACTGTTTGAATTCAAACTTGACCTTTCCCTTTCTTTCCCTTTAGTACAGCTAAGACTCTCCAACAGACCAAACAGCTCTACCCCGCTCCACAAAGACTACAATGTCCATTTGGAAAGCTGCGTTCCTTTACCACTTCATCTTTCAGGTGCTTAAAGAACTTGTCAAATTCAAAGGGACAAGCACACCTTTTTCATGTTTAAAAAATATCAAGGAGGGTTGACAATAATGCTTTAAAGACAGAGTGGGTTTTCTTTATTCCTATAACTTGCACTTTTCAAATCCCTCACTGCTATCAATCAAATTATTTTTCATTGCCAAACACTCGGGGGCAAATAGGAAAAAAGAATTCTCTGTCAAATGTTACCTATCACCTATTCTTCCTATCATATCTATTTTTGCTGCATCCTGTTAGTGACTATCAACACACAGAGTCAACTATGAAATGAGTCAGTCCTGTCCCAAGACAAAGGGGATGTTCTTGGGCCTTGCAAAGAAAAGCAGATGTGCAAGGACCTTGACTGACCTTGGTTCTCAAGGTGGTTCTCAGAAAATTCCTCTTATGACCTGTGGAAAGAAGGCTGGCTTTGGATCTGGTTCACGTACAAGGTGGGACAAAAGTAGGCTTCCAGTTGTGAGCACAGGAAACACAGAATTTAGTCTTGTATTATTATTTATTAAGTATTATAATTTTCCATAGGAACAACTGTAAATCTACCTTTTCCCTGCCCTGTACTTTCACTTCATTGACAGTGGAAACATTTGCGTGAAGCATATAATACCAGTGTGTGTGGACTGATGGGCAGAAACCTATTTTAGACTCTGCTTTATGGAATCATAAAGCAAAGTATTTTCAGATATTTACCCAGAACACAAAGTTTAAAACATTTCCCATCTGGCCCTTTACCATAAAAGTTTGGTGATCCCTGCCTCAGTTGCCCATGTTTACACAGAGAGAATTGTTTATGCCAAAATGTATTAAAAATTGGTAGTTAATATGGCATTATAAATTACATGGATTAATTTAAAAGTAAATTATCAGTAGTTAGTGACTCAAGAAATAATGATGTTATAACCATTGTAGGAAAGGCTAGGAATGGGAGTATTTTAGGCAAAGCAATGGGATCACCTCTCTATATATAAAAGCCTAAGTGACTGTTATGACTAGGTGAATGGAATGACTGTTCAACCAGTCACTATGACATGCACTGAACACCAGGGGGAAGACTCTCAACACAGGAGCTGCCTCCTGGTGGTCAGTGAGCTCCCACAACCAACCTCCTTCGGTCCCTTCCCTTCCCCCCTCTTGCCCTCTGCCAGTCTCCTGATAAGCCTCGGTTTCCGGCCAGGCTAAGGGACCCTAGCCATGCACAGATTCGTGCACTGGGCCTCTAGTGGTATATAAAAAACAAATGACTTTAGTAGAAAGCATGTGGCCTGTTGTTTAACTTATTCTTAAGGCTTCATTAGTTGTTACACTGGAACTACATTGTGATAAAAAAAACCAAAGCATAAATCCTATACACACAAATAAGTTTCAACTTCATCAATTGATATTAAGTGAACTTGGCTTGGTGCTATGTATGCACGAGCTATAAAAGTCTAGTTTGTCTCTCAAGAAACTAAATAATAATAATAATAATATTCATCAACATTTATGGTGCTCTTACTTTGTGGCAACACCATTCTAAGCACTTGACCTGATTTATCTAATTCAATTCTCTAGCATTGTCTCATTTTAAAGAGAAAATCCAACGGCTTTGAGAGAGTCCATAACATGCCTACGGCCATGCAATGTAGAGATTCAGAATTAGGGCAATAAACTAGGCAGTGTAACTGAAAGGCCAGATACTTAACCATCTTTTAAAAGATTTTTTTAAAAAATTGATTTTTAGAGAGAGAGGAAGGGAGAGAGAGAAAGAGAGGGAAACATCAATCAGCTGCCTCCTGCAAGCCACCCCACAAGCCAGGCATGTGTCATGACTGGAAATTGTACAAAACAACACCCAACTAACTGAGCCACACCAGCCAGGGTGAGATACTTAACCATTTTATACACCACCTGCCCAAAGATTTTGCCCTCTGTGGTAGGTGGTCTGATGAAGGATCAATAATAAAGTGTTGTGAAAAGGGGATGGTTTCTGGAAAGGGATCCCTAGAGAGCAGAGCCTGGAATGATAAGATTTGGTGGTGGCAGTGGGAGGATACATTTCAGTCATCTTGAGTAATTCTCAGCTGCAGACACTGATGATCTTTGGCCCTCGGGCTTCTCTGAACCTAGTCCCAAACAAATCTTGGTTAAGTTGGAGGATAAATGAGGAGCATAGAAGCTTCCATTTCTTCTCCCCGCCCCCGCCCCTTCTATTCTAAGCCTCTATTAGAGATGCCAAGCTGAAGTTTCTTCCGCCCATCTCCCTCTCCCCAATTCTCATGTGTACCTTCCATTTGGAATGGGCCCCTGCATTCCTAGTTCCTTGTATTGTGTTCCCTCCATCTCACATTCTAACTGCAGGCTGCTACTCCGTGCTGTGCACCTGCCATGTTTTTACCTGCCCGTCCTCCCAGGGAGGAATAACAGGTTGCCTCTGAGGCCCTGTCATCACAAATAACACTGCAATGAACATCCTTACAGACCTTTGTGAGAATGTTTGGGATCTGTACACTGGAGTGGAATTGCCGAACCTTTGAACTAGTGTGTACCACATCCCCCAGCAATGCATGAAGTCTTTTATATACCAATATGTGCATACCTAATAACAAAAGATTGTGTAGGTGTTATATTTGGCAAGGTAATGCTTGGCATTTCCAACTTATTCTTCACATTGTCATCAGTGTCTACAACCTTAAGTCAGATAGCTCATCACTATCTACACTGTAGGTCCTACAGGCTGAAAGCCCCTCTACTCAGCATGAAACTGACTAGGCACCTCCAGCTCTTCATTCTATGACCAGTCATTAGAGCATCTACTTATGGGTTAACTGTCAGTGTATAGGCCTCTGTGCTTCTTGCTGTGTGAAAGGGCCTCCAGGACAAGGAGTGATTGCCCTTCATGTCCAGAGGCCCTTTCCCAATGCCTGGCATAGGGGCACCAAGGACAAGGTTGTTGACTTGAATAAACAGAAAACAGAGGTCAAAGAACCAATTTAAGAAGGAATGCCAGGGTTTTTGTTCCAGCATTAAGAAGGGTTCAGCAATCTGGAGAAAGGCTATGTAAAGATTAAGTAAGAGTCCAGAGACGAAAGATAATTTTGAAAGGCATTGGGGATCAGAGGAGCTTTAGCTAAAGGAGCTAAGTTCTCCTTGTTTCAGGACCCTTGCTTTTTATTAACACAATTTGTCCTAAGGCAAGGTGGAGATAATACACTTCAAAGGGTGTCATACAGAAGCATTGTCAGAGTGGGGAATAGCCTATGGCTGTTAAAGTGTTTGGCCAGTAGGAGGCAATAACGTGTAGATTAAGATGCCCTGAGCTGTCTGGCAGGAAACCATCATCCTGTTCAGGTTTGGGAGAAATGCCTTTAGACATTCCAACAGGTGACAACATATGTGACTCAGCCCTTGTTGAGTCCCCAAGTTCCATCAACCTTTTGATGAAACACTTGCAATTATGGCATGCTGGAATTGGCTTCTTGAAAGGGAAGATGACTCTATTTGGGGAAGATGGAATTAAATGATCAATTCAATTGGTAGTGAGGCATTAATGTACTTTGTTCTTTAAGAAATATTTTAGTCATGGTCACTGACAATAGGGTGGTGAAGTCCTGGGGTGGGGGCAGGATAGAAGGGGTCAATGGGGGAAAAAGGAGGACATGTGTAATACTTCCAACAATAAAGATTTAATTTAAAAAAATCTTTTAGAACTTCGGGCCTAATTAGCCCGAGAGAAATTAGCTGTAGCTGTAGTTTTTGAGTCATGATAAGTGAATTGCGTGGGGAAGAACTATCTGGAAAAGACTTGTGGAAAACAGGTTTGTTTAGCAATCAGAGAAGGGTGATCATCCACCAAGTTGGGCTCAGAGGACAAGTCTCAGTAAAAAAGGTTTAGCAGCAGGAAGGAAATCAGTGTGGTGTTACCAAGGCCACAAGAGGTTTGGATGGCAGAAGGGACCAGTAGGGTCAGAATGAGACTAAGCAGGGGGTGCTGGGTCTGAAAATTTATATTTTAACTAGAGGCCCAGCACACACAAAATTGTGTGTGAGTAGCTCTTGCCTCAGCTGACTGCCCCGCCCACTGCCACTAGTAGCTTGCTCCCCACCCGCTGTGAGAGTAGCTGCTTGTTTGGCCATGATGGCGTTATGGCATCATGGCCACAGGTCTTTTATTAATAGATATGGTATTTGATAGAGCCCAATAATTTTGTGTTAATATTAAGAAATAAATGACCTTTTTCCCCTATGTATCTACAGAGAATATTTTGAACTTCCTTTTGTCTTAACTTTATTGTAGGACACTTGAAATATCTTTATGAAAGGGAAGTTCACAATGCAATATACTATTACAGTAAAATATTGAATTTTATTAAAAGAAGTAATGTTAAAATATTTTGCTTATAGATTACTCTGGACTGTGTAAGCCACTTTATTTTATTTTATTTAAAAATATATTTTATTGATTTTTTATAGAGAGGAAGAGAGGAATAGAGAGTTAGAAACATCGATGAGAGAGAATTATCGATCAGCTGCCTCTTGCACACCCCCTACTGGGGATGTGCCTGCAATGAATGCACATCCCCTTGACCGGAATCAAACCTGGGGCCTTTCAATCCACAGGCCGAAGCTCTATCCACTGAGCCAAACCAGTTCCAGCAAGGCACTTACTTTTTTAACCATTAGGCAATTCCTTTGGTTCATGATATCACATAAAGTGCATTTGAACGTGTTGGAGCTTTGTATATTAAAGATAGCACAACCTTACTACCACATACTAACATTGATATGATTTGTGTCTGAGAAATCCACCCTTACCTAGAAATTTCACAAGGAACTAAAGATGTATGGACATAAGTATTGTAAGGTCACAGAATTTATCATTGTAGTCTTATTTATCATCTAGTATTTTCTTCAGAGAGTTTCCATTTAATGGACACCTTGAGATTTTTTTGGTCAAAAAATTTAAACACTTCCACTATTAATCTTATAGAATTTTGTGGAAAACATAGTCTTTTCTAAGATCTTAAATTTAGACCTCTTTAGAAACAGTCTACTTTATAGCTTTTCAATTTTATAAATATTTCATGGTGATCTTTCTAAGTTATATCTGCCTTCCCTCTACCAATCCAAAGCGCAATATTTCAGAATTTTCTGGGAAGAAAAAAAAATGGCCATAAGCTATTTTCCATTATTTCTAGGTATAGAATTAATGCAATAAAATTTAAAGAAACTCTTCCTTCCACGTAGCTTTTGTACTCATTTATTTTATTTCCTTTGAACTTGAAATTTATATCTCCCTGTGCTCTTGCTGACTTGTAAATCACACATCCCCATCTACACCACTGGTCTCAGACCGTGGAAAAGATTTTGGAGTGCTGTGATTTCCTTTCCTGCAGCATTTTCAAGGTGGTAGGTTATAGTAAGGTGATTTCAATTAGAATATAAATTGGGTTATCTGGAATTCTATCAAATACAGTCGTTCTTTCCTCATCTCCCTATTATCAAGCCTGGTACTTCTTTCACCAGTACATTTATTGAGGCTCATAATTATAAACCCAAGCTACCACGTTGTCTTCTGAATCAAGAAGGTTTGCCAGTATGGTTTTAGTATGTATTTTATTTATAACAATCCTTTAAAATGTGTAATCCTATAAAAATAAGTTTTTTAATAGATTATTTGATTAACTAGATCAATTCTTTCTGTGGTTTATGCTGGATAACAGAAAGACTGTCAAGCTTCTAAGTTTGTTGTTTGTTTGATTGTTTCAGGTTCTCCTCTCTTGCATCTTACTCTGGCTTTTTTTTAAGTCAAAGTTTAGTTAAAGTAAACTCTGCACCTGTACCTGAGCATCTCAGTGCTACTGGAGAACAATCCTGCTGACATCTTATTAAATTTATGGCCATAAACCTCCAATGTGACCCCGGGATTCCTGGCATCCCTGATCTATTTCTCTAGTCAATTCCATCTCCCACTCTCTAGGGTGATTGTTTCTGCAGCATCTCATATCTCCCTTGCTCTCCTCCTCTTTCTGATTGATGACCTCCCCTTTGGTTATCAATCAGAACAGAACTGCACATTCTCCCATCACCAAATCCACAAATCTACTTGTGTCTGGCCCCACAGACTCACCAGTCACAAATAAAATTAACCCACTGGGTTTCTAACCAAGACCAGATTCTTTACTCATACCTGGATTCCATTCCCTTCTGGCCACCCAAGGACTCTGTTTCTTAACACCTGTTGCTCACTCTTCCTAGATCATTCTCCTCTGTAGCCCCACATCAGTAATTTTCCCCATCATTAAAAAACACCCTTCCTTTTACCACTTATCCATCGCTAGCCCTTGCCCCATTTTTTCTCATTCCTTAGACTTATATTCCTTAAAGCAATTGCTTGAATTGTCACCTCCAATGTATCCCCTCATTCTCTCCTGGGTCCACCACAGCTGACACTGCTCTTGAGGAGGCCAGAAACTGACCTTCCTGCTGCCCTGTCCAAAGTGAGCTTCAGTCCTCATCTCTCTGGACCCCTGGACAGCGATGCTCATTCCCTTCCTGAAGCAGCTTTATCTTCAGCTCCCGGATCCCTATTCACTGGCTGCTCCTCCTCATTTCCTCCTGTGGCTGCTCAGAGTCCCTTCCAGACTCTCCACATTCAGATGCCCTGAGATTTCATTCTTGGCGTTCTGTAACTCAGAATTTATCCTATAATTGCCAATACCAGCTGTTTGCAGAAATGGCCCAAGTTTATATTTCGGCCATACTGCTTCTCCCCTAGCTATAGACTCATCTTGACAACCCACTTAGATAACTGTTAGGCACCTGGAACTTGGTATGTCCAAATGAAGGCTCCTGCTTTCTCCCTGGCCAAACTTTCTCCATGGCCAAACTTACTCTTCTCCTTTCTTCATTTGAGAATGTGGCAACTTGCTCACTCAGTTGCTCACGACAATAATTTAGGAGTTGGTTCCCCCCTTCTCAGTCCTCATCCAGCAAGAATTACTAGTACATCATAAATTCTGAATTCTTCTCACCACTTTTGCTAATATAGCATGAGCATGCAAGTCCACGGCCTTGCAAGCCTATTGAAGTAGCTTCCTAAGTGGTCTCACTGGCTCTGTCTTGGTCCTTGGTCTCTGCTTCATGAAGCAGCCAGCCTAGTCCTGTTCAATTATGAATCAGCTCATGTTCCTTGCTCAGACCCTTCAGTGGCTTTCTGTCACATGTGGAACAAGTTCCAGTGTTCTTATGGCAATTTGGCCCAGCCTCTTTTCCTAAGTCCAATTGCTACCACTTTCCTGACTCTCACTTAGCTCTAGCACACAGGCCTTCTTGCTTCTCCACAAACATACCACACCAGGTGGTGCCTTGGTACCATTGCACCTGCTGTTCTCTTTTCTCTCAGGTATTTCATAACATTTTTTATTACTTCCTACACTTCCTTTTTCTTCATTTTTAAATCATCTCATAAAATAATATAGTTATTTATTTAAACTCCATGGGACAGAAACTTCGTCTCTCTGGGGCACTGCTGTAGCTCCATTCTTTGATCAGGGCCTGACACATAACCATACTCAATAGATATTGAATGACTAAAACAAAACAAAACAAAATCCATCAATGACATAAGGTATTTCCCAATTACTTTATTCTAGTTTCATCCTACTGTTCAATGGACAGGGATCATGTTCTTTGATACTTGGATATAGAGCTCCATTCACAGTTCTAGTTCTAGCAGCCCTCTGTGAACTGTACATATTATCTCTAATATATGCCATTGTCAAGCTCATTCTCGGAGACATAAGCCTTCTGTTTTAGTTACAGTGGCCCATCCTGTGTCCATCTACAAAACAATGTGTGTTTGTATCACCTATGGTATATTTGTTTAATTTGCTATGATCTAAATTTGCAAACGTAAAAGAGTAAAGAGAAATAGCACAATAAACACAATTTAATATCACTCAGCTTTAACATTTAACACATGGCTAGTCTTGTTTCACTCATTCCCACTTCTTAATTTCACAGATTATCGTGAAGCAAATTCCAGGCATGATATTATTTCATCTGTAAAAATATCCTCTCTAAGCCGTAACCAGTTTGGCTCAGTGGATAGAGCGTCGGCCTGCAGACTGAAGGGTCCCAGGTTCGATTCCGGTCAAGGGCATGTACGTTGGTTGCGGGCACATCACCAGTAGGGGGTGTGCAAGAGGCAGCTGGTCGATGTTTCTAGCTCTCTATCTCTCTCCCTTCCTCTCTGTAAAATATCAATAAAATATATTTAAAAATATATCCTCTCTAAAATATAGAATATAGCCCAGCTAGTGTGGCTCCAGTGGTTGAGCATTGACCTATGAACCAAATATTAACATTAAAAAAGAAAAACACTCATAGCTATAATACCACATCTAAAAATTATTGATAAATTTATAATATCAACACCTAACATTTATCATTATTCATATTTTCTAATTTTCTTATAACAGTTTTTAACAATGTTTGCTTGAATCAGATTTTAGAAAAGATCTATATTTTAAAATTGGTTGCTCTGACTTTTATGTCTTTTGTCAAAGTTCTCTCTCTCTCTTTTCCCACCCTTCACCATTTTTGTTCAAGAAACAGATAATTTTTTTCCTGCATAGTTTTCCTCAGTCTGGATTTTGCTGATTACATCTCCCACATGTTTATTGTTGTATGTTTTATAAATTAGTAGTAAAATGTGGATTCATTATCAGGCTCAATATAATTTTGACCAAAACTACTTCATAGATTTGCCTACTTTCAACAGCAAGTACTAATGTCTGAATGCTTCTCATTTTTGTGATATTGTCAGTCATTGATATTAATGAGATCAGGAGTTATCAAACTTTTGTCTTACTCTTTTAAAAAAATATATATTTCATTGACTTTTTGCAGAGAGAAAGAGAGAGGGATAGAGAGTTAGAAACATCGATGAGAGAGAATCATCGATCAGCTGCCTCTTGCACACCCCCTACTGGGGATGTGCCCGCAACCAAGGTACATGCCCTTGACCGGAATTGAACCCGGGACCTTTCAGTCTGAAGGCCGACGCCCTAACCACTGAGCAAAACCGGTTTTGGCAGATATTATACTCTTAAAAATGATTGAGGATCCTGCAGAACATTTGTTGTAAGGGATTTCTCTATTGATATTTATTATATTAAATATTAAAACTGAGACAATTTTAAAATACTTGTTCAAAATAACAATAACAAACTTTTACATGTTGACATAAATAACGTATTTTATGAGAAATAACTACCGTATTTGCCGGCGTATAAGACGATTTTTTGGCTCTAAAAATACGTATTTGCCGGCGTATAAGACGACTGGGCGTATAAGAAGACCCCCTAACATTTCCACTAAAAATACAGAGTTTGTTATATACTCACCGTATAAGACTACCCCCCACTTGGAGGCATATTTTTCAGGGCCAAAAAGTCGTCTTATACGCCGGCAAATACGGTATATTTTCAAAATAAAAAATCATAAGAATAAAAGCATTGTTTTACAAATCTCTTTAATGTCTGGTTTAATTGACTATAAAACAGCTAAATTATTCTTTCTGCTTCTGTATTCAATCTCTTGCTTTAGCTGATCTGCATCAAGAAATCCAATATCACAAATATGTTAATTGGGGGTGGAAGGATTATTTCTTTTATTATATTATTATTTTGTTAATATTCACTCAAGGATATTTTCCCATTAATTATCTTAGAAATAGTGGAAGGAAAGGGGGGGGGGAGACAGAGAGAGAGAGAAACATCTATGTGAGAGAGACATATTAATTGGTTGCCTTCCACACATTCTCTGACCATGGCCAAGGATAGAGACTGCAACTGAGGTAAGTGTCCTTGACTGGAATCAAACCCAGGACCCTTCAATCCATGGGCTAATTCTCTATCCACGGAGCCAAACCAGCCAGGGGAGTAGAAGGATTACTTTAATACCCTGTTAAGATAAATTTATTTGATATTATATCAAAACTTGACATATGATAGTTTCTTAAAATTTAGTTGCTGTGTGAAATTTAAAACAGTGTTAATTAACTTTTTCTATTCTGCTACATGTGGGATGCTTCTCTCTTTCCTGCATACAGCATGGAAAAGGAACAGGTCCGGTTCCTGAGTGGAGGAGATGGGTATAAGAAATAAAAGCAAGCAAGCAAGCAAGCAAGACACAGAGAAAGAAGCAAGCTAGGAGCCAGGTGGGACGCCATTGTCTCTGATGGAGAGGCAACAAACTTGAGCCCACAAAGCACATTTATTTTATAGCCCCAAATACCAGGAAGTAACACCAAAACTTAGGATCAAAGGAGCTTATTTGCATTCTTGAGTAGTCCAGAGCATTCCTGGTGCTTGACTGGATTTATATATAAAAGTGACACCTGAGCAAAGGTGAGTCAATGCTGACAACACTCTTGCCTTCTTGGTGAAGTGTGTTCCCAGGGCGCAGCTCTGCCTGTCGCCCTGAATTCAGCTGACAATAATTAAAGAAATGCCCATGTGCCTTCTCAGGGGGCCCTCTACAGCTACATTAAATTCCATTGGCTTATCTTGCTGTTTCAATAGATCTTTTATATATGTATGAATTTGTGATATTATTTGCAAAATATTGAGTTACTGATATATGTAGATCTTTCACATGTGGACAAGTTAATTATTCAACATCAAAAAACACATTCATTAATAAGCATTTATACTATTTTTTAAAAGCCTATAAGTATTGGGAAATTGTCTAGCTCATGGTGGCAAGTTCAACTATTCAAAAATTCAAATTTTTGTTTGAAAATTTGAATCTTACCACTGGCAACAGATACTGTCAGGTATTTACTTGAAGTTTCAGACTTACTTAATTCATTTGCAAGAAAATACCTGCCAAATACCCATCTCAGAACAACCATAATTTTTCTGTCAGTCATTCCCCAAAGTGAAAACTGTGTTCCATGAAAAGTGGCTAGTTTAGCATGCAACTCAATCACACAGTGGTTTTCAAGGAGATAACCATTAGAGGTCAATATTCAGCATAAATGTTTTACATATATTCCCATTTTATCACCCTAATAAAGAATCTAAAATCTGTCTTGGGTGAAACTTGTAAGCTGAAAAGTTTTAAACAGTTATTCAAAACATTTACTACTTGCCCAGCTGGCATGACTCAGTGGTTGAGAGATGACCTATGAACCAGGCTGTCACAGTTTGATACCAGGTCAGGGTACATGCCCGGGTTGCAGGGTGATCCCCATTGTGGAGTGAGCAGGAGGCAGCCCATTAATGATTCTCTCTCACCACTGGTGTTTCTATTTCTCTCTCTGAAATAAATAAAAATATGTTTAAAAAAAGAAGAAAAAATGACTGGGTTTATCAACCACACTTCTAGGAATGGGAGTTTGTTGGTCTAAAGATCCGATGCTCCACTCAGGTCTTGGGTTGACCTCTATAAAGAAGGTCTGAGATGTCATACATATATCAAAAGTAAATTCAAAGGTTATAGGAATTTGCAAAACTGTGATATACTCCATCTACTTCTCAAAAAAAAACTGTAAAAGGCACAAGACCTTGGGCTTTCATGAGCCCTCAAATGGCATTCAGGTTTCTTATCAGTTAAGGCTTGAAGAATTATAGATTAAATATTTCAATAGCAAATTTAAACCAAATAAGAAGGAATAAAAAAATTTGAATAAACATAGAATTGCCTTAGTTCAAAAGTAACAACCTTCAATCTCTTGGCCATCAAAAGTCATATAGATCTCAGGAATAATTTATCCTAACACCTAAATGGAGACAAACTGTTGGCTGGGAACAATGAACATTTATTATTCAATTTGGATACTTGGTCATAAATTGAGTGATTTCATGGTTGTGATTATGCAAATAACTTGCACTTGCCTGAAATAGCTTTTGTCAATATCACTTTACTTGTATGAGGTTACATAATCTGTCCTTCAGGTTCTCTCTCTCATTCTCTCTCTAATCTACACACACACACACACACACACACACACACACACACACACACGTAATACTCCTAAGAACTGCTTAAATATTATTTAACAGAATACTCCACCTGTCCTAGCTGGTTTGGCTTAGTGGATAGAACATTGGCCTGCAGACTGAAGGATCCCAGGTTCGAGCGAGTCTAGAGCACATACCTCAATTGTAGGCTCAATCCCTGGCTCTGGTCGGGGTGTGTGCAGGAGGCGTGTCTCTCTCACATCGATGTTTCTCTCTCTCTGTCGCCCCCCCCCCCTTTCCACCTCTCTAAAAATCAATGGAAAAATATCCTTAGGTGAAGATTTACTAGTAAAAGAAAGAAACAAAAAACCCTTCCATCTACCACTTTTCTCTTAGGAAGCACTGAACTAATCCTTAACTCTTCTTTATGAGTGCATTTTAAAATATAGAATGTTTGGGAGTTATCAGAGATAATAGGAAAAGAATTTTACTTTCACTATTAGGCTTTTGCTTATGTCTCTCCTCTCTCCTTTTTTTTTAAATTCCTCACTGGAGGATATGCCTTTATTGGTGGTTTTTAGAGAGAGAAAGGGAGATAGATATATATAGAGAGAAACATCTATTGTTGCCTCTCCTATATGGGAATCGAACCCACAACCTAAGTATGTGCCTCGACAGGAATCAAACCTGCAACCTTCCGGTGTATGGGATAACATGCCAACCAACTGAGCCACCCAAACAAGTCTTCGTTCTCTTTCTTTTAGTGGCCTTCAGGTCTCTGACTTTTTAAAAAATTTTCTTCCTTAAAGAACTGGCCTATTATACTAAGTAATAGCAATGAATAATCTATTGGCATCCTGCTGCTACTCCCTACTGTTCCTTTTCTTTCCCTCTTTCATACACGTGTTGTCACACACAGCATAATGCATACAGCTCAGACATATTAACAGACACCCACCCGGCCTGCTCCCAATCACACTGCCACCCCCATGCCTCCTGCCCAGTCACCGGAGAACAGAGTGCCCCGTCCATCACTCAAATCCATTATTCTCACTTTTCCCTCTGGCATATGTTCCTTCTAGAGATGCTTTTTGTAGCTCATGGTAAACAGAAGCAAGACATATTCTGCATTGTAAGATTGATAGTGTATATCTTTGACTTTTACAAAGCTAGGCACTCTGGAAACTGATGTTTAATAGATGTTAATGGAATTTAATTTTTATACACCCTATGCCAGAACATTTATCTTCGAAATAAAATGGCAACGAGAAAATTTCAAAACAAATTATTTTCCACTCTATATCCTTAAATCAAGTTACAGAGTTTGAGCAAAGTAGAAAAGCTGTTTTTGTAATATTTAGATTTTAAAACCTGAATGTAATTATTATTAATGTATCACATTGAAAGTATCAGCAGGCATTTTGCCAGAGTTAGTACCACTACAAACTACTTCTAAAATGATGCCTGAAGAAAATCTTTCTCCATAACCCACATTCTCATTAATTTTCAAGAGGCAAGAAGTCCCCTCTCAGAAAAAAAAAAATCTGGCCCCAACGATATTAAATAACAATTAGCAGGATACATGTTTTGAATATTGTATAAAAAGAAACAACTCTAATAAAACAACACAACTAAAATATACTTGTAATAGTAGAGGTACTTGACAATGTGTGTTGAGTAAATTAATTTGTGTTGTAAGGCTGTGCCCGGGAGTATAATAGCAACTTGTTTTTTTTTTTTTTTTTTTTTTAAATTTTATTTTATTAAGGTATTTTCTGTGTACATAGTTTATCATTGCCCCCCCCCACCTCCCATTTATGCCCTCCCTCCCCAGAGTTCTGTGTTCCTTGGTTGTACTTATGTTCATGCATACCAGTCCCTCGGTTGTTCTCCTATCTCCCCCCAGGTCTCCTTCCCCTCCCCGGCTCACCCGGGACACCCTTCCCCTTTGGGGGGTACGGCTTACCCGGGGCACATGGCCCCCTAGGACACTCGGCTCACCCGGGGCACTTGGCCCCATGGGACACTCGGCTCACCCGGGGCACTCGGCCCCCTGGGACACTCGGCTCACCCGGGGCACTCGGCCCCATGGGACACTCGGCTCACCAGGGGCACTCGGCCCCATGGGACACTCGGCTCACCCGGGGCACTCGGCCCCATGGGACACTCGGCTCACCCGGGGCACTCGGCCCCCTGGGACACTCGGCTCACCCGGGGCACTCGGCCCCATGGGACACTCGGCTCACCCGGGGCACTCGGCCCCCTGGGACACACGGCTCACCCGGGACACCCTTCCCCTTTGGGGGGTACGGCTTACCCGGGGCACATGGCCCCCTGGGACACTCGGCTCACCCGGGGCACTCGGCCCCCTGGGACACTCGGCTCACCCGGGGCACTCGGCCCCCTGGGACACTCGGCTCACCCGGGGCACTCGGCCCCCTGGGACTCTCGGCTCACCCGGGGCACTCGGCCCCCTGGGACACTCGGCTCACCCGGGGCACTCGGCCCCCTGGGACACTCGGCTCACCCGGGGCACAAGGCCCCCTGGGACACTCGGCTCACCCGGGGCACTCGGCCCCCTGGGACTCTCGGCTCACCCGGGGCACTCGGCCCCCTGGGACACTCGGCTCACCCGGGGCACTCGGCCCCCTGGGACACTCGGCTCACCCGGGGCACTCGGCCCCCTGGGACACTCGGCTCACCCGGGGCACTCGGCCCCCTGGGACACTCGGCTCACCCGGGGCACAAGGCCCCCTGGGACACTCGGCTCACCCGGGGCACACGGCCCCTCTAGGGTGTTGGGGTCACATATTGGAGGCGCCACACTAGCTCCTTGCTAGCATGGCGGGCAGGCTGGGACAGCTGCAGTTGGGCTGAGATGGTTGCAGGCGGGGGGACCACCTTCAAAGGTGTCTCATTCGGTGTGGAAGCGGAGCAGCTGCAGACATGGAGGCTAAGTTCTGAGGTCGCCCACTCCCTGAGCCCAAGGCGTGGTGAGCTCTGTTCTTGGTGGATTTCCTTTATTCTCGGCAGCAGTGGCGGGTGGCGGTGCCAGGTGCAATATTGAGGGTCGCTCCTGTGGTTCAATTACCACTGTAGTTTTAAAGTTCACATGGCGGTGGTGGTGAGAGCTTCGGCTTGGCCATGTGGCATCGGAGGATGGGCTTGCCTGGTTGGCTAATGGAAGGCGCCGTGCCATTTCCTCACCAGCGCACTCCATCTCCCTCCCAGCATGGTGGGTGTGCTGGGAAGATTGTGGGCGGGCTGTGATGGCTGCATGGGGAGAGTCCACCCTCAATGGTGTCTTCTTTGTTGCGGATGTGGAGCTGCTGTGGATGCAGAGGCTAATTTCTGAAGCCACAGTCTCTATGAGCCCGGTGCGTAGTGAGCTCTGATTTCGGTGGATTCCCATTCTTGGGGGCGGCGGTGGGTGTGGCAGCGATGGTAGCTCCTGTGGCTCAATTTTCCCTGTAGTTTTAAAATCCGCATGGTGGTAGTGTCTGATGCTTTGGCCTGGCCATGTGGCAGCGGAGAGAGGACTCTCCGGGTCTGCCAATGGAAGGCGCAGCGCCAGCACAGCGCGCGCGAAGGCCTGGCAGAGCAGGCCGCGGGCGGTGGCGGAGAGTCCCCGCGATGTCTTAGTCTTTCAGGCTTAGTGGAACGCTTCCCCTGAACCAGGACAAGCAGTACCACCACAAATATTGGCCAGCTCAGTGCTGCCCCTCTACAGGTGACAGTAGGGGCATCCTCACCTTGGTAGGCCTTTGCTCTTGGAGGTCTTAACCAGTGGAAGGCAGCATGGTACAGAACTGCCCCACCTTCTCAGTCCTCCGCAGCAACTTGTTTTTAGAAGTACACTTTGTCTGGATGTAAAATATAGCCTCATTATACATTTTGCCTAATGCTATGGTTCCCACAATTTGGATAACTAATTAAAGACAGAAGGAAACATCACCTTTGTCATCTTCCTACTTCATGAACTAACCTATAAAGCAATCCGTTTATTCTCTACTTATTTAACACGCTGAGATTTTCCCCAGTTCCAATGAATGCAGACAAACTCTTTTTGCTCCAGTGCCTGGCACTGAAGCGCCTACTTAATAAACATTTGATGAGTAAATGAATGATTTTGACAGCAGCCGGGCACTTAGAGCAACAATGAGGCAATGCAGTGCGTTGTGAAGAGCGGATGAGGAACCTGATCTGGTTCCGCCCCAGGTCTGCCACGACCTGGCCGGGTGACCTTAGGGGAATACCGACCTTCCTGAGCCTCAGCGACCTCCACGGAAGGCAGATGCTTGAGATGATCCCGATGGCCTTCTGGCTCTAGGACTCTAACTCTGAGTCTTAACATTAGCCAAGTGCCCTTGCCAGTGTCACTTTGGATTTGTGCCATGGAGAGAGAGACACATTTAGGCTCTAAAACTACCATCTCACGTGATTACCTGGTGTAGTCTCCAAAACTAAACCCATTAAAAGGTTTGCTATGCAAAGGCAAGCAAAGGGTTTGAACGAGTGTGGGAGACAGAGAAGCAGAGGAATTGCTGGTAGAGAGTGTTCCCAGAGCTCACACTGGTGAAGCCTCGGATTAGATAGCAAGATGTTGCAGAGACCAAGTTTTGTTTATGACCGATGAACAGCTGATGAATTTATAAAAGGCTTCCAAAGAGAGCACCGGGGTGTGTTATGTCCCAATGGGGCAGTGACATCATTGCACATACATAAAGGAGACTCAGTGCGGCCTGTTGGGGCGATGCTTGGACACGGCAGGCTAGTTCTCCCCTCCGTCTTGATTTACTGGATGACCTTGGGCAAGTCATTCCTCTTCCCCCAAACCAGTTCCCCTAATTATAAAGCGGAAATAAAAATACGTGCTGCCTGACTGGGGATTAATGAGACAAGGTGAATGTCTGAGCTCCCGGAGGGGGAAAGCCTGTTTAAAAGCAGACTAGGAGCTGTGAAGTGGCAGTGTTGGACTTTTCGTACAACTTGGGAAGGAAAACAACACAATAATAAAACCTGGAGCTTTCAGTTTCCTACTTAAAAAGAAGAAGAAAAGAAAAAAGAAAGACACCTTCTTTTACAACCCGCCCAATTTCTCTGGCATCTGCTCTACAGCACAGGCTGGGACTGGGAGGTTAGGAGCCACAAGCCAGGTGCTGCATTTATTCCTCCAGAGTTCCGACCCTTGATGCACCTTGCACAGTGCTATCTTGGGGACACATTAGTGTTTGGGGGCCTTAATTTCTTATTCTGCAAGATACTGGATACTACTACATGAAATATTATATATGCTATGCAGATAAAATCTAATGGGAGTTGTGCACTTGAAACCTGTATGGTTTTGAAAATCAATGTCACCCCGATGAATTCCATAAAAACATGAAAGAAGAAGAAAGGGGGGGCGGGAGAGGGTGAACTAATGTAATGCCGTGAAGCTCACTCACTTCCTTGGGCTGAGTAGTCTGTGGTCCTCGGACACAGCCTTTTAAAATGTGCTCGCACGACCGCGAGGGGGCGCTGTGAGTCTGCTTTGGCCCGGGAGCCAGAGGGAGCTGCGCTGGGCGGAGGTGGCTGTGTGCTTCCAGCTCCAGCGCCCACCTACCCACCTGCCTGCGGGGGGCAGCGACCCTGGCTCCGATTCCCAAAGAGTGGTCTGGGTGCCTGGGGGAGGGAGGCGAGGCCATGGTGGCCCCTCACCTTTTTGCCCTCATCTCCCCCCTTCCCCCCTCATCCCTCCATCACCAGGGTCCTTCTGCCGGCTGTTCTTAATCTGGGATCCGTGCGTCCGGGACGTGGGAACCCAGCCAGCCTCCATCGCCTCCCGCACTCCCTGCCCACGCCATGCCCCCGGACCCGTAGGGGATACATTTGGTGCGCTCACATCTGGTGTGGTCCTGGGCAAAAGGAGACAGGCTGTCACCTGCTCTTTAGGGTATCTGTGCCCCCAAAGCGGTTAACGTCTTTTGATTTAGGGAAAGAGGGACCTCCCTGCCAAGGGCCAAATGCTCAGGACCAGAGAAATGCTCAAGGTTGGGGCTAGCCAGCGGCTGGCGCATCCCACGCAGACTCCTTCCAGAAAAGTCCAGTTCAGGTCCTGGAATAGCTCAGGTGAGAAGTTGAACATACTCCCCCCCTTCTGCGAACAGGGAGGAGGAGACAGCGAACCTGCCCAACTGAGTACCTAGCCCAGGGTCCTCTTTGCCCCCCAAGAAGTCAGATGTAAAGGAAAATTTATAGGAGGTACAGGGTCTGTTCCATCTGCAGCTCCCGTCCCCACCCCCCAGGAGCTTGCTCGGGCTGGATGGTTTTGGTTATTCTCTAAGGGAAAGTGCGGCGGGCGGGGACGGCTGGGCGCCCCGGGAACGCGGGCGGGCGGGGAGGGCGTCCGTGCTCACCCACCTCGGGCGCAGGAAGGAAGAGAGACAGCGGCGCCGGGGCTGCGGGACCGAACGCCCCAAAGCGTCCCGGGCGCCGGGCCTCCCGGAGGGGCGCGGGGGCAGAAAGCGGGGCGGGGGGGGCTGGAGAGGAGGCGCCGCGGAGGCGAGGGTGAGAGGACCCCGCAGAAGGTCCGGTGGAGGGCCGTTCGGATTGCCAACAGGGAGGACAGCACCGCCCACCCCAAACTTTCACAGCCCCGCGGGCCCAGGACGGGCGACCCGGGCAGGAGCACCTGCCACCCCCGCAGCGCCGCGCGCCGGCTGGACGCCCGCGGGGCCGAGGCGCCGCCGCCCCGGGGGGCCCTGAGCGCCGTCCACGCGAGCAGCCGGACCTCGGGGCTCCAACCTGCGCCGCGCAGGCTGCGAGGGAGGAGGTGGGGGGGTCCAAAACTCGGACTGGGAGAGGAGAAGCGAACTTGACCTCCCAGCCGCGCCCAGCCAGGTGGGGCGGCCGGGACGCGCCCTTGGGCAGCCCGAGGGCGCGCGGGCTGGAGCCGGGGAGGCTCCGGGGGAAGTGAGCGCGGCGACCTCCCCGGGCCGGAGACGTCGGATTAAAAGGGAATAAGGAAAGCAGGAAAGCGATCCGAGCAGCCGCGGGAGCCTGGCGGCTTAGAAGACACCCCTCCCCACCGGGAGGACGACGACGACAGCGACACGCACTCGCGAAGGCGAAGCGCGCCCGGGCGGCCGCGGCGCTGCGCGGAGGCAGCCGCCTCCCCGCCAGCCCGGGGCGCGCGTTCGGACGCCGCCCGCCGCCGGGATGCGCCGCGCAGCCCCGGGACGGCCCCTGCCGGGGAGGAGGCTCCGGGGCGGCGCCGCCGCCGGGGGCCGCTGACCCCGGCGCGGGTCCGAGGGGTGTGCCGCGGCCCCGCCCGCCCCGCCCACTCCCGCGTCCGCCGCGCGCCCCTCCCCGCGGCGGCGGCGGCGGTGGCGGCAGCGGCGCGCGGAGCGGCTCTCCCAACCGCCGGTGCCCGCGAGCTCCAGGCTGCTTGGGGGAGTCCACTTCGCCGCTCTTACGCTCCTAGATCCCCGGGATTCTCCCTCCTGATGGCTCTCCGCCCCCGGCCCTCCCCGTTCTTTTAAAAGGAAAACTTTGCTGCCGTTTCCCTGCGCCCTCGGAGGGGAGGAGGAAGGATTAAAAGTTCCCAGAACAGCGGCGCGGGCTCGGGCGCCGGGACGGGCGCGGGGCGGCCGGGGGCTCCGCTCGCACCATGTGCACCAACATAGTGTACGAGTGGCTGAAGGCGCTGCAGCTCCCGCAGTACGCCGAGTCCTTCGTGGACAACGGCTACGATGACCTGGAGGTGTGCAAGCAGATCGGGGACCCGGACCTGGACGCCATCGGGGTGCTGGCGCCCGCGCACCGCCGCCGCATCCTGGAGGCCGTGCGCCGGCTGCGGGAGCAGGACGCCGCCGCCGCCGGCCTCTACTTCACCCTGGAGCCGCAGCCGCCGCCGCCGCAGCCCCCGCCGCCCGCCGCCGCCTTCCCCGCCGGCCGCCGGGGGGAGCCGTGCGGAGGCCCGGCCCCGGGCGCCCGCGGGGACCCCCGCGGCCAGGCGACCGCCCCCCGCGGCAGGGAGCTGGTGAGCTATCCCAAGCTGAAGCTGAAGATCATGATCAGGGATAAGCTGGTGCGTGACAGCATCCACCTGAGCAAGCCCCCCTACTCCCGCAAGGTAAGGAGGCGCCGCCGGCACGGGTGGCCCTGGGAGCCCCAGGCTGGTCAGCCCGCTCCAGGGGACCACGGGGAGGCAAGAGTGCTTTGGGTAGTTGGGGTTCTCTCCTTCGTTCTTTCTCTATTCGCTCTCTATTCCTTCCCCAGGGTGCCTAGCGGTTTTAAGACTTAGATCTTGGACGCAGGTGTTACTTCTAAACGAGGGCCAAGTCTCCGCGTGGTCTCCCGTGCCCACCTGTCCGGGAACTGGACTCAGGATGCTTCTCCAGAAGCACCAGCCAATCCTGATGTCCTGTTGTAGAGTTTGCGTCTGAAGGGTACCAGAACGGTGAACATGGAGCTTATTTTCCGCCTTCCTTTCTTCCTCTTCCTTTTCCTCACCCTTTGAGACACCCCCAAGGCAAATTGGCGCACCCTTTTCCCTGGAAGAGCGAGGAACCACGCTCTGTTGTTCTCAACCCCGTGAAACCAAACCCCAGCACCGCTGCACATTTGAAAAGTGAACAGGGACCTGGGTATTCTGGTGGGAAAGTTAACGGAATGCATGTCAGGCCACTTGGGATAGATGGATGTCTTCAAGTTTAGGCACAGGGAGGGCTAGGTGCTGGAGACTGGATGGCCTCGGGCCACCGGGAACGTGGGACCAAGGTCTGTGCCCAGTCACCAGCTTGGTGTAGTGCCAATCCTGAAAAGATGAAGGAGGTCCAACTGCGACTTGTGGAAGGTCTGAGTGGCCTTGCATTTGCCAGAAAAGGACACGGCACAAGGAGGTGTGATTTCAGGACCCAGCGAGGAATTCCCTGGGCAGGGATCTCGGGGAAGGAACTGGAAGTAGATTGGCAGCAGCTCTGTGCGGAAGGCAGAAATGTGGATTTGGGCGTTGAATAGTTAAGTAACAGAAGGTCTTCTTTCACACACGAGTTCTGCCTCCAGCGGAATAGGTTCCACTTAGCTTTCTCCAGCCCTCTAGGTAGAGGGTCCTGGCTTAAAAGGTAGAGGAGAGGAGACAGCACCGGTGATCCAGCCTGCCAGGTGTTACCCAGGATAAGGGCACCTCAGCAGGAAAATCAAGGCAGAGAGAGCCGCCCTCCCCCGCTCTGGGGGGACCTCACACAGCTCCCTCCCAGGGAAATGCTGATAACCCAAATGTGTGCTCATTCCGGGCACACACATTGCTTTTTTATAGTCATGAGTAAAGGTCATACTGTCTGGGATTTAGGGAAGTTCAAGCAAAAACTTTGTAAAAAGTAGGTTAACAGTATGTAGGGTGGGCTTGAATAAAGGGTTTAACATTACCCATATGTTGTTGTGCAAAACAGCTAGGCAATTCAGATAACCTGCTTGTGTATAGATTTGTTTTATCAAAACTATATAGAGGACAGGTGTGGAGGATAGTTTGCCTCAAATTAAACACATGTTCCAGTTACCCACCATAACTTTCCAGACTGGTAGAGTTAGAGTTATGTCTAAGTGTGGAGGGATTTAACCATCAGTGTAACAGCTCCTTTCTGGAGTCAGCAGGTCAAAGGAGCTCAAGGTCAGACTACTGTGACTTCTAGCCCGGGAGGTGAGGTAGGCTTAGGTTGAGAGAGTGTAAGTGCCTGGGTTCATGGTAAGTTCAAATTCTGGCCAGAAAGGGAGGCAGAGAACAAGGGGTGTCATTAGGACTTGCTTATTCTTCAGGAAAATAAATGAGTAATGGGACTGGGAAGGCAAAGGGTGGGGCGGTGGTGTTGGAGGTGAGAGTGGTGTATTGGAAATAACGCATTTGGGTAATGATACTTAAAAAGACAAGCCTAGATGTCAGACATAGAAACTGAAAAAGATTCCTCAGCGGAAGAAGATTGAGTCCAAGGGCATGAACTATCTGGGCACAGGCAGTGGACTGTGGACTCCTGCCCAGATCAATGCATAATATGGCCATGCATTTGAGTGAGTGCAATGCATAGAAGAAAACATCACCTCGCATTGCGGTGCCATTTACTTTCCATGTAAATAATTGTTTCAGTCAGTATCTATATGAATACCGTAACAATGATGTTTGAAAAATACAGATAGACTCCCATTCATGTTCTGTACATATGTAATGGGGACCAAAAAATATGGAGCTAACAAATTTTATTGTAAAAAATATCCTGTTAGTGCATGTTTACATATTTGTTGCAAGAAAAACAAACACTGACATTGAAACTAAAAAATGATTAATGTACCCGAACTGAGCATGCACGTGTGTAGTATCAGACCATATTGGTCATTCTGAATTTGCTTATTAAGTTTTGCATTTTCACTTCTTTCAGAATTTGTTTTCTCGTGCAGTTTATGTGTTTGCAAACAATGCTAGGACGTCTTTAAAATGTAATCTATGTTAGAATTTCTCCAGATTCCTTGGCTCTGTCATGATCTGAATGTGTAGAGTTCGTTATATGCATTTGGGATTCTACTTGTTAGAGAGGGCCTCACCTTTCCTTTCTTTCCTTTATGGGCATTTGCATCTTGACCCCTGTGATTTTTTTGCACTTTGGTGAGAATATTAGATGGCTTGAAAGTGGATTATACAAAGGACAACCAAGGCAGGAACAGCGAATCTTTCAGAGGAAAGAAAGTTGAGAGATTTTTCCCAAGACTGTAGGATTTAGGATTTGCTACGGTGACATTCCTGTGCTACAGTGGTTTGTTTCTTAATTCTTATCTCCAATTGCCACTCCCCCCTCTGGGGTGAGTGAAAAGTAAGGTTTGCTTGGTTATACAAAGGGAGTCTGAAAACCAGGAGCTGGGGGCTGGCACCTGGACTCCGGTCGCCCTCCTGCTCTGTAGTTAGCTACTCTGCCTGTGGAGACTGCTACCTCAGTGAGATGAGGATAAAGTGTTTTCACAGCGCAGGGATTAGGGGGATTAGGCAAAGCTTTCCATACATCATTGTGTTACTTTACCAAGCTTCTCTCTGCCAGAGCCTTCTGCGAGTGTGGTTTGCAGGGTGCAGAAGCCAGGCCCTCGAGGACGTGGGTTCTAGCAAGAAAGACATAAGGGAAATCAATGATCCCGATTGTGTGGTGACTGCTTTGATGGGGAAGATGCTACAATGGACACATGCATCTAGCCTAGTTTGCAGGACCTTCCACAACTGGTACTTAATCTGAGAACTGAAGGTTGTGTGGGTTTAGCCCAAAGATGAAGAGGGTCGCAGGAGAAATGTTCTAGGCAGAAGGGACAGTGTGTGCTAAAGCCAAAAAGGGAGGGAGTTTAGCATGAAACAGGAATTGAAAGAAATTTAGCCTGGCTGGAGCACAGAATGCTGGGAGGGAGAGGCAAGAGATGGATAGACAGACAGACTGGCTGATCTTGGATGGCCCCATCCGAGTTAGGAGATTGGAGTGCATCCAAGAAGGGGAGCTATTGGTGAATCCTGGCCAGAGGCAGGGTTAACACTGAAGAAGTCATTGAAGTGTCAGGAGAAATTTGCCCAAGGCCTGGACTGTGTGGTAACGGCGGGAGAGGAACAGTGGAGGTGACCGAATGACAGAATGGACTGAACTTGGTGATTGTTTAGATGTCAGGGGTCAGAGGGGAGAGAGGTGAGGGTGACTTGCAGATTTCTGGTTTAGGATTGCAATGCCATTCCCTGAGGTAAGGGAGCAGAAGAGCAGATAGAAGAAAGATATTACTTTTAGTTTTAAACATATACTCCCTGCCCGTGGAACAGAGGAACATAGTTGTATAGGGGGCAGTTGGAAATTTGGAGCGGAGCAGAGGAAAGACCCTGGGGCAGAAGGTCTGGTGTTGGGAGTCATCAGCACATTGTAACCATGAATATGAACGGGCTGTTGAGGGAGAAGAGAGAAAGGACCAGGACAGGATGCCGGGGAACCCCAGGATTTAGGAGATGAAGCGGAAGAAGAACCCAGGGAGGCCAAAGGGCGAGTGGAGAGACTGTAAAGGTGGCGTTCTGGGAGCTGATGGTAACAGGGAGGCTATAAGGAGAAGGGACTGGTCAGTATGGCACCCCATGGTCCAGTAGGACAAGAACTAAAGTGCACTCATAGGAAGTAGCAGTGGCGCTATTGGGGACCTCTGAAACAGCAGGCTTAGATGATGGGACAATAAGAGGAAGTAGGAACAGGGAACACATATAATCTTTTTTGGTGCTTGTAAGACTTTTTTTTTTTTTTTTTATGAGCAGTTTTAGGTTCACAGCAAATTGAGAGGAAGGTACAGAGAGTTACTATATATAGTCTTCCCCGGACATGAATAGTCTCCCCCATCACCAGCATCCCCACCAGAGTGACACATTAATGACAATGGATCAACCTGAAACTGGAAAAGCCAGTGTTCTTGTGACCTACCACTACCAGAACCAATAAGTAGAGAGAAGGATTGAATTTTTATGGGCAATTTATTCAGATTGCTGGCCATCTGAGAGGACAGCATGCTACATACCCTTAAAAGACCATCTTACATCTTGTCTCAAGCCAACGCTTTGTAAGGAAGAGAAAAGTATAGGTGAAGGGTTTGGAACTCGGGGGAAAGGTCAATCAGATAAAAGCTGTAGTCCTGTGAATTTCTGAGCACCCCTTCACCTGTTCACCCGCTGACCGGGGAAGCCTTGCCCTCAAGGAACTTGGGCTCTTTCTCTGCATCCTGGGCAGTGGAAGTCCTTTCCTTGGAGCAAAATGACTCAGATGCTGTCACGGTCGCTTGCAGTCCTCCTGGGGCACAAAAGTTGAATTGCATCAGGTCTCCTGAAGTCAGGGAAGGTCCCGTCATACATTCCAGTTCCTGGAACAATAGTACCTGCATTAATTGCCAAACCTATCCTCTATCCTATATAATAAAAGGGTAATATGCAAATTGACCCTAACACCGATTGACCTGGAATGACTGGTCACTATGACGTGCACTGACCACCAGGGAGCAGACTCTCAGTGCAGGAGCTGCCCCCTGGAGGTCAGTGCACTCCCATAGGAGGAGTTCCGCTCAGCCACACCCCAGCTGACAGTGGTGGTGGCAGTGGCAGGAGCCTCTCCTGCCTCCTCGACAGCCCTAAGGATGTCCTCCTACAGGGGTTGGGTGGGATGGGGAGCAGGCCTAAGCCATCAGTCAGACATCCCCCAAGGGCTCCTGGGCCAGTGCTCAGCAAACTCATTAGGGATGTCAGAGGAATGTCTGACTGCCATCTTAAGAGGGTGCATTTAACTATATACCCCAGCTAAACATTTATAATTTCTTGAGTTCCCCCATCAAACCTACATTATCAGATTATAATCATCTATAAAGTCCATAGCTTACATTGGGGCTCACTCTTGGGGTTGTACATTCTGTAGATTTGGAAAAATGTATAATGACATGTTTCTACCATTATGTCATCACACAGAGTATTTTCACTGCCTTAAAATCCGCGTTGCTCTGCCCCCCACCCCCAACAAATTATTTTTTCTCTCCATAGTTTTACCTTTTCCAGAATGACATATAGTTGGAATCACACAGTATATAGCCTTTTCAGATTGGCTTATTTTACTTAGTTAAATGTACTTAAGTTTCCTCCATCTCTTTCCATGGCTTGATAGCTCATTTTTATTTTTTTCAATTACAGTTGAATAGCTTGTGTGTGTGTGTGTGTGTGTGTGTGTGTGTGTGTGTGTTTTAGCATTGAATAATATTCCATTTCCTGTATACACCAGACAATTTTTTTAAACAAAGTTGGACTGAGAAGGTAGAACTGAGGCTAAAGCTAGAGGAAGGAGGGAAGAGTTTTGTGGACATGTGTGTGTGTGTGTGTGTGTGTGTGTGTGTGTGTATCTCCACTTTGCTCTGCCCCCCCCCCAATTATTTTCTCTCTCCATAGTTTTACCTTTTCCAGAATGACATATAGTTGGAATCACACAGTATGTAGCCTTTTCAGATTGACTTATTTTACTTAGCTAAATGCACTTAAGTTTCCTCCATCTATTTCCTCCATATATTTTAAGGATAAGAGAAACTTGAATATGCTGGGTCATGTATGGGAGGCAACTGAACAATGTTTCTATCTCCCTTACTCTCTTTCTAAAAATCAATAAAAATATATCCTTGGGTGAAGATTAAATTAAAGAAAACAACATATGAACATTTCAGAATCTAGGTATTGAAAATGAGCTCACTGGGCCAATGGCGTGTTTCAGTTACCCAGCATTTCTGGAACTGCCACCTGCTGAACACTCTTTAGAGCATCTTCAGTAGCAACATGCCTTCCTTCCAAGGTGGGTCCAGTTTTGGGGGAACAGCTAAGGTAATCTGGAATCTAATCAGACAATGAAGAGTAATAACATTCAATAAAATGTGAAATGGAAAACAGAATCTGACAATGGGTATTTTTTTTCTGGTTTGACAAACTGGTTTTAGATTTTATGATATTTCCAACCCTTTTCATACTTATGAACCCTTAAAAATAGGCTCTGGGTGTTTATTTCCATGTTGCTAATATGGAAATTCCTCAACAGGCTTTTCAAAACAAAACAAAAAAAAGCAATTCCATATGTATTTGTGAAGAGCGAGGCGCTAATCTTGGACCCTCCAAACAGATAATTAGTGTAAAGGTGGCTGTGGCCCTAAAGGAGATGAATTAGGTAAATCTGGCCCAGCTATTAGGAAGCTGCAGCACCTGATGGGTTAATCTGGGTTTGGGGAGTCCCATGGTGTTCTTTGGCTTTTCATTGGCTTGCCCTGTGCTTTGAAAGCTCCCTTCCCAAACAGTGCCTTCTCAGGTCTTAAGGAAGTCATGGTTGTGCTCATTCTTTCATCCTTACTTTTGAGTGAAAATTTAAAAAAAATGCTAAAAACAGAGTTAGCAGTATTATAGATGCCCTCATTACCCTTGTCAGCTCTTAGGTAGTTTTCTAAGGCTGTGGTCGGCAAACTGCGGCTCTCGAGCCACATGGGGCCCTTTGGCCCCTTGAGTGTGGCTCTTCCACATAATACCAGGGCCTGGGTATGTCTGTTTTGAAGAAGTGGCTTAGAGGAAGTTTAAGTTTAAAAAATTTGGCTCTCAAAAGAAATTTCAATTGTTGTACTGTTGATATTTGGCTCTGTTGACTAATGAGTTTGCTGACCACTGGTCTAAGTTATACCATGAAAAATAAGAAATAAATAAGAAAAACATTTAAAAAATATTGTTTTTATTGATTTCAGAGAGGAAGGGAGAGGGAGGGAGAGATATAAACATCAATGATGAGAGTGAATCATTGACGGGTTGCCTCCTCCAAGCCCCCCAACTAGGGATCTATCCCTGACCTCCTCGTTCATAGGTTGACCCTCAAACATTGAGCCATGCTGGCTGGGAGATTTTGATTAAGAATTTTTTTTAGATGATATAAGTTCTCAGACCCTGGTTGACCAGAAAAACCTTCTGAAATGAATTTTCTTGAAGGAAGGTGACTCAGATGACATGGACTTGACCAGGGCTGGTCCTTGACATACTAAATAAGGAGTATCCTAAGATATGTGGGAGAACATGGCTTGTGGTGAGGGGAAATTCACCAGGAACTATGGTAGTCATAGCTTCTCAGCATCTTGATGTTTGTAGAGCTAGAAACACCACCGAGTCATTGGCTATAACTAAGGTTTATTATTACTACTCTTAGCACTTTTGTTGAAAGGCTTTTAACAGCTATTTTCTAAATGCTATGGGGGGGAAATGCTATTTAAGATCAACCACTGATTTGGACTTGGAGAGGCCTGGGAAGTGGAGGAAGGGAACCCTTGTTTTCAGTCAATATAAAAAGGATTAAGGGCAAATAACTGTGGATCATGCCAAGAGGAATTTCACATACAATCTCTCTTATGTGGAGACTAAGTGACATCTAATAGTTTAAAGAGTTTTCATCGCTGCTTCTAATTGAAATAAATGGTCTAATGAGCTCTAATAACCTTACTGCTATGTTTCTGTAAAGCTATAAATCTAAAAAATAGATAACATTTTGTTTGGAACGTGTCAGAAAAATAAGGAAAATGACTCATATATACTCATTGTTTACCAAAATCATAATGAGCAGATTTTCCGAGTTATAAGGTGTTTTCCTTAGAACATAGGATACATTTATAGTAAGATTAGATGTGTAGCCCTAACCTGTTTGACTCAGGGAATAGAATGTCGGTGTGTAGACTGAAGGGTCCCAGATTCCATTCTGGTCAAGGGCATGTACCTTGCTTGTGGGCACATCCCCAGAAGTGGGTGTGCAGGAGGCAGCTGATCGATGTTTCTTTATCGTCGGTTTCTAACTCTCTATCCCTTTCCCTCCTCTCTTTAAAAAAATCAATAAAGTATATTTTAAAAAAAGATTAGAAGTATATCTACCTATCTGACACCAAGAATGTATCCTCTTCTAACACCCATCTCTACTTGACAAAATTATTTTAAGTAATAGTCAAGGAATAACACACAGTAATTATTTTTATATCTTCTTTAGTTTTAAAGCAATGAACAATTAAAATAAAGAATATATTTCCACTTTAAAGCATTTAAATTAAGTAAAAATATTTCATCTATGAAATAGAATTTGCACTTAATAAAAGTAAAAACAGTACACCTTTCACTTTGTATTATTTCACTGTCTTGAATTTTCAACACAAATAAAAACTCCAAATGGTCACATAAGAATAATAGAATTTAAGTAACTGGAGTTTTGTTTCATTGCTTTGTCAAATCATGGTGCTGGTATTGTTTACTTCACATCTGCTGTTAAACTTAGGAACATGAAATACCATAGGGGAGACATGACCACTTTTACAAACTTGTTCTTGAAAAGGACTGTGGTCACCAAGTCTGTGGGTTGATCCAACTGTATAACTAGTAGTTTTCTGAATTAATTCCCCTGTAGAACTCCATGCTTATTCAAGGACAGGTGATAAAAAGATGCTAATTTGATGCAAACACATACACACACATACTATCAAAACTCAACAGTAACTGTGGCAATGAGAATTGAAGCCAGCGAAAGATTGTTTTCAGAGAGTATTTTATTATGACATTATTATTTAGCATGTTGGCCATGCTCATGACTTAAAGTTTTATTTTAGTTGTGAGGACCTCTTTCCTATCTGCATATTAGCCATATATATATATATATATATATATATATATATATATATATATATAAAATACTTTACATTTGAAAATGTTGTGTTTGAGAAGTAGTATTTCATCATTCTTCAAATTAGTTTTCCTAGAGTACCAGTTGAGATAATTTCATATTTGTGCCTTTTTATATTTATATACTAGAAGCCTGATGCATGAAATTCATGCAAGAATAGGCCTTCCTTCTCCCAGCCACTGGCATCAGCTTCCCTCCAGCCGCTAATAGGCACCTGGGACCAGAACAGCCCAGGTTCGTCTGGAAGGTCATATGGAAGGATGCCCGGTCTAATTAGCATATTCTGCTTTTATTGTTATAGATTGTCTGTTCATGCTGCCTGCCTGTTTTTTCTATTGGCATCAGACTTCTTTCAGTTGCTTAGCAAGGTTTCTTTTCATGTTAAGGAAAATAATCTTTATTGCACAGAAGTTGTAAAGATTTTTTCCCCCAGGAATGTGGAGTTTTATGAGGTTTTAGGGGGAAGGAGGATGTCCAAAATTTAAACACTCTTACATATTCCACCTTTATCAATAATTTTAATTATTTCTTCTAAACTGAAGGAATATAGAGGGTGCAGTCTCAGATAGAATCGAATATGAATTCCTTTTTATCAGTTACTTGGAAAAGTTATTTAATCTTACTAATCAGAGTTGCCTCATCTATAAAATGGGTATAATATTACCTACTTCTGAAGGATATTGTGACGAATCAGCGAGGCAGTATATGTAAAGGGCTGCATAGATTATCTGACACAAAGTAGTCACTCAAAGCATCTTGCTAATTCTTGTAGCATTACTAGCATATGTAATCTGATGATTGCAAAGTTATTCACAATGCAAAGACACTGACTTAAACTGTTAGTTCATGTCCTTACCATTCTGTTGATATTATTTTTTCATAATTTCAAAAAGCTCTTTAAATGACAACATATAATTTATTTCCTGGTATAACCATTGAAAATATTTTGCTGAATTTGCATCCTATGTTTTTATTTTATTTTTTTTCTTAGTAAAGAAATAGAGGTAATCAACCTCTATTTTTTGATTACTTTTATCCTTTTTAAGTCCTTTCTCTAGTCCGAAATCAGTTACTACTTACTTATATCTCCTATTAATTTTTAAATTTTATTTCTGCAATGGATTTAACTCTAATCCATTTGAAATTTATTCTGGAACATGATAGAAGGGAAAGCTCTGATGATATACACAATCATATATGGACAACACAATTTTACCACCTACTTTTTAGAATTGTAGCTTTTATTTCTGTGTTCTAGTCTTTTTGCCTTGGCTGGAATTTTATATAGTGGGTTAAATTATATATATTGGTTGACAAAAGTAGGTTTACAGTTGTGAGTACACAAAAACAGTTTCTTTTATTTATTTATTAGTGATTGTATTTTTATTTCTATTACTTATCTTCTTATTTTGTATTCTTCCTTATGACTCCTCTTTTAGGTAATGATGGCGCTAATTGACCCACCTTGGCCCACCCCTGTGTATACAGTTGACTCCCTGGGGGCAGCTTTTTGGGAGTTGCATCTGTCACCACAAGCACAGAGAGGCAGTGACCACTGTGATGCGTGGAGACTAGCATTACACCCTTGTTGCTCAAAAGGCAAGGGCCATGTAGTTGTGGGTCACAGTTTAGTGTTCTGGTTCGTGCAGACATTTTGGTTTTGAACCAGAGGGCAGACTCTGAAGGGGGTGAGGTTAGTTTGAATCCCTATTGAGTTTACTGTTTTCACAGCATCCTCCCACTCTTCTTCCACTCACTGCCCCCTGCCCCCTGCCCCCCCCTCCCCCCACTCCCCATCAACTCATCTGATCCCTCCTGCCCCTGCTCCTTCCCAGGTCTTTTAGTGGAAAATACAGATGGGGCTGCTTGCCGGATGCCATGCTGAGTTCAAAACCCTTATTTATAAAAGAAATGGAAGTGGCATTCATCTTAATTTGAAGGTCTGGCTTTGCATAGAAACAACAGCCCAATGTGCAACACACATAGAACTGAAGGCCTCTGTTGAAATGTAATTATAACAGGTCTTTGGTTTACGTTTACACATTTGCTAACAGGTCAAATGGAATGGTGTTTTTAAAGGTCGCTGAAGCGAGGATTAAAGATGGGGTGCAGGAATGGTACATGGCTGGAGCACATACCCACAGCAGGTGCTGAATTCAGCTGAGTTGGCAGAAATGGAGGCATCCACAGTCCCCCAAGCTAGCCATCAATCATGCAGTAAAGATGTAGCCACTTAAAGGGACCATGTATCAACAGGAATGGAGCACTGCTGGATTATGAAGCGCCCCTCTGGGAGACTCCTGATTGACAAAAGTCCGTACTGCATTAAGTAGCAGCAATATTTTCATAGCCAGGATGTCATAAAACCACGGTTCATCTTTGTGAAGAGAAAATATATTTCACGTTAAAAAAACCAGTGAGCAGTGTTGGAACTCGCTTCCTATAGGATCTGGTTAAGGTGGAAAGTCACAGTACCTAAAGGTGAGAGAAAAAGTAATCAGTTTGGTAAATTGTTCATTGCATCCAAGGTCTGTGCCAGGGGTGGGCAAACTTTTTGACTCGAGGGCCACAATGGGTTCTTAAACTGGACCGGAGGACCGGAACAAAAGCAACCTGACCATGCTGGCACTCTCATCTTGGGCTGCTGGTGAAGGAGCGGAGGGGAGAGCAAGAGAACCCTCTGTTCTTTCAGCTCCGCGGGCCGGATAGAACAGCCGAACGGGCCGGATCCGGCCCGCGGGCCCGTAGTTTGCCCACGGCTGGTGTGCTCTAGTCACTGTGGTTCATAAGGCATCTAAAGGAAGGGTGGAATTCGTTGCTATTGGGGATCACACAAACTCACTCTACCTCTGGCTTGTTGAGGCTTGTACAGAAGGAATAAAAAATTCAGGAAATGCATATTGTATCCATTATAGATTAGAGTTGAGCCAGAGGGTATGCAAAGTAATTACTCTTTCGAGATCTACTTCATTACTGAGAGGTGATGGAGAGCTGGGGTTAGGTGGGTGCCATTCACTCTGAGTTTTATTGCTGTGTCGTCTTAAATCAGAGATTTTACTGCCACTTCTTGGCATCGCCGCTTGAGCCAGTGTATGGATCTGATCCCTTCTACTGATAGACTTACCTTGAAAACAGTGTTGGATGGAATCTTCTGATCTTTCTCATGGTTGTTCATTAAAACACTGACAGTAACTTCCTTGAACTGCTGAACCATATTAATGTTGTTCTGTATAGCTTTGTCCACCCCCCCCCAACCCCCCCCCCCCAAAAAAAAAAAACAACCATCGCTGTTTTGAGATTCACATGCTAAATAATATGTATTTTAAAAATGATTTGTGGGGCTGAAACCGGTTTGGCTCAGTGGATGGAGCATCGGTCTGCGGACTGAAAGGTCCCGGGTTCGATTCCGGTCAAGGGCATGTACCTTGGTTGCGGGCATATCCCCAGTGAGGGGTGTGCAAGAGGCAGCTGATCGATGATTCTCTCTCATTGATGTTTCTAACTCTCTATCCCTCTCCCTTCCTCTGTGTAAAAAATCAAGAGTGTATTAAAAAAAATGATTTGTGGGGTACAGGGGAGAGTGATGGTGTTCTTTTGCAAGCAGACAGATTGAAAAAGCCAGAGCTCAACCTGTTACCTGAAAACCTTTCCTTGTACTTTGATTTCATGAATGGTGAAAATTAGACTTATTCTAATTCAACCAGATGCTAATTACTTAGGAATGTCTGATATTCCTCTTCACAGCTGGAGGGGACTCCTCTGCCTGCCTGCGCCGTCTCCCTTGCGTTCTCCCCGTAGAGTTTTGAAAGCTAAAATATCATTTTCCATTCCCACCCCGATTTACTTATTTTTAGTTAGACTTGCTTCCTGCTGTTGGAGGCCGCCTCACATATAACCTAAGAAAACAGCTTTGGAAGATGTAGAATAGTAATAGCGGTAACAGTTTATATTATTTGTTGCCTGCTTTACCGCATTATTTCACTCAGTTCTCAGAATAGCCCTCGGAGGAAGGTGCTATTTTTGCCATTCCGGTTTAATAGATTGGGAAAAACGAAGCTCAGAGAGATTAAGTAGCTTGTCCAAAGCCACACAGATAGCAGATCTCCTTTACAACCCAGGCGTACTGACCCCGGAGCCTGTAGGGCCCATCACATGCAAGTCTGCCTGAAAACATTGTGTAAAGGGATTTTTCTGTCCTTCAGTTGTGGAAAATAGTTGTGGGGGAGGGATTGGGTGAGCTCCTAGAGATTTTAAATGAATCTGTGGATGTATTTGTGTGTGTAAGCACACACAGAGGCTCAGAATATGGCGATAGAGAAAAAACTAGACAGAGACAGAGGGAAAAACATCATGTGGGCTGTTTCCAGACCCTGGCTTTTGTAAGTAATCCTATATAAAAAAAGCCTCATGTACGCATTGTCCCCTCGACTGGGCCATTCAACCACTCTCTATGACATGTGTCGACCACCAGGGGGCGGCCCAGAACATGACGGGCATTGGCGACCTGATATGATCTCTCTCATCAACTGCCTGGGGTAGGTGTGACCGGGAGGGAGGTGCATTGAGAATGCAGGGTGTCCGCCGAGCTCGCTCTCCCCTGGATGCCACCTGTGCAGCCTCTCCACCAGACTGCAAGGGCCCGGTGGGCTCCCGTGGGTTTGCACAGGGGCTGGTCTGCTAGGCTCGCTCAGGAGAGTGTGCTGCCCGTCCTGCTTCCGTGTGGCACCACTGGCGACCCAGAGGCCCACATTGTGTCTTGGCCCATGACATCCAGGCTGTGCTCACCGCATCTCTGCATGGGGACTCGGGCACCGTGACTCAGGCGGAGGGGGGGTGCATTGTAGCCCAGGGGCCCAGGTGCTGCCCAGGGCTACAGCCCAGAGTTCAGCTGGGACCTGCCCTTCCATGCCAGATGCTTGAGCTTTGATCGTAGGCCAGGCCTACGGATTGCACCTGTGCACAAATTTCATGCACCAGGCTCCTAATGCCGCTATAAACATAGAAATGCAGATATTCTTTCTGATTGGTGTTTAGGGATTCTTAAGATATATTCCCAGAATTGGAAAAATAATGCTCTGAATGAGAGAGCTTATTCACCAGTGATATATACAATAAGGGGTTAATTAAAAAGAAATACAAAGAAGTTATACAACTCATCACCAGGAAGACACACAATCCAATTAAAAAATGGGCATAGGGCCTGAATAGATACTTCTTCAAAGAGGACATACAGATGGCCAATACACATAGGAGAAAATGTTCAATGTCACTCATCATCAGAGAGATGCAAATAAAAACTGCATGAGATATCACTTCACACCTGTCAGAAAGGCCACTATCAATAAGTCAACAAACAACAAGTGCGGCAAGGATGTGGAGGGAAGGGAACCCTACTGTACACTGTTGGTGGGAATGCAGACTGGTGTAGCCACTGTGAAAAACAGTAAGGAAAGAAGGGATAGAAACATCAATGATGAGAGAGAATTGTTGATCGGCTGCCTCTTGCATGCCCCCAACTGGGGACTGAGTCTGCAGTCCCGCATGTGCCTGACCTGGAATCCAACCCTGACCTCCTGAGTAATGAATGGGTCAGTGCTCAACCACTGAGCCACACTGCCTGGGCTAAACACCCTGTCTTTACTACAGTCACCTCCCAAGGCACTGTATTAGGGTAGGATTTCAACATAGTAATTTTGGAGGGGACACAATTCAGCCCATAACACTGACCTAAGGAGCTCTACCCATGCTATACCACCGACAAAAAGTCGTGTTCTTGGGGCTTACGTCACTCCGGATCACTGGTGGGAAACTGAGCCTGGATCTAAGACTTGAGGTGGCTAATTGCTCAGAAGCTGATGGAACTAGATTGTTGCCTAGTGACAGTGATTCCCTAGTGAGGAGCTCAGTCTCTAGCAAATCTAGGAGCAGTCCACATTAGTCATTTTAAGAACATTTGGAAACCGGGACCATAAATCCGTAGCATCATTGCGTGACATTTACTAGAGAATAACAAACGAAACAAGTGCTTAAACCCTTCAGTTAAGAGGATCCCAGGCCAGACGCACCAGGCTCCCTCCCTTTTGATTTGTATGAGCTCAGGCAGATGGCTTAACCTATGTCAGCCACTCGTTCCTTATCTCTAACGGGAAGATAATGTTTCCGACCTCATAAGACTGCTCTGAGGATGAAATGAGAAAAATGCATGTCAAGCACTTAGCATAGTCCTTGATATGCATGTAGTAAGCACTCCATAAGTTAATCAAATATATATTCCATGTTAGCTGTTATTAAAGATGAAAATGATAGATCTGTTCACAGGCATGTTAGCAATAGAATCGTTAACAAAATATTAGTTTCTGCAGCCATATTTATGCAAATCGAACAAATCATTTTTTTTAAGTTGGCAATCATATGTTTTAAAAATATCACGAGCATTATTTTTGTAACGTTACCAAATAAAGTGAACTACTTATTCTTGTATTACACTATTATTGAAGACTAACTTTTCTTAACTTTATTCCAATAATTTGACGAATACCAATTTACATCGAACTTAGGTAGATTTAGCTTCTGGAATTGAACATTTGATTCGGCTGGTAGTATAAACGCGAAGTGTCTTAGCTATGAGGCATGCACACAATAAGTTATTCCTCTGTGATGGTAAGATACACAGAAACATTGGATGTCATTATTGCTTCATTGTAGATAACATCGTGGGAAGGTTCCAGGAGTTTTGCTTAAAGACAAGGCAGTACTCAGAAAATGCTGGATACACTCATTAGTCATGACTTTATTTGTGCTTCCTGCCTGCTTTGTCTCCGCCGCAGAGTAAAAGTGATACTGATACTTTTCAGTTCACTTACTTTGCTGGTACTATGCTCATCTTAGAACATTAAAAAATATCCAACAAAAACAAGTTGGGAAGTTATAAATACTTTGTAATGTAAAGCTGTCTTGAATATTATCATAAAGTAATTCTTTCAGGGTTTTCCCAGTTTATACAATGAAAATGGTAACAGAGATACTTACGATTTATATTTTGTGTTTAAAAGATTAACACTAGTAAAAAAAGGTTTATTAGTTTTAGAGATGGGTTGAGAGGACATTTAAAAATATCTGTCCTGGCCGGGTGGCTCAGTTTGTTGGTCTAGACGCCATGAGATGGCTGATTCAATTCCTCATCAGGGTTCATACCTGGGTTGTAGGTTTGATTCCCAGTCAGGGCGCATGCAGGAGGCAGCAGATCAATGTTTCTCTTTCTTTCTCCCCCTTCCTCTCTCTAAAAAACCAATAAAAGTAAAAATTCTATGTACAATTGGGATTCTTTAGAATTTTTTCTTATGGCAGTCGTTTCTTTAAACACTTAAAGAAAACGTGGGTTAGTTTTTACCATATACAGAAAGCTATTTTTCTGACATTTAGGTTCTGTTTAAAAAAAAAAAAAAAGACAAACAGAATCATCCAACAAACATATTGAGAGTCTTTGCCACAGGAAGGGAAATCGTTGTCTGTGTCTGAGATTTCATTTTTGTAATAATTGATTTCGTATTTTAACTACACAGAGAGGTGACATGGGCAGGAGTCGCATTAATAGGAGCGCACACACGTACATTGTACTTGCTGGCATTTACCTTGGAACAGGGCTGTGTGCCGTGTGCAGGAGGCAGGTGCGGACAGCTTCCTCAGTGATAGGCATGTCAGTTCTCATTTCCTTTCGGTGGAGAAGTACCGAGGGAAGCAGCCCACAGTGCGCTCTGGAGCCATCCAGCTCCCTCCTTCACTTGGCCTCTTGGAGACACGCCATGCAGCCTCAGCCCCTGCCTCCTCAGCCACAACTGGCTTGTGGTTTTGTTTTTGTTTCGTTTGGTTTTTTTAATCTTTGTGGTTAGTGCTGAGGATTGTGCAACTGACTTAATAAGCAGAGCAACCTGTGAGATGCAGACCTTGCAGACAAAGGACTTGTTGTGAACGCCAAGCATCACCAGCTGAAAGGAAGGGAGTGGGCGTGGAAAGTGGCTTGGGCTGGAGGTGAAGAGTTGGTGAGATGTGGGGCCCCGGCCAGTGCTTCCCAAATCCTGGAAGCAGAGTCATGCTGTGGGTTCTGAGCTCTTGGGGGAGAGGGAGGGAAAGGGGGGGAGTGTTTGCATAATCAGCCTTCTTTGCAATTTCTGCTGTTTAATGTCTTGATGAGTTATGCTGGAGAACTACAAAATCATGGTACACATTGCCAAGTTAACCCCTGTCTGAACTTGACCCACTTTCCTTTACAATTAGCCTTATTTAAAATTATAAACTACCATCTTTGACTATAGCCCTGTTAAAGAGTGTTCTGTTTATAAAACCTCTGCTATTTATTTATTTATAAATATATTTTATTGATTTTTTACAGAGAGGAAGGGAGAGGGATAGAGAACTAGAAACATCGATGAGAGAGAAACATTGACCAGCTGCCTCCTGCGATCCCCCACTGGGGATGTGCCCGCAACCAAGGTACATGCCCTTGACCGGAATCGAACCTGGGACTTTTCAGTCCGCAGGCCGATGTCCTATCCATTGAGCCAAAAAATAAAAAATAAATTTTACTTATTTTTTTCCTACTGTGGATCCTTCCTTGCTTGAGAAGTCTATATAACAATACCAGAATCTATACTTCAATTATCCTAGGAAATTTAAACTTTCAAAGATTTAAAAAGAATAGTATTTTTTCTGTTAAAAAATTTAGAGATTAAAAAGGTTCTTTGGGCTCTAAATGCTCAATTAATTTTTGCCCTAATATTCTGGAAAAATACTTTGTTTATGTGAGTGAAGTCCAGTCCACATGGGAAATCTACATTAAAGTCATAATAGTCAGTTATGATTACGTACCTTGTAGGAGTGAATTTGGCAAAGCGTTTAAAATATCCTGCCGGAAATTGCAGTATTTAATTATAATTTCATGTTACTAGCATGATAATTGCTGTTTTATCTGCTTAGTTCCATAAGATGTGAAGGCCGGCCCATGTGATGCTCAGCTCTTTGGCCCGAAGGCCCCACACCCAGCCAATGTTGCCCTGAATGGAATGCTCACTAAAAGGACACTTGCCTCCATTTGCATCTTATTCACTAATGTATACAAACGTATCAACCACCATTCATGTAAGCACTATACTCCCTATTATAATACTAGAGGCTTGGTGCACAGATTTGTGCACCAGTGGCCTGCACCCTCTCATAATTTGGGACCCCTTAGGGGATATCGGCCTGCCAGTTTCGGCCCGATCCCTGCAGGTCAAACCGGCAGTCTGACATCCCCCAAGGGATGTAATAGTGCATGAAGCAGCAGGAGGCCAGGGAGGAGCCTGAGCCTTTCCCTTCATCCCAGCCCCGCTGCTCCTGCTGCTGCCACCACTTGGTAGTGCTGCTGAGAAACCCCAAAGCCAAAAAGAGCATCAAAAGTTGCTGCAGCTGTGCCCGCCAGCCGTGAGTCTGGCACCTGGCACCCATTGGTAAGCTGAGCAGTGCTCCTACTGTGGGAGTACACTGCCCACCAGAGGGCAGCTCCTGTGTTGAGTATCTGTCCCCTGGTGATCAGTGTGCATCATAGCGACTGGTTGTTCGGTTGATCGGTCACTTGGGCTTTTATATACATAGATAGGTTGTCTAGGGTGGCTTCCAATGGGAGAATTTAGTCCATGTCAGCAGAAGCATTCTGTGGGAGGCAATTGGAAAGTGAAATTTACAATAAAGCATATTATAGACTTTATTATCCTTTTGTAAATGGTATGCTACATCTTCTTCATGGCAGTAAAATTTATGATAAATTTATAATAAATATATGTCTACATATATTTCCACCCCATGACCCCCTGGAGAGCCAGCTACTAAATGTTTAGCAGCATCACACTGAGGCCTTCCTATTATGACAAATTCTGTGATTTTGGGTGGTAAAGGTTAACTGAAGTTCTTCTGGGCTGAGATTGGAGGAACAGTATTATTTGGCGTCCCAAGGTATACAGCCATGCGGTGCATCATGGCCCAGGAACGGCCGGGCGTTGGGTAGGGAAGGAATCTGGCAGCACTGCCATTGGCAAGGCCAGCACGTTTAGAGTTCATACTCCAGTGCAGCTCCCAGACAAATCCACTGAGCCCAAGGGTGGAGCCAGGTTTTATGAGGCATGAAGCTTTTAAAATTGAAGAGGGCCTTTTTTTTTAAGGAACAGAATATACAATTAGGCAAAAGGCATGAAAAAAAACTCAGGTAAGTAGCCCTGAGGCTTCAACTTCTAGTAGACCTTCCTTTGATCAAGCACAGGGGACATTTAAGAGATCAAGTGGGCTCTTAGGCAGAGATTGGGAGGGGAGAGTATAGGATTCCCAAGAACAGAAGGGGTGGCAGAAGCCAGAGTCACTCCAGGTCTACCAGGAAGAGCCCTATCTGAGAGAAAGAGAACAAAAGGGTGTGTGTGTGTGTGTGTGTGTGTGTGTGACACACAGAGAGAGAGAGACAGAGAGAGACAGAGAGACAGAGACAGGGAGACAGAGACAGAGAGCGAGCAGAGATTTTAAGAAATGGACTCACACAACTATAGGAGCTGGTGAGTCTGAAATCTGCAGTGCAGGCTGGAGACCCAGAGAGGAGTTGATGCTGCAGTCTGTACCCAAAAGTAATCTGGAGGCAGAATTCCTTCTTGGGGTTGGGGGTGGGGGTGCGGGGCTTTAGTCTTTTATGGACTTTGACAGGTTGGAAGAGGCCCACCCATATAATTATGCAGGATAATCTACTTTATTCAAAGTCTATTGATTTAAATGTTAATCACATCTAAAAGATACGTGGCAGCAGCATCTATGCTAGGCACCATAGCCAAGCCAAGTAGAGACATTAAATGAACCATCACAGTCCCCAGGGCAGGTTGTTGGCGGCACCAGCACACGGGCTAGGAGGGCAGATCTCCACCAGCCATGGTGTGGAGATGGCCAGCGGCACCTAGAATTGGGGAGCACGGTTGTAAGTGAATATGGTGATCAGATCCCTGTTCTGCCATTGGCCACTTTAGATTTGGGCTCCGAGGGAGGCAAGCCCTTCACCTTTCCAGCCTGAGTTTTCTGCTATATGAAACGAGAGCATTTGTAGATATGTGCCATGTCAGAGGTGAAAGGACTGGGATTTGTAATTTTTTTTTCCTTGTAGAACCCTTTGTGAGGCAAAATCTCATAAGAAACCCCAAAGCCAAAAAGAACATCAAAAGTAGCTTGTGTGTATGAATTCTTGGGGCAAGGAACAGGAACCCCCCCTTCACCCCTCCACCGTCAGAAGCTGGGTAACTCTGAGGATCATGGATTGAGAATCACTGATCCCGTGTCATTCTAACCCTACTTCCTCATCCTGGTTTTTTAAACTGCTAAACCAATGCCTTGAGATTGTAGAATGACAAAAGCAAGTCACAATTCTTCTAGCTGCAAAATTCTTTTTCTCTGTTGAAAGATGTGTCACTTGGCCTTTGCTGGTATTGATTTGCTTAAATGCATGTGTGTTTTGACAATTCCACATGAGAGCACCAGGATAGATATGACTCCACTGCTGGAGAAAATCTAATGGGAACAAAGTCAGAATTCTATATAATTCAACTGAACTTCTATAGGAGTCCAAAAATTTAATTTTTAAAAAATTTATGGAGTCTTTTTGTTGGTGTTTGTGTACTTGAATTGCCTGGGGCCACATTGGATATAATGATCAAAATATACAACATTTAGGTCTAAATAACTTGAGAAAGGACACCTGGTTCTAAAATTAAGCAAATGTTAAGCATTTAGAATGATGGTCAATTATTTTTAATATTTCCAATACATATCTATGGTCGTTCTTGATAAACTTGTAGTGGTTGATAAGAAAGGACAGAAATTTATGAAATATTAAATGCATAAGGTAAGTGGTAACTTAAGGCAGCAAAAAATGGAAAATGGTGATAGTTTTTAAATGAACCGAGAGTTTAAAATAAGGAGAATGAATTCTTTAGGATGGGGTGATCTGGGAATTTATAGCCTAAAGAATGGCATTTGAGTCCGGCTTGGATCTGGGTTGGGAGGAGGAGGAGTGGAGGCATTCCAGGAGACTGTAAAACACAAGCAGACGTGTAGAGTAGAAAAGAATGTTCCAAGGAGAGAAGGACACTCTCTTTTTAAACATGGTAGAAAGGATCTATTTAAAATTGTAAAGATGCTCACAGAGCACGAATGCCCTTAAGGTGCCATGTTACAGTGCATAGAAATTTATAATGTATATTAACTCATAAAAAGACTTCTTATAGTGGCACAGTCTTATTGTAAGAAAACTAGAGGCCGGATGCATGAAAATTCGTGCAAGAGTAGGCCTTCCTTCCCCTGGCTGCCAGGACCAGCTTCCCTCCAGCACCCAGGACCCTGGCTGGCTTCCCTCCAGCCCCGGCTTCATCCGGAATGGTGTCCGGAAGGACATCTGGTCTAATAAGCATATTGCCCTTTTATTATTATAGATTGTTGGTTTCACAGTGTTGTAACCTCTGTTGTGGACATCAGGGCAAATTAGTCATAGTAAGTGTATAGAAACTTGGATTTTAATAGGATAATTACACTGCATGCTCAGCCATGTGATGTAATACATACTTTATTGACATACATATGCTCCTGTGAATTCCAGTGATTACAGAATATTTTTAAGAGGCAGTTATTAACTCATTCACTGTTAAACGTACACGGAAAGTTAGGTTCATAGTACCTGCCATGCCTTAGACTGGCGTGGAGGGCTCATCCTGTATTCAGTTCTCACAGACACAAGTAAGAAAGTTTTCATGGTTCCCCCCTTTGTAATTTGATGACATATCTTTGTCATTTTTAGTAGGGAGATTTAATACTGATGTTGGAGGATCTACTGTGGTCCGAATTACATCCTCTGGGTGAAGGTGGGTGTGGAAAAGTTTTGAAAGATATGTACTATTTTAATAGCCTTCGTGGGTGGTATATTCAATTTGACTTTTCCATTGTATTTATTTTTGTGTGTGCATATTAACAGTTTACTGTAGAGATGTCACATCATGAATGAATAGGAAACCAGCCACATCATTTTGCTCCAGAATCCACTCCCCAAAGTTGGCAGTGTAAAATGCTCTTTATTGCTCTCAACAAAGCAAATGCTTTCAAAGGTAATTTTGAATAGCTGAAATTCTTTGGCAACAAGATAATTCTGAATACTAGCAGAAAATTTATGGATTTCAATTAGACATTGTAGGGTATCCTAAGCCCAGTTTTATATGCAGTTCATTGTTTTGGATTTTTTAAAAATAGGGCCAGTGCAGTAATAATAAAAGTGATTCCAAATGCACCCAGTAATTACAGAGATTCGCTATTGCCTTTGCGTTAAAAATGATGATGATTCACGCTCAGTGGAAATTGCGATATGTGGCTCTATTTAAGGTATTCTTGCTATTAAGCTGCTTATTAGTTATGGTCAGTGATTTAAAGCTTAAGAGCTACATTAGAAGGCTGTAAAATAATTTATTCTTTAATAGATAATAGTAAATTTGAAAGAGACATTAGGTTAATTATAATCTTGTACATTAAAGGATACATATTAGCCTTTGTCTCTTCTTAGGGCTTTGGAAATTCATTTCAGATAAATGGTAAAATGGGTTAAACAGTCTGGTTTATAAATAGTTAACATCTTTTCTGAATATTCAGGAAAATAATTTCACATCTCATTGTGAGTCCTTCTCTGTGTTAAACAAATGCTAGTTTTCATTTTAAATGTGTCCTTGTTCCAGGTTGGCATTGCTTAAATTAAGCTCAAAACATCAGGGAGTTAGACCCTTTTTGTGATTTGAAAGTCAGGGAAATGGGGGATGGGGAAGGAGTTAATGATAAGTACACTTCAAATTGGCATTGCAGTAACTTTAGTTTGTCATTATTCCTATTATTACTATGTATGTACGTGCAAATTTACATAGATATAGGTGTGTATGTGTGTATTTTAAGATTTATATGTTCCTTGTTGTTTTATGTAAGTCAGAAATCCAGTGTAAATATCAGATGTGTAAGGATGTGAATTCCTGTAACAGTAATTAAATTTGATATTCAAATTTAATTACTGTGTTAATGTTCTTATGTGATGCTTGAATGTTATACTAAATTCAAAAAAGTCACAGATAAAGAAATTCTGCCTAAACCTGTCAAATCAATTCAAGTGAGAGAATATATGTACATTATTCTGGATAATATAGTATTATTAAGCTATGCTGTGATAAGAATATACCACCCTCTACTTCCCCTCCCCCCATCTTGATCTCACAATCTCAATAAACAAATACTTATTTCTGGCTCCTGCCAAGTCCAGTGATTGTCGGTAGAGGCTTTCTTCCATCCAGTGACTCAGAGATCGAGGCTCCCTCCTTCTAGGGTCCTGTCACCTGAAACACCGGCCTCATCCAGGCAAGAGAACCACAGATGGGCTCAGGATATTTTTTAAGAGTGTGGCTTGCAAATGATTTCTATTATTTCTACTTGCATCTCATTGGCCAGAACTTCATCAAATCTCCCCAACCCATTTGTAGGGGAGCTTGAGATGCCAAGGAAAAGGAAATAAAAGGGAATTAGGTGAACACCCAGTGTTTCCTCTCCTGCAGCACATAAATGCTTCTGAGCGCGCTGCATGTCATCATGCGAATTTATAATTGGGAAAATGCCAAAGAGGCATGACATCTTTTAAACAATTTAAAATCTCCTCTCCCTGTTTCAGCCTATATACCAAGAATTGAAAGGAAAAATCAGTTGGTTGTGCCCAAATTCCTCTCACTTGTGACTTGGCAACTCTTAGTTTACTCTAGTTACTTTGCCTCTTCCTTCCCTTTGGTGAGGTTGGTGGCCACAGGCAGGCATCACACAGCCACCGGGTGGGTAAATGCCACAGTGTTTCCTGTCAGCCTGTCCCACCTTGGGTCCTGCTTTTCCATCACGGACCCTCCTCCCCTGTTCCTCCGGGGAAGTCCTTCCCTTTCATTAGAATTAATGTCACACCTTCTGAAGGTTGGAAAGAGTCATTAGTTAGCTGTTTAACAGAACACTTCAGCTGATAAGTCTGGTTGCATGTTGGATTCGTTTTCTGTTGCTGCATGACAAATTACTGTGAACGTAATGGCAAAAATAACACCCATTTATTATCTCATAGTTCAGGAGGTGAATAGTCTAGGCCTGTGGTCGGCAAACTGTGGCTTGCGAGCCACATGCGGCTCTTTGGTCCCTTGAGTGTGGCTCTTCCACAAAATACCACGGCCTGGGCGAGTCTATTTTGAAGAAGTGGCATTAGAAGAAGTTTAAGTTTAAAAAAATTTGGCTCTCAAAAGAAATTTCAATCATTGTACTGCTGATATTTGGCTTTGTTGACTAATGAGTTTGCCGACCACGGGGCTAGGAAAGCTGGACTGGGTTTTCTGTTCAAGGTGTTATCAGGCCACAGTCAGCCTGGTTTCAGATCTGGAGGATTTGGGGGTAGATCTGCTTCAAACCTCAGTTAGGCTTTGGGAGAATCCAGTTCCTGAAAGCTGTAGGGCTGAGGCCCCCATTTCTTTGTTGGCTGTTAGCCGTGGGCCACTGCCTGCATCTTGAAGCTGACTGAATTCCTTCTCATGTTAGCACTTCCATCTCCTAACTGGGCACGTGGGGCAAGTCCTTCTCATGCTCCCAATCTCACTGATCTTCTGTCTTCCAGCCCAAGAAACACCATGCTTCTAAAGGATTAAAATTCGATTAGGCCAACCCAAAGAATCTGTTTTGGTGTTTGTTGTTTGTTTGTCATTTAATCTAACCTAGTCACAAGAATGACATCTCATCATATATTATTAACAGGTTCCATCTATGCTCAAAAGAGAAGGGGGGTTGGGCTCATTCTTAGAATTCTGCCTCCTGTATGTGTTTCTGCCCAGGATAGGTTAGAAAGGAAGTTTTTGTTTAGTGGAACCTGTATTTTTGCCCAAATAGATATTTGAAAGGAAAGATTTCTTTGTACAACAATTAGATGTGGGTAGGGGAAGAGAAGGTGGTTGGGATTGGTGAGGCGAGAGGAAGAATTTTCTTTAAAAGGCTTTGTAATATACAGTGACCTTTGGTTTTTTTTCCTCCCATGAAAATGAAGGCATGGTATGATAGATTGGATTAATGGCCTCCAAATCACTCTTTCTCATTGTGCCTCCCCTTAGGGTTCTGTGTCTTTTCTCTGTGAACTAAAATAGACACATGGCATGCTTTGGTCACTGAACTGTGAGAACAGTGATGTGGATCTCTTCCAAGCAGAAGCTTTATAAAATTGTGATTGGTTCACAAATTTAATCTTTTCCCTGAAGTCACAACTACTGGCAATGTTCTTGACTGAGACTGTTTTGTTACCTTTGGTCCTGGGGTGAATAAAATGGCACAGAACTATAGTAGACTCTTTTTGGATTTATAGCACAAGAGAAAAATAAACCTTTGTTGTTGTAAGGCATTGAAATGGTGGGCCATTTGTTACCACAGTGTAACTGGCCCATCCTGACTAATACACATGCCGGATACTTGGTGCACCAGTTTAAATCATCTTGGCCTTAAACTATTCCAGCCACTGATAAACAAGCAATTCTGTACAGGCTTCAACCCACAGCCTGACAGCTCATTGGCTGAAGCTTCTGCCTTTTGCTTTATGTCCAAACACACCTCTGATTTTGTCATGCACTCCTATGAGAGCTGACTAGGCACTCACACCTGTGTAAACAGGAAGTGCAGGGAGATTGACGCCCAGGAGGCAAATCTTGACAAATAGGTAATAGATGCTGAGGTATAAATGTTTCCCTCTTTCTTGTCTTATATGCACAGTTCTGAGATGAATTTCTTAAGGCTCCTCCGAAAGTCTTACAAAATTGAACAGTGTATCACCAAGTGGCAAATTCCATAAACATCCGCATGTTGGCTTTCCCTGGTTTATTTTATTCTCCCCAGCCCCTAAATAATCTGCCTGCACATAAATCCTTGTCTCAGGCTCTGCTTGGTGGGGGAACATGACTGTCACCAGTTAGAACCTCATTTAAATGATCCAATCAGAGCATTATCCACCACCAGAATGAATTACTTACATAATTTGGCAGTGGAAAGAATTACACTGTGCATTTATAGAAACTTGCAAGCATAAACACTTTGCCACTCAGCCGGGAAGTTATTGTTAGATTTGCTGATCCAAAAATAAGACCTCTGCACTCCCACACACACAGATTAATCTGTCATTAGTTTTGGTCCACAGTTGTTGGTTGGGAGGAACTCATGTTTTCAAGATTTAGTGATTTGTTGGACAGCATGTCGTTAAGCAAATGTTTCCTTGTTACAGCACAACTGAGGCTGTGGTAGACCTGTAGTTCTGCGATACCTCGTTGCCCTTTAGCTCTGAGCTGCCAGTCCACTGACAGTGCCATGTGGGATGTTTGTCAGGCATCATGGGAGATGCCTTGTTTAGGAACTGAATTGGTTGTTTCCATAGCATCCTGGCTCTGTTTCTTCTCTGTCTCCTTGTCATTCTGTTCCCTAGAAATCTTAAAATCACAGCATGATAGAACTGGAGGGTGTCTTAAGATCTAACCAAGCTCCTGTTTCATAGGTCAGAAAACAAGTCCACAGATGTTAAGGAAAATGATCTACTTGGGGAAGGGGGGGGGCAGGGAAAGAAATCTGTAAGAAGATATCGTGGTGTGTGTGTGTGTGTGTGTGTGTGTGTGTTTTAGATAATTACATTCTTGATTGTGATGCTCTTAAATGAGCCACAAAATTCTAAGCACTCACAATGCAAGTGTGATTTTTAACTAAGGCCTCTTCCCGCACCCCACCCCCAATCTGAATGTTAAGGTGCCAGATGCATAACTAATCTTAGCTGAATCTATATTAAGAAATCAGCAAGGTGTCTTTATTTAACTTGCATAATCTGTGAATATAATGTAGTGTTAAATAGCATGACTTTGCACATTATGTCCTGAAATAAAAACAACTTCTCCTTGAAAGTGGTAGTAAAGTGCAGTAATGTGAAAGGTTATTTTACATTTGTTCTCAAAGGGAATGAGGAAAACAGAAGGGAAGAACTGAAGAACTTGTTCCTAAATGTGATTTCAGCAGATGTATGTGCCATTTTGAATTCTAATTTATCTGAAAGACAAACGTCAGCTATTGGGATTGCATTCTGTACCATACAGGAGACGCTCCTGTCAACGGAAGGGGGTGGGGGGTAAAATCCCTTGTGATGCTGGCTTTGAATTTCTGAAAAATGCCCCATCCATTGAGCTTCTGTGTTTTTGCTTGTGGACGTTTCCATGGATCTGTGTTAGTTCCAGGAAATCGGGGTCCTTCATATTATCTCTGGGACCAGGCGTGGTTCCTGCAGAAACTGCACGGGATTATCAGTTTCCCGGGTTGACGTCGTGGCTGTAGTGGGTCAGGAGAAAACAATGACAAATTGTAAGGCCCAACTGGAATATGGTGTGGAGAGGGAAGACGGCTTTTGTGATTGAAGAAAGAAAAAAATGTTGGCCTTTAACTTCTTGAAATACTGCTCTGAAGTCTTCTTGGTTACCATACACTAACCAGTGCAGGCTTGTAGCTATGACCACTCAGTATTCTATGGAAGCTGGGATGCTGGGGTCTGATTTTCACTTGGTGAACCAGTTTTTATTTGAATGTATTTGAATTTTTTCAAATATTCATTAAAGTAGCTCCTAATTCAAAAAGCATGGACCCTTAAGGAATTAATAGAAGGGTCCTAGAAACTATTTGGTACCAACCATTGTGAGTGGATATCTAAAAGATAATGTTTCGTATACATTTACTTGAAGGTGTTCCTAAGTTCTTACTCACTTTTAAAGCAATACTTTTTCTCGATCAAAGGGTAGTAGGAAAGTAAGAAAAATAAAATAATAAAATTATTTTTTCTTTAACATGTGTGTGCATGTACACACATGCACATGTGAGGAAGGTCTATGTTTTTAAATAATTAAAGAGGTCTTCATGCTTGCACAAACTGAGAACTGCTACTATGGTGGTTATGTTCTATAGGATATGCTTCACAAAGCTAAGTGAAGTTTTTGAAAGTTAATGGATAGACAGTGCTTAAAGCATACACATTCATGATTTATTCTAATAACTTTTGTGGATGACTAACTTAATGCTGTCACACATTTGTTATGTTTTATCCTGGAGATGCAACTACATATCCATGCCTCTTACAGGGTGGATTTATGTCACTCAGTGATTTAACCAGGCAATAGAATTCCGTGCCTTTTATGGGGAAGAGCTTAGAAAAAAGGTCTGGATACTTATCTATACTAATGAAAGGGTAATATGCAAATTGGTCATGAATGAAGCCCTCATAATAACAACCGAACAGCAGGCTGCGTGGGGGGTGACAAGGCTGGCAGGGGGTTAACGAGGGATGACCAAACAACTGACCAGCAGGCTGTGTGGGGTGACCAGGCTGGCAGGGGTTTGGGGGCAGGGAGGGGAGACCAGGCTGGAAGGAGGGATAGTTAGGGGTGACCAGTTTGGCAGGAGGACAGTTGGGGGTGACCAGGTCTGCAGCGGGGGGACAGTTGGGGTGACCAGGTAAGCAGGGGGGTGGAAGGGGACAGTTGGGGGCAGCAAACAGGCCAGTGGGGAGCAGTTGGGGGAGACCAGGCTGATGGGGTGGGCAGTGAAGGACAATCAGGCTGGGAGAATGAGGCAGTTAGGGGTGTCCAAAACTGGCAGTTGGACATCCCCCAAGGGTTCCCAGATTGGAGAGGGTGCAGGCTGGGCTGAGGGACACCCCCTCCCCCAGTGCATGAATTTCGGGAGGGGGTGGCGGTCCCCTCAGCCCAGCCTGGGGTAGAGATAGATAGATGATAGATAGATAGATAGATAGATAGATAGATAGATAGATAGATAGATAGATGTACTCTGTGTCCGGTACTGTTCTAAACAGTTTTATGCCTTAAAACAACCCTGTGAGAGATGTAGGTACAATAGTTGGTTCCATTTTTTAGATGGGAAACTGAAGTATAGAGCCATTAGAGGTTAAGTAATATGCTCAAGGCTACCCATCCAAGAAGAAGGAAACTGGACTCATTCCAGTATGAGCAGTGATGGTACTGTTTGTGCAGGGGACTTTATTTCTCTCCTGGCAGGAAGGGATTCAGTGACTGTTGAGGAATACCGGGAGGATTGGCTGGTATGGACTGATATAGTATATACCCCACATGTCCACCACTTCCCACCTAGCCCTAACATATAGTGCATGTACACACACACACACACACACACACACACACACACACACACTAGCCTGAGCTTACTCTGGACACTGTGACATTAGGCTGCCCTGGTGTACTGCAGTGCCCTTTGATCTGGGCTCTGCTCCCAAACCTTGTAGAACTGTCACTTCAGAACAGCAAGTATGTGCGGTAAAGACCTCCAGTGTACAATGGGACTCAGTCCTATCTGCCTATTTTGCTGCTTCAGGTAACCCATTTAAATGTCCTCAGAGTTCATTTGGACAAGGACAGCATTTTGAGGATTATTCAGATGACTTCATAGGTACTGTGCCTTTAAAGGAATTGGCTGTGGGTCCTTGAATCCCAGAATGATGGTGTCAGAGCATGTTAACTTTCCTGAGACATTTGAAAGTGCCCCTCCTTCGCCTGCCAAAACCAGAGAAGAGGTGGAATGATAGAAAACAACACAGACACTGTAGATAGTCCTTCACTGGCTGCCAATAAACATGCAAATGTGCTTTCCAAGGAATTGCTGAGGAGGATATGGTCATGGTCTTGCCTCTCTGCCCATTCTAATTTGGCAGGTGAAGTCCAGGCCCAGGGGAGGCCCTGCTCCAGTGATTGGGAAGCTGGGACTGGACCAAGGGTTATATTGATGCTGCAGGCTAGCTGTTCTCAGAATTGCCCAAGTCGTTTCAAAAGCTGTTGTTATTGTCAAGGTTGGCAAGTAGAATCCCTTAGAGAAGTATTTTTTCCTTGGCCAGCTCTGCTGTCTTTGCAACCCCTCTCACCAGACAGGTAAAGGAAGTCAACTCATCTTCATGGCAGGGAGCCTCCAAATTTTGCATGGGGCAGAGCCAGATGGGGGGCCAGGAGGGTGAATACAGAGCCATTGTTAGGAAGAGCTCTCATTTCAAAGCATATACTTACATTGAGACTAATAAGTCAATCTGAGTCTTGCTGGTGCTGATTTTGTGACCTTTGCCTTGACTCTCCATCCAGAAGTGGTGTAGGACAAGGGCTCTCAAAGTGTGGTCCTCACATCATTGGGGGTCTCACAGATCCTTTTAGGAGGTCTGCGTGGTCATAATTGGTTCATAGAAATGCTATGACGTTATTGTCCCCTTTCCCCTTGTGGACTCTTGCACTGGGAGCACAAAAGCAACAGAGGTTGAAAGTGCTGGCACATTAGTGCCAATCAAGGCAGTGGCACCAAACCATATCAGTGCTATTTATCTGTACACATGCCAAAAGAGCCACGTGTCTAAAAATATCCTTGATGAAGTAGTGGAAATTTGTAAGTTTATTGAAGTTCAACCTTTGCATAAGTTTTTCCAAAAAAAATGGAACTACTGGGCCATAAAATGGAACTACTCATAAAGACTTCTGTTGCGAATGGAAGTGTGTGTGTACCTTGTCTCCTTGCAAACCACTTCTGCTATTGTTTGAGTTGCTAGCTGAATTAGCAGCTTTATTCATGGAACATCATTTTCATTTGAAAGAACAACTGAAGACCATGCCATAATTAGACTTGGGCATTTGGCAGATAATTTCTTAAAGATGAATAAAGTGGACCTGCTATTTCAAGAAAAACAATTGACAATGTTTTTTAAGATAAACTTTGAATATTCAAGTAAAAATTATATTTTTGGAAAATTTGTATCTGCCACAATGAGCTTGACAGTCACTCAATAATAGACTTGAAGGTTTTCTTTGATGAGAAGCGTGGTGATATTAATAAACGTTCTTTTTTTTTTACATTGAATAATAATATGGGTTAACATTTGGAAGATTTACATGACTCAGGAACCCATATTTTTTAAATGACCAATGCATGATGTTACCAAATCACGATGGGAAGAGATCCATTAAGAATGAAAGATGGGCCAATATTTTTATGTAGCGGACAGAGAATTTGGTATGGTTTCAGATCTCATATTGCAACTGATTTTTAAGACACTATTTGTTGTCAGGTTTTGTCATGGTATCAAAAAGCATATCTATAATTACCTCTTTAAAAAAGCTATTAAAATATATATATTTTCAAATAATACCTCTATGGAGGCCAGATTTCCTTCATATATTTCATCTAAAAAACATATTGTCATAGAACAAATGTGAAAGATGTGAAAATCCAGTTATCTACCAAGTAAAGATATATGCAAAAATGCAAGACCATGCCATCCTTCTTATTAATTCTTTAGGAGGGGAATATATTATTTACATAAAGATATGTTATATATGCTAACATATAAGGCATTTAGTATTTTATATTTTAAATGAATTTAATATGTTAAATCTTTCTTAGTTTAATTTCAAATATAGTAAATATAAATAGTTATAACCCACATAAACATAAGCTCTTTGGAATCCTCAATGCTTTTAGAAAATGCTAATGGCTCCTGGAACTGAAAGTTTGAGAACACTAAAATGGAATAGTGAAGTGTTTGCCAGCTGGAGGTTTCTGAGTTGTCAGAGGAGTTAAGAAAGTTGTTCAGGTTGGGAATAGTGACTATTTAATTATATATCTTTAAATAACTCAATAAAAATTATTTAGATGTTTTTCTCTTTAAATTGAAATACTCACAGAGCTCAAATATAACTATGCTACATAGTAAACTCTTCCTTATTCTCCAGTAACTAATATCAAAACAGGAAAATACTGGCAATTATATTCAGCCCTAATTTATTGGAAATAAAAATATCCACATGTCTAGTGTGTTGTTTGTAGAAAAATGCTTGTAAATAGTCACTGAAACCTCTCTTGTCTTACAATTTAAAACAAATCATAAATATTTAAGTAAATAACAAATAAACCAGTGGATTGTAAGCAAAAGAAAAACAATCCTTTCGCATGCTGATTTCCTATTTTTGATGTAGTAGTACATAATTAAATATCATTCTGCATTTTAATATACATGGAGTCCATAGATAAACAAGGTGAATAGTTTTTAATGTATTTTTCAGTCCTATTTTCCTTACATAATTAATTTAAACAGTTTGCACCATTAATTTAATAGGTAATAGTCAAAAATTGTTCTTATACATTATGAATTACATTAAATATCATAGTATATCTAAGTAATCATTTTTCACATTTAATATTCTGAATAAAAGCAAAATGAGGTGATTAAAAATAGTTCTAAGATCATTTGAGAAATTATGTGTTTACATGAAAGGGATCTGTATTAGTTTTGGAGGCTGCTGTAGCAAAAGTACTACTAGCATGTTCCCAGTCAAAAATGATTGGGAATGCAGACATACTTTTACAAAGTTGGACTTTACTGTTGGACACAAGAACTCTATCAGGTAATCTGCACTTGGAAGTCTCAGATTTCTCATCTATAAAACTGGGTTTTTGATATCCATTAAATTGGCTTGTGAGAAGTAAGGAGATTATGTATAAAATGTACGATGCTCTCAGCACAGTGCCTGATGCAGAGGAAGGTCAGTCAATAAATATTATCTTGCCAGGTTAGGCAGGTAATGACAATCACAATATGCAATATAAATACACAGTTAATGGCAAGTTTATTGATGATAATCGTAATTAGAGTTAGTGTTAATGTGATTTCAAAGTGCACTAGTACCTAATAATGGATGGTTTTACTGTGAGTAGGTAGTTGAGAGAAAGAGACAGAGGGATACAGAGATGAAAGCTTTAAGTGATAGCCACTGAGCCATATTTAGAGACAGATATTGCTGTAGGCTAAATGTTTTCGTCCTCCCCAAACACCTAGGGTAAAACCTAATCCTCAATGTGGTGATATTTGGAGGTGGGGCCTTTGGGAGTTGATTAAGTCATGAGGGTGGAGGCCTCATGAATGGGATTAGTGCCCTTAGAAAAGAGGCCCCAGAGAGCTTCCTTCTGCCACTTGAAGACACCTCAAGAAGATGGTATCCATGAATCAGGAATAGGCCCTCCCCAGACACTGAATCTGTGGACACTTTGATCTTAGACTCTCCAGCCTCCAGAAATACGAGAAATAAGTTTCTGTTGTTTGCAATCTACCCGGTCCATGGTATTCTGTTATACAAGCCTGAGCAGTCATCAATAGGACTTTTTAGTCAAAAGACTTACCAAATATATTTTATTGAAGAGTTGCAGTGGAGGACAGAACCCTGGTGTTCAGAATGCTCTAGCGTTTATCATTATCTTGGTTCTGGATTTGTGTTACATGTTTATAGGCCTATGTCTTGATCACTATTTGGGGAGGTATTTAGAGACACTGAAGCATAATCAGGGGAACTCTAAAAGCCATTTCACTGTAATTCCATGCAGTCCAATCCAGCTGAATATGCCCTCTTGCAGCTGTCAAAGTGACTCCCTGCAACTTCCCCTAGTGGCTATTTCAGACTCTGTCTACCACTCCCAACCTGCGCCTCTCAACAACTCTTCCTCAAATAGCCTTGGCTCCCTCATTACTGAGAACCGGAAGTCCCCTGTAATAAGCTCCCTTCCTGCCTCCCTTCCTCTCTCCTTCATCTCAAAATGTGTTGGCATCTTCGCCCATCTGCTCTTTTTTTGCCTCTATTTCGGATGAGGAATTACTAATCCCTCCCGTGATATTTACTCTTGGCCCAAGTAATAATTATGGTCCATAATTATCCCTTTATTGTCTTGCACTTAGTCTCTCTCCATAGAGTCCTTCCACTCCCTCTATACATTCCCTTTTTGTTCCCGAAGGCACGGGCCCCACCAGCTACCATTTTGTCTCCTTTAATTGTACTTTAAACTGCTGGAAAGAGTAGTGACCTAGCCCCAGCTTCATGTCGTGACAAGCTGTTAATTATTACAAAATTATTGAAAGCACAGACTAGAAATCCTAACAGTTAATCTTCTTCCTGGTAGAGATAAGACACGGCTGTCACTGCATGGCAGCGAGGAGGTCCTGGCCTCTGAGAGCCCGGTCTCCCAGAGCTTGCCACCACGTGCAGGCCACAACCACTGCGTGGGAAGTTAGCAGGTTCAGAGTGCTCAGTAATGATTATAACAAAATGTTTTTAAGAAATCGGATTTACATAGCTGTTTAGTTGGGAAGAATTATCAAATCAGTTAATGCCCTGAGGATAGCATAAGCAAAGGTGCTTTTTGTCTTTGAACCCCTGAATTTGTTCCTGAGAGTTTTCTGAATGATAGGCAGGTAGGAAAATTTCCAGCTTCTCCACTATACTTTGCATTTGCTGAAAACCTGTGGATAAGTCCCGAGTGAAGATTAGAACCATGTGGGTTGCAAGGAGGTAGTGAGAAGCAGTGCCTTTATTAAAACCCACTTACTTTGTTCCAGGAAGTAGGCAGTAAGTCATTATTTGCCAAGGACACACCATAGATGAAGACAGGATGTTAGTCCATAAGGTGTGCATAGCATTTGGATATTTGCGTTTAAAGTAAAAAAAAAAAAAAAAAAAAAAAAAGTATATAGGTAGCCCTGGCCTGGGTTGTTAACTGGTTAGAACATCAGCCCAAGCATCGGAGGGTCTTGTATTTGATTCCTGGTCAGGGCAGGTATCTGGGTTTTGGGTACATTCCCTGTCCCCGGTCAGTTCATGCAAGAGGTCATCAATCGATGGATGGATCTCTCTCACATAGATGTTTCTCTGTCTCTTTTTGCTCTCTTCTTCCTTCCTCCTTTCCACTCTCTCTAAAAATCAATGGAAAAATATCCTGGGTGAGGATAAAAAAAATATATATACATGTAGATTATTCTGGAGGAAATCAGACATTTTTCTAGTCTGTAGAGTCCCTAAGAAATCTACCCTTAAGACTCCTCTAGCAGAAAAAAAGGACCTGCATCCAGCTAGCTATCTCACATAAGGCTTCCTTTAGTCTGTTGGGGTCTAGGAGGCATCCGGGGCCTCCTCAGTCCAGCAGCTTAGAAAAAACCTTCTGACGCCTTTATGGAATTGAGAGATGGCCATTAAGATACATATGGGCTTAGTGAACATACTGGTATATTGATAACTTTCTCTGCATCCTATAGGCAAAGGAATTTATACGCCTTTCTGACTTGCTTCTCTAAAATGTCCCCATAGGATCTTAGATGACTGAGAAATTCTATGTAAAAATTATAGTGCGGGCAAATTAATCAGCCAGCAATAGTAGTGTGTGACGTTATAGATAATGTCCCCACGGGAGACATACGGAAGCATAAAATGTGGTTTCTGCCCTTGGAGGCGTTTACAATGAAAAGGAGGCTGTGTGGAAGCTCCTTCTCTCCAAGCAGATTCCAACCTCCTTGGTCCAATGAGGATAGGCCGTGTGCCATGGCTGAATGTTGGTCAACTCCCCTTGAGAAAGTCATGGGAGGAAGCGTGTCCTGTCACCACGCACCCAGAGGCTCAGCTTAGTGCCCCTTTCTTGCCATCTAGGAGGGGAGGAGGCAACATTTATACTGTCATTCCTAATTCATTTTTTTCCTACAAGACATTCGCCCCCAATTGTAAAGAAATTCCATGGATTGTCATTGTATAGTCACCCAGTTTTATTTTTTACTTTTTAAAAAAATATATTTTTATTGATTTCAGAGAGGAAGAGAGAGACAGAGAAATATCAATGATGAGAGAGAATCGTAGATCGACTGCCTCCTGCATGCCTCACACTGGGAATGGAGCTCTAAACCCAGGCATGTGCCCTGTCCGGGATTCAAACTGTAACCTTCTGGTTGAGAGGTGGATGTTCAACCGCTGAGCCAGACCTGCCAAGCACCAGTTTTATTCTTTTTTATCCCAGCAACCAAATGTGGAGAATTTATGTTTATTGGTTCTCCTATCTGCAATGGAGCTACATTCTTAGAATAATATCACAATAGAGAAATAACTTCGAAATGGGTTAGCCCACGTAAAATCCTGATTGCCTTTAATTAGGGGCAAATATCAAGCTAAAAAGAATTACATATCAGATTTGAAAACAGTTAAAAATCAACATAATAAAAGAAGAAAAAAAATGTAACCTCCTAAATCTTAATTTTTAGCTACAGAATTATAGTTTCTTTATTCATTAAATAATGTTTTCTGCCCCTCCTATTTCTCTGTTTGTAACTCTAACATGGATTAGGAGAATTGCCAAATATCTATGGAATGAGAGCCTTTTCTCCCACCCTTCCCATCCCCCATAATAGCCCAAAACAAATTAGACTGAGAAAGTCACACAGTTTAGCCTGAGCATTAGGTTTGTGCGGCCCTAACACAAGAACTCTGAGACTGAGAGAGGTGTCCAAGGCAGGTAAGGGGAGAATTAGGTCAGCTAAAGTGTAGCCCTTTCAGTAATGTTTCCTAGAACTACGGAGATAACATTACAAACTGCTGGCATTCCTTTACAAACTGGCTATGAAAATAGCAAAACTTCAGGAGCATTGACAGAGCCAGAAATAGAACTTGCTGTTTATTGTCCCAGAGGTTGGGTTTCAGGAAGTTTGAGGAAGAACCAGATTTGAGGCCATTGCTTTCATGGTCTTTAAGTCAACCTCCTGCTACATCCAGAGAAGACTATACACATCTATAAATAGATTATTATTATTGCCTTGGTGGCATGAAGAAAGAACTTTTAAAATATATATATATATATATTATTTTATTGATTTTTTACAGAGGAAGGGAGAGGGATAGAGAGCTAGAAACATAGATGAGAGAGAAACATCGACCAGCTGCCTTCTGCACATTCCCTACCAGGTATGTGCCCGCAACCAAGGTACATGCCCTTGACTGGAATCGAACCTGGGACCCTTCAGTCCGCAGGCCAACGCTCTATCCACTGAGCCAAACCGGCTTTGGCGAAGAAAGAACTTCTCTTTTCTGTGTGGGAGCATGCCAGATAATTTAGGGGGGATTGGGATATGAGAACTGTGTGCTGGGGGGAGCGGCTGTGTGACACCAAGCGGGGCTGGCCGTGCCTGTGATCCTAGGAGACTTATTCTCATCACTTAGCTCCTTCACGTTGGTCACAATTTTGAGCTTCTGCTCATTCCTATCCCATTAACAGGGAATGGGACCCAGTAGGAGCAGGTGAGCCATCAGAGCAAGGGGAACCGGACCGTGTGTAACAGGGGAATTACCAGCGTTCCTATGGTCATGAAGCAGCATGTGCCCAGCTCATTACTGTTCTCTGCGGCTGCTCTCACCTCTTGGAGCTCCCCATGGCCCAACCACGGAAATCCTGTTTGTCTGCCTCCCACCCTCTGGCCCAAAGAATGGGAAACAGTGACTTGCAAGGCTGGGCTTGTTTAATGAATGCGGTTTGTTTTTGTTGAGCCAAGGACGCAAGGTTTCTGAGGCCTTAAACTCGATGCTATATTTGTGAATGACTCCATGTCCTCATCTTTGGATGAGTCCAAAGCGTGCGTCTGCACTTGCTGGAGGATAACCGGTCCACAGGCACTTTTCTCTATGTTTATAGGCTCCCGGAACAAAGTGACCTCTCATGGTAGGCGAGGCCATCTTCCTGGCTTCAGGCAGAGCTATATCTGACACGGGGACATCTGAGCGTCTTCTGTGTGAATAAGAATGTCCTCAAGATGCTGCCTCCTCCCGTGGTGATCCTGCTCTTTCCCTTAGTAACTGCTGATGTTGGAAACTATGGCTCTTTCTGTTGTTTGTTTTGTTTTGTTTTTCTGATAGAAATAGCCAGTTATCTTGCACTCCAGAGTAACTATAGAGTTTGATAATACTTTTTCATTTATTCATTATTAGAGCATTCAAAACCAAACAGTTTTGCCTTCTTTATAGTAAGCTGAAATTGCCCACACTCCCCACCAAAAAAACCTTAGTGGTTATATATATATATATATATATATATATATATATATATATATATATATAATTGATTTTTTGCAGAGAGGAAGGAAGAGTTAGAGAGATAGACAGTTAGAAACATCGCTCAGCTGCCTCCTGCACACTCCCCACCAGGCATGTGCCCGCAACCAAGGTACATGCCCTTAACCGGAATCGAACCCGGGATTCTTCATCCTCAGGCCCACGCTTTATCCACTGAGCCAAACCGGTTTTGGCAAAACCTTAGTTTTATCAAGAAATATTGCACATGCAAAAACTGGTTCGGCTCAGTGGTAGAGCGTCGGTCTGTGGACTGAAGGGTCCTGGGTTCGATTCCGGTCAAGGGCATGTACATTGGTTGCGGGCACTTCCCTAGTAGGGGGTATGCAGGAGGCAGCTGGTGGATGTTTCTCTCTCATCGACATTTCTGGCTCTCTATCTCTCTCCCCTCCTCTCTGTAAAATATCAATAAATATATTTTTTTTTAAAAAGAAAAGAAAAGAAAGATTGCACATCACTTTTTCAAAGTGTGTAACAGGAGATAATTTGAGTAGACATTTTGGCTTGGCTGTGGTTTCTTTGAGTGACTACTTGAATATATTAGTTCATAATAAATTATTATTACTTAGTATTATAGGAAAAAACCCACTTGAAAATAGCTAGGTTCTCTGGAGAAAGAAACTTTCTGTGCATGGCTAGTAATACTTTCCATATAGATGCAATTGCCGGATAATGTTACCCAGACTAATTAATGATGACATATTAGCTAACATATTGCCATCCGCAGGCGGCTATCTGAGCAGAGGTGAAAATGGCATGTGCTCAAACAAATGGCTGTGCCCTCAAGAAATGCATACAATTGTTTTTTTTAAAGAATCTTTGAACTGATGCCTGGAGTATGAGTTATTTTTGTAAATCACAAAAGTGGGGACAGGTAGAAAAGATGCAGGCTAGAAAAACAAAAGAAAGCAAAATTGGTTCCACCTTTTCCAAAAGCGTTTCCAATTAAAAACAAAAACCAAAAACCCAGTGAGAGAACAGTTGGATCTACCAGCACAATTTGCATGTCCTGCCAAAATCTTGGGAAAGACTCGGGTGTCACCTCTCTTCCTTCGCCCTCTCCTTTCTTCCTCTCCTTTGTCCACGTCAGAGCTGTCAGGGGCGTCTTGGCACGGGGCATGGCTGTGACAGATGGGCAGGAAGCTGTACTCTGCTGCTGTCTTTCGATTGCAGAGGAATCATTGTGACAGCGAAGGGGTTAACATGGTCAACACCTATCAGAGTTTGCCAATTAGTGTAATCTCAGTCCCAGAACCCTGACACAAATGATCACACAACGGTGCATTCTACCAGGCTCTGCTTTGGAAGAAATCCTTATTGATCTCTTCCCAGCACTTGTGCCACCATGCTTTTTAAATGCACATGTGAAAAAGTTGCTGTTTCTGCATCATCCATGTGATTATGACAAAAGATGATTGTGAACCGGTTTCGCTTTGGAAGGTGCATTTTGAATTAGCACTTGCAGATACAGGTTAATTGATGTGCACCCTCTGAGCCCCAGGCCTGTAGCCTTTCGAAGGTTTCACAGTGTGTTGACTGTTACTCGATTAGTGAGGATGCTGAGGTATAGCATCGAGTGGCGGTTTAGGAAGGCAAGATACAGGTTTAGGTAATTTTGTGTTACTATCTTGTCTGACAAGCAACATAAAAGGGAAAGGAAACAGACCTCTTGAAAACAAAACTCGAGAAAAATGGGCTTGAGAAGAATAAAATACATTTTTGTTGATTAGCTTCAAAGAGAAAATGCGTAGATAAAAAGCAGACCTTTAAAGCTGTTTTTCAAGAAAGTCCAGGTGGTAACCAGAAAGGGATTAGTCTGACTTAAAAATAGGAGCAGGGATCCATGCTGAACTAGGGGAAGAATGGGTACAGGAGAACTTCAATAACCCCCCTATGTTCAAATCCACAGGTCCCATTGGCTGGCATCCTAGAGTACTTAATGAATTGGCCGAAGTCATCACAGAACCGCTAGATATCATTTTTGGGAACTCGTGGAGGACTGATGAGGTGCCTGAAGACTGGAAAAGGGCATGTGTAGGACCTTCTTTCAAAAAGGGAAATGGATGGTGACCCTGGACACACTCATCAGCTTAAATTTTGCTTGGAAACATTCTGGACTAATCAGTACACTGGGTAACTCACCTACAAATAGCTAGACACGAGGCAGCGAAAGATCACACATTAAGAAGTGCCGAGTTCATTTGTAAAGGACACATCACTGTGAGACACAGTCTTATGCATATTTTGGGATTCTTCCCTCTATTCTATGAGCTCTTGATGAAAATTAATTAGTTTGGCTAAGGTTTGGGGGAATTAATTTTAAGGGTAACACTAGACAAGAAGCAGGTTTCTGGCGTTCGCTAGTAATTACATCATTTTGAAGTTAACTTGTAACTTGAGAATAGTAGCTTTAATTTTGTATTTTAACATACTCTTCTTTATTTCACTTTATATGGGACCATGTTTTCATAGGTTGGGATGTTTATATAATTCTATATAGGCTAGTTTGGTGAGGGAATTCTTATTTTAAGGTGCTTTCTATGGTCATTTCATATATATAGGTACATTTATAAAGCTGACTAATTAAGGCACATCACCAAAGGAAGCCAATTTTTTTCTAACTTTTAAAATTTTTTTAATCTGGCTGAAGTTCAGATTTAGGGCCAATACACTGTCCTGTTCTGACACTCACTGAGCAAGGGCCAGCTCTGGCCTTGGTGGCTGGTTCTCTTCATTCGGTGGACACTGCCACTATCAGTGCCTTGTCTCACCTCACCCTGCACCCTCCCCCCCCGGGGTCTGACCTCAGGTCTGTGGGGGCAGGGAGGTGGGAGCTAAGAACCCTGTCTAACCGCAGCCAAGATGGAGAACAGAATGAGGTGGGAGGAGGAAATTAAGATGGCTCTGGGGGTTTTCTGACTCCTGATGTTCTTGCCTTTGGATATTGGCAGTTTTATTTTCCATGTTGGTAGGACCAAAATTTTAGTTTAAAAAGATATAGACATGCAACAAGCTCTCGAGTCAGGCAGCTCCGGAGCGGAGCTGAGCAGAGCCTTCCCTGTGCTACTGAGAAGTGGGATGCAGGTGTGCAGCAGCGTGGTGATGCTCCAGAGCTGGAAACACTCAAAGGGAAAGAACCCTACATTCATTTCTTCCTGGTATGCACCTGGCCCCTTAGGAATGGGTGATTTTATCATAGTACTGCTTTAAAAAATCGAAGGTTTACATGGTTTAGCTACTTCCTAGAGATTAATTTAGATACTAGATAAATGCAGTCTCATTCTTCACTATAAATTCCAGGAAATCAAGCTCTAAAAGTATGTACAAGTTTTCTCTTAAACATACATAGCTTGCAGTTTTATAAGAATCAAACTCTGAACTTCAATCCTTGTTCTTCAAGTGAACTAGAGTCTTTAAGATTAACCAGCTACTTAAAAAATGATTTTAGAGAGAGAAGAAAGGAGAGGGGGAAAGAGAGGGAAAGAGAAATATCAATAGGAGAGAGGAACATCAATTATGTGCTTCCCACATGCACCCTGACCTGGGATCAAACCTGCAACCTGGGTGTGTGCCCTGACCAGGAATTGAACTGGTGACCTTTTGGTGCTTAGGATACCCACACCGGACAGGGCAACAAGCTAGACTTTTTAGAGGAGTGTGTCAGGGGATCCCTGCAGGTCATGGGTATAATTTATTATGATAATAAACGGCTTCCTGTTTGAGACCTCATTTCCAGGTGCAGCACCTGTGGCGGATTTACTTCACAGACAGACATTTACATGCATTTGCTGAGCTGCTGTTAGAGAGGGCCCCAGTTTCTGAAAAATCTATCGTTTTCACTGTGGGCTTTATGGTACAATGTACTGCAACCCAAAACGGGACTTTTCTGGTTATTTCACGTTTTTGTTTTTGTTTTTTCTGTTTGTGGGATGTCCACCCTCATGTATCTTGCCAAATTTAAGTCTTCTCTGTGTGTTTTCTATTGGAGTTTGAAAATAACAGTCCTCTACCTAATTTATGAGTCACAACCTAGAACATGAAATAGCTGATGGATTTTTAAAGATTTTTTTTTTACCTAAAACCAGAGGAAGAAGACTTTAAGCAGAGCAGTAGTTCATTAATTCCTTTGCATTAAATCAAGATAAGGTAAGAGCAGGTCAGAGAAAGGTAGTCACCATGCCATGAATTGTATGTGGAATAATTGCTCTTAGGAGGAGTTATTCTGGCCCCCCATCTCCCATCCCCCCCAGTGTTTTTCTTTTAAATTTAACATTTATGACGCCCTTAAATTTTTTTATGCAAAAGGAGTATCTGAGAGACAAGTATTATCAAAACTAGAGGGTTATCTTAATTTGTTTTTCCTAGAACATCAAGAGAGATTAATTACTGACTTTTACTTCATAATATTGAGGAGTTTGGAGGAGTATGGCAAAGTTCACTTCAAGTTCATTTTAGAACAAAGTCTGTGGGGGGGAGGGAAGAAAGATTGTATTCCCAAAATTTTTTTTCTTGGCCTAGGGAATGCATAATTACCAGAGGACTTTTCAGCAGTGTGGAATAGATGTACTCAAGCAGTTTCTCAGTCCAGAGAGACGCATAGCACCCTGGTGCTGTGAAAGCAATGAGAACAATAAGAACTGGGTTTTTACTTTGGAGTCTCTCAAGTCTCAGTTCAAAATCAAGATCACATTCATAGCTGTTTTGTCTGTGGTGGATCCAGGAACATAAACTGTAGATAGCGTGGGGAATGATCTTGAACAATTATTAAATTCATCGCAGCCTTTTATGCTTGTCCATAAAATGGGAAACGTCAATACCTCCTGTAGTGCTTCAGGGGTTTAAGAGTCCCGCAGCCTGCACTCACACAGGCCCTGGCTCAGTTTGTGGCACATAGTAGGTGCTGAGTGCCTCTGTCCCTTTCCTCCTTTGTTACCAGTTACCTTAAAACGGACCAGAGAACTCAAACATAAATTGACCCGTAATTATTGCTGCTTCGAACCCACTGAAAAAGGCCCCTTTGCTTTCTGTTAGGAAGGATAAAAGAAAAAGTTGCAGTGGCCCCTCACAGTAGGAATTGTGTAAATGTCTACTGATTGTATGAAAGAATTCATGTGGTCAGCCCTTGTCAAGTCTGGGAGATAGTCACATAGACACATAGGAAAGTATTTCGCTAATTTTCCTCTTTTTTTAAAGCAGCTTTAGTGAGTAGGGTATGTGCATTCTCCTGTGATTTTGTGACTTGATTTACAAGGTAGGGGTTTAAAGGGGCAGTCCCCAGTCGCTGCTTCTGGGCTAAAGTCAGTCAGGATAGGAAGCAGATGACGGTAGACAGCAAACTCCCCGTGAAGAGAAACCAGATGTGCCAGGGCCTGGGAGGCACCTGCCAGAAACCGAGATGGTTCTCTCGTGAGAGTCTCCGTGCCGGAAGCAGGTCCCTTGCCTGGGTGCTGAGGAAGGACAAAAGGAGAGGTTCAAGAACATTACATTTTGGACAGAATATTTGGTTTATGTAACTTTGTGAAAATAATACTTAATTAGGTGTTACGACACCATGTCGGTGGAAGAGTTCTGAATTTCGAAGTAAATAAGGAATGAAGAGTAGCATATAATATCCAGAGAAGTACACAGAAATGAGCTAGATCCTGACCTTACACCACCAGTTCTCCATTCAGACCAAGGGCCAAGTAACAGGGAATTGTTAGGAGAGATTAGCTGACACCCTGTGCTTAGAATAGAGCCACGTAGTTGCTATATTAAATGACACAAAATAGATTATGCAGAGCAGAGCAAATCAACTAGGCTTTCTTTGTCTTTTAGAATTTCTAATTTTACTCTATGCAGCCTCGATGATCATCAATTAGACATTCCTACATAGATATTTTACACTGTTCAGATTCTTTGATTATAAAATCCCATTCAGCTTTATATTAACATCTAAGCACAAAAAAAAATCAAATAACTTTCTACTCCATAATCATTATAGTAGATATTTCCTTCAAAGACAAAAAAAAGTAGTTTAGAAACATAAACAACATAACATTTTCACTTATCAAAAATAGATGTTTCTTTGAAATGTTTTAAATTCCTGAAAATAAATTTTTATTTGTTGTTGTTAAAAGATAACCTTTAGAGGAAAATGGGGGGTTAAATTTCACATGTATGAGCTGGGTGGTATTTTTTTTTTTTTGACAACTTGACCAACATTTCTTTCATCGGAACAAAAAGAGGTCACTTTTTAAGCATCGCTTAAGATGAGAAATGTCTTTTCTAGAGGTATTCTGTAACATGCCCTTTGTAAGACAAATTTTCCCTTATTATCCCAAAAGTGAAATGCTGTATTGCATGTGTTATGGGCAAGGTAGTATTCGATTGGGACAAATGTTAGAAATTCTACTGTTCATTGCAGTTGTCTCCCTGTCCCCCAAGCTTGACAGTATTTAAGATCCATTTTGGGTTTGTAAAGCCATTATGCATTGAACATTTCTGCCTATACAGAGATGTGTGCATGGCCCTGTATAACCAGTACGTGTACATCCAGGAAGCCCAGCACAGAGTTACTCCTAGTGAAAACTGCAGGTTTGATTGTTTTATTTTGTAAATGCAATTACAATGGACACTCCCGCCCCCCTTCGGTTATTGTTTTGAAAAGGGATTGTATGAGAAGGCACTCTGGGAAGCCTAATTGGAGCAGCATTATGGACCATGCAATGTATGCCCGTGCCTCCCTGTGACTGGCAAACATATGTTCATTCTTCAATAAATGTTATGGCGTTCACAGCGGTTCCGCCTTGGCCTCTTTTGTGATCGTTTACGTTGGATGAATGGGGTACAGCCTGTGCGTTGTTTAAATGGATGATATATAAATGTTTACAGCTCTGTAGCATTATGGTTAGCCTGGGAAATTAGGGTTCTAACTCATAAGAAAGGAAAAAACAAGGCTTCCCACACTGCTTGCACAATCCAAATAAATCATTATGACGTGTACTTAGATGCTTTTATGTGATGATTACATATGTATATGTTGTGGCTTTCTCCCTATTCCCTCCACCCCACTTCCGACTAAAACAGTACCTGAGGGTGATAGTATGAGATTCTGCACCAGTAATCCTGGCCCACCACAGCGGGGGCGGGAGCGGGCAGGGGGATATACTAGTACTAGTATTGGGTGGTAGGCAGGGTCATAGGAGGAGTTTCTCCACATGTAGTCTCGCTGTGGTTCCTCAGCCCCTGATTCTCCATCTCAGGAGTCATTAGATCCAGGGTCTACTAGAGTCAGTCCCAGCCTTACCACTTTCTGGCTTTAGTATCTTCAGCAAATGGAATAATTATTGTAAATGCTTAGCAAAATAATTAGCACATGATAAGCAGCCCAAAAACATTACTTTAAAGAAGTTTTATATGCCAAAACCGGTTTGGCTTAGTGGATAGAGCATCGGTCTGCGGACTGAAAAGTCCCAGGTTCGATTCCTGTCAAGGGCATGTACTTTGGTTGCCAGCACATCCCCAGTAGGGGGTGTGCAGGAGGCAGCTGATCAATGTCTCTCTCTCATCGATGTTTCTAACTCTCTATCCTTCTACCTTCCTCTCTGTAAAAAAAATCAATAAAATATATTTAAAAAAAAGTTTTATAGTAGTGTTTTGGGTGATGTAAAAGTGGCATTGTGATATGTTTCAGTGATTATGAATGGCTGATTTTATTCCCACTAAAGATGAGAGGAAAGTAAATTTAAAGCAAGAGATGTAGAGTAAATATTGGAAATATGCAAAAATTTGAATTTTAGAAATGAAAAGGGACCTTAGAATAAGCACATCTGACTCAGAAAGTATGTAGGTAAGGTACCAAGGAGCCAAGAGTTTGTGACATGTTCATGATAATCTTTTCATCTGATATCAGATTCTATAAAATATACCTAAAGGTATATATGGCATCTTCAAAACACCCCTGTCTTCTAGGCCGGCCTTAATTTCACCTTATATCCATGATTTCCCTAGATGTAGTGTTAGAACACGTTTGCTCATAAACAACATCTCCCCCTCCCCCCAGCCACCATAGGGCTTTGAGGGAGCTGAAAACCCAATATTTCAGCTCTAAAATCTTAGGCTTCAAGTCTTCCTTGATCTGTAAAAAAATGGGCTGAGGACATGAAGAGACACTTCTTTAAAGAAGTCATATAAATGGTCAATAGACAAATGAAAAGATGTTCCCCATCACTAATCATCAGAGAAATGCAGATCAGAACCAGGATGAGATACCACCTCACACCAGTTGGAATGGCTGTTATAAAAAAGACAAGAACTAAGTGTTGATCAGTATGTGGAGAAAAGGGAACGCTTGTGCACCGCTGGTGGAGCTGCTACTAGGGGGAGCAGTATGGAGATTCCTAAAAGAACTAAAAATAGAACTACCATACCACCCAGCAATTCCACTCCTGGGTATATATCCAAAAACACTAATTTGAAAAGACTATGTGTTCCTGTGTTCCTATATTCATTTCACCATTATTTATAATAGCCAACCTATGGAAGCAACCCGTGTCCATCAATACATGGATGAAGAAGAAGTGGTGCATATATGCAATGGGATATTACTCAGCAACAACAACAAAAAAGAAATCTTGCTATTTGCAACAACATGGATGGATCTAGATGGTATTGTGCTAAATGAAATAAGACAGAGGAAGACAAATACTCTGTGGTTTAATTTACATGTGGAATCTGAAAGAAGAAACTAATGAACAAACAAAACAAAACGGACTCATGTCAGAGATTAAACTCATGGTTCCCAAGGAAAGGGGTTGGAGGATGGGTGCTAAAGAAGAATATAGGAAATAACATTGTTACAAGTTGGCATGGTAACAAATGACTAATAGACTTAGTGTGATGATCACATTGTATGGTATACAAATGTCAAATCATTATATTGTACAGCTGAAACTAATATAATATTGTATACCAACTATACTTGAATAAAAAAAATTAAAGTCTTCCTTGATCTGTCAAGCATATTTAGAAAAGTTAGTGATTGGTGGGTAGTACTAAATTGTTTTGTTTTTTTCTAATCCTCACTGGAGGATATATTTTTATTTATTTATTTATTTTAAAATATATTTTATTGATTTTTTACAGAGAGGGACAGAGAGTTAGAAACATAGATGAGAGAGAATCATCGATCAGCCGCTTCTTGCATACCTCCTACTGGGGATGTGCCCGAAACCCAGGTATATGCCCTTTACCAGAATCGAACCTGGGACCTTTCAGTCCGCAGGCCGACGACGCTCTATCCACTGAGCCAAACCGGTTTAGGCAATGTTTTTATTAATTTTAGAGAGAGGAAGAGGAAGGGAGGGGGAGAGAGACACTGATGTAAAAAACATAGATTTGTTGCTTCCCATATGTGCCTCTACTGGGGATCGAACACACAACCTTTTGGTATACAGGATAATGCTCCAACCAGCTGAGCCACCTGGCCAGGGCTGAAATTTATTTTTTAAAATGGTGAAATGCAATGGATGCAGTAGAGACTCCAGCTAAGGAGTGTTAGTGTGGTAAAGAATAGGATGATAAAAGATCATTAGTAAAATCACATAAGGCAGCTTTTGAAAAGTCTTTCATCTGAACCTGGCAAATGAATACCTTCTATTCTCATTCCAGGCCATATGCTTCCCCACTGAGGATTTTTTTTTAATTTAAAAGAAGAATCTTGAACAAGTTTAAATGAAAAAATTACTCTTCCCTCTTCTAGAGTTACCCCTGAGGACAGAGTGCATTCATGTAATTATGGACACTTTTTTGGCCAACCTCCTCTACTTTAAAATATATCCGTGTATCTTTAACAGGATGTCTGTGGAATCTCATCTGTTTCTCGTTTGAATAATATTCAGTGTGCTTTTTTTTTAACATCCATTGTGCTCAATTTAACCTTATTTTAGAAATTAATCTACATCACAGCATTTGCAAAAATAACCATTTTGAGTGAAGAATATGCCTTTGACTTTTTTCTAAATCCTGAATTCTCAACCAGAAGCCCTGAATCCAGCCTTGGTTTTCCTGGTGAGTAGCTAAGCCACTATTGTTTTACACCTTTACTCTCTCCTCTATAAAAGTGTCCAGAGGACAGACAGCAGGACCGAACACACCCTGGGAAACAGGCAGCAGTTGGAGAACCTCATGTTGTTTAGAAGAAAGTCAGTGACATGGTCTAGTTTTTGTCCTGTGACCTGCAGGAAACTATGAATCCACGTGGTTTGTCCCCCCTCCCCACTGGTATTGGTCCCCACTGTGTCTTCTATGGTTCATTGTGTATTTTATGACACTTTGTGGGGGCTCAATAGCACAGGGTGAGGCAAAAGTAGATGTATAGTTGTGAGTATGCAAAACACAATTTGAAAAAAAATTTTATTTATTGTGATATTTTCCACATGAGTAACTGTAAAGCTACCTTTGCCTCACCTTGTATTGTTGCTTGAATGAAGGACTGGACAGACGTTCTCACACACCCAAGGAACCTACACGCTGAAGGCGGAAGAGTGGGCTCTACCGGGTTGTTTCCTGGTTTCGGGGACTTGCAGGGCCGCTGTGACCTTGTGTTTTGAAGGAGAGAGCAGGCCTTTCACCCCAAGACCCGGGAAACCAAGCTTTTCTTTATCAGAAGTTAACCTTGGGGCGTGGTTTTCTTTGTTACTTAGGTACTCTCTGCTGTTTTCTTTTATAAAACCATAAATGTAAATAATTTATAAGATAAATTTACATATTTCTTTAGGTTTTCTTTGGCATCAATGTATTGAACCATTGTAATTTGTGAAGGCACACGAAAATATTCAAACGACACACTATTTGAATTGCAATTTTGTTTTGGTCATATTTTCTTAATCTGAATTGTATAAGAGGCATATCACCTATTCCTGTGATAAAGTTAAGAAAAGATCGATCTATTTCTGCAATTAAAATGAATCAAGTTGTGATTAATGTATTTATCACATAGATGCTAACATATGGGGTACTGCTAGATGAAATTCAAAGATATTTTGATAGACTGCTCTACACAAACATTAACTTCTCTCTTAGATTGTGTTTTACACACACTTCCTTTTAGATATATTAAATATGTGACCCATGATTTTGTCCCTGGAAATAATTACTTCTTCCCTGAAGTTTATGTGTACCTTCTAGCAATAGGAAGGAAAAAAAAGAGTAGAGTTGTTAAAAAATTAAAAATTTCAGTCCAGGGTTATTCACACTCAGGTTTGAATCCCACAGAGCTGCTGAGAATTATAGTTGCTTGACCAAAGAGGAAACTTGCAACTGTACGGTGATTATATGATTTTCATCCCCTGATATGTGTGAATTACGGTATGTGGATAGGAGGGAAAAACATTTAAGTTTAGGACTAACAAAAACCTGGATGCAAATCTCCGCTCCCACACCTGGCTGAGTGAGTGACTCTAGGCTGGTTACAAAAGTCTTTGTTTTGCCACCTGAAAATTCAGGTTAATAATACCCCCTCCCAGAGGTCTTGTGGGAATTGAACAAAATAACATGTAAGATAACCCTAGAGGAGGGTCTTGTGTGCAGTGTTTCCCAAAGTGTGGTACGCGTACCCCCAGGGGTACGGGAAGAGTTTGGTGGGGGTATGAGTTGCACCGGAGTTTGGTGGGGATATGCACTGTGCTTAATTCTATGTTCTCATGAGTCAAGTCAAGACCCTCTTGTGAGGCATGAGATGGTCCGGTGTGCAAATAAATGTTATTTATAATATAACTTTTATTTATATTCTATTATGAATAATTTTATTTTTCGTTTATTATTATTTTGTGTATGTACCAAAAAAATAAATATATTTTGATTGTTATTAAAATACATCCTTTTTTTTGATGAGGGGTACTCAGCGTTATGAAAATTATAGAAGGGGTACACGTATGTCAAAAGTTTGGGAAATACTGTGTTAGAGGAACAAGAGTTCTTACTACATATCAGTTAGGCAGTATTGGTAGGTAGGGATGGGATGTGAAGAGAGATTTGTGACTCATGAACTAAACTTGTTTTCAATATGTTAAGAAAAAAGCTTACATTCTTGAACTGATTCTAGAACAACACTAAAAAGTATAGCAATACATGCCCAGTACTGTTGAAAGCACATGACATGCATTTAATCTTCACAACAACCCTGTGAGGTAGATGTGGTCATTTTGCCCATCCCACAGATAAGGACATTGTGGTAAAGACAGATTTTTGGTAATTTACTCCAAGCCACACAACTAGTAACCAGGAAAGCTGGAATTTGAATCTCAGCCTTTTAACAATCTCAGCCTTTTAACTATGTCTTTTAACAATCCTGTTAACCTTTATATTTTATGGGGGCAAATTGAACACAGGACCAAATAAAATGAGTTCAAATTAAGAAATAAGAGAAGCAGACTAATGAGAGTGGGGTTTATGATAAAGGAGGGGACACTTGAGGGGTCAGGAGACTAGGTAAAAAAGGTATTAAGCTTATGGCATTCCATCAAGTCTAAGACGCCCTAGGACTATGGTCAGCAAACTGTGGCTCTCGAGTTAAATGCGGGTCTTTGGTCTCTTGAGTGTGGCTCTTCCAAAAAATTCCACAGCCTGGGCAATCTATTTTAAAGAAGTGGCATTAGAAGAAGTTTAAGTTTAAAAAATTTGGCTCTCAAAAGAAATTTCAATTGCTGTACTGTTGATATTTAGCTCTGTTGACTAACGAGTTTGCCGACCACTGCCCTAGGGCAAGACACCAGTATGTGGCCAGTGTAACTATTGTAAAATATTGCTTTTTAATTAAGATGTTTATTTTTAACATATTGGCAGCTATCTTAAACTTTTTATACATAGATATTCATGATTTATTTTTACACATAAAAATAAAAATAAAAATAAGTAAACGTGAGGTAACACTTCAACTTTTTTTAGGCGGACATTTTTATTTTATTTTATTATTTTTCTTTTCCCATCACCATTCCCTCTATGCCCTCTTCCACCTCCACCCCAACACCAACCCCAGCAATCACCACACTGTTGTCCATGTCCATGAGTTGTCTTTTTTCCCCCTTTTTTTGCTCAACCCCTCCACCAACACCCCCAACACCCCGTCCCTCTACCACAGTTGTCTAGGCAGACTTTTCTGAATTACTTCTCAACCCAGATCTTCCAGTGCCCATCATCCTCACTACTAAAAAGTAAAACACCTGAGAGCATCTTGCTCATGTCTGGGTTTCACCCAAACTGTGCTACACGCTTAGATGCTGGTATTTTTCTGACCTTGCTTGCGGTTGTCTGCAGAAGGTGGTTCGTTTTTTCTTTGAATGCGTCTTAAGTGGTTTGCTAGCTGAAATGTGCTGGGCTCACACTCTGCAAGTGCGCCACCACATCAGTTCATGTGCACATGGTGGCAAGGGCACTACTGGCTGCCAATCAGAATTGACTATAGTTCTCCATCTGTTGTCCTCCACCCTGATTTTCACACATGATTGAATATGAAAATGCACACATTTGATTCCATGAAATAGGCTTGTCTGAAATTATAAGGAAATCTCACATCACCTTCTGTCCTCTACTTTGTCCATAACTATTTATTAGTAATTTTACCTGTAGCTGCTGCCTTGGACTCAGAGTAAGAGTTCCTTTTGATTCTCTTCCTAGTTAAGGCTATGACAACATTATTTTCCACTGGAGAGTGGTCTCTGATATAATTTCCCCCATAGACACATAATACAAATTGCTTATGTTTAGCTTACTGTTTTCTCTGTTTCGTGGAGATTTTCTGACTCATGAAGACTGGATTAATTCTAAAAAACGATTTAAATATTACTTAACACTTTCTCTCATGAAATGATAATAATTTATTTGGGCATTTGAATTTTTAAACATATGTTTTTATTGATTTTAGAGAGAGAGAGTAATGGAGAGGGAGAGAGAAACATCAGCTACCTACTAGGGATCAAGCCCGAAACCCAGGCATGTGCCCTGACCTGGAATTGAACTAACAGCCTCTTGGTCCATTGGACAGTGCTCAACCAACTGAGCCACACCAGCCAGGACTGGGTATTTTAATTTTTAACAATTTTTCTAATTAAAAAATACCAATACATCTGCCTAGACTTGGAAGCAAGTGTTTGTTCTCACTGACATAAGAAATACTACATACTGTAATTAGAATTCCAAGTTTCAGCTCAAAATTTTCTATTTGGCCTTTAAATATTAGAACTCTTATTACAGTATTTAAGATTCTAAATATCTTTGGGGGCTTTGAAGGCTCCCATTTCTTGTGTGGTATGCCAGAAAGAGGGTGACTTTGGGGTTAGGGAGAAGGGACCCCCAAACTCCTCATTACTAAAAGGGCTTGATAAAAAAATACCAAGTGGTGGGAGCACATTATATGCAAATTCCATTTCATCCGTATCGTAACCCAATAAATTAATTGCTGTTGCTGATCTATTTACAGGCAAGGAAACCAAGGCTCAGGGAATTGAAGCACCTTAAGAAATTCACTTCACCTCTGTTATCCTGGTGTCCTTAGGTTTATAAAATGTTGATTTGTTATGAGTCTTAGTGATACCACATATTAAGCATACCACACATATTAGGTACTTTACTGCAAACATTTTATTATACTGATTTTAATTGCTTTTATTCTATAAAGAATATTAAATTATCATTTGAAATCACCTGATAGATTCTGAGAGAAAATTAACATTTTGAGATTTTTGAATCCAATTAAAATAAATTTTTATTGATACATTTATTCTTCTAATCTTAAGTAATTGAAAAACTTAAAATTTTTTAAATTAGAGAATCCAATAGACAGCCTCATATCAATTTACAGGGCTTCCTACTGACTATGATTATTCTCCATGACATCTAAGTTGAGGAATTCAGGGATCAAATACCTTTTATAGTGGACATTTGGGTGAGATAATATAATATATTGTATACATTTAATGACTCAATAACCAAACTCAGATACATAACAAACTATAATTTTCAATAGTTCTTGATAAAATCCCAATGTCTTTATTAGAAATATTTCCTGTAGAAAATTATTTCATTGTCCCTACCAAATACAAAACAAGGTAGTATTTATATACATGCTAAGACAAAGAAGGTAACTTAATAATTTGTTAGATATAATTGATTATGGCATCGTTTTGAGAAACATTAAAAATCATTACCTCAAATTATTGATCTTCTATATTTCCCTTCCTTTCTTCTTCCCTCCCTCCTTCACCCCTTCCTTCCCTTTTCTCTCTCCCTTTCTTGGAACTGACAATAAAATGAATTGAATATATATCTCTTTCAGCCCACAAGTCCTACTCATCTGCTTTTATTTTCCTAGGCCTTAATCTTCTTCCAAGTACATTTGAAGAATAAGTAAATATGTGTTATGAAAATCTTGGCATATTTCCTGGATTTTGGAGGTGTAAGGAAAGGGCTGACAAAAAAGAGATTTTGAATGAAAAATTAAGTCTATATTTACATTTAAAATCCCTCGAGACATCATTAATATGACTCATGGTAGTCATTTTCAGTAAGAAAAGTAGGACGGTTGTATTTGATCTTGATGAATTATTTTTTTAAAAAGCATGTAGTAACTGAATATATATGTAAATCTAATCTCTAGTACTTAATATTTTTATAGCAAGAACCATAGTGTAATCTTAACCAATAATAGGGAAAGAATAAATGGATGAGGGTTCTATTCTGGCATCACATACATTATGACAGAAGCCCAATCTAGCAGAATAATAGCTCTGTTAAATCAATGTAAGGCAAAGCCTCCGACTGTGTCGTACGATGGCGAGAAGGTGGAGGACACTGACAAAGCCTGTTTCATGTAGTGGTGTACAGCTGAGAGAACAAGGAAGGACAGGGAAGTGCTGTGCTCTTAGTTTATTGCACATCGGAAGTTCATTGCTCCTCTGCTTTATATTTTTTTAACTGATTTTTAGAGAGAGGAAAGGAGAGGGATCAAGAGATAGAAACATCAATGGTGAGAATCATTGACCGGCTGCCTCTTGCATGCCCTCTACTGGGGATCGTGCCCTTAACCCTGCCATGTGCCCTGACTGGGAATCCAACCGTGACCTCTTGGTTCCTGGCTCAATGGTCAACCATTGAGCCACACAGCCAGGCTGCTTTATAATTTTTTGAATCTCACCTTTGGATTTTTTGACTATAATAACAATTACTTAAGGCTTAATTATTTTGTTACTCTGTTGCTTAGCTGTGGTATTAGTTGGATGTTGTGGGTCTATCTATATACAAGCAGTCCTCGGATTACATCGGAGATCCATTCCTATGGCATGATGTAATGCGACTTAAAAATTTTTTAAAAAATATTTTTTAATTGATTTTCCACAGAGAGGAAGGGAGAGGGATAGAAAGCTAGAAACATTGATGAGAGAGAAACATTGACCAGCTGTCTCCTGCACACCCCCTATCGGGGATGTGCCTGCAACCAATGTACATGCCCTTGACCGGGATCGAACCTGGGACCCCTCAGTCCTCAGACCAATGCTCTATCCACTGAGCCAAACCAGTTTCAGCCATAATGTGATTTTTGCTGTAAGTCGGAACTCAACTATGTAGGCACATACATCACTCACATGGAGCACATCCTGCTTGATAGTAAAATTGGTTATAGTAGACATGGAGAATGATAAATATAGGGTTGGGCAAAAGTAGGTTTACAGTTGTTCATATGGAAAATAACACAATAATAAATAATAATATAAGAATAAACTCTGTGTTTCACATACTCCAAGCTGTAAACCTACCTGTGCCATACCCTGTATTAATGAATAGGTTATGGCCCACACTCTGTAGTTTAAAATACTTTCAGACAATTTTGAGCTAACATCCGAAGGGAAACTTCAGTGAGAACAGGTGGCATGGCTTTGAAGGAGGAGTGGGAAGTGAAGAACAGGGTAGCCAAGTGCAGTCAATGTCTTTAAAGATGCTTGGCTGGAACATTCATTAACAGCCGCCACCCACAATCCAGGCCATGTAGCTCAGTTTATTAGAGTGTCGTTCCAATATGTCTCCCCCCCGCCACTCTCCCCCGCCCAGGGTCAGCCTGTTTTGCCCTTCCTTTTAGTTCTCTGCTCAAAAGTCATTTCCCCAAAGAGCCCTACCCTGGCCGACCTGTAAAGAGCAACTCCTGTTATTCTCCACCGCCTACCTTGCTTTATGCTCTATGGCATTTTTGAAATTGCAGAACACAGCAATGTGTCCACATGGTTATTATCTGTCCCCTTACTGGAATATAAATTCCATGAAGACAGGGACTTTGTCATGTTTCCTGTTGTATCTCAGAATGGCAAAAACTAGGACTTTAAGAAATCAGCCAATCAATGGTTCTCTCTCATCATTTGTGCTTCTAGCTCTCTCTCCCTCTCTGAAATCAATAAAAAATATTTTTTGGGGAAAAAAAGATGTTTGGCTGTGAGGCTCGGGGAACTGGGTTGGCTAGCACTTGAGGGGGTGAGAGGTGGGTGGAGAAGTTTGGGGGGGATGGGGGGAGGGTCTCATTTTCTTTTGAAGGCAGGTTAGAGTTGGATCAAGGAGAGGGCTGAAGATAGATGAGGGAGAGGGAATGAGCAGATAGATTGTCCAGAGAGGAGGCTCCTGAGAAAGGGGGATGGATGGGGCCCAAGAACAGGTGGAGGGAGAAAGAGAGCCGACTTTTAGTTTAAGGAAAGGAGCTGTGTAGTCGCCGCTAAGTGAGTAGGTTTGGTGGGTGGCAGCTGAGAGAGGTCCTATCTGAGTGCTGAGTTGGCCAAAATTGGTTTTATGTCTAAGATTCTAGAGTGACCTTTATATGTGCACTGAGAACATAGAAACACGCTCACAAAAACTGCCACAAGCCCAGTCTGCTGTGCTTCTGAAGGTGGAACAGGGTTTTAGGAAAGTGCCTGGTCCTCTATCCTCCCCAGGACCTCTCAGCAGCAAGCAACTGCAATGCTCTAAAAAGGAGAGGAGCCAAAACTGGTTTGGCTCAGTGGATAGAGCATTGGCCTGCGGACAGAAAGGTCCCAGGTTCGATTCCTGTCCAGGGCATGTGCCTTTCTATCTCTCTCTCTTCCTCTCTGTAAAAAAATCAATGAAATATATTTTTAAAATAATTTAAAAAATAAACATAAATAAAAAGAAGAGGAGCCCAGCTGGTGTGGCTCAGTGGTTGAACATCGACCTGGGAACCAGGTTGTCACAGTTCGATTCCCAGTCAGGGCACATGCCTGGGTGCAGGCTCGAGCCCCAGTGTGGATGTGTAGGAGACAGCCGGCCAATGATTCTCTCTCATCACTGATTTTTCTGTCTCTCTCTCTCCCTTTCCCTTTATCTCTGAAGTAAATAAAAATATACTTTAAAAAGTAAATAAAAAGAAAAGGATCCTTAGGTGTCCCCCTGGACTAGACTAAAAGCAGGAGTGAGCACAGCAATCATTCTGGCTTCTCCTCTCTGCAGTTGGTATGGCAAGTGTATGGTTTTAATTTGTAAAACTATGAAAGTGCATCCTCGAATGTCTAGGGTGCAGAGCCCTAAGCTGGGAGTGAGGCTTCGGACTGGATCAGTGCTGTGTCCAGAGGCCCAGTGTCGGCAGCAGCTGTCTGTGTGAAAGGGTCCCGTGCCCGCTGCCTGTGGGGCTGGTGTGTGCAGCTGCACCGCGTTGTGGCAGGTGCTAGGAAACCCCGTTGCTGCAGGCCTATGAGGTGCACTGGGATCTGGGTGGTACTCTCCTCTGAGAAAACCTTGTTATGCAAAATGAAAATATGAGTAAACATTAAAATACTTAATGATTTCTTCAAGTAACATACCCATTCATTAAATAAAAACAGGATGTATAAAATTGATATCTAGTTTTAAACATAAACATTTCATTAGATGAATATTTCTCCAACGTGAAGACGAGCAGCTGTTTCTCCAGATGCCTCCCCAGAGCTCTGAAAGGAATGGTTTCTACATCCAATGCAATCGTTAGTTAGATATTGAAAGAATTACTACAAGGCGTCTCTGGTCTAATCAGTAAGGCTCAATGAACTAAAATTTAAACACAGAGCATGGAATTAATGTGAGAATTCGGTTATTCTAAACAAGGGGAATGGAATTGCTATGCTTTTGTGCTTCTCCCGGTCTGGTTTTTATTATTTAAAGCCTATTAAGGATCCATCACAAGAAACCCCTCTTTGTTTCCCCTCTAATCAGTTGTCATTGTAGGCCAATTGCATTGAAAGAGGAAGTCCAACATTAGTATTTATGAGAAAGAGGTGACACACACACAGTCCATGTATTTAGCTGACTCTAATATGCCGGGGCCAACACATTAAATCATATGCATAATGACTTGGAAGATAGGCCCTGAAGGTTACAGGTCATTTTTATGCAGGAACCATCGGCTCTATACTGAAATAAAAACCTGCTCATAAAATAGTTCATAACCTATTGCCATTCTGCACCGCAGAGTGGGAAAATGAAGAGCAGGGGAAATTTATGGAAAGATTCCATGACACTAAAATGAGCTACCTGATAATTATGTAAGAAAGTGGAATTTAAAAAAAACCCACAGAACATTGGCAATTTACCAGAAAGAAATTTATTAGAAAAAAGTCTAGTTGATTTCTTTTTTTTTTTTTGACAAATGGAAGATAAACCTCTTATATGTTCAATTATTTTCCTAAGTTAAAAAAATCTTAAAAATACTCTAAAATATGTCAAGGATTAAATAATGTTAGTGAAAATTTATACAGTGTATACATGTAGGGAAATTCTTATTTGTGTGATTCTAGGCATTTTTATTATTTTCCTTTTATTAATGAATATTAGTACTGAGCATGTATTACTTCCATGATTACTAAGACACAACCTACCCCAAACCCCTGAAGTGTTTTAGCACACTTTTATGGAGGGTTCATGGGCATCATTCAGACATTTCTAACTGGGTACTTCCTTCTGTTTATCCAAGAACTGTTATTTGTCTTCAAGTTATATTATATTGATAAAGGAATTCTTTAAACTATGTAATTTGATCCACTGCTTCTTTAACTCTTCATAGTTCATGTTTCCTTTTTCTTTTTCTTTCTTTTTTAAAAAAATATATATTATTGATATTTTACAGAGAGGAAGGGAGAGAGACAGAGAGCTAGAAACGTCGATGAGAGAGAAACATCAACCAGCTGCCTCTTGCACACCCCCTACCGGGGATGTGCCCGCAACCAAGGTACATGCCCCTGACCGGAATCAAACCCGGGACCTTTCAGTCCGCAGACCGACACTCTACCACTGAGCCAAACTGGTTTCGGCAACACAGTTCATGTTTCTTTTCTTTTCTTCTTTTTAAAAAAATATATTTTATTGATATTTCACAGAGAGGAAGAGAGCGAGATAGGGAGCTAGAAACGTCGATGAGAGAGAAACATCGACCAGCTGCCTCTTGCACACCCTCCATCAGGGATGTGCCCGCAACCAATGTACATACCCTTGACCGGAATCGAACCCGGGACCTTTCAGTCCGCAGACCAACGCTCTACCACTGAGCCAAACCGGTTTCGGCACAGTTCATGTTTCTCATCGGAAGATGCACTAGTCTTAGACAGTGGTCCCCCAGACAGGAGCTGCCTGAGCCCTTCCCCTCCTCCAGGGGCTCTTCCAGGGGCCTGGCCGGCCTCTCAGGCCCCGCCCCGGCCAGGTCCCGGCCCACAGTCCTCCTCCTTATTGCTGGGCAACGAGGCTGATTGCCGGCTAATGAGGACCGGGCCAGGCAATGTGAGAACATCTTTGTCTGGTATTCGTTCCCATGATTCTATACAGAATCTTATCACTGATGAGTTACTACAAGCATTACAATTATATACGTAATATGTTAGTGCAATACACCTTCTTCGAATAAGTAAATGAGGACACATTTTTTTTTTTTCCCACTTGGAGCGTGTCAGACAGCTAATTAGATTAGCCATGTTAGGGCCCAGCACAATGTAACTTGTGTGTTATCTCTTTTTAAATCTTAACTGTTGAAAGTATTACACATGTCTCCCTATTTCCCCCATTGACCTGCCACATGCCTTCACTACCCTGTTGTCTGTGTCATGGTTTATGCATATATGCATGCAAGTTCTTTGGTTGATCACAGTTTAAGTTTAAAAAATTTGGTTCTCAAAAAGAAATTTCAATCGTTGTACTGCTGATATTTGGCTCTGTTGACTAATGAGTTTGCTGACCACTGGCTTAGCATAATACTCTCCAGGTCCATTCATGTTGTTCCAAATGGTAAGATTTCCTTCTTTTTTTTTATGGCCAAGTAGTAGTCCATTGTGTAAATGTACCACAGCGTTTTGTATTCACTCATCTACTGATGGGGACTGGGGCTGCTTCCACATCCTGGCTAATTAATGCTGCGGTGAACATAGGGGCGCATATATTCATTCGAATTAGTGTTTCAGGATTTTTAGGATATATTCCCACAAGTGAAATTGCTGGGTTATAACAGCAGTTCCATTTTTAAAAAATTTTTAAGCTCCTCCATACTGTTTTCCATAATGGATGCACCAATTGGCTGTACCCGCAGTTTCCCTTTTCTCCATATTCTCTCCAACAGTTATTTGTTGATTAACTGATGACAGCCATTCTGACCGGCGTGACTTGATACCTCATTGTGGCTTTAATTTGCATTTCTCTGATGAGTAGCAACAACGAACAACTTTTCATAGGTCTATTGGCTGTCTGTATGTCCTCTTTGGAAAAGTGTCACTCAGGTCCTTTGCCCACTTTTAAATTGGATGGTTTGCTTTTTTGGTGTTAAGTTGTGTAAGTTATTTGTAAATGTTAGGTATGAACCCCTTATCAGATGTATCATTGGCCAATGTGTTCTCCTGTTCAGTGGGTTAGCTTTTATTTTGTTGATGGCTCCCTTTTCTGTGTAACAACTTTTTAGCTTGATGTAGACCAATTTGTGTATTTTTTTTTCTTCTGTTTTCCTTGAGAACTTTGACTTTCTTAAATCCTAAGGCTATCTCAGTTTGAACATATACATGTATACATGTTCACACCATGGATGCTAAAAACAGCTAATGAAAACGTAAACATTCAGTGTTGACATAAATCCTGTCGAGGGACTATAAGAAGAAAGGTGATTTTAGTCGAATTTTCTTGCCATCTCCATCCTGAACAATGTGTTCATGGCAAAAGAAATGGGTCAGCTCGAAGCACGCGGTGGGAAGAGATTAGCTCGGAGCTGAGGTCGCAGCCATCCTTAAGGATGGCCATCGTGGGCGCCAGGGTTAATTAAGGCATCTGCCAGTCATGTGGGCTTGCATCACGCCTTGGAAAGGGCAGAAAGCGGCGATATTTACATAGGGATCACACGCTCATACTCAGAGCACTGCCGCCGCTTCTTCTGGCATCCTCTGACTTGTTGGCAAAATGTCTCAAATTACGGGCAAACTGCCTAGTCTCATCTCATCACAAACCAACTTGTCAGCATGAGTGTATTTGGAAAGCTTTGGAAACAAAAATATTTTACTTATCGTAAAAGAGTGGAGGAAATCTCTTGTGGACATACATTCAAAATGATCAAATCTTAACAAATTTCACTGTTAGGTAAATATTTAATAAAAACCCTTATGCCTTTCGCAAGGGAAACCAACTGGAGAAGAAATACCTTTGTTAATGGTGGTAGTTCTGTGACTGTGTACGGAGAGATTGAGGAATGGAGATGCTAAAATGTTTCTGCCTGATTTCTAAAAAGCAGTTTCCTCCATACTTGGATAATAATGGTGGCTAATGTATTAGCTATTAGCTTGGCCTGTGAAGTTCAGTGGTTGAGCGTCGTTGACCTATGAACCAGGAAGCCATGGTTCCATTCCTGGTCAGGGAGCATGACAGGGTCATGTGCCTGATCCCTTGTAGGGGGCATACTGGAGGCAACCAATCAATGATCCTCTTTCATCATTGATGTTTCTATCTCTCCCTATCCCTTTCTCTCTGAAATCAATTATATATATATATATATATATATATATATATACACATATATGTATATATATGTGTATATATAGTATTAGCTTTTATAATTTATTTATATTATAATAATATAAATAGGTAAATGAGATAAATAAAATTATATAGGGAGTATAGGAAAGAACCTACAGCAACAAAAATAATGAAATAAAAGCCAAAATGAAGAAATATATTAGCATTTTGCCATTTTTCTTGCTCTTTATCTTTCCCTTTTCCTTATAAGTTGTAAGAAAAAAAAATTCAAAAGGATGGGAACTAATAACCAATTATTAGTGCATAAATTTTGTTAACACAGTTCCATGGCTTTTCACCTGCAGCTTTATATGAGAATAACTGCTTTCCTGCAAAGCTGATTGTAAAGTTAATGCTGATAAAATGAATATTATTCTTGTACTAGATTTAGTCCTGGAGTTTTAGAGTATGTATCTCTTTGTGCATTTACTTGTTTAATGCTTGTCTTCCCTGCTAGACTGTGAGCTTCAGAAAGGGAAGGCTCCTGTCTTTTTCACCACTGTATTCTCGGCTCCTGCAAGCAACCCAAATTCTTGCTAAAAATATTTTTTAATAACTCTTAAAGATATACTGCTCTGGGAAAATGCCGTGCAGTATAATACACCTAAAATTTTATAAAATAAGTTGAGTTAGGAGGCGGTTGGCACTCATGTCACAATGAATATATTTCTATACCAACAGCAGTACATCTGCAGGCCACTGCATTTAATGTACAATTGGTACTTTTTCTATGGTAGCACTTTATGAACTCGGTAGGACTTTTCCTCTTTTGATTCGACCTTCCACTATCTGACATAGTTTGTCCTTCTCCATGCACCAGAGCAATTATTTATTTTGTTTCTTAAGTTCCCAGAACTTCCTCCCGCCTCTGTTTTACCTCCAATGTCATAGTAACAAATAGAGCTGGACCCTGAGGCTTCATCTCCCCAAAGGATGTTCTCCTACCTGGAAACTTTCAAAGTTTGAATCTTTGTATTTTTCAAAATAAATTGTGGGTCTGCTCTTTCCACCCTTTAAGTTTAAACCTGTCTCTATAGACTTCTAACAATGGGAGGTACTTGGACTTACAGGGTTTATAAACAGAAGCAAAGAAATTAATGTGACATGAACAATAATGTGAGGAAATAGAAGAAGAGGAGCAAAGACCAGAATCAAGTTGCTTTATATTTCCCTAGCCTATTAAGAGGCATCGTTATATGCTAATTAATAAATCTTGGTAGGACTTGGGACATAGATAGGCATCTAATTTGTTTTCAATTATTTTGGATAAATATACAATGTGAATAGCATTGGTTTCAGGCAATCATTTCAGTTCCCTTAATAAAATGTCATGTAGTCTTATTCTGTGATGTGATTTTGAAATAGATTTTGGAAGATCTATAGTTTGTTTATCAAGATAATATGCTTTGGTTACTTGTAAGGATCAATCACTTAACTTACAGAATGTGGCATGTGGGTGTTTTTTCCTTACATGTCTTTATGCTCATTTCAGCTTAAGTCAATTCATGGAAATTCCGGCATGATTCTCTGAGAGCCCTGTTGGGTGACCACACCTTCTGCTTTGTTCCTGTTACCTTGGCATTAGTATTGACAGCACCCATTTCACTTTGAAAAATTTGGGCAGTAACTTATTCAGTCAGTCGCTCTATAAGGACTTTGATAATATGATCCTCATACCTTGAACATTTCCCTCTTTTCTCCATCTCCGCTTCTCTAAGACCAAGCTTTCCTTTCTCACCTATGCCATGGAGACCCATCTAGTGTGGCCATTATACCACGAAGCACAAAGGATTGGGAGCTGGAGCCACATGACCCGGGTCTGAGCCCGGCGTGGCCTGTTGTGCACTGTGTGAACATGGGCCAGCTAACCAGTCTCTCCAAGCCCCCTGGCCCTCATTGGTGCCCGGGGTAACAGTCGCACTTCTCTGAAGGGCAGTTAAGTGTAGCAGTTACAAGCCTAGACTTTGGTGCCCAGCTACCTGGGTATGAAGTCCAGAGCTCCCATGGCGTAAGGCTATGAGAGCGTTAAACTGTACTTGATGTACAGTATAGAGTATAACAATTCTGAAAATAAAGCCAGGCACAGGGAAAGTGCTAAGTAGATGTTAGCGATTATTATTAGTGCTCTGGGAATTAGATGTGCTATAAATGCAAGTGCCTAAATCACCGCCCTCAGTAAATGAGACCTAGTGATGTTACTGGATACCGGCCTGGCATTGTCTCGGGCTCCTACCCCTGACTAATCCCAGCAATAATATATTCATCAGATACTTTAAAATGTGTGCATACATATGTATGTGTATATGGGCCTGGAATTAGAAACTCAGAGCAGATATTGCTTCCATTTCCAAATAGACGGTTCAGGGCTGCCAAACGGCAGTTAAAAAATCAAGCAGAATGCCAGCACATTTCAAATAAGATGCAAATGTGAGATTCACTCGCTCTGAGAGGGTGTATAAAGGCTTTGCTAAATTAAAAATGCAGAGAAGGGAGGGTTTATTTATCCTGTTTATTTGAAGTTGGAGCCAGAATCGTGATGGCTTAATGGTCCTAAATATCTCGTTAGGATTTTCCAGGAGAGAGAGAGATTGCACTTATCTCTTAAATGGCCCTTAGCTATTTCCACATATGAACTGGGGGTGTTTTGGGGGGAGGTTATGTTTCTTTAACATTCCTCGGGGACAGTGTAGTTCAGTAGAATGTGAGCTCCTTCAATGAACGGAGTACCTGACCTGTCTGGTGCCTGTGTGGGCCTTGTGTGGGCCTGACACTGGCCAGAGCTCAGTGTTTGCTGAACTGAGAGGGGTCACACCCCATTCGAGGGGTCAGACACTGTTTGATTTCACAGTCGTCTTTTTTTTCTGTTCAATTCTTCTTTACCAAGAACAAATTTCAGTAATAAGAAGTGTATTTGAGCTCACAGAGTGACACTAATGCAAAGTTTTGGACACATTCTTTGTGACCAGCTTACATTTTACAGCTCGCAGTATAGCAATCAGCATTCTAGCACATATTCAATTCAGTCATATATTTGGGGAATGTGTTGCCGGCTTTCCATAGAAAATGGGGCTTTTTATTAAGCAGAAATAGGAGAGTCTTACTAATTTGACCTCCTGTGCTTAGAATAAGGGTATAAGGATCCCTGTGACAATTTTGAAAAATGACAAGCTGTGACAAGCATGCAGCACCCATGTTTAGAGGCCCCCTCTTCCACCCAAGGCAGCACTTGTTCCAGAGGCCGGGTGCATGAATTTGTGCATGGGCAGGGTCCAGCGGGCCCACCCATTGGGTTGATCAGGCGGTGCTGGCTGGTGGGGGGGAGGGGTGGCAGGTGGGTGGGTGATTGGCCCTGCCCCCTGGCCCAACTTCCGGTGGAACTCCCTTTGAGGGGACAATTTGCACACCAGCCTTTATTATATCAGCCTTTTGCACATCAGGATTGTCAAGTTTTTAACTTAATATAACTTTAAAAATTAATACAATGTATATTTCTGGTTGCCTAGTTTTATTAAACTTACTATAATTTGATTATGACCATAGTTGCTACTCTGGCAAAATTTTGGTTTGTGTGCAAGTGACTCTTGGAATTGAATGTTCATTCTCTAAACATGCATTTTCTAGAAAAAAAAAATGGAATTATCATTTGCTCTAAGAATGTCATTTAAAACTTCTATCTGAATAATCAGTTATTGCCCTTTCCCAAATATTGAGCTATTATCCAAAACTCCTTAATGTTATAAAAATGATTTATAAACAACATTTAGATTTAATATAACCACTTGAATTTTATAAAATAACATTTTTTAAATTATGAATTTTCTTATTTACTTCAAAGACATGACCATTTACTAATATTTGTACATTTCTGCTTTATCTGTTAGATAGGCCATATGGAAGAAGGGTATGTCTGCTTTTATTTTATTTTGAAAAATGTCACACGAACCAGTCACACGAACCAGTCACTCCAGCTATTGATGATCTTTTTAAAAATTCATTCAGAGCCTTATTTCTAGGAAATGGCTTACATTTTGGTGTCACCTGCTTCAAATAAACCCCAATCTGAGGACTTTCCCCTTTATGCCAGAATGGCTCATGGTACTGGGTCATGAGGAGTAGGAGTGGTGATCCAGCTGAAAATTCACCTGGATTATTCTTTAAAAAGAATATTTTAATTGATTTCAGAGAGGAAGGGAAAGGAATAGAGTAGTAAAAACATCAATGAGAGAGATAGAAATATCAATGATGCTAGTCATCAACTGGGGATCAAGGCCACAACCTGGGCTTGTGTCCTGACAGGCAATCAAACTGTAACCTCCTGGTTCACAGGTCAATGCTCAACCATGAACACCGGCTGGGCTCACCTGGATTCTTGATGGCACTGAGCATCTGGGATGCCATGGTCTGGTTAGCCAGGAAATATTTGGGAAGGATATTTATCATACAGATGAGTCTTTAGAAAAATAAGCATTTTCTCAACTGTAAGGTTGTTGATTTCTACGATTAATTAGTAGGGTTATTAATCCAAACAATTAAATTCTCTCCTAAGAGTACAGCTGTCTGATTAATTAGTCTATTAATTAATCAGTGGCTTCTCCAGATGTCTATTGAGATACCGTCCCTTGAGCACTGCTGGGATGTGTTTTCAGACCATGAATTAATTCCTTTCACTTATTCAACTTTACAGTAAAGGGAGGCTATTTGTTAAGAGAGCTTGTTTTGAGCTTTCTGTGAGCAAAAAATCTATTTGTAATTATTTCAGGTTATCCTTCTCACTCACGTATGTGACATACTTTTGTGTCATGAATTGATAACGTCTGATAACATCTTAATAGCTTTTCAGTTGTACTTCCTCTCACCACCCTGGAAAGGGCACTTACAAAATTAAACATTGCAGCTGAAAAGAGGGGAGTCATCACATTCTAAAACATGATTTATTTATTTCAATAAAGCAAGAAAATCATACCGATATTTCTAGTCATATCAGTTTCATGACCTCTTCCAGAGTCACTGTTTTCTAAGGCAAAACTTTGTGTGGAAAACTGTTTTTCCTTGAGTTTTGCTTCAAACTCATGTGAGCCTTCGGGGCCCCTGAACAGTCTTCCTGTGAAGATAGCTAGGCATCCCCAGGGAATCTTGTCTAGTAAGTTAAGATGTGACTTCACAGTCCAGGCATGGCTGAGCTTCTCTGTCCTTTGGTCACCTAGCTAGTTCTGAAATAGAACCAACTGCTCTCTCCCTGCAGGGCCCCCAGTACCCCAGCCCTGCTTAGCTGTCTCTGCTGTAGAGCTGGGTCATGACAGGCCCTTCACACAGCCTCACCCTCTGGTGCTGTGAAGCCTTGGGGGTGGCAACCCTTCCAGGGCATTCTCTTTAAAAGTGGGAAAGAATGGTTTCCGCCGGGACCGGTTTGGCTCAGTGGATAGAGCGTCAGCCTGCGGACTGAAAGGTCCCAGGTTCGATTCCGGTCAAGGGCATGTACCTTGGTTGCGGGCACATCCCCAGTGGGGTGTGTGCAAGAGGCAGCTGATTGATGATTCTCTCTCATCGATGTTTCTAACTCTCTATCCCTCTCTCTTCCTCTCTGTGAAAAATCAATAAAATATATTAAAAAAAAAAGAATGGTTCCCTCCTCCTTTGTGTGGGGCAATATAATAATATAGCAGCAAACAGCATAGAACTTTTCTGGTATAATATTTTGTTAAATATATATTTTGGTTTAAGTCCTGAATTACTTCTGTCCTTAAAACTATCCATAAAAGAAATAACGTATGGGAGAAAGTCTTCTTTATCTTTCTGTCCACATATTCACCACTTTTTTAGTCAATTGTGAAAATTCATTCCCCTTTCTCACTTTTCTAAGATAAAAATGTGCCTACTTACAATTTTTAAATTTCTTGTTGTATGTTTTTAATTTTATATTTGTTTTTATTTTTTATTAAATTTATTGGGGGTGACATGGATTGATAAAAGCATATAAGTTTCAAGTGTACAGTTGTATAATACCTCTTCACACCTTTTAGGATGGCTATTGTCAACAAGACAAGTGATAACAAGAGTGGGAGAGGTTGTGAATAAGAAGGAATCCTCATGCACTGATGGTGGGACTCTAAACTGGTACAACCGCTATGGAAAACATTATGGTGGTTCCTCAAAAGTTTAAGAATAGAGTTACCATAGGACCGAGCAACAACATAAATTTAATAATCAGAAAGGCCTGGATTTGAAATATTCATCAGCCCTGTGACTACCTAGATTTAATTGAGGATAAAGGTAATATTGACTTCACAGGGTGGCTAGGAGATACTACATTTAAAAGACTGAATGTAATTCAGGCTTCTCTTCAGGAACCCGGCTCTTTGATCCCAAGCAGAGTTAAGAACAAAACAACCTCTTCTGTATGTTAGATATGTGCATCCATGCATCCACCCATGCATCCATCCATCCATCCTTGGTCCTTACCGTGCTTCTATTACGTGGAAACCAACATTGTTTGTCTTGAGGTGTGTCCCAGTTACATAAAGGTGGGAAAGGGGCCCAGAGGGAAGAAGAAGCCCTGGGCTGTGGTTGAGGCTAAGGACCCATTTGAACTCACCAGCGTGACTGCCTTCAAATTAGAAACACAAGGGCTGAGGGTGGACCTTGGGGAGCAGACTTGTAAAGAGAGAGCAGAAGGAGAATTGTCAGTAAAGGGAGGTGAGCTCAGTGGAGTAAGAGGAGAACCAGCAGGGACGGCAGCCACAGCGAGGGGTGTCACAGAAGGCAGAGGAGGAGTTGTAAGGAGCTAGTAGCCAGGGGACAAATGGCTCCAAGTGTTCCTCATATTGGGCAGGGCTAGGGTGGGTGACTTTCGTGCAGTCGTGGCAAAGAACGCCAAGTTGCTGCAAGTTGAGAAGTGAATAGAAAGGAGAGAATAACAGGTTTCTTGAAAGAAGCCTTGCTTTGAAGGGAAGAAGGCAGTGAGGAGACAAGAGGAGTTGAGGCAGGTTCATATTTAAGGCGGAGGAAACTGACCAGGCTGTTCTATGCTCCAGATAGTTTTGCCTGCCAAAACATTTGAAATGAAATGAGGTTTCTAAAATTATAAAAGTGGCAATTAGTCTGTCACCTCACTTTAAAAATGTTAATGTAAGGCATGAATTCTACACTGATATAGCTATAGAATTTGTCAGAGTTGGGGGTGGGAGGGAGACTCACTATTTTATTTGTATTTTTCTCTTTTTTCAGAATGAGCCTGATATTTTTAACTAGTGAAAGAACCGGTTCAAACATGTTTCCAGGACATGTCTGACATGTCAGTGTTCAACCCTGATATTTCTTTCCTGAGTTGGAATCAAAAGCAATGAGAACCAGACCTGTTGTCAGTTCGTATTTAGTCAGTTTCTTGTTGCAAGGGGTTTGTGAAAATGAGCACATCTTTGTCTGGCTCTGGGTAAAGCTACAGCTCCTATTACACACATCCATCACATCGGTCCTGGGCCATTCCCTACATTCATTTAAAGGCCTTGATTACACATCTTTTATTGGACTGGCCTGACCTGCAAGGCAACAACTGATGCTGAACTCAAAGTGTGGGTGGGCCCAGGGGGGTCCTTAGACCAGGAGCCCAGGGACCTCTGTGTCCCTCTGTCCCCCTCTGTCTATATTTCTCTGGAGTCATCTTGTTTAGGAGGGGGCCATTCTTACAGCCCAGAGTGTTGGTGACAAAAGGATCGGCCCCACTTCACAGTGTGGTCAGTCAGAACTGGTGCTACCTAGTCAGAGTCCAGGCTCTTCAGAAGCTCCCTTATGATGAAAAAGCCAGAAGAGTGACGGTTCCTGGACACGCTCTTTTGCAGTGGGTGGTAATGACTTTGGCCGTGGATCTCCCTGATTCCCCCTCTTTCAGCATCTCTGCTTTCACTCCAGCCCTGCTTCAGGAAGTTCATGTGGGAGTCAGCATGTTCCTGCACAGGAACTAGCCAAGAGTCCTTAATTTGACCTGCCAAACATAATCTTTCTCCCCTCCTCTCCCCTTCTCTCCTCTCTCCTCCTGTTTCTTCCTTTTCCCTTTCCTTCCCTTCCCTTCCCCTCCCTCCCTCCCTCCCTCCCTCCCTCCCTCCCTCCCTCCCTCCCTCCCTCCCTCCCTTCCTTCCTTCCTAGATAAAAGAGGTAATTACATAGAACTGAAAAATGACTAGCCTCCAATTTTCTTCTTTTGGGGGCAATTTTGTTTGGAATTCCTCCTCTGCTATCTCCACATACCCCCACCTCCCACCCCCACCCCCTTTAATCTAGCTCAAAGTGCTCCCTGCCCTCAGGTTTGTCTTTCTTTCTCTTTAATCTCAAAATTAGATGAATAAACATATCTATTCTTGGAGTGTCTTACTTTCCTCCACTTTCTCTCTCCTCATTTGGAAGCATATGTTTTGACATAAGTTATCATGGGTTATCACCCCTGATGATTAAAAAAGGTACTAATGAGATGGGGCTTGTCAAGACTTGATCACAGAGTCTCTATGTTGTCTGATGGTAATAGGACACCTTTGAGAGCCTTGGAGGAAGCAGGAAGTGTGAGAACAAATTATGGATTCCGGTGGATAAGGGCAGAGGTGGCATGAGGTTACTTCAAATCAGATTTCCTTAAGGAAATCCCACATCATTGTAGCAGTCTGTTCTTGACTGCATGCTTGCATAGTGCACCAAGCAATAGGAATTGCATGCTAAGACTTAGGAGTTATGTACAAGAGTGGAATTTTCAAAACTAGAGGTGAGCTTTTCTTGCTGTGATTGAGACTGGACCATAAACAGTTTTTGTTTGTTTGTTTGTTTGTTGTTGTTGTTTGAATGTATGACAAACATAACATGGAAGACCCACAGATGGATGGGCTTTCCATGAGTTTCATGTAGAGAGCACATGCTGACCCAGACAAGAGCCGAGTTTCCATGCGGCCCCTGCAGGACTCCTGGCTGGAAATCCATCTCTTATTCCGGACCAGTGTGGCCTAGTTTGCAAGCTGGCAGCAGTTTACTTAGGAAACAAGTATCCAGAAATAAATCGCATGAATTTACAGAATATAAATGTCTGTATGAATTTACAGTTTATAAATTTACAGCATAGCACAGGCGCTGAGCACCAGAGGCTGGAATTTTTCCGTTGGTCTGCCTGCAACTACTTTATGCAGATGTTTGGAAAATCAGGTTACTTCTATATTCAGAACTTTTCTAACTCATGTAAGAACTTATTTTTGTGTAAGATTTATGTTTACCCGTGACTTGTGATTTTTTTTTATTGTACACATGGCTATTAAATATTGTTTTTGAGTCTTGGAACAAGAGTAGACATTCTCTTTCCAGTCCTTCACAAATGTACACCTGCCCACATTGTACGAACATGCACATACCTGTGATTACTGTTCTCGATTCTGGCCACAAATCTGAAAACCTAATGTTAGGGAGACATAAAAGGAAGAAAATGATCATTTAATTAAAGCCTTATTTTTGACTTCTATTACTGTTATTCTTGTCTCATGTGGCACTAAAGGATTCGTCATGGTATGTTGTTGGTCGACTGACAGATTTGACACAGCTAACTTCACCGTGAATGCGATTATGCATTTCGGAATGTTCACGAAGAAGCAGCTGCCAGGAGGAAGCCTTCATATTTTATGAAAACGATCTTGGTCCATTGGCTCCTTCACTTGAATTAGCACTCAATTATCCTCAAGGAAGGGGCTGAAGGCTCCGCAGGGCTGGGAGACAACCTCTGGTCTCGTTAGCACGGCAGCAGCTGCCTGGCTCTGTTCACACCAAATTGCGGCAACTCATCTTATTTCATTTGTGCTGACTTACTTTAAAAAGACACGCATGTATTTTACAGCTTGTAAATGTCTCAGCACAGATTGAGAGCTCTGTAGCAGGCTGGAAACTGGTAAAATCTCCCACTTATCAATACCTTCTATTTCTCTTTGGATTCCACGGCTGCAGGCTGCACATTCGTTTTCTTCCTGACATGAAAGCGCATCATGTTTGACTTAACAGGTCACGTCAGAACAGAGCTCGTGGACCAGAAGGATAACAGTGCTACGTCAGTGCCGTTAGTTATGGAGTTTTCACATTATAATAATCTATTTGTTTTTAATTACACGTAGAGACACCAGTTTCCCCCTCTATCCAAAAGTAGAGTGTTGTTACAAAACCTTTTGTAAGCTGAAATGGCACAAAGTGAAGGAGCAATTGTCTTAGGACGCACCTTGCTAATGGTACCCAAAATAAATGGAGATAAAGCCCAGATGCTCACAGACTGAGTTTAACGCCATGGGGACTTGATGCTGAGTGTGGTTCCCAGGGAAGGAGCATGGTGGGGCGCCTCTTAGAATGGCTACCTAAAAACAAATGCTGGATGCTATTTTCACTTTTTGCCTTTCTCCCTTAAAGCAAAAATCTTCTTAGGATTTTTTTTTCGGTTACCAAAACCAGGTACTTATGTAGGTCTTTCATAAAAGCAAAGTTGCTGAAAACAAACTAAAAAAATGGCGGATTGCTGTAGTATGTTAGATCATATTTTGGAAGTAATGCCTTTACTGTGTTGGAAGGTGTCTTTGAGAAAACAAACATAGTCCCCAAAATTCTCACCCAGTAGACTAAGAGTAGTTCCAGAATAAGGAAAAAAATTGTTTGGTAATTAAAAATGGAGAGATATATTCAGGTCAGGGATACTGACACGAAATGGTGAGGGGAGCAGAAGAATGGGGACTAAATTCACTGGAATTGCTGGGAAAGGGACAACATTATGTGAAGTTGGTAAGTATCAAGTAGAATGGATGTACTGGAAATGAAGTTTTTAGTATGAAACAAGTTACAGTGCTATAATTTTAAAGCCATGTAAAGATAAGATGAGATTGAAAAGATAAGACTTTAAGTTCAAGATTCTCATTCTTTAAGAAAGAAACCAATCTTATAGTTTTCCTGGGGAATTCCATCAGATACGTTAACTGAAGTTATTCCTAGGTGATTACAACAGACATTGAATTGAATTTTAGGAAGGGAAAGATCTCAGGTTATTAATAACACAGAGTCCATTGATATATTACACAGGCAAGTATAATAATTTTAGTGCTCTGTACAATAATTTTGTATGTATGGACATATATACAGATGTTAATCTGGGTTTGTATTGACAAACAGAGAGATCTTGTTCATTAGATTTCTAATTTTGTCCTGTCTACTTCTTGTGAGAGTCAGACATTCCCAGGAGGCAATTCTTATATTAAAACAACAGAAATCAAATATTAAGATCATGAAGAAGTGACATTTGCACTCCCTTGTTCATTGCAACCTTGTTCATCATTTCCTAGATGTGGAAGCAGCTTAAATGTCCCTGGCGGTTAAGTAGATAAACAAAATGTGGTTTATATGCACAATAGGATATTGATTAGCCTTGAAGAAAAGGAAACCTGCAATAGGTAACTATATGGATGAACCTGGAGGATATAATGTTAAGTAAAAAAAGACAGTCATAGAAGGACAAGTACTTCCTGATTTCACTTATATGCAGTACCTCAAATAGTCCAACTCCTAGAAGCAGAGAACAGAATGGTGGCTGTGGGAGCTGGAGGGAGGGGACATGGCAAGGTGCACAAGTTCTAGAGGTCTGATGTGCAAACACTCTGACTGTTGTTAATATAGTTGTGCACCAATAACTTTTTGTTAAAAGGGTAGCTCTCATGTTAAATGTTCTTATTACAATTTTAAAAAGAAAATGCCCTAGCCA